>JAYEVE010000793.1:0-600000 GCA_036346375.1 Guadua angustifolia
GGATATCGTCCGCACTTGTCGAGCATGCCAATTCCACGCCAGGAAGTCACATCAGCCCGCTTACGCGCCGCACCATTCCGCCGCTGGCCTTTTCGACATGGGGGGCCGACATCTCGACCCTTTTTCTCAAAGCACGGGGAAAGAAGTTCTGATTCGTCATTGTTGACACCTTCACCAAGTGGATAGAAACTAAACCGGTCTCGACCATAACTGCTAGGGCGGCCGTTCTTTTCTTCCGCTTGTTCGTGGTCACCAGGTATGGGGTCCCATGCAAAATTATCACTGACAATGGTACTCAGTTTACCAGTGAGTTGTTCTAGGAGTTTTGCGAGGGCCTCAGCATCAAAGTATGCTTCGCTTCAGTGGCTCACCCTGTTGGGGAACGCGGTATGCTACGCTAGCACAAATTAAAATTTCTACCGCATAACCAGAAAAGTTACTCGCAAGAAAGGGATCACGATTGATTACCACTAGACGCCGCAGCTGCGGAATCCTTCGCGTTGGTGTAGTGGATCGCCCTCCCCGTGGATCGCCCTCACGCGGATCGCCCTCGCCGCGATCGCCCTCACCACGCCGCAAGAGTAGCGTCACCACCAGCGATCCACACGCCCCGGATGGAACGCCGTGCGTCGCAAGGCAAGCATCGCGCCGCCGGCAAGGGCAATGAGAGGTGGAGGCTAGGGTTCGGACGTGAGCAATAGCATGCACGCCCACCCTTCTCCTTCCTTATATAGCCACGCCGACGAAACCCTAAGCCAGGCCCATCGGCAAGTTAAGCCCACGAGGTCCATTAATTACGATCCAATCCGAATTAATGCGCCCCAAATTGCTAAGTGTGTGACCCAGAGGTTCATGTACATTTGGACATAGATTCGAAAACCTTTTTCCAATCCAATAGCCGGCAATGTTCCTTGCAGAGCATGCCAACTCCCAAACACATATGATCAAATCGGATAGAACCTTTCAAAAGTACTCATGTAATAACCCTTTGCCAAACTATATGAAGATCGAACTCAAGGCGAGAAGTATGTCATCCTTGATAGTTCAATCCATCTCTCGTATCCGTGATATATTAATAAGTTGTGATTGACTTCTCAATCACGGCATGGCCATGCACTTCCTTAATCATATCACACGAGTGGCCTAGACATATATCTCCGCTAATCGAGTGGCAAATTCCATCTTGATCGCCCACTTCCTCTCGCACATTTCATAGCAAACATGAAAGCTACCTTTATAACTATCCAGGTTAGGGAATAGCGTTTGGTGGCCCCAAGGTAAACTATTACACATGTAGGAATGTGACAATCTCAGTCTAAGGATCATACATCCACTATGTATGAGATACACCGATGACACATAAGAATGTAACATTCTCGCAGTTGTCCCATTTCGGTCTATCTAACCCATGTTCTTCATCATGAGTTCACATGCATTGATGATATCTCCATATCCTATGATCTATGAAACATAATCATCGATCAATACATGTGCCGATCTATTCATCGTTGTCCTATACGATGATACCCGATCGAGATACTTACGTAATTATATTAATAAGTAGAGAGTTTCATAAGCAAGTCACATACTTGTCGATCAATATAATGATATACATTCATTGGACTAATAATCATATTATTATTCATAAGCATAGTCATGTTACAATCATCTATATGACTGCCTCAAGGGCATAACACCAACACACCCCCAGAGCAACGGCGCAGCAGAACGCGCTAACGGACAAATCGTCCAGGGCATCAAGAAGCGAGTTTTAGATGAGCTCGAACGCTACGGCACGACCTGGGTGGACGAGCTTCCCACCGTCTTATGGTCTATCCGTACCACGGTCAGCCGAGCAATAGGGACCACTCCTTCGGCCAGGTTGCAGATCGAAGCCGCTTCGCCTCGTGAGGTTACGCCTGGCTCGCCAGTCGCCTTTGGTCGATCAAGTCAACTTCGAGTACGAGCGGTCTCTTGACCTTACCCTCGCAGAAGAAGTAAGATGTCGTGGTACCTCGCACGATCAACGACTACCGCAAGCTCTTCGCAGACATGCGCCTCGATGCAGACGACCTAGGAGCTCCTTGTTGGGGACCTAGCCCGAGGTGGATTCGTGGCTCGCCCCAAGACCAATAAGTTATCCCCGGTGGGAGGGCCCCTATAGAGTCGCTTTCAACAGATCGCGACGGGCTTACTCTGGCTAGCGATGCCCGACGGCAGAGAGCTCTCTAGCTCGTGGAACATAGATCAGCTTCAGAAGTTTTATGTATAACCTCTATACCTTAAATTTCAATAAAGCTGTTCCTCTGTTCTCGCCCTTTATGTCTTCTTTCATTTGTGGTTATATTGTCGTTTGTTTTGTCTAAGACTTTTTCTTTGAATACAACCTTCGTGCACAGCGCGATTGTTCTTGGTCTGAGTGCCGCGAGCTTAACGCTCACCCCCAGTGGTCGAGCTAATCGTAAGTCGAATCTCTTCGCAATACAGCTCTTCCCTGTGCCCGGGCTCGAGCCACAAGCCTCGCGGTCTCAACCACTGATCAGTGCGCACGGTCGTGGTTCGAACGTTAGTCCGGGTGTGACCACCTCTTTATCGAACTCGCTTTTGTCACATTTATTTCCCCCGCGGGCCTTTCCTCAAATCTGCAGGTCGTGTTCATTTGCTAGCGCCCAAGTTTTGCGCCCAAGGCCGACGTTGCTCGACCTCGGCCTCAACGGGGGCTGGATGAGGGTATCCCGTTGGCATACGACCTACGGCGCTTGACTAGGAGCGAAAAGGCCGAACACCAAATATACTCGACTACAGACTCAAAGCGAGGCGAGAGTTCTCTACTCTCCAAAAGGAGCATAGCTCTATTAACACATTTTGTCTTAAGTGTTTTTACAGGTCGGCCATCTCGCGGGCAAGCTTCTCCTGCTCGAGCTCGGCGACCTTGGCCCTCAAGATCGACAACTCGCTCTAGTACTGGAGGTTTTCCTTGGAGGTATCCGCAGCTCGGCGCCGTTCGCCCTGGAGTTGGGCCATGGCACTCGTCGCCGCCTTTTTGGCGCGCTCGAGCTTCCCCTCAAGTTCCGAGACCTTGGCCTCAAGTTCAGAGGACGCCTTCGTCGAGGAAGACGCTTGTTCCGCGGCAGCCTTCTCCAGCGCCACGACCTTGGCCCGCTCGGCCTCGAATGCCTCACTAGTGCGCTCAAGTTTGCCTTCAAGCTCCAGGATCTTGGCCTCAAGTTCGGGGGACGCCTTCGTCAAGGAAGGTGCCTGCTCCACAGCGGCTTTCTCCAGTGCCTCGACCTTGGCCCGCTCGGCCTCGAGCGCCTTGGCCGACTGCATGCGCTCTTGCTCCACGGCCTTGAAGCCATGCTCGCGCTCGGAGATCCTAGTCTGCTCGAGCTCGGCCGCGTGGGCTACCTCCTGCGCCCTCATCGTTTGGCGAAGGTCGTCAAGCTCCCCGGTCTTCTACTCGAGTTCCTCCTGATCGACCTCGATGGTCCTGATGAGCCTGGAGTGCTCAGCCTCCCGCGCCTCCACCACGTTCAGGAGGCCCCTTAGCACGTCGGCGTGCTCTTGAAAGCCTTGCAGCCCTTGGGAGACACTGTCGATCGCCTTCATGACAGGAGGGGTGGCCCGAAATAAGAAAGGAAACAAGGAACTCAAGCTAACAAGCTGCGAAGTACGTGGAGGGGTCCTTACCCCACGAAGTCGGCTCTCCAGGCGTGCGCGGGTATATTCCTCGCGATCGTCAATACAATCACAGGAGATCTCCTCCTGCTCATCGCCCACTGCTCTTGAGGTGAAGTCGACCGCGGCAACCACCGGCGCGCTTGGGCCAAGACCTTCGGTCCCTGCGTTGGTGGCGGCCTGGGATCCCGTCGCCTCCTTCGGAGGGCCCAACTCGCCGATAGGAGAGGGCGCGGCGGCCACATTGGTCCCGACCTCAGTGGTCGGGGCTCCACTCGCCTCCGGCACTGGGGGAACGGTGGCCAGAACCGCCGCGTGATCTCCTGCGGCGCGGTCGTCTTCCGTGGCCTGGGGTATCACGACCTCGGCTCCAGGTGCAGCTCCGGTCGAGCAGGCCCGAGGAGCCTCGGCGATGTGGCCATCTCCGGTGGCCGGGGGCGTCATGACGTTGGCGCCCGAAGTGACCGTGGTCAAGAGCGGCTGGGGCGTCTCCGCGGCTGCGACCATCGCGCTCTGGGTGCTCTCCCCCGCATCGACTTCAGGAGGGTCAGCGGCAGCGACGTCCCTCGCCTCACCAGTGTCAAAATCCATGCTGATCGCGGGCTGGGGCTCTCCCTCGTCCGAGTCGTTGACCCCTTGGTCGAACTCGCCGACCGGGACCAGGCTCGGTGGTCCCGAGGGGGTCCGCGTCGAGCGCGAGGGTCGGCGCGGGGCCAGCATGTAGGAGTCCACCTCCTCCTCGGACTCGGACTCGCCTTGGACAACAGCCATCGTCAAAACGGGCAAGTTTCGAGCTCGGGTGCTCAAGGTCTGCGATCAAAAACAGTCACTAAGCTAGAAAGATGGGGGGATGGCGATGTGGTCCAAGAAGCCAAGAATTTACCTGGGTTGCCAGCCTCCGCCTCGTTGAGGGTCGGCGAAGGTCTTGTTGCCCGAAGCCAATGGGGCACTTCGCTTGCATGTCCCCGCGACCTGGGGTCTCAGAGTCTGGGCCAGCTCCACGTCATCTGCGGCGGCGGGGCTCCGAGCTTGAGGCCCCGGAGCCGGCAGAGGGCTCGAGGTCCTGGCAGCGGCCGTCGCGCTCTGCTACTGCAAAGAGGAGAACACGTCATGCAACAAGGCACACGAGCATGGGCTCGGGGGCTCGGTCATCGGGATCCTTACCATGGCACGGTCACCCCACTCGACGTGGGGTTTCTTTGCCTTCTGGCGGTTCGCTCCTACCGGGAAGGACTTTTTTCCTTTTTGTCTTCCTTCGGCGTGCGGGAGCATCCGCTGGCCGTGTCGTAAATTTCCGATGGTTCTGCGAGCATGAGAGGATCAAGAAGGGCCTTGAGGCCACTTAAGTTGAGTTCTTGGTCAGGATGGCTTACCTCGGCCTTTCGGCAGAGTACGTTCTTCGGGACGGAGTGGTCCATGGAATAGTCGTGCGCTAGTTTTCCGTACATCTCGTTCATCCTGGCAGCAACCCAAGACTCCTTCGGCGCTGCAAGGGGAACGCCCTTCAAAGAAGATCGAGGGACAGACTCGAGCAAGACCACGAGGCTGGAAGGCTTACCAGACGTGCCCTCGCGGGTCGGGTCGATGCGCCCTTGGATCTCGTAGAATGGGTGCGTCCGCCTCCGCAGGGGGGACACCCGATTCCGCAGGAAGTCGACGGCGATCGCCTGCCCGGTGAGGCCGCGCGTGGAGTAGATGTGTATGGCGGCGATGGCCTCTTCGTCGACCTCGAGGTCGTCCGCCTCCGGGGTTTCCTTCTTCCCGCTGATGGGGCTTCCCTCATATGCCAGCGTGCTGAGTTCCCCCTTCTTCAAGTAGAACCACCGCTCGGACCATGGCCCAAGGGAGTCCCGAGTTTGGATCTTGGGGAAGGACCACTTGAGCCCTGCCCGTAGCCGGAAGTAGAGCCATCCGACCACGGGGTCCTTCCCAGAGAGGAAGAGGTTGAAGTACCGGAAGAAGAGCGAGGGGGTGGGAAGGATCCCTAGGAACCCCTCGCATAGGTGGGAGAAGATGGAGAGAGTAAGAATGGAGTTCGGCACCAGGTTGATGAGTTCGATCTCGCAACTGGTGAGGACCACCGAGAGGAACTCGCTCTCCGGGGTCCACAGACCGAAGAGGACGTAATGCTCGGTGCAAACGATCTCGTCATCCCTGGGGCGCGGCTCGGTCTCGCCGCCCGGCAACTGCCATGAGAATGGATCAAGCGGCCCCAGGGTCTCGAGTTCCTTCATCCTCGCCAGTGACAACGTGCTCCTCCCTAACTTGGCCATGGAGATCGCGGCGATTTTGGTCGAGGGTAGGAGAGGGGGTCTTGCTTGAGCGAGGAGGCTTGGAAGACAAAGGGCGCAAGATCGGGAGTTTTCTCAACAGTCGCTGCGGCTTTGGGTTTATAGGCCGCGCCGTCACCGAATCCAGTCCGCGGCGCTTCGAAGGGCGCACTGGCCATGATTTGACAGGTGCAATTAAGGCCTGGGCTACGGTTTCGAGACATTGCAGGTGTCCACCGACCGTTTGCATCCGTACCAGCGTTGTGGAGATCAAAGGACGCCAGATGTCGAAGCCAAGGGTCTCACTTTGTGATCTGCGCCAGACCTCGGCCATGGGACCAGGGCTCGCGGAGGCTTCTGCTTATCCTCAAAACAAGGCTCGAGGTCGTTCCAGGTATTTTCCTCGACCTTGAGCCTCGGGGGCTGGCTGACGAGGGCTGGGAGACCCTTGGCCGGTCAACGCACGGTCAACAGGCTCCCATGCTCGGGAGGCCCCGACCACGACCTGGACGCATGCTGAGGCGCGATCCGAGCGCAGACGACCCGAAAGCACGGCACCAAGACGACTCGAGCTCGGACGGCCCTAGCTCGTCGCTTGTCCCTTGATTCCGGAGGCTGCGCTTACTCGGCGGTAACCAAGACGTGGGATCGTGGGGCTGGAACAGGCGAGTGCGACAAGACCGGAGCGGTTGCAGCAAGCCCTCAATGCGCATGAAGGCCGCTTCCGTTACAAGCAGGGGAGATATAAGGCTAGGAAATGCGCAGCCTGGGGGGGACCAGAGCTTGAGCGCTAGACATCGCCATTGTAAACGCTTGAGCTGTGACATTCCACTGTACTCAAAAGATAGCAAAAGACCACCGCCGCAAGGCAACTGGAGTAGAGCTATTACCTTCTCAGGGGCTCGAACCAGTATAAATCCTCGTCTCACGCTCGTTGTCGCCTAGCTCCGACCTTCAGCACGATGAAACTTCCCCTTCGATTGAGTCAAGTTCTGTTCGGGTCCCAAGTCTCACTATCCCCCTGTTTCATTTCTGCGGTTGGCGATCCCGATCGTCGACAAAATATATATATATATATATATATATATATATATATATATATATATATATATATATATATATATATATATATATATATATATATATATATATATTTTTTCCTACTCCTAGGAGTACATACTCCCATCTCTAATATACCACTTAAATGAATATTTATACTCCTTTATCACTTTTAGTATACTCCAATAATAATCCTAAGATACTCCATTGCGACATGGTTAAAAAAATTCATCAGAACCCATTATTTGTTTTTGCTACATACCCTTTTCCCTATGTAAAAAGAATATATGAACAAATTATGCTATAAAGGGTGGACTTTAGTGAAATTTTTCGTGAAAATCACTTTGGAGTATCTTATAATCAGCATTAGTGTATACTCAAAAGGATAAAGAGGTACAACAATATCATTTAAGCGATATACTGGAAGTGGGAGTACGTACACCCAGGATTATGGAATCATTTTCCTACACACACACGCACACAAGGTATAAATGCATTCAAACCATTCACGCCAATCAGTAACGTCTCCCATACAATAAATAGTAAATGACTAATAAATACTACTTCTTGTTCGTACATGAATCTTTCTTTTTTTTATTTACCCATAACTTTCAAATGAGGATGATTTTGGTCTTCAAATTTAACCAGGTTGTAGAATCTCAACTTCCCTATATATGGTAATTTTTTTGAGGATTTTTGAAAATGTGTAAATATGGTAATACCCTACAACATCTAGTCACTCTATTATATGCGGGGGAATTCAAGCGTGAGCACGTCAGTGTTTTTTCATAAAACCCCATGGCAAAATTGGAAATTGCGGACAGATCCTTCCATGGTAAATTTGAAATCCAGGACAGGTCCTTCTAGATTATTTTGCAAAAGAAAGACCCCGTAGTTCTGCAAATTCCGGTTCTTTCAGCCCGAAAGATTTTTTAAAAAGATTGAAATCGTGATTTTAAAAAAAATTGAAATCGTGAACAGGTCTTTCCACCGGTTATTTTGCAAAAAGAATCCCGTAGTTCCAGCAAATTTGACATGGACGCCGGCTCTTTCAACAAGAAAGATTTAAAAAATTTAAAAATCACAAGCAGGTCCTTCCACCGGTTATTCCGCAAATTTAGTTTGTGAAAAACTCAGACTAAATTTTTTCGCGCCGCACAGCATCGCGCGCGTCTTTACCTAGTAGTTAACATGACCACAAGAAACCTGGTGCAAATTATGCATCCGTACATCCAGAACGAATTAAACATCAGTTTATATCGGTCTTCCGGTATTGTCCTCCTTACACAGAACAAAGCAAACATCAATGGTATGAACTGCAGGACTGTGCACGAACACACACACTAATGGCATGGACAAATTGTACACCTGAACGATGACTATTGTAAGTTGTCATTGAAATAACAAATGACCACATCTACAAACAGTAAATTATCGGATGATACACGAACTGATTAGAGCTAGCAACACAGTGAAGACCTGCACACCTGCAGGAATGATTGAGTTGCGTGAAGAAACATCGTATTAATTAAGTACTCCGCACAAAAGAATAAATATGTAAAAGGGTTGGGAGAAGATCATACAAGTCTATAGGAAGATCAAATTGTACCCAATAAAAAAGAAAAAAAAAACTGACGATAAAAAACTGATGGTCGGCCATATGATTTTTGCCCTGCTTTGATTTCCAGTGTGGGACGGTTGGGATGGGCCTCCGCGACGGTCTTGAAATAATCCTCCATAGCCTCCACCTCTGCAACACTCGCACCCTGGCTATCTACCTCGACCGTAAACTCAGTGAGGCAGGAGAGGTGCTGCATGCCAAAATCGAAACCACCGATCGCAGACTTGAATTCAACTGGGTGGATGTAAAGCCAAAACTCTTTGAGCGTCGGCATAGATCCAGCTTCAAACATGAGCCCGGTATGCAGAGATTGGAAAAAGAAAACCCGCAAGTTCTGGAATCCTTGGCTGCATCTGATAATAACGAACCTATCTTTGGGGCCCGGATTCAAGCGTAGGAGGAGATACAGCAGAGTGGGTATATTTCCAATGTTACAAAGATCTTCCTCCTCTGGTATTTCCTTAAGTGTGAGCAGTAACACTTCGAGGTTGACAAATGAGCTCACCCATTTGGTAACCTTGGAAATGTTTTCCCCTCTAATACAAAGCACTCGGAGACTCTTCAGACTACAAAATGAGGAATCTGCTGAGAAGTCATCCTCGTTTCTAAGTTGGATATCAATATACAGTGTGTGAAGGTTAGAGCCATCCAGAATATGGAGAGAAGCGGCTAACATGTCTTTGTAATTACCTTTGTCGCCTTTTAGTTTATCAATATCCCAATTTATATGCAGCAATCTGAGGTTCGTAAGTTCACTGAGTTCTTGGATGAAGTTCCTTGTGTATGAAAAAACATCAATGATTGCTAGCTCTTGCAAATTTCGCATTTTTCCAATTCCGTCAGGCAACTTAGTCTGAAGTCTAACAGATAATCGCAGCAATCTCTGAAGCCGAATAATTGTCGGAGGCAGTTCTTTTATAGATGTCCACCTCACATCTAGTACCTCTAGACATTGTAGATCTCCGGTTTCTCTTGGAAGCGCATCTATCTTTTCTCCTTCGATCTTCAAGTGCCTCAGTTGAGATAATCTTCCAATATTTATGAGATGATGATTTTCTAATCCAGTACAATTACGGATGTCCAGAACGCGTAGAACGCCGAAGTTGGAGATAGGTGGAATATGCTTTACACCACCAAAAATAGTTAGTGACCGGATCTGATATATATTCCAATTTGGAGATACAATAATATGGGTTGCTTGCTTCTCGTTTTGTGCAAGAGAGAGCCTGCGAACTTTGATATCTGCAGTCGGCAAATGTGTGAGCTGTGTATTGTTGATCATGGTAGCAAAGTTCTCTTCAGTGGACCTGGAAGTGAGGAAATCATGGATGGTGTCATGGACTTGGCAAGACAGTACCCAACCGTCGTAACGAATTCCCGCTGGTTGAATTAAGCTTCTGTTAATAAGCTCATCAAAGTAAGTCTCTCCTAACTTTAGGAGATTATCTTGAGTTTCACCGTGAATAAACCCTTCGGCAACCCATCTTTGCACCAAAACAGCTCTAAAAATAATATCATCTTCTGGAAACATAGCCACACACAACAGGCATGCTCTTAGATAATGAGGTAGATCAAAATAACTAAGAGACAATATCCTTGTCATGCCCTCTGAATCTGAATCGTCTCCAAGTGCATGACCAATAGATCTTCGTACCCTATCCCACTGATCTGTTGTTTGTTTTGTGGCCAACAAACTAGATACAGCAATGATTGCCAATGGTAAACCACCGCATTTTTTTAAGATTTCAGTAGAAGCTTCCTCGAGGTCAGAAGGGCACCTCTGCTCAGACCCAAAAATTCTTTTTAGAAATAACCTCTTTGAGTCGATTGGACCAAGTGGCTTAATGGCATAAACAAGCTCGCCATCAGAAGAGCAACATGATTGTGCTACATCATTTTTGCGTGTTGTTGTGATTATTCTGCTATCGCGCATATTCTTCGGAAAGGAACACTCGAGAATTTTCCATGTTGATTTATGCCATATATCATCCACTACTATAAGGTACCTGTCAAAATATTTGGAAAGCCATACATTAGTAATGTGGGCATATTACATGAAGATGCTGATCGAGGACGGACTGGACAGGTTCCAATTATTACGCCAGAGCCATCCTTCAACATCAAAACGTACACAGTCCCCCTGCATGCATCATTAGGGATGCTACTACGGGGACAACATATCAAATAATAACTAGCTTTAGAATAAGTTAAACGGAACCAATAACCTTGTTCACTGTATGAGATACCGCCGCCGAAGAGACCGAGCTAGAGCAGTTGGTTGGGGCGCGAGACGCACGCTCAGCCGGTCTCCATTCGAGCGCAAGTGCGTGTGTATGTGTGGGAGTGTGTATATGTTTGTAATTCAGCTGTTGTTGCTTTTTTATCATTGAATGCCGGTGCTCTGACCATTTTATTTTTAAAAAAATGTTTGTGCGAAGTGATGCAAAGGATGAACAGTCTGTATAGCCAGAAAGCCGGTTCAGACTTTGGGTTTGATTGTTTGCACTAATAATGAACAGTCCTTGCTACAATGAACAATCCTTGCAAAGCCATCAAGTATATGAACCATGACCCTAACATTTTCACTCGTAACCCTGACAGCTTCTCCTTTTCGGAAGTGATTTGGGCTAGTCAAGCTGCTGACATGGGTTGTAGGTGGATAGGGGGTAAAGTGTATAAAATTAGGTCATGGGAAGACCACTGGTTCGGAAGCTCAACTCTTGCTGTGGGGTGTTTGGTTTTTGTATGAGTTAGATAGTGCTGACATGGGTTGTAGGATGGCGCTGATCTTTTTGAACCAACTAGCAGGAGCACTGCTATCTTCCATTTAAGAACAGAAAAGTTATTTACAAGATGGGGGCTTTGGCAAGAAAACATGTAAATGACAAGAGGCGACCGGCAGCGCCGTCTTTACTGCTTTACAACTGCTTATCATAAAGATTGTATGTCAGCAAGCAGGGCACACAAACCGAGCTAAGATAGAATTATGCAGCTCTGGTTTGTTCTGCTCTGTATCGCTAGTACTATTGCTTTGTCAGATGAGGAGGATGCCATGATCTGGCAGCTCCATTTCTCTGGTGTTCATAATGTTCAATTCTAATATGCAGTGGTTAATTTTAGGAGGATTGTCCCTGTTCTTATTCCTGCTGTTTGGAAACTTGTTATTCCACCTAGAGTTCAATGCTTTTTACAGTTAGTTTATCACAATAAGATCCTCACCATTGAAAACTTGTCAAAAAAATATAGTATATATCAGATAGTAGCGGTGTCTTTAGCAATGAGATAGAAACGGTCAGTCTTTTTTTTTTTTTTTTGATTGTATGGTTGCCAAGTGGTTTTGGTCAGGTATTCCTAAAATCGTGTGCAAACAAATTGGAGATGGCTTTGAGTCTGTGTCAAGGAGGTGGATTAGTAACAAAGCAAATATGATTCTGAATATGTTGTATTCAGCTGCCTTGTAGTGTCTGTGGAATGAAAGAAACAATATTTCTTTTTGATCTTTTTTATGGTACACTAAATTCAATATAGACCATTCATAATTTTCAATCCAATAGATCAGATTAGCTATTATGTATTTATACTTTCTCTGATAATATAATAGTAGAAATTCCCTTAATAAATTAATGGCTACATCTGATTTCTTCTAACTCGCCATATACTACCAACAGAATACAATGTAAAATTTCTCTTGTTTTTAACACCGACAATGGTTTGATATACAGGTTCTTTGGAGTATACTGGAGGGAATGCTCAGGAAGTGGAGTGCTCTGCTAGGATACACTCAAGACGCTGATGGATCTTTGCAGAACTCCAAGGACTACTGCCGGAAAGCTGGTTTGCACTACTTCGGGTTTGATTGTTTGCACTACGAACAGTCCTTGAAAAGCCCTTAACTAATGGCGTGATTCAATATATATATAACTTTGGATAAAACAGAAAGAAAAAAAGAAAGAATGAATGGAAAACTTAACTTGGATGTCAAATAGTGAGTCGATGTAAACACATACCGTTTGTTTTCAAGGAATTTCACGATTTCTCCAATTAGTTGTTGTTCGTCCCCTGCTTCAGTATGGGAATAATCCATGTTGCGAATTTGAGATAATATAGATCTAAAAATCTTCATCATATCGGGATTTCGTGAAATTGACACGAAAGCACGACACTCAAATTTCGCTCCAAGCTTGTGATATACTTGGTTGGCTAGAGTTGTCTTGCCTAACCCTCCAAATCCGACAATGGAGACAACCTTTAGCTGCTTCACTGATTCATCCTCACCATTCATGAGCCACCCAACAAGCTTCTCCGTTGGCCCATCTATACCTACAAGTTCTGACACATCTTTATAAATGGTGCGTACCCGTGGGTCAATAGTCACACTTCTAGACTTGGAGCTTCCCTCGTCAATTTGGTACCTTGAGTACCTCTCGCTCACTTCTGTTATTTGCTTCTTGATGTCCTTGATCTCTTTAGCAATCTGATGGTGAGTCTTGATCTCCACCAACATGTTCTTGCTCTTGTCAATAAGCTTCTTGAAACCACTAGTATTTGAAGTGGACAAGCGATCATCAAGAACCATGAACTTGTCGATGCTGTCCTCAATATCGTAGGACAGCTCCCGCACAACCCTAACCCGGAGCTTGGCTTGCTCGTCAGGTTCCTCCACATCGGACATCCTTAGGAGGAAGGCATTCATTGCTTCAAGCTCATCCTTGAGGAACTTGATGTCACCACGCATATGCTTGAGCATCTTGTACTCATCAGTGAGCATGGTTCCAAGTTTACACAGGAGGGAACTCATGGCCCCAGTGGATGCACTCACCAAAAATCCGGCCATTGCTGGCTTGCTCTTCGTGTCTACCTGAAGAAGGTTTTCTCTAGACACAACCCGGCTTTGGTTTGTGAGCTCTGCTAGCTAGCTATGGCCTTATAAGAACGATAGTAGCAGATGATGAACAGCCCCTCAATATCTAACGTTATTATGTATGGATTCTTTTCACAACAACTTTTTTATAATCATGGCATTATTAGATTTTATTGGTTTTACATCCTACATTTTTTAACTAAATTTATGAACTATCAGTCATGTAGACTGTTTCTCTAGTAAATTGTCAAGATATATTGGTGACATGCATGTCATATTCATTAACTACAAGAGCTCTTTGTATGTTCCCCCAAACTAACTCTTAATAAGAATTTCAAAAGAAACAAATTTAAATCTTAAGAATATTTCGAACAAAAAAAATTACACTTGGGATTATCTTAGGATTCGTCCCAAGATTATTTGGGGAACGTACGCGATTACAGCATTCCAGTCGATCAGTGGGATTTGCCCACAGAGCCCTAACAGTACAGTTTACTAATTAATTTCATGGTTCTTGTAGTAATGGTGTCCAATTGTAATACAACGAAGACTTGGGAGTTGACTGGCTATTTTTACTAGCATTCCCGGTATTGACAGAAAATACAATGCATTCGTCCATGAATTTCGTAAGTTCCTTTATGCAAATAGACGCCACTCAATTTGGTAGTGTTTGATTTAAGGGCAAAAGTGGATAGGATGATTCTATCTTTGTTTTTTTACCCATCCATTTGTTTGGTTGGAGGGCAAAGGTGGATGGGATCATCCCAAAAAAGAGAATATTCCATGAAGATGTTGAATGAATGGATCCCATGAATTTGACCGGATGGGGTCATCCAGCATCCATCGTATACTTGAGTTTATATATTTGTTAGCCCTTACTCTCACTGAGATTCAAGTTAGCGCAGTTGGTTAACTTGCTGGGCTTCAATCTACAGTTATGCGTGAAATACTGTAGCAGCACTCTCTTTTTTTTGTTTTGTGCTGCAGTATTTTTTATTTTTTAAAAAAAATCAAAATTTAAAGCAACAGTAGGTTTATTTTTCTTTCATTCCAAAATTTTAAAAAAGATTTTTCTCTTTATTAGAATTAACAACCCTCCACCCTCACTATCTATCCAACCAAACAAAAAAATGACTCATCCCATCCATCCTCATATATTCAACCAACCAAAAATTAGCTCATCTATATCCACCTAACCAAACAAGTGAACAACCACCTGGATGACTTCATCCCATCCAAGCTGGATGACCATATCCCATCCAATCTCATCCAGGCAACCAAACGCACCGTAGCCAAATTATGTATTTATGCAGGTTGTTGTCGTACATTAAGAAAGGTGATAGCGATGTGTAAATGAGACGCGATTGTCCGTAGTGTCTGGATTTTTTTAAAATAATATATATTTTTTAAGAAATTGCGACATTAATACGTGGATTTAAAAATTTGCAAGAATAATACATCGTAGCCAAATGGTTTGGCGAAATAGTAGTTTTCGCCATTTGGTTCGGCGAAGATGCTATTTTCGCCAATTCATTTGGCGATTATACATTAATCTGTGATTTGAACCAGATGAACAGTGAGCAACTTATTTTCGCCAAATGGTGTGGCAGGTATTTTCACCACACCATTTGGTGATAATACTAAAACACTCGTAACTTTTTACTCTGAACTCCGATTTAGGTGATCTTGGACTCTATGTGAAGCTTATCAAGAGGGCTACAATCTCTACCTACTTTCAAGATTTAAACAACCATAGATATTTTTAAATATCAGAAAAATAAAGACTCTAATGTCGCCGAAGATTTATAGCAGCCTATGGATTTGCCGACAGGTCGTAACCACGGTTTTCTAAAAAAAATATATAAATTCGTCGAAGGTTTATAACAACTTATAGATTCGCCGACAGGTCCTAGCATCTATTTTTTACAAAAATATAAAAACCAAAAATACGAACAAATTTCCTAAAATACGTAAAAAAATAGCCGCGGTTTTCTAAAATTAAACGCAGATTCATCGATAGTTTATAGCAACCCATGGATTCGTCGACGGGTCCTAACTGCGGTTTTCTCAACAAAAAAAAAAACAGATTCGTCGGAGGTTTATAGCAGCCTATAGATTCGCCGACAGGTCCTAATGACCTATTTTTTAAAAAAAAATATGAAAACCGAAAATACAACTAAATTTTTTGGATTTTACACGTTGCATCGTCGTGCACGACGCAGCGTAATGCGTTATTCTGGCTAGTTGTTTTTTTTATCTATGATTTTTGCAACTGCCAGCCGGCCGGAAACGGGCCTTATTTGCTTATTCTTTCCATGTCTTTTGTTCTCGAAGCAGGTAATCTGCACTGATGGCATAAAGAAACATGAAAGTGTTTTGTATAGAGAAAATTATATATTTCATGTTTGTCACGGAGAGTTAATACAATCCCTAGTCTGTTACTCCCTCCGTTTATAAACATAAAACGTATTTTAACTTTGTACAAGGATTAAGGTTACGGTGAAATTGAAAAAGACATGAGAGAAAATGACTTACATATCTCCACTTAATTGTTTTGCAAGATGAGAGATAATACTTTATGTGAGTGGTAATGAATAAATTCATATGATTGAGAGAGAATAAATATAGGTGTATAGTAGGAAAGGTTCATTAAATTTACGTTCAAACTTTATATTTCTAAATAAAACCATTCAAACTAGGACTTATATTTATCTACGGAGGAAGTACTAGAAAAAGGTCCATACCACTACCGTTAGCTCGTTAGGGCAGTTGGCGTCGGTACCTGAAAACTCGTCATATCTATATAATCTACGTACTAATCTTGGTGGAATACCAACAAGAAACCTCCTTGATGTTTACCGGCTTCACGCCTTACAAGCAGCTCCTACATGTTGAAGCAACAAACATTTTACAGCGAGTTCGATAAAATGATCATGGTAATTACAGATTACAGATATCATAATTCAGCAGACCACGCCTCTCTGGATCTCCCTCTCTGGATCTCCCTCGGGCCGACGCCGCCTCCTCCACGCCCACCGCGCAACCATGGCGGAGCAGTGATGTCTGCAAGAGCCGAGGGTATGTATGCGCAGCTCGCCGAGGGAAGCGGCGGCGAGAAGGACGAGGGGTTCGGCTCCGAGGGTAACGACGAAAAATGCCAAAGGATGCGAGGTATTATCTCTAACTCCTTGAAGTCTCAAAGCATGATCTTCTCGCCCATGGATCTGGCCGGCCGATCGCATCAGCCGATTGGCGGCGGGCTGGATCTATCTTTCTCTGTGAGAGGCGGCGGCGGTGGTGGCTGGCCGCCACGTTCTGGCATAAGGCGGCTGAGGCCGCAGCTGGCTCCATGTTGGGCGGGTCGTGCGGATCGGGCAAGATCGAATAGTTTCTTCCAATTGGGGGGGAGAGGGGAAGGATCTGGATGAGGCGACGCCATGGCGGTCGTGCTCGTTCCTTTCGGATGGCCTTCATTTTGAAATCTGTTTTGGATGAAAGGAGGTGCAATTCGTAGGGTGAGTTGGATAGTGCAAGGGATCGTCTTTCTTCTTCAAATTTGGAGAAGATGCGTTTGTCGCGAAAATTTTCAGCCTTTGTTGCCGGAGGCAAATTCCAGTCCTCTTGCAGCAATGTTGCCTTTGTTCCTGAGTCCAACCTCGGTGAAGTGCAACCGGATGTGCTCCATATTGGGCAACGATGCTTTAAGAATCTATTCAAAGTTTGATGGATGGATCAAGTCAGCGTGTTCTTCGCTCGGTTCCTGTTGTTTCGTCAGTCCCGGAATGTTCGTCATCATTCATTCAATTTGAATGGTCTTTGGGCGGTTGGGCTAGTGGGCGGCAATGGCCTTGGTGGCGATCGATTTCATGGTCGCAGCTATGGTGGTCAACTTCATCCTGCTCGTGGAGGTCTTCGTTCCCCAAGATTTCAAGGGCGTGGTCGTGGATGGTATGGAGTCCGTGCTCGCGTTCAAGATTTTGGGGGCCGCGCTGATTCAAATAGTCGTGGATGAACATGTCTAAATGAATACATGTTGAGTAGTGCTTCAAATGCTTTCCCTCCCAATACAAGTTGCATAAATCTTGAAGTAAACAAAAGGGTAAATAATCATCATCTACCATTTATTCATATTTTAGTATTTATGCAACTATCTCAGACTAAGCTGATATGTATCTCAAGCTAGCATACAAGAAATTCTAAGCTTTATGTTCATTTCTGTGACAAATCTATGTCATCCTAAAGTATATTTATTTATTTGCCTAAGATATGAGAAAATGATCTTGGAGAGAAATAACTATCATTTTAGTTTATCACATTTACATATCAAGATGAATAATGAGGTTCCAAGGAATAAAGAATTGCGGTTGGTAAAGTATAGAAAGAATCAGATTAAACATTGTAAGATGTGATATAAACTGTAGGTTAACCTGTTTCATTTTAAAAACAGCATTGTCGTCGCCTCACATATTTCCAACAATTGCTCAGAAATTGGTAAAACAATGTTGTGACTTTTTTTGTTTCTTTTAATAATTTTTTTAGCTACGCAAAAAATGCCAACTCTAATTCCTTTCATGTAGCAGTTGCGTTATGGCATTTGTTCATAACGGAGCATATATGCAATCAGATTTTTTATGTTTAATGTTATAAGCGATATTATCAGCAAAACATGATCTTTTTCTTCATAATGGACTCTTCAAGCCGACTTTACACATTTAGTGCTGCTTCATGACGCCGTGACAGTCTAGAAATCTATTCTACAATGATACATGGGATTAATTTAACATCCGCGGCAACGGTTGGGTTCCAAATATATTTTTTTTGAAAATTGGCTATCTTGCCCCTCTCAAAATCAGGGGCCCACATGTCAGTGCCCATGTGCCATACAGAAGTTAAATAAACTGGGGGGCCCATGAATCATACATAGAAGTGGACCGGCGGTTTACTTTGGTCTTAAAGAGGACTGCCAGGTGGGGCCCACCTGTCAAACAAGAGAGAAAAGCAGAGAGGGAGAAAACAAGGAAGGCGCCGTAGTGGCTCCAAGCAGCGGCTACAAATAGGGTGGGCATAAAAAACCAAATCGAACCGAATAAACTGGTAATTTTGGTTTTTTCGGTTTTTGATTTTCGATTCAGTTTTTATTTTATTGTTATTCGGTTTTCATGTTTCGGTTCGGTTGTTTTGTTCCGAAAACCGAAATCACCGAAAAAACCGATCAGCCAAATGCGTTCCACAAAAATACCTGTCCCGATCTCTCTCCTCCTCGGCTCCTCAATAGTTAGTCCTCACGCAGAGAGAGAGAGAGAGAGAGAGAGAGAGACTGATCCCATTCTTCTCCCCCTTCTCTAGATCTCTCTCGTTTGATCGTCTCTCCTTTAGATCCCTTTCCAGCTCTCGTCCAGATCTGAGTCTCCTCCTTCGGATGGACTGGACCCCTCCCCTCTCTAGTCTCCCCCTACCATGCGTGTGCATCGTCGGCTCTCTATTCTCCCAACACAACGCGCTCTGGTCCCACCCCCACCTCGGATCCCAATTCGCCTGCAACGGGTAGAGCGGCCTCCGAGGACACGAAGGCATAGCGCCGTAGGGCAGAGTCATAGCGGACGATCTCCTCCATCCTCGATGCAGGCTCCGATGCTCTTATCCGCCCACTACTCCTCCATTCTCAACAAGAAGCTCGCATGCATTGTCCTCTGTCGACCGCTTGTCCTCGCCAACTGAAGGATCGAGTTGGCCTAAAAGGGGGGTGAATAGGCAACTTTTAAATTTTAGGTTTAAGTATCAACCTTTAGCACTAGTTAAAATGAATCCCAAGAGCTCAAATACTAGTAAGCCAATATATTCTACAAACTAACACAAAACTAACAAGAACTAGCACAATTAAGAGCAAAGTTCAACAGCAGAAAGTAAACAGTGAAATGTAAACTGAAGGTAAACGAGGGGATTCAGAGATAAGCTCCTACTTCCACGTTAGAGCACTTCTTTTGGAAGTATTGCTCCCAAAGCTAGTCGCAAGAGCTTTGGTTTTCATTAGGGTGACTTTTTCACCACTCCGGTGAGGTGAGTTCTAACCTCTCACAATGATGGTGGCCTTCCACAAACCCCTTTGGATAGGTCGCACCAAAAACTCCTCCAACCCGTCTAGGAACGCCTAGTTCCAAAAGTAATAGACCATCCACAAAGCTTGTCCCTTGGTTCACTAGTACAGCACTTGCTAGACTAAGCTTGGAGCAAGAACACTTAGGAAATTTTTGGATTTTGAGTTTAGAAGTGAAGCACGGTTTCTTTGATGGCTTGAGAGCTCTAAAATGCTAAAATACCAAGAAGATCAAAAATTCTATCCAACGACACGGTCTCATACTTACAAAATTTGGCCCTGCTTTGATTTCCAGTGTGGGACGGTTGGGATGGGCCTCCGCGACGGTCTTGAAAGCATCCTCCATAGCCTCCACCTCTGCAACACTCGCACCCTGGCTATCTATCTCGACCCTAAACTCAGTGAGGCAGGAGAGGTGCTGCATGCCAAAATCGAAACCACCGATCGCAGACTTGAATTCAACTGGGTGGGTGTAAAGCCAAAACTCTTTGAGCATCGGCATGGATCCAGCTTCAAACATGAGCCCGGTATGCAGAGATCGGAAAAAGAAATGCTGCAAGTTCTGGAATCCTTGGCTGCGTCTGATAGTAACGAACCTATCTTTGGGGCCCGGATTCAAGCGTAGGAAGAGATACAGCAGACTGGGTATGTTTCCAATGTTACAAAGATCTTCCTCCTCTGGTATTTCCTTAAGAGTGAGCAATAACTCTTCGAGGTTGACAAATGAGCTCACCCATTTGGTAACCTGCTTGGAAATGTTTTCCCCCCTAATACCAAGCTCTCGGAGACTCTTCAGATTACATAATGAGGAATCTGCTGAGAAGTCATCCTCGTTTCTAAGTTGGACATCAATGCACAGTCTGTGAAGGTTACAGCCATCCAGAATATGGAGAGAAGCGGCTAACATGTCTTTGTAACATCCTTTGTCGCCTTTTAGTTCATCAATATCCCAATTTATAAACAGGAATCTGAGGTTCGTAAGTTCACTGAGTTCTTGGATGAAGTTCCTTGTGTATAAAAAAACATCAATAAATAGTAGCTCTTGCAAATTTCGCATTTTTCCAATTCCGTCAGGCAACTTAGTCTGAAATCCAACAATTAATCGCAGCAATCTCTGAAGCCGAATAATTGTCGGAGGCAGTTCTTTTATAGATGTCCGCTTCACATCTAGTACCTCTAGACATTGTAGATCTCCGGTTTCTCTTGGAAGCGCATCTATCTTTTCTCCTTCGATGTTCAAGTACCTCAGTTGAGATAATCTTCCAATATTTATGAGATGATGATTTTCTAATCCAGTACAATTACGGATGTCCAGCACGCGTAGAACGCCGAAGTTGGAGATAGGTGGGATATGCTTTACACCACCAAAAATAGTTAGTGACCGGATCTGATATATATTCCAATTTGGAGATACAATAATATGGGTTGCTTGCTTTTCGTTTTGTGCAAGAGAGAGCCTGCGAACCTTGATATCTGCAGTCGGCAAATGTGTGAGCTGTGTATTGTTGATCATGGTAGCGAAGTTCTCTTCAGTGGACTTGGAAGTGAGGAAATCATGTATGATGTCATGGACTTGACAAGATATTACCCGACCGTCGTAATGTATTCCCGCTGGTTGAATTAAGCTTCTGTTAATAAGCTCATTAAAGTAAGTCTCTCCTAACTTTAGGAGATTATCTTCAGGTTCACCGTGAATAAACCCTTCGGCAACCCATCTTTGCACCAAATCATCTCTAGAAATAATATCATCTTCTGGAAACATAGCCACACACAACAGGCATGCTCTTAGATAATGGGGTAGATCAAAATAACTAAGAGACAATATCCTTGTCATGCCCTCTGAATCTGAATCGTCTCCAAGTGCATTACCAATAGATTTTTGTACCCTATCCCACTGATCTGTTGTATGTTTTGTGGCCAACAACCTAGATACAGCAATGATTGCCAATGGTAAACCACCGCATTTTTTTAAGATTTCATTAGAAGCTTCCTCGAGGTCAGAAGGGCACCTCTGCTCAGACCCAAAAATTCTTTTTAGAAATAACCTCTTTGAGTCGATTGGACCAAGTGGCTTAATGGTATAAACAAGGTCGCCATCAGAAGAGCAACATGATTGTGCTACATCATTTTTGCGTGTTGTTGTGATTATTCTGCTATCGCACATATTCTTCGGAAAGGAACACTCGAGAATTTTCCATGTTGATTTATGCCATATATCATCCACGACTATAAGGTACCTGTCAAAATATTTGGAAAGCCATACATTAGTAATATGGGCATATTACATGAAGATGCAGATCGAGGACGGACTGGACAGGTTCCAATTATTACGCCAGAGCCATCCTTCAACATCAAAACGTACACAGTTCCCCTGCATGCATCATTAGGGATGCTACTACGGGGACAACATATCAAATAATAACTAGCTTTAGAATAAGTTATAAACGGAACCAATAACCTTGTTCACTGTATGAAAGATACCGCCGCCGAAGAGGCAGCCTTGCGCTAAACCAAAGTTGTGCGAACTGAGGCCCTGTTTGGCAACAAGGTTTTGCAAAATCATGGTTTGAGAATTGTCTTGGCATAAAAACCATGGTTTTACCAAACTCCATTAAAACCATGGTTTTTCTTGGAACTCTCAACTGTTTGGCTATAAAGTTTTGGGAGTTGTTTTGGTGCCAAAGCTTAGAAAAATTTGCCCAAGACCAAAGTTTCCAAAACAGAGAAAAAGCCATGGTTTTGTGAAAACTATGGTTTTTAAAACAGAGTTTTTTGAAGGGCTACCAAACACCTCATGATTTCTAAAACAAAGTTTTTCTCTAAAACCATGGTTTTGTTTAGAAACTATGAAAAAACCTTGTTGCCAAACAGGCCCTGAGACGCACGCCCAGCCACTCTGCATTCGAGTGCAGCGCAACGCACGCTCTCATGGAGCCATGCAAGCACGTGTGTGTGCATGTGTGAGTATGTGTATATATTTGTAGCTCAGCTGTTGTTGCTTTCTTATCATTGAATGCTGGTACTCTGACCATTTTATTTTTAAAAAAATGTTTGTGCGAAGTGATGCAAATGATGAACAGTCTATATAGCCAGAAAGCCGGTTCAGACTTTGGGCTTGATTGTTTGCATTAATAATGAACAGTCCTTTCTACAATGAACAGTCCTTGCAAAGCCATTAACTATAAACCAGCCACTTTCCAAATTGTAGATTTCAAGTATATGAACCATGACCCTAACATTTTCACTCGTAACCCTGATTTTGAGAGGGGCAAGATAGCCAATTAACTGATTATTTTGGATTTTTGGTTTTCGATTTTCGGTTCGGTTTTTAATTTATTGTTATTCGGTTTTTTGAGTTTTGGTTCGGTTGTTTTGTTCCAAAAACCGAAATCACCGATCAGCCGAACGCGTTCCACAAAAATCCCAGTCCCGATCTCTCTCCTCCTCGGCTCCTCAGTAGTTAGTCCTCACACAAAGCGAGATTGATCCCATTCTTCTCCCCCTTCTCTAGATCTCTCTCGTCTAATCGTCTCTCCTTCAGATCCCTCTCTAGCTCTCCCTTCTCTAGATCTCTCTCGTCTAATCGTCTCTCCTTCAGATCCCTCTCTAGCTCTCGTGCAGATCTGAGTCTCCTCCTTCGGATGGACTGGACCCCTCCCCTCTCTAGTCTCCCCCTACCATGCGTTTGCATCGTCGGCTCTCCATTCTCCCCCCACGACGCGCTCTGGTCTCACCCCCACCTCCGATCCCAATTCTCCTGCGACGTGTGGAGCGGCCTCCGAGGACATGGAGGCATAGCGCCGTAGGGCGGAGCCACAGCGGCCGAGCTAGCGTGGTTGGTTGGGGCGCGAGACACACGCCCAGCCAGTCTGCATTGGAGTGCAGCGCAACGCACGCTCTCGTGGAGCCATGTATATATTTGTAGCTCAGCTGTTGTTGCTTTCTTATCATTGAATGCCCGTGCTCTGACCATTTTATTTTTAAAAAAATGCTTGTGCGAGGTGATGCAAATGATGAACAGTCTGTATAGCCAGAAGCCGGTTCAGACTTTGGGTTTGATTGTTTGCACTAATAATGAACAGTCCTTGCTACAATGAACAGTCCTTGCAAAGCCATTAACTATAAACCAACCACTACAATTTGGAAACAAATTGTAGATTTCAAGTATATGAACCATGACCCTAACATTTTCACACGTAACCCTGACAGCTTCTCCTTTTCGGAAGTGATTTGGGCTAGTCAAGCGGCTGACATGGGTTGTAGGTGGATAGGGGGTAAAGTGTATAAAATTAGGTCATGGGAAGACCACTGGTTCGGAAGCTCAACTCTTGCTGTGAAGTGTTTGATTTTTGTATGAGTTAGTTAAAGAGAAGGGTGTTACAATTAGATAGTGCTGGGATGGCACTGATCTTTTTGAACCAACTTGCAGGAGCACTGCTATCTTCCATTTAAGAACAGAAAACTATTATCATAAAGATTGTATGTCAGCAAGCAGGGCACACAAACCGAGTTACGATAGAATTATGCAGCTCTGGTATGTTCTGCTCTGTATCGCCAGTACTATTGCTTTGTCAGAAGAGGAGGATGCCATGATATGGCAGCTCCATTCCTCAGGTGCTCATAATGTTCAATTCTAATATGCAGTGGTTAATTTTAGGAGGATTGTCCCTGTTCTTATTCCTGCTGTTTGGAAACTTGTTATTCCACCTAGAGTTCAATGCTTTTTACAGTTAGTTTATCACAATAAGATCCTCACCGTTGAAAACTTGTCAAAAAGATAGTATATGTCAGATAGTAGCTGTGTCTTTAGCAATGAGATAGAAACGGTCCATCAATTGTTTTTTTGATTGTGTGGTTGCCAAGTGGTTTTGGTCAGGGATTCCTAAAATCGTGTGCAAACAAATTGGCGATGACTTTGAGTCTGTGTCAAGCTGGTGGATTAGTAAAAAAGCAAATATGATTCTGAATATGTTGTATTCAGCTGCCTTGTAGTGTCTGTGGAATGAAAGAAACAATATTTCTTTTTGATCTTTTTTATGGTACACTAAATTTAACATAGAGCATTCATAATTTTCAATCCAATAGATCAGATTAGCTATTATTTATTTACACTTTCTCTGATAGTAGAATAGTAGAAATACCCTTAATAAATTAATGGCTACATCTGATTTCTTCTAACTCGCCATATACTACCAACAAAATACAATGTAAAATTTCTCTTGTTTTGACACCGACAATGGTTTGGTCTGATTTCTTCTCAGGAAGTGGAGTGCTCTGCAAGGATACACTGAAGACGCTGATGGATCTTTGCATCTGTCAGCAGAACTGCCGCAGTGCTAAATTAAGTTTGCGCGAACTGATGCAAACAATGAATAGTCCTGTATGGCCGGAAAGCTGGTTCCGACTTCGGGTTTGATTGTTTGCACTAACTACGAACAGTCCTTGAAAAGCCCTTAACTAATGGCGTGATTCAATATATATCATATATATCATGACTGATTCTACTTTTCAACTTTGGATAAAACAGAAAGAAAAAACAAAGAAAGAAAGGAAAACTTAACTTGAATGTCAAATAGTGAGTCGATGTAATCACATACAGTTTGTTTTCAAGGAATTTGACAATTTCTCCAATTAGTTGTTGTTCGTCCCCTGCTTCAGTATGGGAATAATCCATGTTGCGAATTTGAGATAATATAGATCTGAAAATCTTCATCATATCGGGATGTCGTGAAATTGACACGAAAGCACGACACTCAAATTTCGCTCCAAGCTTGTGATATACTTGGTTGGCTAGAGTTGTCTTGCCTAGCCCTCCAAATTCGACAATGAAGACAACCTTTAGCAGCTTCACTGATTCATCCTCTCCATTCATGAGCCACCCAACAAGCTTCTCTGTTGGCCCATCTATACCTACAAGTTCTGACACATCTTTATAAATGGTGCGTACCCGTGGGTCAATAGTCACACTTCTAGTCTTGGAGGTTCCCTCGTCAATTTGGTACCTTGAGTACCTCTCGCTCACTTCTGTTATTTGCTTCTTGATGTCCTTGATCTCTTTAGCAATCTGATGGCGAGCCTTGATCTCCGCCAACATGTTCTTGCTCGTCAATAAGCTTCTTGAATCCACTAGTATTTGAAGTGGACAAGCGATCATCAAGAACCATGAACTTGTCGATGTTGTCCTCAATATCGTAGGACAGCTCCCGCACAACCCTAACCCGGAGCTTGGCTTGCTCATCAGGTTCCTCCACATCGGACATCCTTAGGAGGAAGGCATTCATTGCTTCAAGCTCATCCTTGAGGAACTTGATGTCACCACGCATATGCTTGAGCATCTTGTACTCATCAGTGAGCATGGTTCCAAGTTTACACAGGAGGGAACTCATGGCCCCTGTGGATGCACTCACCAAAAATTCGGCCATTCCTCGCTTGCTCTTCGTGTCTACCTGAACAGGGTTTTCTCTAGACACAACCCGGCTTTGGTATGTGAGCTCTGCTAGCTAGCTATGGCCTTATAAGAACGATAGTAGCAGATGATGAACAGTCCCTCAATATCTAACGTTATTATGTATGGATTCTTTTCACAACAACTTTTATATAATCACGGCATTATTAGATTTTATTGGTTTTACATCCTACCTTTTTTAACTAAATTTATGAACTATCAGTCATGTAGACTGTTTCTCTAGTAAATTGTGAAGATATATTGGTGACATGCATGTCATATCAACTCTATTACAGGCGGAAGAAAGCGCGGCCGGTCAGGGCATCCACGTGTCACCGCGCAATTTCGCGAAAAAGTTCCCCCGTTTCTTCGAAATTACAGATAGGTCCTTCGCGATTTTTTGTGAGACGGAAATATTTTTTTCTTCGCGTTTAGGTCCCTAGGCGGTATTTTACAGAAAACCCTCCCGTTAATCTCAAATCGCGAACAAGCCCTTTTCTAATTTTTCAGGATAGCGAACAGGTCCAAAAAAATAACAAACAGGTCCCTGCTTCTTACGTTCGGGTCCTTTCTCCGTATTCATTAACTACAAGAGCTCTTTGTATGTTCCCCCAAACTAACTCTTAAGAAGAATTTCAAAAGAAACAAATTTAAATCTTAAGAATATTTCGAACAAAAAAAATTACACTTGGGATTATCTTAGGATTCGTCCCAAGATTATTTGGGGAACGTACGCGATTACAGCATTCCAGTCGATCAGTGGGATTTGCCCACAGAGCCCTAACAGTACAGTTTACTAAATTTCATGGTTCTTGTAGTAATGGTGTCCAATTGTAATACAACGAAGACTTGGGGGTTGACTGGCTATTTTTACTAGCATTTCCCGGTATTGACAGAAAATACAACGCACTCGTCCATGAATTTCGTCGCAAGTTCCTTTATGCAAATAGACGCCACTCAATTAGGTAGTGTTTGATTTAAGGGCAAAAGTGGATAGGATGATTCTATCCTTGTTTTTTTACCCATCCATTTGTTTGGTTGGAGGGCAAAGGTGGATAGGATCATCCCAAAAAAGAGAATATTCCATGAAGATGTTGAATGAATGGATCCTATGAATTTGACCGGATGGGGTCATCCAGCATCCATCGTATACTTGAGTTTATATATTTGTTAGCCCTTACTCTCACTGAGATTCAAGTTAGCGCAGTTGGTTAACTTGCTGGGCTTCAATCTACAGTTATGCGTGAAATACTGTAGCAGCACTCTTTTTTGTTTTGTGCTGCAGTATTTTTTATTTAAAAAATCAAAATTTTAAAGCAACAGAGGTTTATTTTTCTTTCATTCCAAAATTTTAAAAAGATTTTTAATTTAAATCTTAAGAATATTTCGAACAAAAAAAATTACACTTGGGATTATCTTAGGATTCGTCCCAAGATTATTTGGGGAACGTACGCGATTACAGCATTCCAGTCGATCAGTGGGATTTGCCCACAGAGCCCTAACAGTACAGTTTACTAAATTTCATGGTTCTTGTAGTAATGGTGTCCAATTGTAATACAACGAAGACTTGGGGGTTGACTGGCTATTTTTACTAGCATTTCCCGGTATTGACAGAAAATACAACGCACTCGTCCATGAATTTCGTCGCAAGTTCCTTTATGCAAATAGACGCCACTCAATTAGGTAGTGTTTGATTTAAGGGCAAAAGTGGATAGGATGATTCTATCCTTGTTTTTTTACCCATCCATTTGTTTGGTTGGAGGGCAAAGGTGGATAGGATCATCCCAAAAAAGAGAATATTCCATGAAGATGTTGAATGAATGGATCCTATGAATTTGACCGGATGGGGTCATCCAACATCCATCGTATACTTGAGTTTATATATTTGTTAGCCCTTACTCTCACTGAGATTCAAGTTAGCGCAGTTGGTTAACGTGTTGGGCTTCAATCTACAGTTATGCGTGAAATACTGTAGCAGCACTCTCTTTTTTTGTTTTGTGCTGCAGTATTTTTTATTTAAAAAAAATCAAAATTTTAAAGCAACAGTAGGTTTATTTTTCTTTCATTCCAAAATTTTAAAAAAGATTTTTCTCTTTATTAGAATTAACAAACCCTCCACCCTCACTATCTATCCAACCAAACAAAAAAATGACCCATCCCATCCATCCTCATATATTCAACCAACCAAAAATTAGCTCATCTATATCCACCTAACCAAACAACCACCTGGATGACTTCATCCCATCCAAGCTGGATGGCCATATCCCATCCAATCTCATCTAGGCAACCAAACGCACCCTTAATGTAGAGCATATTATGTATGTATGCAGGTTGTTGTCATGCATTAAGAAAGGTGATAGCGATGTGTAAATGAGACGCGATTGTCCGTAGTGTCTGGATTTTTTTTAAATAATATATATTTTTTAAGAAATTGCGACATTAATACATGGATTTAAAAATTTTCAAGAATAATACACCGTAGCCAAATGGTTTGGCGAAATAGTAGTTTTCGCCATTTGGTGCGGCGAAGATGCTATTTTCGCCAATTCATTTGGCGATTATATGTTAATCTGTGATTTGAACCAGATGAACAGCGAGCAACTTATTTTGGCCAAATGGTATGGCAGGTATTTTCACCACACCATTTGGCGATAATACTAAAACGCTCGTAACTTTTTACTCTGAACTCCGATTTAGGTGATCTTGAACTCTATGTGAAGCTTATCAAGAGGGCTACAATCCCCACCTATTTTCAAGATTTAAACAACAATAGATATTTTTAAATATCAGAAAAACAAAGACTCTAATGTCACCGAAGATTTATAGCAGTCTATGGATTTGCCGACGGGTTATAACCACGGTTTTCTAAAAAAATACATAAATTCGTCGAAGGTTTATAACAACTTATAGATTCGCCGACAGGTCCTAGCATCTATTTTTTTACAAAAATATAAAAACCAAAAATACGACCAAATTTCCTAAAATACGTAAAAAAAATAGCCGCGGTTTTCTAAAAATAAACGCAGATTCATCGATAGTTTATAGCAACCCATGGATTCGTCGACGGGTCCTAACTGCGGTTTTCTCAAAAAAAAAAAAGACAGATTCGTCGGAGGTTTATAGCAGCCTATAGATTCGCCGACGGATCCTAATGACCTATTTTTTTTAAAAAAATATGAAAACCGAAAATACAACTAAAATTTTCGGATTTTACATGTTGCATCGTCGTGCACGACGCAGCATAATGCGTTATTCTGGTTAGTTGTTTTTTTTATCTATGATTTTTGCAACTGCCAGCCGGCCGGAAACGGGCCTTATTTGCTTATTATTTCCATGTCTTTTGCTCTCGAAGCAGGTAATCTGCACTGATGGCATAAACAAACATGAAAGTATTTTGTATAGAGAAAATTATATGTTTCATGTTTGTCACGGAGAGTTAATACAATCCCTAGTCTGTTACTCCCTCCGTTTATAAACATAAGGCGTATTTTGATTTTGTACAAAGATTAAGGTTACAGTGAAATTGAAAAAGACATGAGAGAAAATGACTTACATATCTCCACTTAATTGTTTTGCAAGATGAGAGATAATACTTTATGTGGGTGGTAATGAATAAATTCATATGATTGAGAGAGAATAAATATAGGTGTATAGTAGGAAAGGTTTATTAAATTTACGTTCAAACTTTATATTTATAAATAAAACCATTTAAACTAGGACTTATATTTATCGACGGAGCAAGTACTAGAAAAAGGTCCATACCACTACCGTAAGCTCGTTAGGGCAGTTGGCGTCGGTACCTGAAAACTCGTCATATCTATATAATCTACGTACTATTGGTGACGTACCGCGACCCCGGCGCTTCACACCCCAGCAGTAGGAATATCAACAAGAAACCTCCTTGATGTTTACCGGCTTCACGCCTTACAAGCTCCTACATGTTGAAGCAACAAACATTTTACAGCGAGTTCGATAAAATGATCATGGTAATTACAGATTACAGATATCATAATTCAGCAGACCACGCCTCTCTGGATCTCCCTCTCCGGATCTCCCTCGGGCCGACGCCGTCTCCTCCACGCCCACCGCGCAACCATGGCGGAGCAGTGATGTCTGCAAGAGCCGAGGACAGGGCCGTTCCTGGGCCTGGGCGACCAGGGCGACGGCCCAGGGCCCATGAGGGAGGGGGGCCCTCAAATGGCCAGTAGGTATGTGCTATACTGCTATGTGCCTATGTCCACTCGCCAGGCAATCTCCAATTCTCCATTTCTCTGATTCTCTCGTTCCCAAATCTGAGTATCTGACTCCGGTCTCCTCGTCTCCTTCCCAATCGCCTGGTCTCCTTCCCAATCGCAAATCCCGTTCGGCCATTCCCCAATTCCCTTCCCAAGATAGCAAGACCCAAGACGGTGAATCCGTTGAGAGATTAATGGAGAATGCCGTTGGCCACGGTGGCTGTTGCAGGCGGCGGCGCCGAGCACCAGATAAAAGGGCAGTCGACACGCCCCGCAGGCGACCTCCAGTAGGAACACGCCGTCGACGCAAACGCGAACTCGTCTGTGAGTGGACTTCACTCGCAAGCTCCTCGCCGCGCCGCCGCCGGCGATTTCCAGTCCCTCCACACGTGCGAGTCCTCCAAGCGGTGCGCCGGTGCCGCGGCCTCTCATCTACGCTCGCCGCCACCGGGCGCCGGGACATGGTTCAGCCGTTCAGTGGTTCTATGTGTTGACTGTTGAGGCAGTGTTCTATTCATCTGTCAGGTACTCTTCTAGACTTCTACCTTTAATTCTTGTGCCCCCTGAAATCTATGCGATGCAATATTAAGCCTATGATGATTAGCTATACATGTTGGAATTAGTTACCGTCAGATTTTATAAGTGACGAAACTTTAGTCTGGCTTTCTGAATTCTGAGGCTTATAAACTTATTCCAAGCGTAGTGTTGTGCAATGTACTATTATACTTTAACTGCATTCTTTCATTTTAATTCTGGTTGTCTATGTATGTTTTTGTTATCATCTGGTCCCTGTGAAGAGCTCAAGACCTACCGATAGGAAGTGCTGTTTGACACTGTAAACAGCAGCTGCCGCTGATCGCTGCATTGCTGCAACTGTCCATCCTTTGACCATACCTTTGTGGTTTGGTCTGGGATTAAAATGCATTTGCACTGGTTGGTTCAGTTGTGTGCGTGATTTGAAATGGGTCTCTGTCTCTGAGGGATTCTGTAAAACTTCGTACTGTGTAACTTTCTTGTAGTACTTAAATTCTGTCTATTTATCTAATGTAGTTTAGGCCTAATGCCACGTCTCCGGTAGCTTAGTAGTTAAATTCTGTTTATTTATCTAATGTAGTTTAGTACTTAAATTACGTCTATTTTGTCTGTGCATGAACACCAGTGCAACGTTGATGATCTGAAACCGTTTGCGCCAATCCAAAGCAGGCTTTCAGGCTCTGGTGGCAGTCCAGCCCTCAGCGTTCAGCAATCGCCAAACGCCAATCAGCACGACAGCACTGGTGTTTTCGTTTGTCATAAGGTGTTTTTGTTCCTTGCCCTACATTTTTTATTTCTCATGTCATCCCGAAAGCATATGTTAGGGAGTGAAAAAAGAAAAAAGAGAAAATGTGTAGATGAATTTATAGAAACTCAAAGAGGAGCAATTGACAAGTTTTTTAAAACTAATGTAGATTCTTCTAGAAATTCTGAGAACTTGGCTATAGTTTGTGTTGAAGAACAACCTAACGAAGATAATTTAAGTGGGCATGAAAACTTAGCTAGTTCACCTAACATAGATAATTTAAGTGAGGATGATCAACCAAATTTATTATTGACATATATGACCCGAGACATTGGGATAATCTTGATAATAAAGCTAGGGACATTTTAGTGGAAAAGGGGCCTATTAGAGAAGAAAATATTATTTACCCTTTGGATAACAACTCTAGGCATTTTTCATATACTTATTATTCAAAAAAATTGAGTAATGGAGAGGTATATGATAGAAAATGGTTGGTTTATTCGAAGCATGTTGATAAGGTGTATTGCTTTTGTTGTAAGCTTTTTAAATCTAATAACACCAAGAGTTCATTAAGTAGCGATGGTTTTAGAGATTGGAAACACCTTAGTGAGAGGCTCAAAGAACATGAAAATAGTGTTGACCATATTACTAGTATGAACACTTGGAATGAATTAAGAATAAGATTGGGCAAGAATGAGACAATTGATAAAGAATTGCAGCAGGAAATCATGAGGAGAAAGAGCGCTTGAGACTTGTTTTGGTAAGAATAATTGCTATCGTGAAATATCTTAGTAAACGCAGTTTGGCCTTTCGAGGATCTAGTAATAAACTTTATGAACACAATAATGGTAATTTCTTAGCATGTGTCGAAATGGTTCTTTGAATTCGACTTGGTGATGCAAGATCATCTTAGACACATTTCAAGCAATGAGATCCATCACCATTATCTTAGTCCTAAAATTCAAAATGAGTTGATTTCTCTTTTGGCACATAGTGTTACTTGTTCTATCATAAAGATTGTTAAGGAGGCTAAATATTTTTACGTAATTCTTGATTGTACTCGGATCACGAGTCATCAAGAGCAAATGACTTTAATTGTTAGATGTGTTAATATGTCAAACAAAATAATAAAAATAGAAGAATTCTTTCTAGCGTTCTTGAATGTGGATGACACATCCGGTTTAGGGCTTTTAATGAATTGCTAAATGTCAGAAAGTCTTTTGGTCTTAATATTGATGATATAAGAGGTCAAGGATATGACAATGGTTCTAATATGAAAGGAAAACACCAAGGAGTACAAAAGAGGTTGCTTGATGTGAATAGAAGAGCGTTGTATATGCCATGTGCTTGTCACAGTTTGAATCTTACTCTTTGTGATATGGCAAATTCTTGTGTAAAAGCTATTTCATTTTTTGGAATTGTGCAACGAATATATGCATTATTTTCCGGTTCTACTAAAAGATGGAAAGTTTTGCTTGAGCATGTTCCAAGTCTAACTGTAAAACCATTGTCTAATACTCGTTGGGAAAGTCAAATCAAAAGTGTTAGAGCTATTAGATATCAAGCTCCTCAAATAAGGTTAGCTTTGTTAGAGATAACTAAATCCTCTGATGACCCTAAGTCAAAGAGCGATGCAAAAAGTCTATTTGATCTGCTTGGAACTTTTGAGTTTTTACTTGGCATGGCTATTTGGCATGATATTTTTTTTTCATCAATATGGTGAGTAAAAGTTACAATCTTCAACTATGTGCATCAATTCTACTTTGAACCAAATTGAAGGTATAATAGAATATTTTGATAAGTACGTAAATGAAGGATTTGCATCTAGTATGGACATTGCTAAAACCTTGCATTAGAAATGAGTGTAGAACCATCATTTCCAATGAAACGTCGTGTTGTTAGGAAAAGACAATTTGATGAAAGTGATTAAAATGAAGAAATTATGTCAGCTCAAAAGGATTTTGAAACTAATTACTTCCTAGTTATGGTAGATATGGCCAATACTTCATTGAAAAATAGATTTGAAGAACTACAAGTGTTCAAAAGTATTTTTGGGTTTTTACTTAGTTCAAAAGGCATGAAATCTATGAATGATGTAGAATTAAGAAAGTGCTGCACAAAATTTGTGGAAACGTTTTCTCAAAATGGATCTTCGATGTTGAGTTAGATGATCTTTGCTCGAACTAAGAGTGTTGCAAATGACTTTGCCAAATGACTCTATGTCTAGTTATGAGATCTTTGAGTTCATTAGAGATGTGGATCGTTATCCAAATGTTCTAATTGCTTATCGAATATTATTTACTATACTGGATCTGTGGCATCCATTGAAAGGAGTTTTTCAAAATTGAAACTATTAAAGAATTATTTGAGATCATCAATGTCTCAAGAAAGATTGAACGTCTAGCCACTTTGTGCATTGAAAAGTATATGTTGGATCATATTGACATAGATACCTTTATCAATGACTTTGCATCTAGAAATATTAGAAGAAATTGCTTTCGATGATCCTTTGTTTTGCATTTTCGGGTAATAGATGATGACTCTCCTTTTTGCATTTGATTATATGGTCTTCTACAAGTGTGATCTTCATTACAAGTAAAAATCCTTTCTTTCATAGTATCATATCTTTCTTTAGTTGTATTAAACATGTTAGGTAAAATCAATTTATGTTTTAGGATATGGGGGTGGGGGTTGGGGAGGGAGATATAGGGCCCTAGCTTATGTTTTGCCCCGGGGCTCCAAAATATTAGGAACGACCTGGCCGAGGGTATGTATTGTGACTTCACGAGGAAGCGGCGGCGAGAAGGACGAGGGGTTCGGCTCCGAGGGTAACGACGAAAAATGCCAAAGGATGCGAGGTATTATCTCTAGCTCCTTGAAGTCTCAAAGCATGATCTTTCGCCCATGAATCTGGCACGATCGCATCACCGATTCAGTGGGTCGATCTATCTCTCTCTCGAGGGCGTCTGGTGGTCAGGTCTGGCCGCCATTGCAAAAGGCTACCGAGGCGGTGGCTCCATGTTGGGCGGGTCATGCGGAACGGGCAAGATCGAATAATTTCTTCCAATTGGGGGGAGAGGGGAAGGATCTGGATGAGGCGACGCCATGGCGGTCGTGCTCGTTCCTTTCGGATGGCCTTCATTCTGAAATCTGTTTTGGATGAAAGGAGGTGTAATTCGTAGGGTGAGTTGGATAGTGCAAGGGATCGTCTTTCTTCTTCAAATTTGGAGAAGATTCGTTTGTTGCGAAAATTTTCGGTCCCTGTTGCCGGACGCAAATTCCAGTCCTCTTGCAGCAATGTTGCCTTTGTTCCTGAGTCTAATCTCGGTGAAGTGCAACCAAATGTGCTGCATATTGGGCAACGATGCTTTAAGAATCTATTCAAAGTTTGATGGATGGATCAAGTCAGCGTGTTCTTCGCTTGGTTCCTGTTGTTTCGTCAGTTCTGGAATGTTCGCCTGTCATTCATTCGAATTTGAATGGTGGGCGGTTGAAATTTGAGTGGACTGCGGGCGGCTTTGGTGGCGATCGATTTCATGGTCGCATGACTATGGTGGTCAACTTCATCCCGCGTGGAGGTCTTCGCTCCCCAAGATTTCAAGGGCGTGGTCATGGATGGTATGGAGTCCGTGCTCGCATTCAAGATTTTGGGGGCCGCGCTGATTCAAATAGTCGCGGTGTTCTTGTTGGTGGCGCCCAGAGTGTTGGAAACCCTGGGAGCTTCCGGACTGCTTCTGCGGATAAGGAATGGATGGAGAAGCAATTATAGATTTTGCTTTTAATTTTACACTCTCTTTGTCTCTATTATTCAATAATGCTATGCGGATGTGATATTTGTAAGAACTCGGCTGTGTGTAATTGCAGAGGCCGGATTTTGCCATGCATGGCTATATACTGCTGTTAAATACGTGCCCATTTGAGTGTGTGTTTGTGTATATATACACACACAAACAATGCTGCCATTTTTCCATTATTCTTGCTGATGTTAACATATTATTTTGCTTCAAGGAGCGACTGCCTTCTAGCGCTGCCTGACGCTTTTGTCTATGCAAGCCAAACGGAGATACATCTCAGGCTAAAAGTACTCATGGTGTGAATAGAAATGCAACCTTCCGGATCCTTTTTTTGTTACTAATGTATATCATGCTAAAGTATATTTATTTTGTTTGCTTGAGTTATGGGAAAATGGTCTCCCAGAAATCAGATTACCATTTTAACAAATGTTTCATTGGCCATATGTACATGTCTAAATGAATACATGTTGACAGTACTTCAATGCTTTTCCCTGTTACATAAATCTTGAAGTAAACGAAGGGGTAAATAATCATCATCTACCATTTATTCATGTTTTAATATTTGTGCAACTATCTCGGACTAAGCTGATATGTATCTCAAGCTAGCATACACGAAATGCTAAGCTTTATGTTCATTTCTGTGACAAATCTATGTCTTCCTAAAGTATATTTATTTATTTGCCTAAGATATGAGAAAATGATCTTGGAGAGAAATAACTATCATTTTAGTTTATCGCATTTACATATCAAGATGAATAATGAGGTTCCAAGGAATAAAGAATTGCGGTTGGTAAAGTATAGAAAGAATCAGATTAAACATTGTAAGATGTGATATAAACCGTAGGTTAACCTGTTTCATTTTAAAAACAACATTGTAAATGCGCCTCACATATTTCCAACAATTGCTCATAAATTGGTAAAACAATGTTGTGACTTTTTTGTTTCTTTTAATAATTTTTTAGCTACATAAAAATGCCAACTCTAATTCCTTTCATGTAGCGATTGCGTTATGGCATTTGTTCATAACGAGCATATATGCAATCAGATTTTTGATGTTGAATGCTATAAGCGATATTATCAACAAAACATGATCTTGTTCTTCATAATGGACTCTTCTGCCGACTTTACACATTTAGTGCTGCTTCATGACGCCGTGACAGTCTAGAAATTTATTCTACAATGATACATGGGATTAATTTAACATCCATGCAACGCCGGGTTCCAAATATTTTTTTTTTGAAAATTGGCTATCTTGCCCTCTCAAAATCGGGGCCCACATGTCGCTGCCCATGTGCCATCTGAAGTTAAATAAACCGGGGCCCATGAATCATACACGTAGTGGGTGGCAGTTTACTTTGGTGTTAAAGAGGACTGCCAGGTGGGGCCCACCAGTCAAATAAGAGAGAAAAGCAGAGAGGGAGAAAACAGGGAAGGCGCCGTAGTGGCTCTGAGCAGCGGCTGCAAATAGGGGTGGGCATAAAAAACCGAACCAAATTAACTGGTAATTTTGGTTTTTTCAGTTTTTGATTTTTGATTCGGTTTTTATTTTATTGTTATTCGGTTTTCTAGTTTCGGTTCGGTTGTTTTGTTCCAAAAACCGAAATCACTGAAAAAACCGATCAACACGTTCCACAAAAATCCCAGTCCCGATCTCTCTCCTCCTCGGTTCCTCAGTAGTCAATCCTCACGTAGAGAGAGAGACTAATCCCATTCTTCTCCCCCTTCTCTAGATCTCTCTCGTCTGATCGTCTCTCCTTCAAATCCCTTTCTAGCTCTTGTCCAGATCTGAGTCTCCTCCTTCGGATGGACTGGACCCCTCCCCTCTCTAGTCTCCCCATACCATGCGTGTGCATCACTGGCTCTCTATTCTCCCCTCCACGATGCGCTCTGGTCTCACCCCCACCTCCGATCCCAATTCGCCTACAACGGGTGGAGCGGCCTCCGAGGACATGGAGGCATAGCGTCAGAGGCGAGCCACGTGGGCGATCTCTCCATCCTCGATCGCAAAGCCGATGCTCTTATCCGCCCACTACTCCTCCATTCTTAGCTCAGGCTCTGGCGCAGCTGCTGTCCTCTGTCGACCTGCTTGCCCCTGCCGCTAAAAGGATTGGGTTGGCCTAGAGGGGGGTGAATAGGCAACTTTTAAATTTTAGGTTTAAGTATCAACCTTTAGCACTAGTTAAAATGAATCCCAAGAGCTCAAATACTAGTAAGCAATATATTCTACAAACTAACACAAAACTAGCAAGAACTAGCACAATTAAGAGCAAAGTTCAATAGCAGAAAGTAAACAGTGAAATGTAAACTGAAGGTAAAAGAGGGGATTCAGAGACAAGTTCCTACTTCCACGTTAGAGCACTTCTTTTAGAAGTATTGCTCCCAAAGCTAGTCGCAGCATCTTTGGTCTTCACTAGGGTGACTCTTTCACCACTCCGGTGAGGTGAGTCCCAACCTCTCATAATGATGGTGGCCTTCCACAAACCTCTTTGGGTAGGTCACACCAAAAACTCCTCCAAGCCGTCTAGGAATGCCTAGTTCCAAGAGTAATAGACCATCCACGCTTGTCCCTTGGTTCACTAGTACAGTACTTGATAGACTAAGCTTAGAGCAAGAACACTTAGGAAATTTTTGGATTTTGAGTTTAGAAGTGAAGCACGGTCTCTTTGATGGCTTGAGAGCTCTAAGATGCTAAAATACCAAGAAGATCAAAAATTCTATCCAAGGAATACCTGAATGAGCTTTTATAGCCATTTGAGTAAGAGCTAGCTGTTGCAACTATCACAGTAGCCATTGGACGTATCAGACTGTCAAAAACAAGCTAAACTCAATTGCCCCGAACTTAGATTGATTAAGCTTCACAAGCTACTCTGTGTACACTGGATCAAAACTACAGATACAAGCATTTGCGTTGGACTAAGCCAGCTAGGTCCGTTGTATATAGGCTTTGGAAAGAAATTGAGTCCGGTGAAAAAGGTTAGATTTGCATATTTGCACCGGACAGAATTTGTTTGGTTCGCCGTAGAAGGTATATCTGGAAACGCTTGGTTCGGAGGACTTTTAGAATGCAAGAGAAAAATACCTGAGAGATACATATTTGCGCCGAACTAAGACAAAGGTCGGTTCAGCATAGACATGAGTTAGCGCTGGACTGATTTTGTGTCAGCGGAAGACGGTCCGACGTAAATGACATACGCTCGGTTTGATTTTTGTAAGAGTGGTTTTCAGCACCGAACTGAAAAAGAATGGTCTATTGTAGACTTAGTTTGCGCCGGACTGTTTTTCAGAGGAGACCAGGTTGGTCCGATGTGAATGAGATTTAGCTGAGAGAGCGCCGTACCAAAGAATAGATTGTGATTTTTTTTGGGTCCGGCGTGAATGGAAAACTATCTATTTGGGTGTAGGCTTGATTTTAGTAGGGAAATATCTTTGATATGACCTTGACTTCAAGCAATCTAACTAATTTAGCCTATGAACTAAGGTTTTAACTTATGCATGGTCCCCCTTTATAAGTATGGCAAAACTAAAGATACTCTAGCTACTTGGCCTGAATCATCTCTCAAGTCAAAACTAATAACAAGAGTCGTTAATCATGACCTTTTTGTTTGATGCCGACTTGGATATCCAATCAAGTTTTCCTCATCACCAAGGGGTTATTGTCTTGACCATCAACACCAAAACCCTATAATCATATTTAATTACAAATTAGAGGGCCTAGATGCTTTTAGCTGCTGCCGAGTTCCTCGTCGACGGGTCGTTCCTGAGGGCCGAGGCACTGCTGCCGCGTGATGGCCTTGAATGGCGACAAGGATAGGGAGCTCACGGTGCGGAAGATGATGCTCTTCTCGCTGGGCAACAGGCTGGACTCTCCATAGGTTTCTCTCTTTTCAGTTCTAAACTCTGCACTACTGTCTATAGCAATTATGTGCATTTCGATTCTTGTCTTTAGAGGAAACAACGTTCATCTGCCCAAGTAATTTGGATTAAGAACGTCGATAGTAGTCATAATCTCACAAGGAAACTCTCTCGAATCATGTGTTTCTATTCATTCAGGAATTGGGGATAAAGGAAAAATATCAATGGGAGGCAACACTAATATTGCTATTGCTAGCACAAGCAGAGAAAAATGTGCATAATTGGGTGCTTATTGTTGCATTGTTGTGATCTTTTGAATTAATATGTCAGAGTGCTGCTAGTTCAGCTCTTCAATGTCAAAACTCTTAACCTTTGTATGCGTTTCAGATCTGTCGAGTTTGCCTTTAGCCTTTACATGAGGGCAATGTATCCTATGCACACGGCCCTCCTTGTGCACACGTACACATCCATCCGACCTTCCTCTCGATCCAACGCCAGCGCCAATTTGCAAAAAACCCGCTCGTCACCCCGTCATTTCGTTTCCCATCGTGGCTCGGCTCGCCTTGTTCAAGGCTGTCCTCCTCGCGCTCGACTCGTCTCGAGCCACCTCGCCGAATTTCCCTCAGACTCAAGACGCTTCCGCTCGCCTCCGCCCTAGGGCTCGCGCCTCAAGACGCTCAAGACCATCCTCCGCCCGGTTAGAGCGAGGCACGATCTAGCTCAGCGAGGCGCCCGCCGCCTGTCGCCGCCACCGCGATTCCGCCGCCTCCCCCACCAACGCCGTGGAGTAAGCCTTCCCTGCCTCCATTAGTTTCATCAGTTTCATCTCGATTCCCAACTCTGAAATGCATCTCCTCGTTCGTCTTTCTCCTCTGTTCCAGTTCGCACGAGGAGGCACCCTCGCCATTCGCAATCGCCGGCAATTCGCGTGAGGCGCGCTGCAGTTCGCGATCCCCGGCCGGTTGCATCCTTCATGATGCGGATGGCTACTACAGTGGAGACTCCAAATGATCGCCGCGTCGTCGACCCTTCGTTCACAATCCCCGCGCAGGACACGATGGCTGCGGCATCCGCGACCCCGGATGATCGTCGTGCCATGTTCCTATCCCCCACGTTCGCCGTGCATGACAGGATGGACGTTACGTTCTCGACCCCAGATGATCATCGCGCCATTGAACCGTCCCCCTCGGTCGCCGCGTAGGACAATGGGGGCACCTTCCACCCGTCCCCAACGGTTTCCGCGTCCTCCTCCGGCGATGTCCAGTTCAGCGTTCGACAACCTCCCCCTGCCCGAGTCGGCGTCCTGCCAACCTAGTCAATGACAAAAGAAATCGAAATGAGGACTCCCCAAAAAAATCTAGCATCCCTCTCTTGGTGAGTGCATTATTGGTATTGTTGTGTTCACAAGCATATTGTTTCTGTCACCCCAAATATTTTTTTTTATTTTGTGGTATTTTAGTGTTCATCGTTTATACCTGATTGCGAGGACTGCTTGAAGCCCGTTGTAGGGATGTCGTTTGAAAATATGGAAGCTGTGCTGGAGTTCTACAAGACTTATGCACATAAAGTTGGTTTTTCTGTGCATATTGGACAACAGAAGAAAGAAAATGATATTGTTCAATGCAAGCGGTTTATGTGCTCAAGGCAAGGATACAAGAGAGAGAAAGGTAAAGGAAAAGTTGATCCCTCTCATCAAAAGAATGTGGCCGAAACAAGATGTGGATGTGATGCTCATATCTATATCAAGTTGTGTAGTGATAACACATACAAAATATCTTCCATGATTGAGCATCATAATCATGCTTTTGTCTCACCAGATAAGATACATTTGATTAGGTCGAACCGTGTGGTCAATGAGAGAGCAAAGCAAACACTATTCACATGTCACAAAGCAAGCATTGGCACCTCGCAGGCATATAGGCTCCTTCATGTTAGTGAGGGTGGGTCTGAGAATGTTGGATGCACTAGACGGGACTTACAGAACTACTACCGTGGTCTTAGGCTAAGAATCAAGGATGCGGATGCTCAAATGTTTGTTGCACAACTCGAGAGAAAGAAGGAGGTTAATCCAGCATTTTTCTATAACTTTGATGTCAATGAACAGGGTAGGCTGATGAGGGTGTTCTGGGTTGATGCTATAAGTAGAAAAAATTATAAACATTTTGGCGATGTAGTATCATTTGATTCCACATATACTACTAACCAATATAACATGATATTTGCTCCTTTTACTGGAGTGAATCATCATTTGCAGAGTGTATTTTTCGGTGCTGCATTCATGTCAAATGAGAAGGTTGAGTCATATGAATGGTTGTTTCGAACTTTCTTATCAGCAATGGGAGGACAAGCGCCGAGGCTGATCATAACCGATGAAGATGCTAGCATGAAAGCTGCTATTAATAAAGTTTTACCTGAAACAGTTCATAGACTTTGCATGTGGCATATAATGGAAAAGGTGCCCGAGAAGATTGGCCCTTCCATTAGAGATGACTCTCACTTTTGGACAAGATTAAATTCATGTGTTTGGGGCTCCGAGACCGGTGAAGAATTTGAGACACAATGGAATTCTATCATATCTGACTTTGACCTTGGGGGAAATGACTGGTTGGCTAAAAGGTATCGCATTCGTGATTCATGGATTCCAGCATATTTCATGGACATACCTCTTGCAGGCATTCTTAGGACCACCTCAAGATCAGAGAGTGCAAACTCATTTTTTAATCGTTTCATTCATCGCAAGTTGTCTTTTGTTGAGTTTTGGCTTAGATTTGACACGGCCTTGGAATTCCAACGGCAAGAGGAGCTCAAAGCTGATAACACCAGTTTACATACTACACCACATTTATTGACTCCATGGTTTGTGGAGAAACAGGGTAGTATATTGTACAACCACGAGGTGTTCAAAAAATATCAAGAAGAGGTGGTAGCTGCGAGAGATTGTTGTTCTGTTTTGGGAATTATACAGGCCGAGGGAAGAAAAGTTGTGACTATTAGCGATGAGTCTAAAAAAGATAGGGAGGTTATTTGGCACACATCAGAAATGTTTGCACATTGTTCATGTAAGTTGTTTGAGTCGAAAGGTATTCCATGCCGGCATATTATATTAGTGCTAAGAGGTGAAAAACTTAATGAGCTACCAATGGCCTACACTATGAAACGATGGGAGAAAAAATGCAAAAGGTAAATTTTATTTGTCCTTGCATTTAGTTACCAAGTACTTAACTAACGTTCTTTTTTCATACAGGGAAAGTGTCTACGATGAAGAAGGGAATCTACTAGACGATAAGCCCATTGACCCTTCAGAGGTAGCAAGAAGAAGAATGATGTCGACTGTACGCAACAAGATGGAAGATTTGATTCAACGGGCAAAGCACTCTAAGGAAGGAATGGATTTCTTAGTTTCAAGTGTGTTCAACATGGAGGCTCCTCTACAACAGATAGTTCCTGAAATGTCACAAACTAGACAAGATGAGTACGAGGCTTTCATTGGTTGCAAAATCCCAGAGGAAGTTGGGATACATCCTCCAACTGATATTCATTCCAAGGGGAGAAGCAAAAGGATCAGGAGAGGCAAGGAAATAAAGGAGGCTAGTAAACGACGCAAGGAAAGGATGCCAAGAATGTGCAAGACTTGCAATCAAATGGCACTCCATGATGCTAGAAATTGTCCGAACAAATGATTCTAGATAGATGGTGTAGGGACAAATTTTGATGCTCACTGCTGTCCAGTTAGAGTTATTTCAAGGTTCAAATATTCTGTACTTTGATACATGGTGCCTCTCATTGAAATTATTCTTTTCGTATGTTCTGGAGCCAAAGGCTCTCTTTGTTCAGATTATTATTCTTTTGGTTTGTCACTTGTATCCATACAGTAAATAGTCCAAAGAAATAGCTGATGCAGGATATTCTGTACTTTGATACATGGAGCCTCTCATTGAAATTATTCTTTTGGTATGTTCTGGAGCCAAAGGCTCTCTTTGTTCAGATTATTATTCTTTTGGTTTGTCACTTGTATCCATACAGTAAATAGTCCAAATAGCTGATGCAGGAAGTTAGTCTGCCATTTAGTCATTGTTTATCTTCTAAAAGAATGAAGATAAAGCTTCAATTGACAAGCTTCAGGTAGTTTGTCACTGGCTTGTAATGCAATGACAATCTTTTTGGGTTGGCATTCACAATTCACTAGCAAATGAGCTCCGTCTCATATTCACATAACCAACTCAGATACACATACAAAAAATGAGAATGACAATCTTCTCATGTTCACAATTCACTAGCAAAAATTTCAGATTGTCAAATGAGCTGTGACATTCATACAAAAATGACAATCATTTCAGATACTTCTTAGATACAAAAATTACAATCAGTTTAGTTTCAAGCTTCTTCTTGTTGCAGCAAGAATTTCAGCTTCTTTGTCTTCTTTCCAGCAAGAATTTCAGAATTGCAACAGTTCTTCTAGCTTCCTCATCAGGTTGCAGCACTATACTGTCGCTAGATGGCTCTTGTATTATTCTTGTCAGCCGCATTGGGACATCAGAATCATGAAGATCTCCAGGCACTCTAGCTTTATCATTTTTAATATCAACTACTTGGCCATTCTTGTTCATGAATTTCCTCTTGTTCCATTTCTTCTTGAAACCACCTTTCTTAACTTTAAGTGGTTTTAGGTTCAATTGTCTTTTGTCTGTCTCCTTGGCTTGCCTTTTGCCAGGAACTACAATGTATTTTGTGGCACCATTTGCACAACCCTCTGATTGACCAGCACCACATCAATATCCAACCTAACACCCAAAAGGAGGAAAGCAATATAATTTCAACAGTGAATACCCTGGATTGAATAAAAAGAAAAACACCCTCCCAAAAAAAATAGAAGGAAAGAAAAATACCTTGGATTGCAAGAAGAGCAGTACGGGCAGCTTTTGTCTCTCTCTCTCTTTCTTTGTTCTGGCTACAGCACCAATGTATTGCATTCCACCAACCTCTACAGCGCATATGAAAGGAGCTAGGCCTGTAGCTTGTTTGGTTTATATAAGATGGAATGGCATAATTATTCTTCTGAACATACTCTACAAGAAGATTCTTGCACAGGCCAGTTTCGTGCTGGAAAGCATAGTAAGATGTGTAAAAAAAAGAACTCAGTGATGCAGGAAAGATACTAGAATGCTATGCCAATTTAGTCATCCTAATTCATAGGAACTAAAGCATATTTGAATTCTCTAAAACATGGTTGGACATGATAACAGTACTTAATACTTGTACAGTTAAATGTGCATCACTCATGATTCACAGCTTGTGCAGCACGAGTATGCACGCATCTTCATTACTAATTCACTACTACATACAGACAAGTACTTGGTAGAATCAAGAACTAAAATAAATACAAACAAATAATGGTAGTAAAGAACGATAATACCAAACTTGGTGAAAAGTCATGAAACTGAAAACAAGCTTTCCTAAGCATATTTACATACTGCAGTCAAAATAGCACGCATATTATGCAGTCTTCAAGCATGCTAGGACTACGAAGCAGAGTTCTGATATAAATCTGGAATTGTCTGAAATATATTCTGCAAATCCTCATATTGAGTAGTCATATTTTCAATCTCAACTTCCAATTTATATAATTCTTTTCACATTATTACAAATAATAAAGTACACATAAAGCAAATTTGGTTCTTTTGTTCATACACAGATTCGCTGGATGCCAGACTCCATCTTCTTGCAGATTCCATCTTCACAGCAGTCTAGAACTGAATTTCACAAACAAATGCATAACCACCTCAAAAATGCACCAGATTCACGGCAATTCCCGATCGATCCACCCTCTGCATCCCCAAGAACCGTGTAGGCATATTAACAAGCATGTTGCGGGCACAAACGGATCAACAAACGAACTGGCAAAATTAAACAGGAGATGCATTTCAGAGTTGGGAATCGAGACGAAACTGATGAAACTGATGGAGGCAGGGAAGGCTTACTCCACGGGCGTTGGTGGGGAGGCGGAATCGCGGTGGCGGCGTCAGGCGAGGGCTCCTCGCATGAGCTGGATCGTGCCTCGCTCTAACGGCGGCGGAGGATGGTGCGGGCGCGGAGGTGCAAGCCCTAGGGCGGAGGCGAGCGGAAGCGTCGGAGGCGCGAGGAAATTGGGCGAGGTGGCTCGAGACCGGTCGGGCGCGAGGAGGACAGCGCGGGCAAGGCGAGCCGAGCGCGATGGGGAAACGAGCCGACGGGGTGACGGGCGGGTTTTTTGCAAATTGGCGCTGGCGTTGGATCAGAGAGGGAAGGTCCAGATGGACTGTGTACACGTGTGCACAAGGAGAACCGTGTGCATAGGATACGTTGCTTTACAGTAGAGTCTATCTTTAACGACACATATTGTATATTGCTCTGTTTTTATATAGGATTGTGATCGGCAATCCATGTAAGTGCTACGTTCTCTGGGAGCTCGCACCAAGTCTAGCCCCTTCTCCCGGTGCTAGTGTTACATTAGATCTAAAATTCGGTTTACCGAAAAACCGAATTAACTAAACCAAATTTATTCGGTTAATTTGGTTTGATTTTCGAATTTGTTCGGTTCGATTTTTGGTTCTCAAAAACTGAAATATTTTTAAATCGAAAAAACCGAAACGAAAAAACCGTATGAACTGAATGCCCACCCCTAGCTGCAAACGGTGGCGCGGATTGCATAGATGACTACAAAAAGAAGTTGGCACAAAATAAAAACTCAATATCATATAGTAAAGTAAAAAAATTTTAGTGGTAAATATGATATCAGGTCAAAACTCAGTGGTACATAGGAAATTTTCTCAAACAAAGTAAAAAACTTAAAAGACATAGAGGGAAGCGAACTTTTTTTTAGTGATAAATCTAAAATCAGGTTAACACTCAGTGGTATATACAAAATTTTCCTAGGCTCCTCTCCAATCTTATATGCTATACTTGTCATTTTGTAAGTATGAGGTGTACTTTTGAGAGGTATGAGATAAGGACAACGACAGCGTAAATATAGAAAAACTAAATGTACTATGTTTGTTACGTAGTCTGCGTTACTATAACAGAAAAAACTCATTATTTGTGTCAAAATCTGAACTCTCATTTTATATTTGTACGGCTAGGCAACTATTACCTCTGTTCAAGTTTACATGACATATTCCTCTTGGCATATAGACCAAAGTGATAGTGAAAGTGACTAATCTATCCCGAATTATTACCTGTAAGTGTTATGAGATAAGAATTCTAAAACCGTATCAGTTTAGGACTCTATCTCTTTATGATGTGGTCGAATCCGAACTCTTCTCTCGCACTGCTATATATATCGGGTACTCCCTATTGTAAATAGTGAATCAATAAAGCGAGAGAGAATTACACCCTATATCCTGTGTGTTCTTGTTCTTAGTTTCGAGTGTTCTCGTTCGTGTGTTGCCGATTCGCGTGGATGATCAACTACGTTTTACAACACGTTATCAGCACGAGTCTCTACCACAAGAAGGAGGATCGTCGACTACAACGAACGACTACTACCAGCGATTGATCGCCCGATTCGATCTGCAATTAACTCACCATCACGCCAGCATCCACTCGGATTGCTGAAAAAGTCTTACGCGACTCTATCCTACGCGATAGTCTACAGAATTTTCCCCAGGCTAAATCAAGGTATTAAATTGGCATGATCTATTGAATCACAATTAAAATTGAACAGTAGATCGGAAATTCTACACATAAAATTTTAGCAGATCAGAAATTTAGCAATTCTTACGATCGATCCAGTAGATGTTTCTCTGCCATCCTCTCTCGCCGTTGGCTCAATCGATGGCTGCCTAACACTGCCATGGATCGGGCATGTACAAGCGGTTCGAAACCGCTTTCAGAAGCGGTTTTAGAACCGCTTGTAAAATCATGAGTGATACCCGTCGGGTATCACAAGCGTTTCAACCGCTTCGTTGGACACTTTCGAAGCGATTGGTATTACCAACGCTTGTGGAGAGCCTCTTCTGGCGGTTAGACATTCTGAACCGCTTAGAAGAGGCTCTCCACAAGCGATTGTAGTTACCAACCGCTTGTAAAGAGGCTGACAGCATAGCGTTTTGATTATATTCAATATAGAATATATTTTCAGAGGGTTTTTTGATATAGAATTTGACAATTAAAATAAATAGATCTACAAGAGTTTTTTTGACACAATAATTAAATATATATTATTCATGCGTACTCATTCAGCTAATTACAGGTTCATTTACAGAAAAATACGAACTTAATAGACTAAAAAATGAACAAGTTGATCAACACATGAAATAATAAGCCACTTTTTACAAGTTTCAAAGAATAAAAGGGGAATCTTGAGCTCATTTCTTACGTGCGTCGCTCTTTGTGCCCTCGTCATTTCTGCTATATTTGTCATTTTCTAAGTATGAGGTGTACTTTTGAGAGGTATGAGCTGTAATTGATAAGGACAACGACAGCGTAAATATAGAAAAAACTAAATGTACTATGTTTGTTACGTAGTCTGCGTTACTATATCAGAAAAAACTCATTATTTGTGTCATAATCTGAACTCTCATTTTATATTTGTACGGCCAGGCAACTACTACCTCTGGTCAAGTTTACACCTCTTGGCATATAGACCAAAGTGATAGTGAAAGTGACTAATCTATCCCTAATTATTACCTGTAAGCACTATATTCAATACTTATATGGAGAATATAAAGTAAAGTTAAATATTTATTAGGCCATAAAGGGAATGTCACACTAATTTTGTATTAAAATAGAAAATGTATTTTATATTTATGGATAAGATTATTTAAAAAACTATACCCTACGTTTCTGTACAGAGGATGTATTATTTCTATTCGGAGGCAAGGACATATGAATCACAATGTTAAGAATTACCAACAAAGGGTAATTTTCTAGACTATTATATACGAACGTTTCTGGTAACGTTTATCAAAAGGCGTGATGCCACATTTCTGTACAGTTGTTCTGATTGGGACAACAATAAAACGTCACTTGTGTGGAAAGATCATGTCAAATTCTTAGCCACATACCAGTCCGATGTGTGGAAAACTAATATATATAACTTATCTATTAAATTAAAGCGGAAGAAATCCGCGAGCTCTCAGCCAGACCACGTCACCCGTTTTTTCGGTGCCGCTCATCCCTTGCGTGCATATGATCCGACCATCCACGTGCCCCCGAGGCAGGCTCGTCCATCGCCAAAAAATCCGGCCGCGCTGAGCCCTCGACAAACCTCTTCCGTCTTCCCCATCTCCCAGCGCGATCCCCTCCTCCCTACGCATGCGTCCCCTTTGCCCCCGCTGCAATTGCCACCTCTCCGCTGCAAGGTGGCCAATGTCTCTGTCACCGACGCCTTCGCCAGCCCTAAGAAGCAACCCTGTGCGAGCCTCACCACCCCCGTCGTGCTCCCGCGCTGCTTCGGACACGCCCGTGTCGTTCTGCCTCCCTCTACCGTGCTCCCGTCGTCACACCTGAAGCCTAGGCCTGCCGACTTCCCCCTCTCTGAAGCCTTCATCGGTGTCGCAGGCTCCTCCCACTCCCTCACCTCCGCCATCATCGTAGCCTCCTGGCCACCGAAGGCGAAGACCCGTACGGACGGGCTCGATCCCAGCAAGGAGCTGGTGTTGGACAAGGAGACGTTCGATGTGGATGGCCTATCCCGTTGCCATTTTGACCTCAAGCCCCGCAGCTAACGGATTTTAGCTCAAGTGATAGATACATGACCTAGACCTTGCCCCATACAGGAATATATTTAGTTGTTGCTGTACCGTTCGGTTTTTGTTGGCCTTTTACTATCAAAACTGTGTTGGATAATGTGTTTCTAGCAAGTCTGATGAGGAATGCCATGGTGGTTAGGTTTTACAAAACGAATCTGTTTTGTGAGTCTTGGGTTGTACTTCTTGCCAGATCGGTCTAGCAAACAATGGACTGCTTTCGGTTCAGTTTTACACCTAAAAGTTTTTAGTGACTTAAGATTCGTCAGACCTGACATGTTAAGATCGCTATCATGGCATAGCTTGGATGGAAAATGGCAATTATCCATGGTATTTTACATTGAACCTGCCCATGCCGTCGATCAAGATTACTGTAAATAGCAGTCCGACAGATCTCTGTTCATATAATGAAAGCATCTCTTGTGTTTGATTGATAATTTGTGAGGTATGTAGTTTAGGTTGTGATATGACCGTATGGTGGCTGCTAGGATCCTGCTCATGTTCTGTAGTTACAATTATGTTGCATGCTCCTACTGTTATTTGGTAAGTTTTGCTGGAAAGCCATGTTTGTCCTAAGAAACTTTATTGTAGGAATAGGCTAAAAAATTTGGTTAAGCCCTTTATGTTGGCCAGTAGATGATGGAAAAGTTTTGGTCATTTTACATTTGCTCTTTGTGTGTGGTCATACAGGGAATTAAAGTCTTAGAAATTGTCAGTTAGTCCATAATTCACACTGTAGTTTGTTTTATCCTGCATATCTGTATGCTACTCAGTGAATATTTCAAGTGGTGGCCATAGTGATGCCTTGTATTCTACCGGAGTTTTGTGGGTCCAGTATGACAAAGAATACCTTCAAGACAATCAGAAAAGAGCTTCTGTGTGGTTATGCTTTGAACAAGGTCAGTCTAGGTCTGGTTCTGCTTTTCTCTTTGTTCTTGAGTTCCAGTGGAGTAAATTCTTTAAAGTGTAACTCCATTCGATAATTCTCATGTTTCATCGATATTTATTAGGACAAATTCAATGCCATTGAGAATAAGGCGCTGAGAGCTTGACTCTTACCATTTTTTAGGGTTTGGTGGAGTCAGATTTGCAGAGTTGATGTCTTCTATTAATCAGATCCAAATTTGCACTTTTTCAAATGTTCTGCAGGTTTATTGAAGGACATTATGAGATTTAGATTTTTAGTGCTGGATTATAACAATGATGGAAAGTTGAGAATTGTCTACTTGGTGCACAATATTTACCCTTCTTTTGCCCCCATATATATATCCCTGCAAATTGCCATGATTTTCTGTAATATGATTCTTGGTTACTATTGAAGTATTTCTGATTATGAGCTATGCACGGACTAAAGAGATCTTAACACAGAGCTGCCCATTGAAGCTTGGCCTTTTTCATCCATTGATTTTGAGATTCTGGAGCGAACCGATGCATCAATGTTAAACGAATGGTGTTCAAATTGGATGTATTAGTAGTATGATCAGGTAAGGTGTGCTCTGGTATAGCAAGATTTGAATGTGTGTTATTATTTTAAACATTGACAATAGATCTTCTTTCAGCTACCTATCTAGAACTTATACAAAGATTTTAAACAAAAGGCATTGTCCAGCTTTTATTGAAACTATGAAAGGTACAAGAAACCTGTCTAACTTTATATATTTTTTGCAAGGATCTTTGCTACTACTTAAGCTGATAGCATGAATGATTACTTTCTAAATTTTGTTAACTAAGTGCTTCATCGGTTTTTCGGTAGACACAATGATTAATTTCTGTAGCACTGTTAGATAATTAGAGAATTAGCGTAGGTTTAGCACTTATGATTATATCATTTTCTTGTGCAGAGGCTGCTATTTTTTTAGATAGGTTTGCACTTTTAGATTGGATTGAAATTTGCAACTATAGTTGTTTTTTAGGTTTTATATCAACACAATTTGAACAGAAGATTTGGTTTATTCGCTAAATTTATGTACATGTTGTCTTTTTTCACCTTCAGTGAAGCTACGATATTGAGGGTGCACATGAGGATCTGGAGAGCTACCTAGAAGCTATGGATCTCTGAAAGCCACTGTCCACTTTTCACTTCATTTCCTCAAACAGAACTTCAACAATAGTGAAGGAGTTATGAATAGTGTCACAATTGTTATCCAAGTCTGCTTTGAAGATTAAGGAAGAATTTAGGCGTTGATGACCACATATAGGTATAATTTGCATTGTACATCCATTCCTGAACCCTTATCATCTTGCTTCCTTATATATTGCTTGAGTAATAGTTGTTGCATTTAGTGGACCTCTATCAATGATTATTTATTAATTCTTCTATGTACTTATTCTTTCAGCAAACCTATTGAGCCCAATCACTTATTTGATTGCCTTCCAAAGCCTCAACGGGCATCAAAAGGTGACCCGAAGAAGATAGAAGAAATTCTACCCACTCGAGCATCCATCCAAAAACTTGGAAACTGTTGTTTTCAGGACTTGACACTAATTCCCCAAGAATATTACCACTTCCGCATGATATAGCTCAACAATTGGTTTAGGTTAGAAATTAGCAGTCATGCTATAGAATTTATAGGTATGTCTTGAGTCGTGGGTTTAGTCTCGATTGTTCTCGTTACTTCCATACAACTTATAATATGATAATATGGATGCTAATGATGCATGCTTGATAATGTTTTAAAAAGTTTTTAAACAAATTCCCGCTACTATTTGGGATTTTAATTTGGTTTGAATGTTTCTTTTATTGTCGCTCATGGTCAACTAGGTAATGGCTAGCGATTGACTTTTTCGTTATCTTCACTAAGATGGTTAGATGCAACTACCTTATGGTCTTCCATAACCATTTTGGACTTGAAGTTATTTGAAATTAAGTAATTCTAGCCAAGCTGCACTATAGCCTTCTTTTAGCACTTTGAGCTTGGCTTAGTTTATATACAAGGTTGGGAGAGCACCTCATGCTTAGCTTGGAGTCGGCTCAATCTTTCCCATAGGGTTTGAAGTGAGCCGTGCTTGGTGAGTACAACCAATCTAGGACTATTCAAGTTCCCAACAATTCTGGCGTTGGACTTACTATTAGGTACATCCCATTACTAAAGGAGAGATTCGCATTTCCTCAAAGCTTGGACATTTTATGTATGAAACTTGGAACATGAACTTACATTGCTGGGATACGGGATGATAAGCCGTTCTACCTAGATCTCTATGATGTTCGGATGGTGAGACTCTATTCACTACAAGATAACATGGATTTCCCGGCGTTTAATCTAAACGCCCCTAATAAGGCTAAAGCTGGCGTTTTTATCATTCGAGGCATTTAATTCCCTGGCGTTTATAAACGTCGGGTTAGAGTCTACCACGACGCTTATAAATGCCAGGGAATTCCACTCTATACCGGCGTTTATAAACGCCGGGTTAGAGTCTTCCACGGTGCTTATAAACATCGGAGAATTCCAATCTATACCGGTGTCAGCGTACTCTACGCTAGGGTACCCTCTCCGCCGCATAAGTGCGGTCGCGTGGGCTTGGCGGCAGTGGGCAGGGCATACTGCTGCGGCGCCCGACCCACGTGGCGGCTCGGCAATCGGCGGCGATCACCGCCCGCCACGAGTTTCGATCGCGTGGCGCCCGGCGGCAGTGGCGAGACACCTGCCGCCGGCGCCCACCCACGTAGCGGCTTCGGCAATCGCAAGCGGCGATCCTGACCCGCCGGCCGTGCCGGTCCTCGTGGCGCCCGGCGAGCAGTAGGCGAGACGCCTGCCGCTCGGCGCCCGATCCACATGGCGGCCTAGCAATCGGCGGCGATTACGGCCCGCCGGCCAGTGTCGGTCGCGTGGCACCGACGCAGCAGTGGCGAGGCGCCCGCTCGCTTCGGCGCCCGATCGCGTGGCGATCGGCGAAAGCAGTGGCGAACGTCGCCACCCCACCGCAAGGCAAAAAGGTGAGGCGCGGTGGCTTCACCTCGAAGTCTCCTTCCACCGCCGTACCGTGTCAGAATGGTAGGCCTGCCATAGCAGGCTTAACAGCTGCAAGGGTTTCTGCAACAAGCCCATTCCTTTGACGCCTCTCACCTACCTGTCGCGAAGGGGTCCCATCCGGCGGACCGGGCAAAGGCACGCGTAGGCATTTAATGAGGCTGGAGGAACGGGACAGCACGGGAAGGAGCATTAAATGTGTTTAGATCAACATGATGACCCTCCTTTTACCTACCCCGTTAGCCTGGCCTATATAAGGGCACTCGGGTGCATGGGGAAGGGGGATCTGGATCCGAGAGAGAGGGCTAGCAGGAGAACTTGTAATTCAAGAACTCTGTACTGGCTCGAAACATTTCATAAGAAATTTAACAGGACGTAAGGCTATTACCCTTCTCACAAGGGGGCCTGAACCTGGGTAAAATCCTCTTGTTCTTCCTAGTTCCTAGAGGCCGAAACCCTCTGTGTGGGAGTTTTCTAGGGTTTTCACCCTCTAGGTTAGCCAGCCGCGAAGACGCCCTCCTATCGAACAAAACCCGGTCTGTAGACTCTGGGCCTATCAGGTGGAATACGCCGCCAGGGGCACGCCAGGTAGGGGGCTAGTGGTTGGTTTCCCAGCCAACTCTCCAGTGAGTTTCGGAGTTCTTTGGCTCGGAAGCAAGCCCGCGCATCTGGAGATGGCGGGTTCTCATTGTCAAGATCAAGCGGGGGTGAGTGGCGTCCTGGGCACCTCCCGACAGTCTCGTCGGTCAGAGGATCATCTCGACCCGCCCCCGCAGGGTGGCGTCCTCGCTCCTTTGGAGTCGGCGGGGCACCCCGTGCGACGTTGGCTTGGCATGGAGGCAGCCACCCCAGCTCAAAATTTACACGCTGCCTGTCTCCTCTTGGACCACCCTCCGGTGGAACTTGCAGGAGAATCTCCGGCCACTCCGTGGCTTCGGAGCATCGCCGGTCTCGTGGATCGCCCACTTGGTAGGGCTCCCGACCCGGTAGTACTGCACTGGTACATCGGTGCTTAGGCGCATCTTGGCGCACCAGCGTCTAGCCGCCTAATGAAGGTAGCTCGGCCAGCGGGTCGGGTCAAGGAGGGCGACGCGCGCCGTCCCGATTCCGTAGGGGACCGTGGGGACCTTCGGGCGCACCTGGATGAAAGCTGCCGGCAGCGCGGCGATGATCTCCGCGGTCGCTTGCCGCGCCGCCCGGCCTAGGAGCGCCGCCGCGGGAAGCAGGTAGTCTCCGACGGTGAGAGTCTCTCCCAAGGCTCTTATTCCCGGACCAAGGAGGAGGTTCACTCCTCCGATTCAGTAGGGAGCCAGGCCCAGCGCTCCCGGGTGCGGTCTCCGGACCGGGCTCTCTGTGAGCGGCTGGGTTCCCTCTATGGCGTCGGGTGCCAGGCCTTCTCTCGACGGCTGCGCCGCGTGGTGTGGCCCGACAGATTTCGCCTGGCATCCATGGAGAAGTATGATGGCACCACCAACCCGGAGGAGTTCTTGCAAATATACATGACGAGGGTGCGAGCGGCCGGTGGATTTGAGAAGGTCATGGCCAATTATCTCCCAACGGCCTTGACGGGCTATGCCCGTTCTTGGCTGTTGAACCTCCCTCGAGGGTCGGTGCACTCGTGGGGGGAGTTGTGCAGCCTCTTCATCACCAACTTTCAAGGTTCCTTCGCACAACCAGGCATGGAGGACGACCTCCACGCCCTGGAGCAAGAGAAGGGGGAGTCGTTGCGCGACTTCATCCGGCGGTTTTGTCACTGCCGCAACATGATCCCCCATATTTCAGAGCAGTCGGTCGTCATCGCCTTCTGGAGAGGCGTACGCGACCGCAAGATGAAGGAGAAGATGGCCACCCGCACCATCAGCACCACCTTCGAGCTTTTCTCCCTCGCGCACAAGTGTGCGCGGGCTACAGAGGCAAGGTGGCCAACGCCTGGCCCCGCGGGTGGCCGAGGCAAGAATGAAGCCGGGACCTCAAAGGGTTCTGGCCATGCAAGCAGGAGGGCGCGGAAGCGCGAGGCAGGAGAGACCAGGCAGGTCTTGGCCGCCGAGCGAGATGATGAAGACCCCGCGCCACGAAAGCGCAACCGTCGGGATCGCCATGATCGACGCGATAATCGCCGCAACCGGCGTGAAGACCGCCGTGACCGACGCGATGACCGCCGCGGTTGTGGGAACGACCGCCGCGAGTAGAAGGAGGGCGAGCTCTACTGCCCCATCCACAGGACTAACACGCATGACCTGGACGGCTGTCGGGTCGTGAACAGAATGGTGGAGCAGCGGCTCAAGGAATGCCGCCCCGATGATGATCAAGACGAAGACCCCACCCCGCTGGCTTTCCAGCAGGCGGATCATACTGTGGCGTACATCCATGGTGGTTCATCCACCATCCCCTCCAACGCCGCTTATAAATGGCTGAAAAGGGAAGTGTGCGCCGCAGCGTCCAGCTCAAGGGCGGGTCGGATGCTGAAATGGTCTGAGCAGTCGCTCACTTTCAGTCGGGCCGACCACCCTGAGGGCGCCACCGGCCTGGGGCATCTCCCGGTCATGGTGTCGCCCACTATTCGGAATGTGCGGTTAGGGCGCGTGCTGGTGGACGGAGGCAGTTCTATTAACCTCCTGTCCTCTTCGGCATTCCTGGCGCTCCAGATCCCGCAGCAGGATCTGCGCCCTACCTTGCCCTTCTTCGGGGTAGGCCAGGAGTCTGGTCTGATGTCCTTCGGCCAGGTGTGCCTCCCCGTCACCTTCGGGGAAAAAGACAACTACCGCACCGAGATGGTGGACTTCGAGGTCACCGATTTCGACCTCCCCTACAATGCCCTGCTTGGCCGACCGACGTTGGCCAAGTTCATGGCGGCAACCCACTATGCGTATTTGGTGGTGAAAATGCCGGGGCCTGGTGGCCCCATCGTGATCCGGGTGGATAAAGCCGAGGCCCTACGCTGCCACAAGTATGCGCTGGACCTGGCCGGTGCCACCTGCGTCGGGCGCTCCGATGCCACTTCCTCGGGAGCCCCTCAGGCCCGGACCCGCGCCTCACCTGGATCTGCCGGTGAGGTTAAGGTGGTCGCCCTGAGTGGGGGCGAACCCCGTAAGACCATCAACATTGGCGCCAACCTAAGCGCCAAATAGGAAGACGCGCTCGTCACCTTCCTCTAGTCAAATTCCGACATGTTGCTTGGCAACCGTCCGACATGACTGGGGTCCCCAGGGAGGTGATCGAGCACCGACTGGCAACGCTCCCCAATGCGCGCCCGATCCGGCAAAAGGTCCGGAGGCAGGCGCTGGAGCGGCAAGACGCCATTCGGGAGGAGGTAGAGAAGCTGTTGAGCGCGGGGATAGTCAGGGAAGTCTCTCATCCTGAGTGGCTTGCCAACCCCGTGCTCGTCAAGAAGTCCAACGGGAAGTGGCGCATGTGTGTCGATTTCACCGACCTCAACAAAGCCTGCCCGAAGGATCCTTATCCCCTGCCGCGAGTCAATCTCATTGTTGACTCCACGGCCGGGTGTGAACTGCTGTGCTTTTTGGATGCGTACTGCGGGTACCACCAGATTATGTAAGGACCCGAATTCACAAATTCGGACCCACTGTGTTTTACCGCACTAGTCCCAGGATCAAACGCTAGTGCACACAGCTTAACATCGGTAAGCATCACATCATACACAACGATAGCAATAATAAGACTTTATTTATTCAATATAACTAGTGTATGATCTTAGGATCACTTACATTTATTCGGCCTCATGGGCAAGTCTAAGATGAAGTAAATTAAATGCAGCGGAAAAACGGTAGAAGACGTAGTGACTCATCAGTACACCACAGGCGACTAACAAGGCTTGGCCTAGCGACTCGTATCCACTTGGAAATCCTCCTCCAACACGGGTGATGACTCCTCCACTGTTGGGTGTGTTTGTAGGCAAGGGTGAGTATACAACATACTCAACAAGTTGTGCACAGAATGCAATTCTATCATAGTTATATGCAAGGCTTATTCCAAAGGAATGGCTAAGGGGTTCTTAAGCAGTAAAGCAGCATTTAAGAAACATCCATATCGTAGATTGAAAAGGACAGTAAAACAAATAATAACAAGTAGATAGATTCCATTATTTGCAAATCAACCCAAGTCTCATCCTAAATCAAGTTCCATTATCCACATGGCATCCTGCCATCCCAATAGTTGTCAATTTTAATTAACTACCCCTTGATTGTAATTCCCGAGCATTGCTCAATACCGTGAGCACGGCTATCCGAATAGTTTGTACACTCTGCAGAGGTTATGCACTTTACCCACATGATACAACCATGCACCACACAGGTGAACGATTATAACAAAGCCTTTACAATGCATCCTCTTAACCCAATGCTACCCGCTAAGGTTTCAACACTGAAGGGCTACACCACCACAACAGGGCCCCCCTCTTGCGCCATGTGAGTTCTCCCCGTGCACCCGGACTCACACCACCATGATAGCACTTAAGTTAAGCATTTGCAAATTAGTCAGCTAGGCTGCCCCATAACAGACATGTGGTTGCAAGTTAGACTCAGGTCAAAGGCTCGCAAGGTTAAGTCCTTAGGATTGATTAAAGCAAGACATACACATACCCCCAGCTCCACTGAGCCCACCCTGGCACCCTTGCACCTTTCCACTTGCTTTAATCTAAAGTAATTACCTCCCGGTTGGTTACCAAGCATCACATGCTTCTCACAAATCAACATCGTTGTGTTACCTCCCCGCCACGACAACTCCATCTCTTTGTGCATCCACACATGACACACAAATTAACATCATTGTTCCATATTCCATTAGTCAACATTAATAATCATTATTTCATGTATATGTGATGATGTGGCATGGCTAAGCATTCTATTCCATTCTAATCCTCCATGTTGATTTCAATATTAACCAACTATAATGAACCAACCTAAGGTAACAAGTGGATCATGGCAGGGTGTAATTCAAAGGGTACGATAGCTAATCCCAAAGTTAAGTTGAAATCATTTATACACATAAAATAATAAGTGCTAAAGTAAATCAAAATAGCATGCAATCTAATTTATGGGTGCAACATGATCAAAGCACAACTTGCCTTAGTTAAGCTCCTGGTCCTAGTCTGAAAATAATTCTTGAGCTGCGAGATCCCCTTCCGAAGCTTCGCACAATTCAACGTCTACGCGAATCGAGAGAGAAAAGCAAATAAAAACCAAAACTAAGGAACAAACAAACAAAAAAATTCAAATAATAGCCACCATTGAAAAGATCTCAATTTTAAAATTTTTTAGGAATTTGAATCACCTTGATCGGAGTTCGTATGCGAAAATTATAAGGTTTTGAAGTTTGAAAATCCTGAAAATAAACCCTAATTCCTAAATCCCTAATTTGTTGAATTATTCTTGTATAGAAAAATCTGAATTTCCCCGGTCAAATGTACGGACGCGACGTGGCTAACTCCTGAGCGTCCATCTAGTGATCAACGGCCGAGGCTTACCCGTGGGCTTTCCTATTCACCCGAGTCGACGTGGCGCTATCTCGTCCGTCCGTTGATGATCCGACGGTCCGTAGAGCTCCCGAGCGGCGATGAAGTCCCGGTGGCTTGACCTCGCCGGTGACGAAGACGACGACTAGCCCGGCGGCATTCCGATGCTTCCCGATGACCAACGAACGGCGGCGCAGATGCAACTCGTCTTGGCGAATCCGAATCCACCTCTAGGTGGATGGAAGAGACTTCGGCGACGATGAAATTGCGGCGCAAAACCTTCGGTCACGACCTTGCTACTCCGGTGAGCTGGCGCAGCCTCTACGGTAACTCTCCGGCGACGGCGCGTGAGGGGGCTCAAGGTGATGTTCGGAGGGGGCTCGGGGTCCCTATTTATACCCGGCAGGGTGCGCTATTCAAGGAAAGACGACGACGGCGGCAGAGCTCGGCTCGGTTACGGTGGCGAGGAGACCGTCTTGGAGATGATACACATCAGCCGCATGATTCAAATCAGGCGGCCGTATCGCTAGGGTTTCCTATTCGGTTTCGGCGTGATGAAGGCCGTTGGATCTTCATCCAATGGTCCACGTTAATCCCACTAAAACCCGTTTAAACTGCGATTGCATGGGCCTAGGCCCACTACTGTTCATTCCTTAATTACTTCGAATTTCCTTTTAAAATATTTTCATAATTTGTTTTGGTTTAATTACAGCAACAAAAATACTCTAAAAATTCCAAAAAAATCTCAAAAATATTTTGAGTTATTCTGGACTTAATAAAAATATTTTCACAAAAACTTTATTTTGCAATTGTCTTTTTATAATTACTTCTTGATAAAAGATAATGTAATTTAATTCAAAAGAATTCAAATAATTCTCAGAAAATCCAATAAAATTCAGAAAAATCACAAAATTCATAATTAGCAATAAAATAATATTAATTAATTAAAAAGCTAAAATTTTGGGATGTTACAAACCCCCCTTAACGGAATCTCGACCCCGAGATTCAGGGCTGACTAGAGAATAGGTTTGGGAATTCTGACTTCAGGTCATCTTCACGCTCCCAGGTTGCTTCATTTTCTGAATGATTACTCCATTGAACTCTGCAAAAGCGAGTGGACTTGTTCCTGGTCCTACGCTCCATCACATCCAAAATCTTGATCGAATGTTCCTTATAGGTGAGATCCTCCTGCAACTTAATAGCCTCCAATGGCATCTGCTCAGCTGGCACTCAAAGACACTTCTTGAGTTGTGACACATGGAATACGTCATGCACACCTGCCAATGCCTGTGGCAACTCTAACTGATAGGCAACCTCCCCTCGACGGCTCAGGACTTTAAATGGCCCCACAAACCTAGGTGAAAGTTTCCCTTTGACATGGAACCTCTTAACACCTTTAAGGGGAGTAACCCTAAGATACACAAAATCATTGGGCTCAAAGCTCAAATCATGACGGCGATTATCAGCATAGCTTTTCTGCCTTGACTGCGCTGTCTTCAATCTTTCCCTGATCACGGCTACTTGCTCTTCGGCCTCCCTAAGAATCTCAGGTCCAAACACAGAACGCTCTCCTGTCTCATTCCAATTCAACGGGTGTAACATCCTCAAATTTTGGTTATTTTTGAATTTTACAATTTATTTGAATTTTTGAGAATTTTTGGGATTTATTTGAAATTAAATTGATTTTTGGAAATAAACTCTTTTTTGGAAATTAATTTAATAATGAAAAGTTTTAATAAAATTTATGTGGAAATATTTTATTTGAGTTCAAAATGTCTTAAAATATTTTCTGGAATTTTTCTAGAATTTTTCTAATATTTTTGAGGCCTTAAATAATTTAAATGAATATTCAAAATTATTTTTATTCGCAAATCAATTTAAAATTCAATGAACAGTAATGGGCCGAGCCCACTACTGTGCGCCCGGTGGAAACCCTAAAACGCCGCCCGTTTTCCACCGTTGGATCTTCATCCTATGGCTGTGGTACCTTCGTGCCGGTTCGTCGCCCGTGCCGTTGGATCACGTGTGGACGGTTGGATATCCGCCACGTCGTGTCGTCTTCGGGAGAACGAAGCGCCGCCGTCGCCGTGCGTTGCAAGTTGAATCTGCCGCCATTACTCGCCGCCGCGCATCTCTTCCGCTTCATCTTCCGGCGTACGGTATAAAGCACTCTCTCCCGCACCCGTCGAGCCCTTTCACGCCCACTGAGAGCCACCGTAGCCCCCGTACATCCTCGCCGGAGTTCCGAACCCATTCCACCGTCGTTTCGCTCCTCTCCGGTGACCTTTCGCCGTTGTTGTGACCACCGGAGTAACGCCTGCGTCGAGCCGCACCCGAGGGGCTAATCCTTCTCGCCGGAGCGTCACCGAAACGCCGTGCACGTGATCGTCTTCTTCCTCTCCGGCCGCCATCTCTCGTCGCGTCAACGCCGGAGCTGCAAGCATCATCGACCGTCCGATCCTCGATCAACGCCACCGATTGCGCCACGTCTGCTTTAAAACAGTGAGTGCCATCTCTAAACTATAGCCGTAGATCTAGAGATCAAAGGCTAGGATAGCGCCACGTGCCCGCAAGGGATCGCCCACGTGTGCTTGATATTTTCGCTAGATAATAGCCGTAGGATTTATAATGGATGGTGTAGATGTAGCCACGTAACCCCGTGAATAGTTAACTCCATTAGCAAATATTGGCCGTTTGATCTTGATCGTGAGGTTGTGATGCAGCCACGTAGCTTAGGCCGTTAGATCTATAATTATCGGTGTTGGATTCGTTAGATCTGAGCCGTTGATTTTGAAATCAACGTGCGGATGTGCGCCACGTGCCGGTCCAGTACTGTGTGGACGCGTGTCGCATGGGAATCGAGGCGATAGAGGCGTCGGTGCTGTCGACGTCACCCGAATAATTGCCGCCGTTAGATTTTGATCCAAGGGTCACAATTGAGCCACACGTCAACACCGCAGTAACGGATCAAAGTGTCGGTGCAATCTGGACCTTTGATCGTGTCACACGAATCTTGACGCATGACCGAGTCAATTGAGCTATTATTTGGTTTATTTCTCGTCGTTGGATTTTGATCCGAGGGAGGAGAACGCGCCACGTGTCGATTCCGCAGTAACCAAACCGAGTCGTCGTATGAATCGTTACCGTTCATTCTCGATCCGACGGTTGAAAATAATCCAACCTCTCGGCTGATAATGTGCTGACATGTGTCACTACCAGAACGTGCCACGTGTCCATGCTGACGTCAGCGGCTGACGTCATCGGTGGGGCCCACTTGTCAGTGGTGGTACGGCCGATGATGTCGTCAGCAGTGACGTCATGCTGACGTCATAATTCCGATTTTCTGAAAATAATTATATTCGATAGAAATACTTTTGATAATGACGTCATAATTACCTGTGCTGACGTCATAATTTGGGTTTTCAGTATAAAAATAAATAATGAAATTCGGTTTATTCTTTTTGGATTTATTTAAAACTTTAAACGCTTATAACTTTTATGTTTTAACTCGATTTGAGTGATTCCAATTTCTAAAATTTGTAAAATCAAGATATATTTATTGGTGAATTTTATTTAATTTTTAGAGTTGAATTTGTTCTCTGGAAAATGTATTTATTGTGTGTATGTATATGATTTGGTAGACGTTGATTTAGGAAGTTTACGAGAGGAATTTCTAGAGCAAGATCAAGCTTCAGGACAGGACCAGCAACTTTTTGAAGGCAAGTTATGCTTTGACCATGTTGCTCTAATTTTTGAAATATATTTTGTTTTAAATTATGCATGCTAATTCAACTAAAAATGATTTAAATTATTTTGGGTGAATTAGCTATCCAACCAAATTGTTTATGCCACCATGATACCATTTGTATGCCATGATTCCTTGATAACCTAAGTTGGGTAAATCTAGTTGGTTGATGATATTATGCCAACACGGGAGGCTAGACCGTGAATAGTTGCTTAGCCATGCTTATAACGTAAACAATTCTTTTTGAGTTACAAAAGCAACATTGACTAAAGATTAGTGAATGCTTTTTGATAAAAGGTGAAATGATGTTGGTATTGATACGGAGTGTAGATACCGTGTGGTTCTACATGAAAGATGAATATGAGCATGTGTTGCAATTGTTAACAACTTGGGGTGGAATTGATTTAGGTCAAGGCGGGTGGACCGAGGCTTCGTGCAGTGGGCCTGTGTGGCAACCGGGGAAATGGGTTGAGTGTTGTGAGGGGTGTGTGCCAAAACTTGAGAGAAGGATGTCTTGCCTTGGTGGGTTAAGGACTTTACCTTGCAAGCCTTTGACTGAGTCTCTCGTACAACCACATGTCCGAATGGGAAGACACTGGTTTAGTAGGATTCGATATCTTACCTTTGATACCTCGGGGTGGCGATTACGAGGGTAATCTATGACGGGAGGCGATGCGTGCTCTGACTTGGTACCCGCCCAACGGTGTTCGTCTGCCCTATACTTTGGCTCTGAGTGAGGGAAGTGATAGTGGAGGCAACACGGAGAGGTTCTTAGGCTAAGATAGAAGTTTCTGAAAAGCTTTGTTACGGTTAATCGCCTTTGTGGTGTGCGACTGTATCTTGTGGGTAAAGTGTACAAACCTCTGCAGAGTGTCAAAACTGTTCGAATAGCCGAGTCCACGGTACTGGACAATGCTCGGGGATTACAGTCAAGGGGTAGTGTTTGAAAATAAAATGGGATGGAGGCTGTGTGCCAAAGAACTTGTGATTAGGGACTGTGTGTCCAAAATGATATGGAAAACAACTTGAGAAATATGATAATTATATGATTTGATGCTTTCAATCTAAATAAATATCTTCTTAAGATATTGGTGCAAAAGCAAAATAACCATTAAGCCATTCCTTGGAAACAAGCCATGCATATAGTATATAGATGTGCATTTTGTGCATAACTTGTTGAGTACGGTGTGTACTCACCCTTGCGGACAAACCTACCAGAAGAAGAGTCTACGCCAGCCTATGAGGAAGAATTTGTCGGAGGGCCAGAGAACTAGGGAGGCAAGCCTTCGTCGGTGCGTCTGTGGAAAAGATGGAACACCAAGACTTTTATAATTCCGCTGCTGAACTTTGTGTTACTCTGATTATTGTAAGCCCTGTGTGGCAGACTATTGTAAGGATGACCATAAGGTCGTACACTCGTTTATATACATGTTGAATGTACTTTATTTAATATTCCGCTGTGTATGATGTGATATTATACCCTGTTTGAACTGTGTGCACTAGCGCGATCCTGGACTAGTGCAGAATACACAGAGTGTCCGAAGTTGTAAATTCGGGGCACGACAGAGGTGGTATCAGAGCATACCGACTGTAGGACTTGACCCTAGTTTAGACTGGCCGATAAATAATAAGGTTATTTTCTAAAAAGACTAAGATTGTGCAAGATTATAAATGACATCTCGACTTGTCCTTTCTTTCTTACTTCATACCTATGCTGTATGTTTGCACCAGTTTTAATTTCTTTCAAAAATTTAGATCGACGAGATCTGTTTTAGCGAATGAGGAGGATTCACTCTTCGGGAGCGCCTTGGAGGCTATCTTCGCCGAGCTTTGGTACCTGCTGCAGTTCTTGGAGGGCTTTGTGAGGCCGATCTACCGAGGTAACTCGGTGGTTCGGGCGGGACTGGACATCGCTTGGGATGTCAAGGTTACTATCTTCGCCCGAGACCGTGGGAGAGCCAGTCGTCCATTCTACTTCACTGCCAGGAGGTCCACTTTTGAGGCCGGGATCCAGGAGACTGCCCGTCTGGCGATGCGCCATATCGCACGCACCTTTTCTGAGGAGCTGGTTGGCACAGTCTTCTGTCTTCACCCGCGCCGAGACAACAGGTTTGACAGAGACCCGGAGGAGGAGGACGATGCCACGGTTACTCACTTGGCGAGGTATGTCATCGCCCAGGAGGAGCTCATCGACGAGACTATCCGAGAGCTGCAGAGGTCTCGTGATGAGGTCGCCGAGGTCAGGGCCCAGCTGCAGGATGTGAGAGAGGGGATGTCTCACTACATCCGGAGGGTGCACGAGCTGGAGGAGCGGCTAGAGGGACCTGAGCCGGAGCCGGTGCTTGAGCTGCACGACCCCGACCCCGAGGAGCCTGAGCAGGAGGCACCTGTCCAGGAGGCACTAGCGCCGATGGTGCCAGAGCCGCCAGCACCTGAGCAGGCGCCACCTGAGCCAGCAGAGTCCGTGGGATCGTTTGTTCCACCAGCCGGGGGCCATCAGGACCAGTTCGCCCCGATGCCGCCACACCCGCCGCACTACCCACCTGGAGGGCCGCAGCCTGGATGGCTCGACGACTGAGCGTTTTACTATATTTCTGAGTCGACTCCTGTGAGAGTCAATTATTGAGTCAGTTTATTTAAGTTGCCTTAGTACGGTTGGTTGAACTTGTGAGTTGTTATGGTTGTTTTTGGGTGAACAATATTTATGGATGTTTTATGGTATTGCGTGTTGGGTATGTGTCACAATGCCTGTAGGCACTTGTGAGCGGCCATATCTCTATTATATAAAATAAAATTTTGAGTTCATGTTTAAGTCGAAACAAATCTTTTCCCCGCATAAGATTCTTGTTACTTGCCTACTCTATTCCCTCTTTCCTAAATCTCTTGTTCTTCAGATGGTGAACACCAGAAGCAACAGTGGAGTTGGAGGAAGCAACTCTCAGCAGAGAGACAACAATAATGAAGCACCAAATCCACAAGCACCACCTGTGGACATGAACAACTTAGGAGCATTCTTGGCTACTCAAACTCAACTAATGCAGACCATGATGCAACAGATGCAGCAGATGCAGAATCAGGCTGCCGTCAACAACAACGACCAAGCTGTGCATCATGGGCACCACTCAAGACTGTCAGATTTCATGAGGACCAGACCCCCAACCTTTTCTGGAAACGTCAATCCCATAGAAGCCGATGATTGGTTGCGCACGATCGAGAGAAAGCTACACATATCTCAATGCGCAGACAACGAGAGGGTTCTGTATGCCTCTCACCAATTAGAAGGCACTGCTGCCGAGTGGTGGGAGAATTACTGTGCTTCCCACGAACATCCTCAGGAGATTACCTGGGATGAGTTTACTATCGCATTCCGCCAGTACCATGTGCCAGAAGGGATGATGGAACTTAAGAAAGAGGAGTTCCGATCTTTGAAGCAGGGAGGCCAGTCAGTGGCCGATTATTTGAATAAATTCACACAACTTGCACGCTATGCCCCAGAGGACGTAGCAACTGATAAGGCAAGACAATCCCGATTCATGAAGGGATTGAACTCTAGACTTCAGGTGGGACTGATCACCCACACTTTTCCTGATTTCCAAGAGCTTGTCAACAAGGCGCTCATTCTCGAAGATAAGTGCAAAGAACTGGATGACAACCGCAAGCGTCGCTTGGCACAGCAAGGAGGACGCCAGGGTCAGCAGAGACTGAGGGTGGTACCTCAACAGTTCACCCATTTTCAGCCAGGAAGCAGCATAAGGACACCAATGCCTGCACAGAGACCTGTCGGTCAGAATCCACAGACACCTGCAAGGATTGTCAGCCCAGCTTCGAGAAATCTGCCGATGACAGGAAGACGATGCTATAACTGCAATGAGATGGGGCATTTCGCCAACGTCTGTCCCAAGAAAGGAGTAGTCACTCCTGTCCGCTTCAATCTGGGGAACACACCTGCCAGAACACCAGCTCAGGGAGGAAGTAGAGCACCAACTCAAGCAGGAGCTGCACCTCAGTCTGTTGTGAGAGGAAGAGTCAACCATGTCACTGCAGACGAAGTTCAGAATGCAACAGATGTTGTACTGGGTAAGTTTCTAGTTAACTCAGTACCAGCTACCATTTTGTTTGATTCCGGAGCTTCGCATTCATTTGTTTCATGGGTTTTTGTTATGGAAAATGATTTGGATATGGTCAACCTTAAGAATACTCTTATAGTCCAAACCCCTGGATCAAAACTCCGAACTAAAGTAGGGTGTTCCGGGGTAAAATTATTAATAAATGGAATAGAGTTCCTAGCGAACCTGATCATATTGGAAACTCAAACCTTAGATGTTATTTTGGGAATGGTGGTTATCAATCATAAAGGCGGTGTTGGATTGTGGACGAAGGGTAATGTGATCGAAAGCCCAGATGGTAAGAAGGTAGAGATTCAGCGATCCTTTGCTCAAGATAGGCAGTTAATGGTTAACAACGTGAAAGCTGTGGAAATAAAAGATGTTCTGGTAGTTAATGAGTACCCGGATGTTTTTCCCGAAGATTTGCCTGGGATGCCACCAGATAGGGATATAGAATTTGTAATTGAGCTTGTACCTGGAACAGCTCCGATCGCGAAGAGACCTTATAGAATGTCCACTGAAGAACTGGTGGAGATGAAGAAGCAAATCGAAGAATTATTGGAAAAAGGTTTCATAAGACCTAGTTCATCACCGTGGGGAGCCCCGGTATTGTTCGTGAAGAAAAAGGATGGGAGTTTCAGAATGTGTATAGACTATCGTGCACTCAATGAAGTGACGATAAAGAACAAGTATCCTTTGCCCAGAATAGATGATCTCTTTGATCAGTTAAGAGGAGCGGGAGTCTTCTCGAAGATAGACCTTCGGTCTGGATATCACCAGTTAAAGATTCGGACTAAGGACATACCAAAGATAGCTTTCTCATCCAGATATGGTCATTATGAATTTACAGTAATGTCCTTCGGACTAACCAATGCTCCTGCGTATTTCATGAATATGATGAATAAAGTATTCATAGAGTATTTGGATAAGTTCGTCGTTGTGTTTATCGATGATATTCTTGTTTATTCCAAGACGGAAGGAGAACATGCAGAACATTTAAGGATGGTCTTGGAAAAACTGAGAGAAAACCAGCTATATGCAAAATTCAGTAAATGTGACTTCTGGAAAAAGAAGGTTGAGTTCTTGGGTCATGTGATGACTGCCGAAGGAGTAGCTGTTGATCCGAAGAAAGTAGAAGCAGTGTTGCATTGGGAGCAACCGAAGTCAGTTACTCAAATCAGGAGTTTTCTTGGAATGGCTGGGTACTACCGCCGTTTCATTGAGGGATTTTCTTCAATTGCGAGACCTCTCACGCAATTGCTAAAGAAAGAGAAAAAGTTTGCTTGGTCGCCCTAGTGCGAAAAGAGTTTCCAAGAGTTGAAGAAGCGTTTGACTTCGGCACCTGTTTTGGTGTTGCCAAACACCAAAGATAACTTTGATATATACTGTGATGCTTCGCGTCAAGGATTAGGATGTGTTCTGATGCAGAATGGTAAAGTAGTAGCTTATGCATCAAGGCAGTTGAGGCCACATGAATAGAATTACCCAACTCATGATTTAGAATTAGCCGCTGTAGTGCACGCTCTTAAAATATGGCGTCACTATCTCATCGGAAACCGATGTGAAATATATACTGATCATAAAAGTTTAAAGTATATATTTACTCAATCGGACCTGAATATGAGGCAGAGAAGATGGCTAGAGTTGATCAAGGATTACAATATTGGAATTCACTACCACCCCGGTAAAGCAAATGTGGTAGCTGATGCTTTGAGTCGAAAGAGTTATAGTCTGAATATGATAATAGCAGAAGAGCAGACGGAGTTATGTAAAGAACTTCAGAAGATAAGAATAGAGGTTGTACCGGAAGGATTTCTAGCTACATTGGAGGTTAAACCAACCCTAGAAGAACAGATTAGGGAAGGTCAAAAAGATGACGAAAAGATTCAGAGAATCAAGTTAAAAATGGACGAAGACTTGGCCAAGGATTTCAGAGTAGATGAGCAGGGTACTTTATGGATGAAGAACAGAATATGTGTACCCCATAAACCGGAGTTGAAACAACTGATTTTGGATGAAGCACATGATTCCAAATATTCAATTCACCCCGGTAGTGCAAAGATGTATCAGGATCTAAAAGAAAGATTCTGGTGGCCGAACATGAAGAAAGAGGTAGCTGAGCATGTAGCATTGTGTGATGTTTGCCAGAGAGTCAAAGCCATGCATCAGAGGCCAGCTGGACTGCTACAACCATTAAAGATACCAGAATGGAAATGGGAAGAAATCGGGATGGACTTCATCACTGGTTTTCCAAAGACTCAGGGTGGATATGATTCTATATGGGTCATAGTCGATCGATTAACAAAAGTTGCACATTTTATACCAGTAAAGACAACTTACTCTGGAGATAAGTTAGCAGAGTTATACATATCGAGAATTGTTTGTTTACACGGTGTACCCAAGAAGATAGTATCGGATAGAGGTACTCAATTTACCTCTAGATTTTGGGATAAGCTGCATACAGCTATGGGCACTCGTCTGAATTTCAGTACAGCGTATCATCTGCAAACAGATGGTCAAACAGAAAGGATTAATCAAAAACTTGAAGACATGCTAAGAGCCTGTGCTTTGTCATATACCACATCATGGGATAAATGCTTGCCGTATGCAAAATTTAGCTACAATAACAGTTATCAAGCAAGTTTGAAAATGTCGCCTTTTGAAGCTTTATATGGTCGACCATGTCGGGCACCATTGAACTGGAATGAAACAGGAGAACGTCATGTTTTTGGACCAGACGTACTTTTAGATGCAGAGGAAAAGATTGCTATAATTAGAGAAAGACTGAAGACTGCACAATCAAGGCAAAAGAGTTATGCAGATAACCGGCGTCGTGATTTAAGTTTTGAGCCGAGGATTATGTATATCTCAAGGTCACGCCATTAAAGGGAGTTAAAAGGTTTCATGCTAAAGGAAAACTTGCTCCGAGATATGTGGGACCATTCAAGATATTGAGCCGCAAAGGAGAAGTTGCATACCAGCTTGACTTACCGCAATCTTTAGCAGGAGTACATGATGTATTCCATGTATCCCAGTTGAAGAAATGTTTGCGAATACCAGAAGAGCAAACACCAATAGAAGCTATTGAGCTGCAAGAAGATCTGACTTACAAGGAACATCCAATAAAGATTTTAGATACCATGGATCGTCAGACCAGAAACAAGTCAACCCGCTTTTGCAGAGTTCAATGGAGCAACCACTCAGAAAGTGAAGCAACATGGGAACGCGAGGAAGATTTGAAGAAGGAGTTTCCTAATCTTTTCTCTAGCTATACGAATCTCGAATTGAGATTACATAAGGGGGAGGTTTGTAACATCCTCAAATTTTGGTTATTTTTGAATTTTACAATTTATTTGAATTTTTGAGAATTTTTGGGATTTATTTGAAATTAAATTGATTTTTGAAATAAACTCTTTTCTCGAAATTAATTTAATAATGAAAAGTTTTAATAAAATTTATGTGGAAATATTTTATTTGAGTTCAAAATGTCTTAAAATATTTTTCGGAATTTTTCTAGAATTTTTACGATATTTTTGAGGCCTTAAATAATTTAAATGAATATTGAATTATTTTTATTCGCAAATCAATTTAAAATTCAATGAGCGATAATGGGCCGAGCCCACTCTTGTCAGGCGCCCGTGAAACCCTAAAACGCGCCGTTTTCCATCGTTGGATCTTCATCCTCTGGTGTGGTACCTTCTCGTCTTGGGTTAAATGCGCCGTCTTGCCGTTGGATCACGTGTGGACGGTTGGATATCCGCCACGTCGTGTCGTCTTCGGGAGAACGAAGCGCCGCCGTCGCCGTGCGTTGCAAGTTGAAACTGCCGCCATTACTCGCCGCCGCGCATCTCTTCCGCTTCATCTTCCGGCGTACGGTATAAAGCACTCTCTCCCGCACCCGTCGAGCCCTTTCACGCCCACTGAGAGCCACCGTAGCCCCCGTACGTCCTCGCCGGAGTTTCGAACCCATTCCACCGTCGTTTCGCGCCTCTCCGGTGACCTTCCGCCGTTGTTGTGACCACCGGAGTAACGCTCTGCGTCGAGCCGCACCCGAGGGGCTAATCCTTCTCGCCGGAGCGTCACCGAAACGCCGTGCACGTGATCGTCTTCTTCCTCTCCGGCCGCCTTCTCTCGTCGCGTCAACGCCGGAGCTGCAAGCATCGTCGACCGTCCGATCCTCGATCAACGCCACCGATTGCGCCACGTCTGCTTTAAAACAGTGAGTGCCATCTCTAAACTATAGCCGTAGATCTAGAGATCAAAGGCTAGGATAGCGCCACGTGCCCGCAAGGGATCGCCCACGTGTGCTTGATATTTTCGCTAGATAATAGCCGTAGGATTTATAATGGACGGTGTAGATGTAGCCACGTAACCCCGTGAATAGTTAACTCCATTAGCAAATATTGGCCGTTTGATCTTGATCGTGAGGTTGTGATGCAGCCACGTAGCTTAGGCCGTTAGATCTATAATTATCGGTGTTGGATTCGTTAGATCTGAGCCGTTGATTTTGAAATCAACGTGCGGATGTGCGCCGCGTGCCGGTCCAGTACTATGTGGACGCGTGTCGCCACGGAATCGGCAACGACGAGGCGTCGGTCTTTGTCGGCGTCACCGAATAATTGCCGCCGTTAGATTTTGATCCAAGGGTCACAATTGAGCCACGCGTCAACACCGCAGTAACGGATCAAAGTGTCGGTGCAATCTGGACCTTTGATCATGTCGCACGAATCTTGACGCATGACCGAGTCAATTGAGCTATTATTTGGTTTATTTCTCACCGTTGGATTTTGATCCGAGGGAGGAGAACGCGCCACGTGTCGATTCTGCAGTAACCAAACCGAGTCGTCGTATGAATCGTGACCGTTCATTCTCGATCCGACGGTTGAAAATAATCCAACCTCTCGGGTGATAATGCACTGACATGTGTCACTACCAGAACGTGCCACGTGTCCATGCTGACGTCAGCGGCTGACGTCATCGGTGGGGCCCACTTGTCAGTGGTGGTACGGCCGATGATGTCGTCAGCAGTGACGTCATGCTGACGTCATAATTCCGATTTTCCGAAAATAATTATATTCGGTAGAAATACTTTTGATAATGACGTCATAATTACCTGTGCTGACGTCATAATTTGGGTTTTCAGTATAAAAATAAATAATGAAATTCGGTTTATTCTTTTTGGATTTATTTAAAACTTTAAACGCTTATAACTTTTGCGTTTTAACTCCGATTTGAGTGATTCCAATTTCTAAAAATTTGTAAAATCAAGATATATTTATTGGTGAATTTTATTTAATTTTTAGAGTTGAATTTGTTCTCTGGAAAATATATTTATTGTGTGTATGTATATGATTTGGTAGACGTTGATTTGCCGGAAGTTTACGAGGGGGAATTTCTAGAGCAAGATCAAGCTTCAGGACAGGACCAGCAACTTTTTGAAGGCAAGTTATGCTTTGACCATGTTGCTCCTAATTTTTGAAATATATTTTGTTTTAAATTATGCATGCTAATTCAACTAAAAATGATTTAAATTATTTTGGGTGAATTAGCTATCCAACCAAATTGTTTATGCCACCATGATACCATTTGTATGCCATGATTCCTTGATAACCTAAGTTGGGTAAATCTAGTTGGTTGATGATATTATGCCAACACGGGAGGCTAGACCGTGAATAGTTGCTTAGCCATGCTTATAACGTAAACAATTCTTTTTGAGTTACAAAAGCAACATTGACTAAAGATTAGTGAATGCTTTTTGATAAAAGGTGAAATGATGTTGGTATTGATACCGGAGTGTAGATACCTGTGTGGTTCTACATGAAAGATGAATATGAGCATGTGTTGCACTGTTAACAACTTGGGGTGGAATTGATTTAGACTGGGGCAGGTGGACCGAGGCTTCGTGCCAGGTGGGCCTGTGTGGCAACTGGGGGAAATGGGTTGAGTGTTGTGAGGGGCTGTGTGCCAAAACTTGAGAGAAGGATGTCTTGCCTTGGTCAGTTAAGGACTTTACCTTGCAAGCCTTTGACCTGAGTCTCTCGTACAACCACATGTCTGAATGGGAAGACCTGGTTTAGTAGGATTCTGATATCTTACCTTTGATACCTCGGGGTGGCAATTACAGGGAATGGGTAATGACGGGAGCGTGCGTGCTACGGCTTGGTACCGATCCAGCGGTGTTCGTCGCCCTATACTTTGGCTCGAGTGAGGGAAGTGATAGTGGAGGCAACACGGAGAGGTTCTTAGGCTAAGATAGAAGTTTCAAAAGCTTTATTACTGGTTAATCGCCTTTGTGGTGTCTGTTGTATCTTGTGGGTAAAGTGTACAAACCTCTGCAGAGTGTCAAAAGCTGTTGAATAAGCGAGTCCACGAGTCTTGGACAATGCTCGGGATTACAAATCAAGGGTAGTGTTTGAAAATAAAATGGGATGGAGGCTGTGTGCCAAAGAACTTGTGATTAGGGACTGTGTGTCCAAAATGATATGGAAAACAACTTGAGAAATATGATAATTATATGATTTGATGCTTTCAATCTAAATAAATATCTTCTTAAGATATTGGTGCAAAAGCAAAATAACCATTAAGCCATTCCTTGGAAACAAGCCATGCATATAGTATATAGATGTGCATTTTGTGCATAACTTGTTGAGTACGGTGTGTACTCACCCTTATGACAAACCTACGACGAAGAGTCTACGCCAGCCTATGAGGAAGAATTTGTCGGAGGGCCAGAGAACTAGGGAGGCAAGCCTTCGTCGGTGCGTCTGTGGAAAAGATGGAACACCAAGACTTTTATAATTCCGCTGCTGAACTTTGTGTTACTCTGATTATTGTAAGCCCTGTGTGGCAGACTATTGTAAGGATGACCATAAGGTCGTACACTCGTTTATATACATGTTGAATGTACTTTATTTAATATTCCGCTGTGTATGATGTGATATTATACCCTGTTTGAACTGTGTGCACTAGCGCGATCCTGGACTAGTGCAGAATACACAGAGTGTCCGAAGTTGTAAATTCGGGGCACGACAACGGGGTACGACAGGCTCGTCCATACAAGGCTTCATATGATGACATTTGCAAACTAGCCTGATAACTATTATTATAACTGAACTCGGCATAGGGCAAACTTTTATCCCATGAGGTACTGTATGATATCGCACAGGCTCTTAACATATCCTCCAAAATCTGATTAACCCTTTCAGTCTGCCCATCTGTCTGCGGATGGTATGCGGTGCTAAAATTCAAGCGGGTACCCATCGCTTCATGCAGCTTGTCCCAAAATCTTGAGGTAAACTGGGTACCTCGATCCGACACGATCTTTTTGGGCACACCATGCAAGCATACAATCCTCGACATATATAACTCCGCCAATTTATCTCCTGAATAGGTTGTTTTTACCGGAATAAAGTGGGCGACTTTCGTTAACCGATCAATGATCACCCATATGGAGTCATATCCTCTCTGAGTCTTGGGCAATCCTATGATAAAATCCATTCCAATCTCCTCCCATTTCCATTCCGGAATCTTCAATGGCTGCAACAACCCAGCGGGCTTCTGATGCATTGCCTTCACCCTCTGGCATACGTCACACAATGCTACATACTCCGCTACTTCACGCTTCATGTTAGGCCACCAAAATCTTCCCTTAAGGTCCTGATACATCTTGGCACTTCCCGGATGGATAGAATACTTAGAGTTGTGAGCCTCCTCAAGAATCAACTGCTTGAGCTCCTTCTCATCCGGCACACAAATCCATCCTTTGAACCACAGGGTTCCTTGTTCATCCACCGAGAAATCCTCAGCTAACCCCTCATCCTTCTTGGACTTGATCTTGCTGATTTTCTCATCCTTACTCTGCTTATCCCTAATTTGATCCTCCAAAGTTGGCTTTACTTCCAATGCAGCAATAAATCCTTGCGGCACAACTTCCTATGCCAACTTCTGAAGTTCTTTACATAACTCCTATTGCTCGCTCACAACCAATGAATTCGCACTGTGGCTCTTTCGACTCAAGGCATCGGCTACCACATTAGCCTTTCCAGGATGATAATGGATTCCAACATTATAATCCTTTATCAACTCCAACCATCTCCTCTGTCTCATGTTAAGATCTGACTGGGTGAATATATACTTCAAACTCTTATGGTCCGTATATATCTCACATCTATTTCCAATGAGATAATGACGCCATATCTTTAAGGCATGCACTACAGCTGCTAACTCCAAGTGATGCGTCGGGTAATTTCCCTCATGCGGCCTCAAGCGCCTTGATCGTGAGGCCACTACCTTGCCATTACGCATCAACACACATCCTGGACCTTGCCTTGAGGCATCACAATAAATATCAAAGCTATTACAAGACATCCGCAATACTAACACGAGGCGGATGTTAGTCTCTTCTTCAATTCTTGAAAACTATTCTACTTTCGGCGTCCATGCAAACTTCTTCTCCTTTTTCAACAATTGCGTGAGAGGTCTACGCAATCATCGAGAATCCTTCTATGAATCGGCGGTAATATCCGCCATTCGAAAACTACGGATCGTATAGCTCGTCTTGGTTGCTCCCAATGCAACACGTCTTCCACCTTACTTGGGTCCACGGCAATTCCTTTAGCAGTCATTACATGGCCTAGGAATTCTACCTTCTCCTTCCAAAAATCACATTTGCTGAACTTAGCATATAATTGCTGATCACGCAACCTTTCCAAGACCAATCTCAAATGCTTGGCGTGCTCTTCTTCTGACTTGGAATACACAAGGATGTCATCAATAAAGACTACCACAAACTTATCCAAGTATTCCATGAATACCTTATTCATGAGGTTCATGAAATAGGCTGGGGCATTGGTCAATCCAAATGACATGACCGTAAACTCATAATGTCCATAACGGGTAGAGAATGCGGTCTTCGAAATATCCTCTGCTTTAATCCTTAGCTGATGATAACCTGATCGAAGATCTATCTTGGAGAAAACTGCTGCTCCTTTCAACTGGTCAAACAAGTCATCAATCCTCGACAAAGGGTACTTATTCTTGATTGTTACTTCATTAAGTGCACGATAATCGATGCACATCCTTAAACTTCCATCCTTCTTTCTAACAAACAAAACCGGCGCTCCCCACGGGGAAGAACTTGGCCGAATGAAACCTTTCTCGAGTAATTCCTCAATTTGCTTCTTCATCTCCGCCAGTTCATCGGTTGGCATCCGATATGGCCTTTTCGCTATCGGTGCTGTTCCTGGTACCAACTCAATAACAAATTCAATATCTCGATCTGGCGGCATGCCTGGTAGATCCTCAGGGAATACCTCCGGATAATCTCTAGCAACAGGCACATCCTCCAGACTAACCACCTTCGCGCTGTTGATCATCAACTGGCCATTGCGAACTGCGGTAGTGTGTACTTCCACCTTCTTACCGCTAGGGCTTTCTAAGGTCACCACCCTTTGGCCACAATCCAAAACAGCTTTGTGCTTAGACAGCCAATCCATCCCTAGGATAACATCTAAGGTTTGGGTATCTAACAAGATAAGATTCGCTAGGAACTCTATCCCATTTATAAGCAACTTAATTCCCAAACACCCAAGATTAGATTGAAGTTTCGATCCCGGGGCTTGGACTATAAGCACACACTTAAGATTCTTAACAGCAAATCCATTCTTCAAGGCAAAACTCTGGGAAACAAATGAATGCGAAGCTCCAGAATCAAATAAAAGCGTGAGCGATCTTGAGTTAACTAGGAACTTACCCAGTACGACATCCGATGCCTCCTGAGCTCCATCAGCAATGATGTGGTTGATCCTTCCACGCATCTTGTAAATGCGGCGGCGCTCCTTCAGATCTTGGCACTTGATTTCCTCCCGTCCCTAGAGCTTTAGCTCGAGTGTTGCTCAAGTTGAAGTGGACTGAAGTAATTCCTCCCCTCTTCGGACACTTGTTGGCGAAATGCCCAGTCTCATGGCATGAATAACACCTTCTAGCATCGGGCTGTTGACTTCGAAGCGCATTGCCTTTAGTCTTTGGAGTTTGAAAATTCGACCAGCAGGCGAGGTGTCGAAGCGGTGCCCCGCTTTCGTAAAGTGAGGCTGAATCCTGGCAAACTGTTGAGGTGTCATCCTCAACCTGAGATGATTCGGCCGTCCTACCTGACTAGCCATCCTGCGCTTGCAGTCTTCACCCAACTCCTTGCGCTTATCTTCAAGAATTAAAGCTTTGTTGAGTAACTCCTAGAAGTCAGGGAAATTGTGGGTGATTAGTCCCACCTGTAATCCAGAGTTTAGCCCCTTAAGAAAGCGAAACTGCCTGGCCTTATCTGTAGCCACATCCTCAGGTGCATAGCATGCCAATTGGTTGAACCTATTCAAGTACTCGGTCACCGACTGACCTCCTTGCTTCAATGCCCTAAACTCCTCCTTCTTAAGATCCATCATCCCCTCCGGCACATGGTATTGACAGAAAGTGACGGAGAACTCTTCCCAAGTGATTTCTTGTGGAGCTTCATGTGCTGCACAATAGTTCTCCCACCATTCTGCGGCAGTCCCCTCCAGCTGGTGTGTAGCATACAGCACCTTCTCATTGCCCTCACACTGTGTGATGTGCAGCTTCCTCTCAATAGTCCTTAGCCAATCATCGGCTTCTAGTGGGTTGACATTGCCTGAGAATGTTGGAGGATGAGTCCTCATGAAATCTGACAACTTGGAGTAAGCACGTGGCCCATTGTTGCCTTGCTGTGCATTGCCGCCAGCTTGGCCTGCCATGTTCTGCATCTGTTGCATCATCGTCTGCATAAGCTGAGTCTGGGCTGCCAGAAAAGCTCCCAAGTTATGCATATCCACTGGTGGTGCTGACTAAGTTGGGGTCCCGTCATTGTCATTCTGGCGGAGACCACTTCCTGATGCTCCGTTGTTGCCATGAGTGTTCACCATCTGCTTGGGTTAGGAGAGGGTAGAAGTAGCACAGATGAGATATAAGAATCTCTAACGTGGACAAGAAATAGGTTTAACTCAAATTAAACAACTTTATTATTTTATTATATGACTTGGTATGGTTGCTTACACAAGCCTAAAAGCTTTGCAACGCATACTGCACACCCAGCAAACAATAAAAATTTGAACTACGCACTCAACCTTAACAACTATTACAATTGGTAATGCTATCTTATGGACGCGACTCAACATTCGAGTCTCAACTTAATCCTATGTCTCTCATCCATCGAAGTCTGACTCTGGGTCTATCTCGGGATCGGGGTCATGTAGCTCCATCTCCGGCTCTGGCTCAGATCCATATAATGCATCCTCCAACTCACGGACCTTCTGGAGAGACTGATCCAAAACCTCCTGTAACCGATCTTTTGTCTTCCGGGCCTCCTCTTGGGCTCTTCACAGCTCCAGAGACATGTCGTCGAGGGCATCCTCCTGAGCAATGACGTATCTGGCTAAGTAAGCGATCATGGCATTCTCTTCTCTTATTGGCTCCCGATCATAACGGTTGTCCCGGCGTGGATGATGACGAAACACAGTGCCTACCAATTCTTGGGGGTAGGTGCGAGCAAGCTGTCTCATCGCCAAACGTGCTGCCGCCTGGATCCCAGCCTCGGGCGTAGATCTCCTGACGATGATGCGGGTGGTACGACTTCCTCTTGCCCTTGCCCGCGCATAGATCGTAATCTGAACCCTCCAGCCAATGTCAAGTCCGGCACGTACTATGGTCTCCCCTCGGTAGATCGGCCTGTCGAAACCTCCGAGCATCCTCATCATGCGCCAAAGCTCTGCTGCGTAACCTCCTTCCTGCTCCCCGTACTCTTGGACCATCCTCATCTATTTAAAGAAGAAGTAGTTAAGTCCTCGTCCATTTTTAGAAAGGTAATGGAAATTTTAGCGAAGGTACGGAGTGAAGAATGAGATGAGTTTGAGAGGGTGGTATTAATCCAGTTTAGATTTTTCCTTTAGAAAATAGTTTTGGATACTCTACCAAGCTAGGGCCAAATCCTACAGTCAGTATGCTCTGATACCACCTCTGTAAGGACCCAAATTCACAAATTCGGACCCACTATGTTTTACCGCACTAGTCCCAGGATCAAACGCTAGTGCACACAGCTTAACACCGGTAAGCATCACATCATACACAACGATAGCAATAATAAGACTTTATTTATTCAATATAACTAGTGTATGATCTTAGGATCACTTACATTTATTCGACCTCATGGGCAAGTCTAAGATGAAGTAAAACAAATGCAGCGGAAAAATGGTAGAAGACTTAGTGACTCATCAGTACACCACAGGCGACTCGTATCCACTTGGAAATCCTCCTCCAACACGGGCGATGACTCCTCCACTGTTGGGTGTGTTTGTAGGCAAGGGTGAGTATACAACATACTCAACAAGTTGTGCACAGAATGCAATTCTATCATAGCTATATACAAGGCTTATTCCAAAGGAATGGCTAAGGGGTTCTTAAGCAGTAAAGCAGCATTTAAGAAACATACATATCGTAGATTGAAAAGGACAGTAAAACAAATAATAACAAGTAGATAGATTCCATTATTTGCAAATCAACCCAAGTCTCATCCTAAATCAAGTTCCATTATCCACATGGCATCCTGCCATCCCAATAGTTGTCAATTTTAATTAACTACCCCTTGATTGTAATTCCCGAGCATTGCTCAATACCGTGAGCACGGCTATCCGAATAGTTTGTACACTCTGCAGAGGTTATGCACTTTACCCACATGATACAACCATGCACCACGGTGAGCGATTATAACAAAGCCTTTACAATGCATCCTCTTAACCCAATGCTACCCGCTAAGGTTTCAACAACGAAGGGCTACACCACCACAACAGGCCCCCTCTTGCGCCATGTGAGTTCTCCCGTGCACGGACTCACACCACCATGATAGCACTTAAGTTAAGCATTTGCAAATTAGTCACTAAATTTGCCCCATATGAACATGTGGTTGCAAGTTAGACTGGGTCAAAGGCTGCATAAGGTTAAGTCCTTAGGATTGATTAAAGCAAGACATACACATACCCCCAGCTCCACTGAGCCCACCCTGGCACCCTTGCACCTTTCCACTTGCTTTAATCTAAAGTAATTACCTCCCGGTTGGTTACCAAGCATCACATGCTTCTCACAAATCAACATCGTTGTGTGACCTCCCCGCCACGACAACTCTATCTCTTTGTGCATCCACACATGACACACAAATTAACATCATTGTTCCGTATTCCATTAGTCAACATTAATAATCATTATTTCATGTATATGTGATGACATGGCATGGCTAACCATTCTATTCCGTTCTAATCCTCCATGTTGATTTCAATATTAACCAACTATAATGAACCAACCAACTTTTAAAATAAACTTTCACCCCCTTTTTTTAAAATTTTTCCCAATTTGAAAAATTGGGGGCACCCCTTCAAATTATTCTTTTTTCCATTGGCTTCCCTTTAACAAAGGGTTCCCCATTTTTTTTCCAACCCAAATTTCCCAATAAAAAACTCCCCTTTTTTAAATTTTTCTTCCCAAAAAGGGGCAAAACCCAAACGGGGTTTTTGGGGGGGAAAAGGGGAAAAAAGATTTAATTCCCCTTAAGCCCCGGGGAACGAATTGAAATTTTTGAATTCAAAGGATTATTTAAAAGTTGTTTTATAAAGCTCCCAAAACCCTTAAAAGAGGCCCAACTTAAAATCCTTGGAAAACATGCTCCTTTTCAATGAAAAGGCCAACCCCGACCAAATTTTGCTTTTCAAAACCCCAAACAAAATTTTGGGCCCTTATCAAACCCTAAAACAAACCCCGGAATACCTTCCCAAAATAACCAAACCCTATACCCAAAAAAAATTTTGGTGATTCATTGCTCGCTTGGGAGAACGGAGCTTGCCTCTGTTCAAGTTGTTGAAGAAGACTAACCATTTTGAATGGACAGAGGAAGCGCAGAAGGCATTTGAAGATTTGAAGTGGTACCTCTCCTCTCCCCCGGTGCTGGTTTCTCCCGCACCGGGTGAGCCGTTGCTCCTGTATATCGCTACCACTCCTGAGGTGGTGAGCGCAGTATTGGTTGCGAAGAGGGAAGGCATCCAGAAGCCAGTTTATTACATCTGCAAGGTATTGCATGAAGCAGAAACTCGATATCCTCAAGCTCAGAAGATGCTGTATGCGGTCCTAGTTGCGTCCAAGAAGCTACGGTATTATTTTCAGGGGTGAGAAATCACCGTGGTCACGGCCTATCCTCTGCGGGAAATCCTCCACAATCTGAAGCCGAAGGCCGCATTGCCAAATGGTCGGTGGAACTGGGGGAATTCAATGTCAAATTTGTGCCCCGCACCGCCATCAAGTCAAAAATGGTGGAGTTAAATGGCAGTGGACTCCGCCACTCTGGCCGAAGAAGCACCGTGCCTTCCCCACGGGCGTTATTCTTTGATGGTTCCTTGAGTTGGAAAGCCGGAAATTTGGGGTTGTCCTGGTCTCTCCGACCGGTGACACCCTCTAGTATGTGGTCGCCCTCGACTTCAAGGCCACAAACAACATTCTTTGAGTCTGAAAACTTCTTTGGCGGCTGCGCTTATCGCTTTGGCTGGGCATCCGGCGTCTTCAGGTCAAAGGAGACTCCCTGCTAGTCATCAATCAAAGCGCGGAAGGAGTCCAGTGTTCCGACCCCACCATGGCGGCGTACCTAGCGGAGGTCCGAAGAATGGAACATCATTTTGAAGGATTGGGGTATATCCATATCCCTCGACGCGACAACCACCTTGTGGACTGGCTATCTCAGCTTGCGTCCTCAAGGGCTCCTGTTCCGGTCGGGGTCTTCGAAGAAAAACTATCGCGGCCAGTCCGCCATGACCACGATTCGGTGGGGATGATGATGTCATTGTCGCAGCCCCGATTCAGTGGGGGCGGCGGTTGTCATGACCTCGGCTCAGTGGGAAAGCGGCACCGTATCACGGACCCGATTCGAGGAGGAAAGCGGTGTGCCGCCTCGACCCCGAGTTCGGGAGGAAGATGGCGGTCTTGCCGAGGCAGCACCAGGAAAACTTCGGCCGGTAGTGCGGGCAAGCACCGAGTGTTTGCCACCTTGGCTAGGAAGATCGGTGGATGGATCCTATTCTAGCCTTCATGCGTGACCAAGTGATCCCCGACGATGATGCCTCAGCTGAGAAGATTGCACGTAAGGCCAAGTGCTATACTCTGGTAGGTGGGGACCTATATCGCCAGAGCAGAAACGGAGTTCTACTGAAGTGCATCACTCGGGAAGAGGGGAGCTGCCTGCTCTTTGATTTTCATGGAGGCATGTGCGGGAGCCATATGTCCGGCCGAACTCTAGTCGGCAAGACGTTTCGCCAAGGATTTTATTGGCCTACCGCTCTCCAGGATGCTTGCGAGCTGGTGAGGATGTGCGAAGCTTGTCAGTTCTTTGCCAGGCAAACCCACTGACCAGCCCAAGCTCTGCAAACCATCCCGCTCTCCTGGCCATTCGCGATGCAGAAATTTGGATATCTGGTCCGTTCCGCGAACCGCGGGGCTTCACCCACCTCTTTGTCGTCATCGACAAGTTCACAGTGGGTTGAAGCGAAGCGATCTTGTGCCATCACGGCGCATTGCATTGTCATGTTCATCTTGTGAGGTCTTTACCGCTTTGGAGTCGCCAACCGTATCATCACCGACAATGGCACTTTCGGTTCACGGTAGCGGCTTTCACGGAGTTACGTGAAGAAATGGGCACCAAGGTATGTTTTGCTTCGGTGGCCCATCCCATGAGCAACGGTCAAGTAGAGCGCGACAATGCGCTGGTATTGAAGGGCCTCAAGACAAGGGCGTTTGATTGACTCCACAAGCGGGGCACGCGATGGACAGAGGAGCTCCCGGCTGTGCTGTGGTCGCTTCGCACCACACCCAGTCAGGCGATCGGCGAGACACCCTTCTTCTTGGTGTACGGCGCTGAAGCTGTTCTCCCCTCTGAGATGTCGCTCGGCTCTCCGCGCGTCTCTGCGTTCAATGAAGAAGACCAAGAAGACCTCCGGCGAGAAGAAGTTAACCTCCTGGAGGAGGTGCGGGATCGGGCTGCCTTGCGCCGCCCACTATCAGCAAAGCCTCAGGCGGTACCACGCCGCCCGGGTCTCTGAGAGAACACTAGCAGTGGGTGACATGGTCTTGTGCAGAATTCAGATGCATGCCGGGTTGCATAAGTTGTCTCCCCGGTGGGAGGGCCCCTTCAAGGTGGTCTCAGTATCTCGACCCGGGGCGATCCGGTTAGCCACTGAGGACGGTGAAGAGCTGGCGAACTCCTACAACATCGAGCTGTTGCGGAAGTTCTATCCTTAAGGAAATTGTAAGTACCAATGACTTGCTCGGTCGACCTCGAGTCGTCCCTCTCTGGTGATCGTAATTCTTTGGAGATCGATAAAATTTGTTGCCTAAAGCTTTTGTTGTACCATAATTGTCCCTTTTTTTGTGCTTTGAATGGCAATTTTTCGCATGAATGTCGCTGGTTCCGTACGTTTGCTAATTCCTTCATGAATCCATGGAGACCCTCGACGTCTGTGTACGCTTATCACAGGCATAGGGGCGGCTGGTGCTGATGCTCAAACGCGGCTCGCACACCTCGGGTTGGCTCCCTGAAGCACCGCTGGTCGTCACCGCGAGCACCGTCGACCTAATGCCACCCCCAAAAAACTCACTGCTCTGACACAAAGCGTCGCAGTTCGATTTCCTGGAGGGTCACTAGGACTTAGAATCCAAACAGGGCGAGCCAGGACACCTCATGCTGGGACTTAGAATGTCTTGGGCCTACCTCGCGTATGCCCTTCCAAGTGTCTACTCACCCTTTTGGTAGCTATCTGTACCACGAGGTAAGCATAAAATCTTGGCTTATTTTTAAAAGCCCGACATCTTATTTGGTGCCCGATGGCTTGAAATTTGCTTAAGCGCTCAAGGTGCTACTTTGGCGCCTAGTTGGTGAGTCGCCCAGCCTTCGAGGTCTGGTCATCCAGTGGCTTGAAATTGCTCTTGACGCTCAAGCTGCTCGTCCGATGCTCCAAGGTGCTACTTTGGCGCCCGATTGGTGGTGCTTGCGCCTTCGAAATTTGGTCACCAGTGGCTTGAAATTTTGCTCACCTAGCGCCACAAGCTGCTCGCCCGGCGGCACGTAAAGCAAGATAAGTGCTTCGTGCTGCATTTCTTGGCCATTCCCTTATGAACATATTCTAAGATGGGTCAAGCTACGCGTGATTGTCGCAAGCGTTAGAAACCAACGGCTCCTCATGATAAAGGGAAATGTGCTAAGTGTTAGCGTCCGGCGAGGCCAAGTCACCAGAGTGCCAGTTAGGCACAGTGCTCCAACACGGCTCGTACACCTCGGGTTGGCTCCGTGAAGCACCGCTGGTCATCACCGTCGAGTGCTGCTGGCCTAAGAACACTCCCGGAAACTTGTTGTCTCGCCACGCTACGCTGCAATACACTTCCAGGCGATCATTAGGGTCTAAGTTCGGAAGGTTGAAACAGCGATAATCTCGCGCAGAAACCTGATGCTAAGGCTATGCTATGTCTTACATTTCCTATTAGACTTAAGGCCGTTTTCGCCTACATTCTATGTGGCCCGCATAATCTGTGCATATGGTCACAGCGAACACATAAAATTGTTGGCAGGACTCAGGAACGCTGCCCTAACTTAGGCGTTTTCAAGGCGTTTTGTCTAAGTTGAATATTGGCCGTCTAACAAACCAATCCAGTGAATTCAATCACACAAAAATAAGCAAACATATGGATAACGTTAAGCATCAAACATTTATCCAAAAGTTGTCCAAGCTTTTCTGGACGCAGGTTCATCAACAGAAGCAAACAAGATAAAGAGAAACAAAAGAAAGCTGCCCACCTTCACTCTTCGTCCTCGCCGAAGTCGAGCTCGTCATCGTCGCCGCCTTCTACAGCCAGAGGGGTGGAGACGTCCATGACCGGCTGCTCCACTTGTAGCATCCCAGCCACGTACTCAGCAGCTGCGCGCACCCGCGCCTCTGCTTGAGCCGCCTGCGCCGCGTCTCCTTACACGTCGGCCGTCACCACCGCCATGGGATCGAAGGCAGCGTCGCGGCTGGCGCAGCAAGCCAGCGTGTAGGTCGCGGTCATGATCGCGACCTCTCGTCCTTCCCTGGCGGAGCGGGCGGCCAGGGCGGCAGGGAGTCCTCGGAGCGCCTCCGCGGCCTGGTTGGTCGCGTGGGCGAACTGGAGTGCCGAATCCTCCAGGGGCGCGTTTAGCGCCACCCCCAAAGGTTCCAGGCACCTCTTGGTGCGCTGGAACGCCTTCTTCAGCATGACGGCGAGGTTGCGCCGTAGGCGGAAGGCCTCGAGCTCCGAGGTCTTCAGCGCCGCCTCGGCCCTCTCCGCCCGCGCTTCGGCCCGCTCTGCCCGCTGCTGCATGGCGGTTGTGTTGGCCCTCTCTTGCGCCAACTCCGCTGCCGCCCTCTCCCGTTCCCTCTCCAGCTCGCCGCTCACCGAGGCAAGCTGTTGGGCCGTTTGGGCGCCATGCCTGGCGGCTGCTGCGAGAATGGTGCCCAGTGCCACGCGCATGTCGCCTATCTCGGTGAAGAGTTCGACGAAGCGTCTGCGGCGAAGCGGCGATGGCGGCGAGGGGCAACCCTCGGCGGCTGGTGCGGGATGTCTTCGACCCTTCTTTGCGTGGCGCGGGAGGCACTGGCGGAGGCTTCCACCGTCTCGGTGGGCGCTAGGGGCGTCTGCACCCTTGGCGCATCCTGAGGGGCCACCCTCAAGCTCAAGCCGGCCATCGGGAGCGTCAGTGATGGAAGACGCGGTGCTACTCTAGCCGAAAACAAAATTTTTCTACGCGAACACCCGGGAATCATGCGAGTCAAAGATCATGGAGCATTACCCTTGGAGCACGTTAGCGGCGGAGTAGAGTGGGTGAAGCCTCGCGTGCTCCAAAGCCATCAGACGTGGTCGAGCGTACTCCCATTGCTCGCCGAGTGCTCGGCGTGATCGCCGAGTGCTCGCCGAGTACTCGCCGAACCGCTCGAGTGCTTGCCGAGTGATCGCTGAGTCCTTAGCGTCTCCTCGCCGTGGGTGCACGCCGCGATGGATGTAGATGTGCCGCGCGGGTTGGAAGGTGAAACCGATCGCCGATCGGCGCCGAGACGATCTGCGGCGCCTCTCACGGTATCCACCGTCGGGGGTGGAGCGTCGTCTGTGGCGGTGTGCTAGCACGCTGCATGACGACTAGGGTTCTGGCGGGGTAGAAGTCGATGGCTAGGGTTTCGTGGTGGGGAGAACCTTGTGGCGACACCCCATGCCCCTTTATATAGAGTGCACTAATGGGCCTTCTACAATAGAAGCCCACTAGGACTCACGCTAATGGATCTTCTCTGGTAGAAATCCATTAGGGCGCCTTGAAGAGATCCAAATCGTGTAAACCCACTAATGGATCAATCCATCGGACATGATCCAACCCGTTAAGTGTGTGACCCGTTAGGTTCATGCATAAGCGGCCATAATACTGAAACCTCTTTTCTAGACCATCGGACAACGATGGTTCCTAGCGGGACATGTTGTCCCCGAATACACAAAATGATCGTGTCGGCTGAACCTTGATATACTCATATACCGATCCTTTTGCCACGCGATACGATCAAGCTCAAGGCAAGATGTGTGCCATCCTTGTGGTAGCTCGACCCATTCACTCGTCAATGTAATGGATATAATTAAGTGATTAACACTTTAATCACTTTGGCATAACCATGCACTTTTCTTATCCATCACACAGGGGCGAGATATCTCTCCGTTATCAAGGAGGGCAAATTCCATCTTGATCTCTTATATCTCACGTCATGTTTCTTGGCATACCGTAAGCTACCTTTATAGCTCCTATTACGGAGAAGCATTTGTGACCCCAAGGTATACAATTACACATCTTTGAGAATCAATAAGAATCTCGGTCGAAGGATCGTATAGGTATACCACTCGAGACTACATCTGATGGCATACGAGATAACAATCTCATCGGTGTCTCGAGTGGGTCTATCAACCCCATGTTCTCTAACATGTGCCCACATTATTGATTTGATATCTCCATATCTATGGTATGTGAAACATTACCATCAATCAATACATGTCTTTGGTCGATCACTATTGTCCCACATAATGATATGTGACGAGGATCGTTTAGAATAATGTCATATAACCAATATGTTTCACAATTAAGTCATACTCAATGAACAAAGGAATGACATTTATTCATGGGCCCGATAAGTACATGAACACGGGCGTATGATACAATCATCTCATATGATCGCCTCTAGGGCATATCACCATGATCGAGCCACCTGTTGGGTGGTGGCCTGAGCTCCCGTGGCCAAGGTTGTTGGTGCCGCGGTTGTCGAAGCCGACGTCGGAGGAGGAGGAAGAATTGGTAAAGCCTCCAGAGCTGGTGCTACGGAAGATGGCGACGCCGAAGGAGAAGTCGCGGCAGGGGCATCCTGTGCCCCCGTCCCTTGGAGAGGTATCGCCGCGCCAAGGCTGGCGGCGGCGGTGCCTTGGTCTGTGGTGCGGACCCTCTTTGGGTCCGAGCCCGTGGCGTCTGGGGCAAGTGGTCGCTTACCCGTGGCCCGATCGCCGGCGGTGGGTGCGTCCCTGTTCACCAGCGAGCCGCGGGGTGGAATCACGGCTGGCCCCGTGGAGTCCATTGGCGGGAGCAGCCTGACGACCCGCATGCGCTCCGCGTGCTCCAAGTCGGCAAGCGGCCGGGCCTCCGACGGAAAGGGTGTGCCGGTTGGAACCGGCTGCATTAGCGCGGCGAGCCACCTACCCAGGACCGGCTCCTCGAAGTTTCCCGCGCCTGGCGAAAGATAAAAAAATGGCGGTCGGTTGGTAGGAAGCCGCAGAAAAAACATGTGCATGAAAGAAGCTAAAAGAAAACAAGGGCTTCGTCCAAGCCATGTCTTGCGTCAGTCATCGTCGCCCGTGTCTTGCCATCTGAAGCGAAACAGCGTCGGCGAAGAGGTTGATCCTCGGGCCATGTAGTCGGGCCTGACCCATCGATCCGGCATCCCGATCTAAGCATAAGCCGCCATTCTTTGAACTCCGCCGTCTCCTCGGCCGTGAGTTCCGATTCTCGAAGGCTACCGCCACTCGGCGTGAGTACCTCCAAGCGTCGACTCATTGTCATCATTGATGTCTGACCGATCCTTCTTGCCGAGCCTTCCAATTGGACCTATGCTGGAAGGCAATGTAGCGGGAGGCCATCCCGTCCCGAAGGCGAAAATAGCAGCTCCCCACTACTTCATTGTCGGTGGAGGCGCGGCAGATGAAGAAGTAGCGAAAGAGAGGAAGATTCGGCATCACCCCCGTGAACATTTCACATAGGTGTGCGAAGATGGCAAGGAAGACGATGGAGTTTGGGGGTGAGGTGAAGATGATGGATTTCGTAGAAGTGGAGGACGGTGAGAAAAAATTCAGAAAAAGGCGGAAGAAGGCCCGCCATCATGGCCCAAGTATGGAGGACGATCTCGTCGGAGAGGCACAGGGGCGTGGCAGTCCCCGCTCGGAAGCGGAAAGTGCCCTCTGGCGCGAGAATCCCCATCCTCCTCACGGTGGCGGAATCAGCCGTGGAAGCGGGGATGGGATTTGCCATAGCGTTGGAGAAAACAAAGAGCTTTGAGGAAAAGAGGCAAAGTGCGCAAGAAAGCAGAAGGCGTAAACCGCTCGATACAGATGCATCTATATATGCGTCCCCACGTCAACGGATCATGAAAAGACAAAATCATGCGCCGTTTCGGGTCCCAAGGAAAAACTGCAGGATACGCACGGGAACCAAAGCGGTCGTATCCTCATGAGTGGTGGCCCCGCCTGAGAGCGCGCTAAGCATTAAGTGCATTAAATGAAGGTTCTAAAAAAGGGGCCCTAGGCCTGCACTCTAGGGTGGGCCTAGGGGGCTACTGTCAGCATACTCTACGCTAGGGTACCCTCTCCGCCGCATAAGTGCGGTCGCGTAACACCGGCGGCAGTGGCGAGATGCCTGCTGCGCGCGGCGCCCGATCACGTGGCGGCCTTGCAATCGGGCGGGCGATCACGGCCCACCGGCTAGGTACCGATCCGCGTGGCGCCCGGCAGCGGTGGCGAGACACCTGCTGCGCCGGCGCCCGACCCACGTGGTGGCACGCAATTGGCGGCGATTACAACACGTCGGCAGTGCCGATCGCGTGGCGCCCGGCGGCAGTGGCGAGGCGCCTGCTGCCCGGCGCCCGATCGCGTGGTGGTCGGCGGCGGTGGCGATCGCCTGCTTGCCGCCGCAAGGCAAAAAGGTTGGGCGCGGTGTCTTCACCTCGAAGTCTCCTTCCACCGTCGTACCATGTCAGAACACCAGGCCTGCCATAGCAGGCTTATTAGCTGCAAGGGTTTCTGCAACAAGCCCATTCCTCTGACGCCTCTCACCTACATCATGAAGGGGTCCCATCCGTGGATAGGGCAAAAAACGCATAGGCATTTAATGAAATTTGGAGGAATGGGACAACACGGGAAGGAGCATTAAATGTGTTTAGATCAACATGATGACCCTCCTTTTACCTACCCCGTTAGCCTGGCCTATATAAGGGCACTCGGGTGCATGGGGAAGGGGGATATGGATCCGAGAGAGAGGGCTAGCAGGAGAACTTGTAATTCAAGAACTCTGTACTGGCTCAAAACATTCCATAAGAAATTTAGCAGGACGTAAGGCTATTACCCGTCTCACAAGGGGGCCTGAACCTGGGTAAAACCCTCTTGTTCTTCCTAGTTCCTAGAGGCCGGAACCCTCTGTGTGGGAGTTTTCTAGGGTTTTCACCCTCTAGGTTAGCCAGCCGCGAAGATGCCCTCCTATCGAACAAAACCCGGTTTGTAGACTCCGAGCCTGTCAGGTGGAATACGCCGACAACCGGTGTTTATAAATGCGGATTCTGATCTTCCACGGCGCTTATAAGCGCCGGAATTCCCTCTATCTGGCGTTTATAAGCGTCAGGTTCTGATCTTCCACGGCGCTTATAAACGCTGGGAATTCCACTCTATACCGGCGTTTATAAGCGCCGGTTAGATCTTCCACAGCGCTTATAAACGCCGGTATAGAGTCAAATTCCGGCGTTTATAAGCGCCGTGGTAGACTCTACCACGGCGTTTATAAACGTGAATACCACACCGGGGAATTTGAAAGAATTAAAATTAAATAATATTATATTTGAAATAATTGAAACTAATATTCCATTTGCAATAATTTCTGTCCAAATATTTAATTTTCGATGATATTTTGTCTAAAATTTCAAATTTTGCCCAAAAATTCAATTTTCATTGATATTTTGTTTGAAAATTCAAATTTTTTCGATCATCTAATTTTGTGACACTTATCAATTTCAGATGCTACTTTTCATTATCTTTCCAATGAGCCAAAGAACGCATACATTGGAGTCGAGTCAAAAGTTATGTCTATTTTAAGAAATATGCTCGGATTTCGTATTTGCAAACTAGAATTGGTGCCCAAAAGAATATAATTGGAGATCTTATCATATCATGATTTTGCTAATTACCTCAATAGTTTGCTAATTTGAAATAATTGAAAATCGGTGTTCGGGTGTTTAACAGGGTTAAGGGGAGGAGGGACGTATTATATATCAGATGTGATCATACCACCACTAAAGTACTAGATCTTATAAAAACTCTGAAATTAAGCGTGCTTGGACGAGTAGTAATAAGATGGGTGACCTCCTGGGAAGTCATTGTGCACATGTGATTTTAAATGCCACGAATAGAGCGATCCCCAGCGCTTATAAGCGTCATGCTTGATAGAACCCCGGCGCTTGTAAACGCCATAAATAGAGAGAACCCCGGCACTTATAAAGTGACATGATAGAGGCAACTCCGGCACTTATAAACGCCGGGTTAGAGTCTTCCACGGCACTTATAAATGCCGGGTTAGAGTCTTCCACGACACTTATAAACGCCGTGGATAATTAAGTGCTGCCAATTACTTTTCCTGACGCCATTTTTCTTGACACCATGTAAACGCCATCTAAAATCTTTTTAAAGCATTTATAAGGTTTTAAAGGCATTTATAGGCACCATCGGAAGCCCGACGTGTTGTAGTGATTCTTACTTTTATTTTGCGGTGCATACTGAGAACTTTTCTGCAAGTATTTTAGTTTCTAGCTTCAGCAAGTTAGGCAATCGCCAATCTGTTCCATATGTCGTACTGAGCGCATGGTATGACCTTTCACATATGCTGCTGTAAATTATCACTCACTAATAGAATTAGTATCTTTCAGCTCAGCTCTATAATGCCATTCGAAGAAAAATAGTAGTATCTATTATACAACCAGTCGGCCACCGCTCACATTTGTCTCTCTCTTGTGTGCACCATACCTTGCTAATGCTCTTATCTTTGTGATTACCAGCTGAACACAAACGGCGCCTACCTTACTGATATTGGTTGTCTCATACTATACGACGTGGTGTAGCGCGTAACCCTCTCTAGTACTATATATTATAAAGCTAAAGATTGGAGGCCATTGAGCCATGCCATCTCACCCTCCCTCGCGATTAGGTCATCCGGAAAATTAGAAATCGCGTTTATGTCATTTCAACGGTTTTTTTAATAAAATAGACCCAAAAATATGAAAATTATGTTTAGGTCCCTCCGTGATTTGCATTTAGGCCCTCTAAGTTGTTTTTTGCGAAACGGACCCCAGAAAAAATAAATTACTTTATGTCCCTCTATAGTTAAAAGAAAACATAGATTCGTTGAAGGTTTATAGTAACCCATGGATTTGCCAACGGGTCGTAACCGCGGTTTTCTAAAAAAACACCGATTCGTCGAAGGTTTATAGCGGCTCGTAGATCCTAACGACCTATTTTTTAAACAAATACGAAAAACGAAAATACAACCAAATTTCCCGAAATGCGTAAAAAAAGTAGGCCCATAGATCCTAACGACCCATTTTTTAAACAAATACGAAAACCGAAAATACAGCCAAATTTCCCGAAATACATAAAAAAGGCAGCCACGATTTTCTAAAAAAACATAGATTCGTCGAAGGTTTATAGTAGCCCATAGATTCGCCGACAGGTCCTAGCCGGGGTTTTCTTTAAAAAACACAAATTCGTCGAAGGTTGATAACAACCCATGAATTCGCCAACGGGTCATACCGACCCATTTTTTGAAAAAAAAAATGCGAAAACTGAAAATACGATCAAATTTTTCATGTTGTATCGTTGTGCGCGACGCAGCATAGCGCGTTATTCTGACTAGTGGGATTTATTAGCCACAAGCTCCTTAGCAGATCGAGCTCCCAGAGCACATCCGTTCTATAACATCTAGTCACGTCAGTGTTTTTTTCAAGCGTGAGGAGGCCATCCACGTCAGTGTTTTTTCATAAAACCCCACGGCAAAATCGGAAATTGCGGACAGTCCTTCAATGGTTAATTTGAAATCAGGGACAAGTCCTTCTAGGTTATTTTGCAAAAAAAAAGACCCTGTAATTCCGCAAATTCCGGTTCTTTCAGCTCGAAAAATTTAAAAAATTTTGAAATCGTGAACAGGTCTTTTCTCCGGTTATTTTGCAAAAAAAACCCTGTAGTTCCAGCAAATTTGACACGAACGCTGGCTCTTTCAACAAGAAAGATTTAAAAATTTTAAAAATCACAAGCAAGTCCTTCCACTGGTTATTCCGCAAATTCGGATTGCGAAAAACTCAAACTAAATTTTTTCGCGCCGCACAGTATCACGCGCGTCTTTACCTAGTAGTTAACATGGCCACAAGAAACCTGGTGCAAATTATTCATCCGTACAACCAGAACGAATTAAACATCAGTTTATATCGGTCTTCCGGTATTGTCCTCCTTACACAGAACAAAGCAAACATCAATGGTATGAACTGCAGGACTGTGTACGAACACACACTAATGGCATGGACAAATTGTACACCTGAACGATGACTATTGTAAGTTGTCATTGAAATAACAAAAGACCACATCTACAAACAGTAAATTATCGGAAGAGACACGAACTGATTAGAGCGAGCAACAGAGTGAAGACCTGCACACCTGCATGTCAGGGATCTAACAAGAGTGGTATGATTAATCTCCAAGAAAAGAAGTACAGGATCTCCGCCGCCTCAAAGTTTCGCCACCAGAACACCCTCACGCCAATACAGTCGCCGCCTCCCTCATATCTCTCTATTGTCGTATATGTAACAGTTAGCCTCAGACATGCTCTGGAGGAAATTACATCTTGCATCAAGGATGGACCCAATCCGGTCCAAAGACTCGAGTACTGGGCTGGTGGGCTCTCCTTTTCCTCTGGCCTAGACCGGTACCGATGGAGCTTGAAATCTCGTTGTCGTTCTCCCGCGTCACAGCTTCTTCCTCTCCAATCCCTTGTTCCTCTGTCTGCTGTTCCCGAGCAGTGCTGACATCCTCCCTTCCTTGAAAGCCAGCTTGTCCCCAAGCCGGCGCTGCAGGAAATTGATTCTTCAACGCATGTTCATCCTCCCATGTAGCCATAGACGCCGGCCACGTCGACCAATGCACAAGTATTTGAGGAGTCACTTTGCCAGCACGACGAGATAACCGGCGATCCAAAATATGCAATTAAACTTGCAAATGATGATCAAGGTCAGGAAGAGAGGCACTGACCTGGCTGGGCACTCCTTTGGCCGGTTTGAGGAGGGAGACATGAAACACAGGGTGGATGGAACTGGTTGCTGGCAATTGGAGCTCATAAGCAACATCATTAATCTTACGAATTATCGGATATGGTCCAAAATAGCGAAAAGCTAACTTGTAATTAGCTCTGGTTGCCACTGAAGACTGGGCGTAAGGTTGGAACTTCACATATACCATATCACCAACAGAGAATGTACGCTCAGAACGTTTCTTGTCTGCCTGGTGTTTCATTCTCTGTTGCGCCCGATGGAGATGGAGCTTAACTAACTCAGTCATGTGATGACGCTGTGTCAACCAGTCCTGCAAATCTGATGTGGTACACACATTAGCTGTATCAAGGCCAAAATGATGAGGAGCATGACCATACAAGGCCTTAAAAGGGGAGGTATTCAGGGCAGAATGATAGCTAGTATTGTACCAAAACTCTGCTAAATGCAACCATTTAATCCACTGCTTAGGACAGGCATGCACAAAGCATCGCAGATACCCTTCTAGACATTGGTTGACGCGTTCGGTCTGTCCATCAGTCTGTGGGTGGTACGCACTGCTCATATGAAGTGAGGTACTGGAAAGCTTAAATAACTCCTGCCAAAATTGGCTAGTGAAAATCTTATCACGATCAGACACTATAGCTCTTGGCATGCCATGTAATCGATATATTTGCTGCATGTACACTTGAGCCACCATTGGTGTGGAAAATGGATGAGCCAGTGGGACAAAATGAGCAAACTTAGAAAATTTATCGACTACCACCAATATACAATTATAGGAACAAACTCGAGGTAACCCTTCAATAAAATCTAAGGTGACAGTATGCCAGGCATGGTCAAGAATAGGAAGTGCAGCAAGAAGTCCGGGATACTTAGCTTGGTCCGGCTTACTCTGTTGGCAGATATGACACGAAGTGACAAAGTCATAAACCATCTTCTTCATTGAAGGCCAAGCAAAAAGCGATTTGATACGACGATAAGTGACCGGAAAACCGAATGGCCTCCCATAGCACTGTCATGAAGCACTGTCATTAGTTTAAGTTGAAGGTCAGAGTTGTTGCCGATCCAAATTCGCCCTTTGTAACGCAATATTCCGGACTTAAGACAAAAATGTGGAACTGCTTGACCGGTCGACAATTGAGTTAACAACTTGGTTGCGGCTGGATCAGACAGGTACCCTTGTGCAACTTGTTCCCCAGCCATACCGGGGTACTGGATGAGATTGTAGTCATGGTCAAACAAGTCTCTGGAGGATCATTCAGAAGGTCTGGTCGGCGAGATAAAGCATCACCACCCGGTTCTCATGTCCTTTTTTGTACTGAATTGTGAATTGGAGACCCAGAAGTTTAGTCACAGCCTTTTGCTGCAAAGGAGAGGTCACTCGCTGATCGAGAAGATGGGTCAGACTCTGATGATCTGTCTTGATAATGAATGGAGCGTGTTGTAAATATGACCTCCATTGATCCACCGCGAACAAGATGGCGAGAAACTCTTTTTCATATGTAGATAAACCCTGATTTCGTGTGCCAAGTGCTTTGCTGATAAATGCAATAGGATGACCGTTCTGTTGCAAAACTGCACCTATCCCTTTGTCACTGGCATCCGATTCAATCACAAATGGTATGGAAAAATCGGGTAATGCCAAAACTGGAGCCGAGATCAATGCTTGTTTGAGAGCTGTAAATGAATTTTGAGCTTCACTAGTCCAGAGAAATTGTTGCCCTTTTCACAACAAATTGGTTAAAGGTTTGCTAATCACCCCAAATCCTTGGATGAATCTTCTGTAATAACCTGCCATGCCCAAAAAACTGCGAATGTCTTTGACACAAGTCGGAATGGGCCATCTCTGAATAACTTGCAATTTGGCCGGATCGGTAGCCACCCCATCAGTTCTAACAATATGACCCAAAACTCCACTTGGTGTTGCGCAAAACGACATTTGGAGAGCTTCAAATGCAGTTGATGCTGACTCAATAAGCTAAAAACTTGACGTAAATGTTCAATATGGACTGCCAAATTGGAACTATAAACCAATACATCATCGATGAACACGACCACACACTTGCGCAACAACGGAGCTAGAACAAAATTCATGAAGCCTTGAAATGTTGCTGGAGCTCCAGTGAGACCGAAGGACATAACTTTATACTCGAAGTGACCATTGTGTGTCTGGAAAGCTATTTTATACTCTTCACCTTCTCTAATACGAATTTGATGATAACCTGATTGGTGGTCCAATTTAGAAAAGATAGTGGCGCCAGCAAGCTCATCCAAGAGCTCTTCTAGAATTGGCATAGGATACTTGTTTTTCACAGTGTGAGCATTGAGCCTTCTGTAATCGACACAAAGGCGCCATTCCCCATCTTTCTTTTTTACCATTAACGCCGGGGAGGCGAATGGGCTGGAGCTGTACTGAATCACACCAGTAGAAAGCATCTCTTTAACTTGCTTTTCTATTTCATCTTTCTGTTGTGGAGTGTACCGGTAAGGACGTAAGCGAAACGGTTGCACACCTGGCAGTAACGGAATGGTGTGGTCAAAGTCCCGGTGAGGTGGTAAGCCAGTGGGAGTATGAAACAGATTCTCGAATTCCTCCAGAAGAGTGGTAAGACCCGGTGGATGCACTGAACTTGCAGAATCTTCTTGAATTACTGAAAGAGCTATTACTTGCTCCACAGCTTCGTGTTTTAGTAAAGCTCCCAACTGAACTCCTTGAATAAGAGGACAACTGCTAACTGTCAGAATTATCCCTTGTAACCGAACATGCTGGCCTTTATAGCAGAATGACAAAGTCTTGCAACCCCAATGTATTTCCATTGGACTGTGCTTTTCCAACCAACCCCATGCCTAAAATGCTATCATATCCACTTAAGGGCAACACCTTCAAATCAGAGATGAACGTCATACCCTAACATAACCAAATACACAGTGGAATTACATCCTGACAAAGCAATATCCCACCATCAGCCACTCGGACACGAATAGGATTATCTAGTTTTTGAACTTCCAGCATGAGATGTAACAGATGGTTGCCAATATAGCTCCCAGAACTACCAGAGTCCACCAACATAAGCACTTCTTGACAATGCATTGATCCAATCAATCGAATAGTCCGGCAACCTTCCGCACCAGAAATTGCTTCAAAGGAAACTGCTAACAACTGTTCTTCGGGTGTCCCTTGGGGATCATAAGCTGAAAGACAACCAGAACGACCTGGAATATCTTCTCCATGTTCGCTAGATAAGGCTCACATCTCTTCCACTACATGTAAAGGCACCGTAGCCGCACACCGATGGTTTTCTCCCCATCGTTTGCCACATTTGTAACAGAGGCCCTTAGCTTTTCGATAAGCCATCAGAGCTGACATCCGGTCATCCATTGGTCTTGTGCGCGGAATAGTAGCAGATCTCTTGTCTTCGACACAACCGTGACTGATGGCCTGGACAATATAGGTGGAGGAGGAAGCGGCAGCGCCGTTGCCCGAGCAAAAGAACGCGCAGGAGGGATAGTATCTTGACGTCGACCATCACGCCTCGGCTGAACCGTCAGAACGTCCTCCAGCAAAATCGCAAGAGCACTAGCAGTATCGAGATCTTTTGGGCGTTGAATTACCACAACGGATCGAATTTCATCTTTAAGACTGTCAATGAATCGAGCCGTGAGAAATTCAGCATGCAATGAATTGTCATAAGCTAAGAGTTGATGCACCACTTCATCAAATTGCTCAATGTATTTGGTCACAGTATTAGTTTGATGAATATGAAAAAATTTGCGCACTAAGGACCCGTGTTGGTCTCGACCAAAACAATTAGCCAACGCTAACCCCAGTTCTTCCCAATTCATAGTAAAAACCTTGTTGTCCATCGATTGCATCCAAAAGATGGCTGGCCCTTCAAAATTGAGAGTAGCGAGTCTAACCCACATATCCTCCGGCACGGCATAAAATGTGAAAAAATTTCGCACCTCTTTTTCCATAATTTCGGATTTGAGCCATCAAAAATTGGTAAACTAACATGAGGAAGATTAGCTCCCAAAGTGTGAGCCACAGAGGTAAAACTCGATACAGACATCGGGCTAGATTGGATTGCAGAATGCTGGTTTGGGGACTGATTTTGGTTACCTGTGACCGGGGGAGGCCCCAGGGCACCGCCCGCCCTAGCGCCTACACTCCGGTGAAATTGAGCTTCATGATGGCCAATTGGCCCGGACGTCGCCTCCATCGGCGATCCTTCCAGTTGGGCGGAAGAAGACGTCCCCAAATTTCCCTTCGAGTTGATTGGATCGAACGGAAACTGCGCCAAAGCTCTGCTCACTTGCTGCTTCAAATCGGTAACTGCAGTATGTAAATCAGTTACCCGACTTTCAACCGTAGGCTTCCAAGATTCCAAATGCGTATGATCTTCAGAAAGCTTCCGCAACGACTCATCGACGCGCCGGATATACTGCTGCATGTCGGCGACCATCGATCTCGTCTCTTCTTCCTTCTTGCTGCTCTCTTCCAATTTGGCCAGAATAGTCGCAAGAGGATCATTAGTTTTGGGCGGCGCCATAACTCCACTTCGTGCCTGTGGCGAGTAAAATGGTGGTGATCCGCAGCCAGGATGATCAAGACCTAGCTCTGATACCAGATGTGAGGGATCTAACAAGAGTGGTATGATTAATCTCCAAGAAAAGAGGTACAGGATCTCCGCCGCCTCAAAGTTTCGCCACCAGAACACCCTCACGCCAATACAGCTGCCGCCTCCCTCATATCTCTCTATTGTCGTATATGTAACAGTTAGCCTCAGACATGCTCCGGAGGAAATTACATCTTGCATCAAGGATGGACCCAATCCGGTCCAAAGACTCGAGTACTGGGCTGGTGGGCTCTCCTTTTCCTCTGGCCTAGACCGGTACCGATGGAGCTTGAAATCTCGTTGCCGTTCTCCCGCTTCACGGCTTCTTCCTCTCCAATCCCTTGTTCCTCTGTCTGCCGTTCCCGAGCAGTGCTGACACTGCAGCCTGCATGCGTGAAGAAGATCGTATTAATTATGTACTTCGCACAAAAGAATAAATATGTAAAAGGGTTGGGAGAAGATCATACAAGTCTATAGGAAGATCAAATTGTACCAAATAAAAAAAGAAAAAAACTGATGATAAAAATATTAGCGGTCACATTATGGCTTTGATTTCCAGTGTGGGACGGTTGGGATGGGCCTCCGCGACGGTCTTGAAAGCATCCTCCATAGCCTCCACCTCTGCAACACTCGCACCCTGGCTGCATCTGATATCGACCCTAAACTCACTGAGGCAGGAGAGGTACTGCATGCCAAAATCGAAACCACCGATCGCAGACTTGAATTCAACTGGGTGGATGTAGAGCCGAAAGTCTTTGAGCATCGGCATAGATCCAGCTTCAAACATGAGCCCGGTATGCAGAGATCGGAAAAAGAAAAGCCGCAAGTTCTGGAATCCTTGGCTGCATCTGATAATAACGAACCTATCTTTGGGGCCCGGTTTCAAGCGTAGGAAGAGATACAGCAGAGTGGGTATATTTCCAATTTTACAAAGATCTTCCTCCTCTGGTATTTCCTTAAGAGTGAGCAATAACTGTTCGAGGTTGACAAATGAGTTCACCCATTTGGTAACCTTGCAAATGTTTTCCCCCCTAATACCAAGCTCTCGGAGACTCTTCAGACTACATAATGAGGAATTTGCTGAGAAGTCATCCTCGTTTCTAAGTTGGATATCAATATACAGTCTCTGAAGGTTACAGCCATCCAGAATATGGAGAGAAGCGGCTAACATGTCTTTGTAACATCCTTTGTCGCCTTTTAGTTTATCAATATCCCAATTTATATCCAGCAATCTGAGGTTAAGTAAGTTCACTGAGTTCTTCGATAAAGTTCCTTGTGTATGAAAAAACATCAATGCTTCGTAGCTCTTGCAAATTTCGCATTTTTCCAATTCCGTCAGGCAACATAGTCTGAAGTCTAACAAATAATCGCAGCAATCTCTGAAGCCGAATAATTGTCGGAGGCAGTTCTTGTATAGATGTGCACTTCACATCTAGTACCTCTAGACATTGTAGATCTCCGGTTTCTCTTGGAAGCGCATCTATCTTTTCTCCTTCGATGTTCAAGTACCTCAGTTGAGATAATCTTCCAATATTTATGAGATGATGATTTTCTAATCCAGTACAATTACGGATGTCCAGCACACGTAGAACGCTGAAGTTGGAGAAAGGTGGGATATGCTTTACACCACCAAAAATAGTTAGTGACCGGATCTGATATATATTCCAATTTGGAGATACAATAATATGGGTTGCTTGCTTCTCGTTTTGTGCAAGAGAGAGCCTGCGAACCTTGATATCTGCAGTCGGCAATTGTGTGAGCTGTGTATTGTTGATCATGGTAGCAAAGTTCTCTTCAGTGGACTTGGAAGTGAGGAAATCATGGATGGTGTCATGGACTTGGCAAGACATTAACCGACCGTCGTAACTTATTCCGCTGGTTGAATTAAGCTTCTGTTAATAAGCTCATTAAAGTAAGTATCTCTAACTTTAGGAGATTATCTTGAGGTTCACCGTGAATAAACCCTTGACAACCCATCTTTGCACCAAATAATCTCTAGAAATAATATCATCTTCTGGAAACATAGCCACACACAACAGGCATGCTCTTAGATAATGAGGTAGATCAAAATAACTAAGAGACAATATCCTTGTCATGCCCTCTGAATCTGAATCGTCTCCAAGTGCATGACCAATAGATCTTCGTACCCTATCCCACTGATCTGTCGTATGTTTCGTGGCCAACAAACTAGATACAACAATGATTGCCAATGGCAAACCACCACATTTTTTTAAGATTTCATTAGAAGCTTCCTCGAGGTCAGAAGGGCACCTCTGCTCAGACCCAAAAATTCTTTTTAGAAATAACCTCTTTGAGTCGATTGGACCAAGTGGCTTAATGGTATAAACAAGCTCGCCATCAGAAGAGCAACATGATTGTGCTACATCATTTTTGCGTGTTGTTGTGATTATTCTGCTATCGCACATATTCTTCGGAAAGGAACACTCGAGCATTTTCCATGTTGATTTATGCCATATATCATCCACTACTATAAGGTACCTGTCAAAATATTTGGAAAGCCATACATTAGTAATGTGGGCATATTACATGAAGATGCAGATCGAGGACGGACTGGACAGGTTCCAATTATTAACATCAAAACGTACACAGTTCCCCTGCATGCATCATTAGGGATGCTACTACGGGGACAACATATCAAATAATAACTAGCTTTAGAACAAGATAAACGGAACCAATAACTCTATATTTGTAGCTCAGCTGTTGTTGCTTTTTTATCATTGAATGCCGGTGCTCTGATAGTATTATTTATTTATAATTTTCAATCCAATAGATCATATTAACTATTATTTATTTATACTTTCTCTGATAGTAGAATAGTAGAAATACCTTTAATAAATTAATGGCTACATCTGATTTCTTCTAACTCGCCATATACTACCAACAAAATACAATGTAAAATTTCTCTTGTTTTTAACACCGACAATGCTTTGGTATGCAGGTTCTTTGGAGCAAACTGGAGGGAATGCTCAGGAAGTGGAGTGCTCTGCAAGGATGCACTCAAGACGTTGATGGATACTACTGCCGAACTGATGAAAACAATGAATAGTCCTGTATGGCCGGAAAGCTGGTTGAATACTTGGGGTTTGATTGTTTGCACTAACTACGAACAGTCCTTGAAAAGCCGTTAACTAGTGGCGTGATTCAATATATATATAACTTTGGATAAAACAGAAAGAAAAAAGAAAGAAGGAATGGAAAACTTAACTTGGATGTCAAATAGTGAGTCGATGTAATCACATACCGTTTGTTTTCAAGGAATTTCACGATTTCTCCGATTAGTTGTTGTTCGTCCCCTGCTTCAGTATGGGAATAATCCATGTTGCGAATTTGAGATAATAGAGATCTAAAAATCTTCATCATATCGGGATGTCGTGAAATTGACACGAAAGCACGACACTCAAATTTCGCTTCAAGCTTGTGATATACTTGGTTGGCTAGAGTTGTCTTGCCTAGCCCTCCAAATCCGACAATGGAGACAACCTTTAGCTGCTTCATTGATTCATCCTCGCCATTCATGAGCCACCCAACAAGCTTCTCCGTTGGCCCATCTATACCTACAAGTTCTGACACATCTTTATAAATGGTGCGTACCCGTGGGTCAATAGTCACACTTCTAGACTTGAAGGTTCCCTCGTCAATTTGGTACCTTGAGTACCTCTCGCTCACTTCTGTTATTTGCTTCTTGATGTCCTTGATCTCTTTAGCAATCTGATGGCGAGTCTTGATCTCTGCCAGCATGTTCTTGCTCTTGTCAATAAGCTTCTTGAATCCACTAGTATTTGAAGTGGACAAGCAATCATCAAGAATCATGAACTTGTCGATGTTGTCCTCAATATCGTAGGACAGCTCCCACACAACCCTAACCCGGAGCTTGGCTTGCTCGTCAGGTTCCTCCACATCGAACATCCTTAGGAGGAAGGCATTCATTGCTTCAAGCTCATCCTTGAGGAACTTGATGTCACCACGCATATGCTCGAGCATCTTGTACTCATCAGTGAGCATGGTTCCAAGTTTACACAGGAGGGAACTCATGGCCCCAGTGGATGCACTCACCAAAAATTCGGCCATTGCTCGCTTGCTCTTCGTGTCTACCTGAACAGGGTTTTCTCTAGACACAACCCGGCTTTGGTTTGTGAGCTCTGCTAGCTATGGCCTTATAAGAACGATAGTAGCAGATGATGAACAGCCCCTCAATATCTAACGTTATTATGTATGGATTCTTTTCACAACAACTTTTTTTATAATCCTGGCATTATTAGATTTTATTGGTTTTACATCCTACATTTTTTAACTAAATTTATGAACTACCAGCTCATGTAGACTGTTTCTCTAGTAAATTGTCAAGATATATTGGTGTCATTTTCAAAAGAAACAAATTTAAAACTTAAGAATATTTCAAACAAAAAAAATTACACTTGGGATTATCTTAGGATTCGTCCCAAGATTATTTGGGGAATGTACGCAATTACAGCATTGCAGTCGATCAGTGGGATTTGTCCACAGAGCCCTAACTGTACAGTTTTCATGGTTCTTGTAGTAATGGTGTCCAATTGTAATACAACGAAGACTTGGGGGTTGACTGGCTATTTTTACTAGCATTTCCCGGTATTGACAGAAAATAGACGCCACTAGTGTAGAGCATATTATGTATTTATACAGGTTGTTGTCGTGCATTAAGAAAGGTGATAGCGATGTGTAAATGAGACGCGATTGTCCGTAGACACTATGGACAATTGTGTCTTATTTACACGTCGCTGAGCAACAATGCAGACACTACAGATAATCGTGTCTCTTTTACACATCGCTATCACCTTTCTAATCAGAAGAAAGTGAGTGTCTTTACGAACGAGCGCTAGCTCATTTGGCTTGCCGCGCTAGGTCGCAAGCAGCCCACCCAGGTTCAAGCCGTCCACTACAGGAAACGCAATTTTTTTCGTCGGCCAAGTACCGACGAAAAAAGGGGAATTACCGACGAAAATACACATTTTCGTCGGCCTGCCGACGATAATAATTAGACGAAAATAGACACTGTTTTCGTCGGTAACCGACGAAAATACTATTTTTTCATCGGCCCAGTCTAGCCGACGAAAAAACATGGCCAATGGCTGGCCGGCTTTTGCCACGTCAGATTATTTTCGTCGGCCATGTGGCCGACGAAAATACTGGGCGCATTTTTTTCGTCGGCTAGGTGGCCGACGAAAATACTGGACGTCCGAACTGACCCATCGATCCGCCAAAGACAATCAATTGGGGCTCAAATTCTAGTAATCGACTTATTCATGATACTTGTCCTAAAATAAAATGTGTAACTTACACTGCATAGCACATGAAGAGCAAAAGGAGAGGCAAGTAATGAAGACCATTTCATAGATGATGGTAGACATTTGTTTGTTCAAGAAACAAAAGATGTGCCCTTCAAACATGAACAAAGCGTACTCATCAAACCAAGCAAACGGCACCCTGAAATTTAGTACATGACCTATCTACAATCCTAACTTCCGGGGGTGTTTGAATTATGGCCGCTACCTCCAGAGGCGAAGAAGCCCTCGACTTCTGCATTGGGATCGTCTTGAGCTCGAACCTGGTAGCCACAGTCCGAGGCGGAAGCAGTTGCCACAATGAAGGAGGTGAGAACCCTGTAGAGGAGTTATGAAATTTAACATTAGTACAAAAATGCAAATAACTTTCAAAACCGAATTAACCTAAAACATATGTACCTGCGGTGCTTGCCCTGGTGGCGGATACCCGTAGAATGGCGGAGGAGGCTGAGAACCCTGTAGAGGAGTTATGAAATTTCATATTAGTCTAGAATTGCAAATAATTTTCAAAACTAAATTAAACTAAAGCATATGTACCTGAGGAGGTGGATACTCGAGGAATGGCGGAGGAGGCTGAAGCGTAGGCAAGCCGTGTTGAGTACCCACAGTTGCGTAGAGTTGCTGCATATAGTCAAAGTGTTAGATCCACAATAGTAAAAATTAATCGATATGTTGAGATTTTGAGCTTTTACCTGAAGAGCTCCCTGGAAGTACGCATGTGTTTGCCTTAAATGTGCCATCTCCGCCGTGATTGCTATCACTCACTGTTGTTGATGAGCCTCCTCACTTATTGTTGGCGAGCACTGCTCCTCGTACTCATAAACCTCGCATTATCCTGGAGGAGCGGCCGCTCTGTGAGGACCCCGCGCTCTTCCTTGGGGCCGAGCAATGTCGGAGTCCACAACCCTATTGAACATGGAGAACCTGCAAGAGACATATATGAAACCGAAGGCATTAACAAAAAGCGCAACTATTGACGATATCAGGATTTTCGACAATACACAAATAAGGGGGATTATTTCACCTTCCATGTCTCTTGCCCCCACACTCTGGTATAGTCTTTGAGACATCGAGGTCCACTCCTCGATCGTACGCCGGGACGCCGAGCCATTTCATCCCCATATTGCTCCTGCATGCCAACAATACTGAAACAACAATTTGAAGACATAAATTTCATCAAAGTATGTCGAACAACTCACAATCCTCTGAAGTCATTGTTGGGTGCACGGTATCCAGCGACTCGGATCGGTGCTTCGGTGTCCCTGAAGATAAACATCGATGTAGCTCGTGGCAACGCCAGTTTCAACCTCCTGTAATCCAAAGTTAGCGACATGCATTCAAAAGCGTACTGAACTAAGGCTAGATACTTACCGTGCGCCTCGCTAAGCGGAGGTGTCCATCTGCACCGTACCGGTGCAACACCGGGTCACCTGCCTCTCTGTTGCCTCGCTTCTTGTTGGACCTAGCAACAAAGTCAGCCGACACCTAGTATGTGCACAAGTACCTGAAAGCATCCGGGCACTTCATCAGCCAGGGGATGGATGCCTGGAGGTACTCATCCTCGCGCAGATAGATCTTGGAGGCCCCGAGCTTCTTGGTCATTTTCTCCTTTTTCACCCCCTTGTAGTAGGAGCACACCGCCTGGATGCGTGCATTGGACATCATGTCCTTCATGACCTTATGGCCGCCTTGTTGAAGACTTTTGCGGTCCTCTCTTGATTTGCGGGGACATCCCCGTCCTCCAGGCGGTACCTCTCCTGCAAAAGCAATTATTGAGCTAGCGACATATCACTACAAATGAATGAACTGTAAAGAGGTAAGGAACTCACCCAGAAATCGTGCGAAACCGCGTCAACGCAGGTGCCGTGACGCGCCTCAGGAGCCAACCTGTAGTGATCCCACTTTAGGGCCGCTTGCGGCACCCCGCTGATGGTCACTAGACCCGGGTAGTGGTGGCGGCAGAGAGCTCCCAAGACCACGTTAACTTGCGATCGCTGGTGCTTACCCTCCCACGCCACGTCATCCCATTGCCTACAATTAATGAAATCAAACCAGTTAGATTCTCGACAAGTTACTTTTTCAAAATAAGAAAACTAACTTACCAATCCCTATGGGGCCTAATCACCCTCCGCTGGTTAGGTTCAGCTCTTGGGAGGACGTTGCTGGATCCCCGGAACCTGAAAAATGCCAAAAATGAGAATCACAACTCTATGCATACAAAAATTAACATTGAAAACATTAATACCTGAAACGTTGTGAAGAAGGCGCCGCAGCATCCTTTGGGATCTCTTCGTCACCCTCATCCTCTGCCAACTCATCCGCTACCTCCTCCGCCGCTGGTGCTAAGTCCTTAGACTCGTCTAAGGAGTCAGAGGCAGAAGGCACGTACTCCTCGTTGGCCTCTCGTGCCTGCTCCATGCACCCCAGGAGCTGCTGTTGCCTCTGCCTGCTCTGGACAGTCCCTTGGAAGAGGTTGTCCTGACTCCTCGAGGACTCCTGTCCACTGGACCCCTTACTCTTCCCCTTACCCCCACTCCTAGAGGTCCTGGAGGTAGATCCACTGAGCTTACCAACAATCTTATCCTTCGCGTGCTTGAACATCTGCAAAAGTTTCAATAGAGTTAGATTGCATATTTGTAACAAATTAGAGCAACAATGTGGAAGTAGTAATAAATATAATCAAAGTAGTATTACAGCAATAAGAGGATATGTACTTATCAAAACTCATCAGCGTCTCGAGGTTCATTGGTAACTCGTTGTCTAGAAAGATGTGTTTTCACAGAATCCCGATGTCGTTTCTTTGATGGACGAGGCTCAACTATTAGATCTATGGCATCGATGGCTACCTGATGAAGGTCATCCTCATGAGCAACCCGAAAAGATCTTGGCAGACCTTCTTCTTGGTAGACATCCGTTTCCTCATTGTCCATCGTACTGTCGACGTAGTCAGCATCCCTAGGAGGATATAACTGTTCACGTGGGTTAACTTTATATGCTACCCACCAAGCATGCAAGCTGGGATGAGGATAGTTCAGGTAGTACACTTGCTTAACCTGGTGAGCAAGCACGAAATTGTCATGGCCTTGAAGCCTTGACTGGTGCTTGACCTCTGTCATGCTAAATTCGTCGACACGTGTGCCATTGTTAGCATCAAACCAATCACATTCAAAGAAAACTACTCTCAGTTCTTTGGGCCCCCCAAACTTGTACTCAATTATGTTTTGAAGAACACCATAGTAGTTAATTACGCGCCCACTTGCATCGCATGCCTTAGTTACCACTCCGCTGTTCAAAGTGGCCGCAAGTGGACGTCTCGCTTCCAATGTTGCTGTTCGGAAATGAAACCCATTAACATCGTAACGACTGAAGTTCCTTGCCGTAACGGTACCGTGTGATAGCTACAGCAGGTCATCATGGACGTCGGCATCGAGCATGCACTGCATAGGTTAAGACATCATTACTAGGTGCAACGGAAATAATTTGAAGTTTAGGGTTATAAAATTGGGAAGAGGATAAAATTACATGCTTTCGGAACCAGCCAACGAAACTAGGGTCGTTGTTTAACCCCTCGCGGCGTAGCTTATCCAACTTCTTGCTAGTTGGTTGGCGAGCAGATTTCCAATGTTGTTGGTCAAACAATCTGCGCGTGGACTCACCAAATGAGAATAGGTTTAGGATTACACAATTCGGTACAAAATACGAATCGTTACTTACTCAAAATATTTTTCCATTTCATCCATGTTGGAGTACATATAAAGCTGAGCCGAGTTCCACTCTGTTGGTGACACCTCATGTGGAGTAGAAGCGCCGACAGATTTACCCTTCCACTGAAAAATTTGAAGGTTGCTCAGGGGTGTTTCTTCTGCGATATGATACCGCGTTGTAGGGGCATTCACATTGTGCTCATCTGTGAAATACGTACTTGAGAAGTACGATATCTCTTTTAGAGCATACGCCTCAGCGATGCACCCTTCAACCCTAGCCTTGTTGCGTACGGTTCTCTTTCCTCACAATACATCCACCTGAATTGCACAAGTCCTCCAACCTCCGCTTCTGTAACATCCCAAAAATTTAATAAAGTGAAAATGAATAATTTAAGTTTGAATATTATTATTTCTGAGTCTCTTGGCATTATTGAATTTTATTTGGATTTCTTTGGAATTGTTCTTTATATGAAAAATTGAACAAATGGAAATAAAGAATGAAAAAGAGGAAAAGGCAAAAATGAAAAAAGTAAAAATTTAGAAATTTTGCCATGAGAACCCTGATCATTCAATTAAACCATTTCAGCCAGCAATTGAAATTTTATGCATAAAGAAATGAAGAGACAAAATGAAGAGACGACATTTAAATCAAAACACTGCATTGTCAGAATTGTTATAAAATATTGGAATCACAAATGGAGCTGAAAATTTTATAGAAGCATTCTGAGGTCAAATTCTTTTGAAAAAAAATTTGAAAATAATAGACTTCATTTGATCTCAATCAAAAATCAAAATCCAAAACGAAATTCAATCGCAGTCACCGACGTGTGGGCCATCCGTCCCTGTCCCGTTCCGTTGGCGCAATAGAGTAGTTTCCAGTCACTGACAGTGGTCCCAAAGCCTTGCTACCGAACGCATCGCCCTCCTCTCCGTTCGTTCCACCGAGGAAGAGGCGTCCCTCCCAAAGCTCTGCGCCAAGCTCGATTGTTGCCACGAATCCCACTCACTCCCTACAAATCTTTGGCTATAAACCGCACCCCAGTATTCGCAGTGAGCCTCTTCCTCATTCCCTCACCTCTCCTTCCCTTTCCCCAGCCTGAGTCGCGTGGAGTTCCTCCTAAATCCGCCATGGCCGCAAGCCTCTGCTGCTCGAGCGCGAAGCGAAATCCGAGCAAGAGAGCCTATCATTCTCCAATTCGGTTGGTCTAGAGCATCACCAAGCTAAGAGAAGTAAAACCCCTCAACAATCCCTGGAACTTTATTTGCAAAATGTTGCTGCCGCCGTGAGCCCTTTCTTCCCCAAGTCCGGCCGCCGTGGGCGGAGCAATCCGGTGAGTTTCCACCTCGTTCAACCCTGGAAACGGAACCCCTAGCATCCATTCATGCTTAAATTGCCACCGATTTCACCTCTAATACCCTGTTCTTCTTCCTCCACCATCTGCCTGCGCATGGGGCCATCGAGTCAGTCGCTTCAGGAGGAAGAAGACTAGATTCAAAAGGCGCCTTCTCTGTTGGTAAAACGTGTTTTCAATTTCAAAGCCTTTTCAATTCCGAAATAACTTCAATCTTGATTATCTTTTGCGTTTGCAATCCGTATAAGGTGAGACAATTTTGTATAATCATCTAAAATCACAAAGAATATAAATATGTAAAAATATTTAATTTTTGATCTGCAGAATAATTATTTATATTAAACTTCGATTATGATGCTAATGTGGTTTTTAATGGCAACTTGTGAATAATAAGAACTAAAATGGTGAAATAAATATTAACGTGATGCTAGGATCAGGATATATTCAAATATCCAAAAACATTTAATTTTTGAGTCACAAAACAATTAGTAAGATTAAGATTAAGGATAAACATTATTATGGATGTTGTTGTATTCCAAGAATGTAATTCCAAAAGTCATTAAATAAATTTAGAAGTGTTCTGGAATCATAACAAACTCGAATATGTAAAAATGTTTAATTTTTGAACTAAGTTCATATTATTTGTTTTGTAACCATTAGTGAACCCTATTATAACCCTTAACAAAATAATAGCTTGATAGCTCATAAAACGGTAAAGTAATGTGTATCAAGTTCCTAACAACAGTGAGGACATTTATATGTGGAAATATTTGGAATGAAGTTTAATTTAAATTCTTTTATCAGAAAGAAATGTTAAATGTATCAATAATCAAATAGGAAACCTATTGCAGTTTAAGTCAAAATAATGCACAATCAACTTTAAAACATTTCTAGCAGTGTATTCTGCTAATGCCTGAAAAACGAATTAAAGATCATGTATATTGTAGTTGCAATCACAATATAAAGTTGGTCGATTTAGCATTATTCATTGTGATCGTTTAGACTATTTCAATAATAGATAAAATAACTCGTCTAAACACTAAAATATGTAAAACTAGTTTAGAAACACTCTACAAAGTTTGTACTACCATATTCTACAAAAACATATTAATTGCAGTATGCTTTCCATTTAAATCAAGCGAGCCCAAAACCCTTAAGTGTTAATCATTCACTTGATGTTCTTGCCGATTCCGAATAGCGTCAACTTTACAATGCCACTTAAGCCTTTTCAACAATGAATATAATGTATCAGCCAAAGCCTTATTTATGGAATTAGCTTAGGATTGTTATACAAAGTATAAATCATCTTATTATGAAGAAATAACCATATTTCATCATGTTTTGCATACAAATCCTAATAGCCAAATAACCTTAAGTGTTAATGATGCGATAAAGGTGCCCGATCTTTCGATGAGGTAGATAAATGTCGATTTGGTGGAATTGACCCTCACGATCCGACTACAACTGTACGACGACGTTGCGCCTTAGCAATCGCTGAACCAACTCCAAAAGGTTATTGACTTTGCCGAAGGCACGGTCAACCTGAACACAAAGTTCAATCCCTGCGAGCAATCGAGAACTAGCAAGAATAAGATGAAAACAATTCTAAAAACAAAGTTGGGATTCCGAATAAGCTGTCTTTACAGGTGGTCGACCGACACAACTGAAGAACAGAAGTTTGCACGAGGCTAAACCTAAACTCAATGAAATCCGCCTTTACTTTGGAGGCTGGCCGTGGCATAAAAAGGAGTGGGAGGGGGAGGGCTGTTCGGCCATGCCTTGAGTTGTGGCTGAAAAATCAGACCTTCCCTCCTATTCTTTCCATCCTTAGCGAAGCCTCTTTCCTATTATTATTATCTCTAAATATAGACTCTATTACATGGTAAGGGCCAATATATAGGTGACGCAGCACCACTCTCCTTGCTGCCGAAATCATGGAGAATTCAAGATCTTGTGGTCAAATGAAGAACTCCGTCCCTTGCAGCCACCAATAGCGTGTCCATTCACCATCATCGCGCTTGAACCTTCATTCCTTAAAAGAATAACACACTCCGTTTCAGGAAGCATCATATAGTCCTTCAAGTCATTAGATATACCAAGAAAGCGAAAGTACCGATAATTGGGTTCTGGCGCATGAGCTCGAGTGATCGGTCATTGTAGAGGTTGAGCAGGTGCTGTGGGCGTACGCGAAGAAGTGATGTCCTCATCATCCTCCCCTTCTTGCATTTGAGTCGTCCTCGACTCAAGCTCATCTTCTTCTCCCAAGTAGGGCTTCAAGTCCACCACGTTAAATGTTGGACTAACCCCAAATTCTGCAGGCAAATCAAGCTCATATGCATTATCATTAATCTTTGAAATTACCTTGAATGGTCCGTCGTGAGGCATTAATTTATACTTACGTAAATCTGAAACCGATCCTTTCTCAAGTGTAACCAAACAAGATCACCGGTTCAAAAGTAACATGCTTCCTTCACGACTACAAGCAATTTTATACTTAGCATTCATCGTTCAATGTTGTCTTTAGTCGGCTCATGTATTTTCACAATCAAGTCGTAGCGTTGTTTAGCATCAAATTTACTTTCTCGGAAGAAGGAATGGGTAACAAATCAATTGGTGCACGAGGATAAACCCATACACAATCTGAAAAGGACTCATCTTCGTGGTAGAATGTGCGGAGCGATTATAAGCAAATTCAATATGAGGCAAACATTCTTCCCATATTTTTAAATTCTTTTTCAAAACAGCCCTAAGCATGGTAGATAAAGTTCGATTAACCACTTGGTTTGGCCATCGGTTTGGGGATGACGGTAGTGCTAAACATTAATTTAGTCCCCAATTTATTCCTAGCGTTAGCCAAAAGTGACTAAGGAATTTTGTGTCCCAATCTGAAATTATTGTATTAGGAACACCATGTAAGCGAACAATTTCACGAAAGAATAATTCAGCAACGTTAGAAGCATCATCGCTCTTGTGACATGGTATGAAGTGTGCCATTTTAGAAAATCTATCAACGACCACAAATATACTATCCCTCCCCCTCTTAGTTCTAGGCAATCCTAAAACAAAATCCATCGAAATATCCTCCCATGGAATGCTAGGAACAGGAAGAGGCATGTATAAACCATGAGGATTAAGTCGTGACTTAGCTCGTTGACATGTAGGGCAGTGGCCAACGAACTGCTCAATGTCACGGTGCATTTTCGGCCAAAAGAAATGATCTGCAAGTATGTCCTCCGTCTTCTTCACACCGAAGTGTCCCATCAAACCACCGTCGTGCACTTCCTGTAATAACAAAAGTCGAACAGAACTAGCGGGAATGCATAGCTTGTTAGCGCGAAACACAAATCCATCATTGATAACATACTTGTTCCATATCCTCCCTTGTTTGCAATTCAACAATATATCCTTGAAATCAGCATCATGCACATATTGTTCTTTGATAGTTTCCAAACCAAAAATTTTAAAGTCAAGTTGTGAAAGCATAGTGTATCGACGAGACAAAGCATCAGCAATCACATTTTCTTTGCCTTTCTTGTGCTTAATGACAGAGGGGAAAGATTCAATGAATTCCACCCATTTCGCATGTCTACGGTTCAGCGTTGATTGACTTGAATATGCTTAAGTGATTCATGGTCTGAGTGAATGACAAATTCTTTAGGCCATAAATAATGTTGCCAAGTTTGAAGGGTTCGAACTAAAGCATATAATTCTTTGTCATAAGTCGAGTAGTTCAAAGTAGGTCCACTTAATTTCTCACTGAAATAAGCTACTGGTTTACCTTCTTGTAACAACACACCACCCAAACCAATTCCACTAGCATCGCATTCGAGCTCAAACATCTTAGTAAAATCAGGAAGTTGCAGCAAAGGAGCGTGTGTCAACTTATCTTTTAAAATCAGGAAGGCCTCTTCTTGCGCAGGGCCCCAAGCAAATGGAATGCCCTTCTTTGTGAGCTCATTGAGTGGAGCAGCGATGGTGCTGAAGTCGCAAACAAAACGCCGATAGAAACCAGCGAGTCCAAGGAAACTTCTTACTTGCGTGACCGTGTTAGGAGTCGACCAACTCTGAATTGCCTCTATCTTGGCGTGATCAACTTGAATGCCCTGTGGAGTAACAATGTAGCCAAGAAACGAGACTCGTCGGTGCGAAAGTGCACTTCTCAAGGTTACCAAACAAGCGTGCATTACATAGAACATCAAAACAACACGTAAATGGTCCAAATGTTCCTCCAAAGATTTGTTGTAGATCAAAATATCATCAAAGTAAACTACCACAAATTTGCCAATGAAAGCCCGCAAAACTTAGTTCATTAGTCTCATGAATGTGCTAGGAGCGTTAGTTAAGCCAAGCGGCATGACTAACCACTCATATAAGTCGAACTTAGTTTTGAACGCTGTTTTCCACTCATCTCCTAACTTCATGCGAATTTGGTGGTACCCACTACGCAAGTCAACTTTAGAGAACACAATAGAGCCACTTAATTCATCAAGCATATCATCTAACCTAGGAATAGGATGACGATATCAAATTGTAATATTATTAATGGCTCGACAATCAACACACATGCGCCATGAGCCATCTTTCTTGGGTACTAAAATTACTGGAACGGCACAAGGACTAAGAGATTCACGCACATACCCTTTATCAAGCAGCTCTTGGACTTGTCACTAAATCTCCTTCGTCTCGTCAGGGTTGGTACGGTATGGCGCGCGGTTGGGCAGCGAAGCACCGGGGATGAGGTCAATTTGGTGTTCTATCCCTCGAATTGGTGGCAATCCCGATGGTACTTCTTTCGGAAGAGCGTCTGAATATTCCTCGCAAAAGGTGAGTGACAAAGACGAGGCAAAGAAGAAGGTATGTCGTCGAAGGAAAATAAGGTCTTTGAGCAAACAAGAGCGTAGCAAACAGATTCTGTAGTTTCTAGCTCATCCAAATCAGATTTAGTAGCGAGCATAACGGACCCCTTCAATTTAATTTCATTCGACACAGCCCGAGGTTTTCTTTTAGTTTGTTGCACAAACTCTTTAGCCACAATTTGGTTCTCACTAGTAGATGGTTCCTGATTTCTTTCTCTATTAACTCTACCAAGTTCATCTTTAACAATTTGCTCAGGACTCATAGGATGCAGCACAATTTTCTTTTCTTTAAACAGGAGAGAGTATTGGTTGGTCCTACCATGGTGCACACAATCTGTATCATATTGCCAAGGTCATCCTAGTAACATTGAACAAGCTTGCATAGGAACAACATCGCAATCAACATAATCATGATATGAACCCATAGCGAAATGTACTCTTACCGTACGAGTTACCTTTAGTTTACCGCTGTTGTTGAACCATTGAATATGATACGGGTGGGGATGTGGTCTGGTCGTCAAAGCAAGCTTCTCCACCATATCCATACTTGCCAAATTGTTACAACTCCCTCCATCGATAATGATGCGAACTGATCGCTCATTGACGACTCCTTTAGTTTGGAATAGATTATGGCGCTGATTTTGCTCGGCGTGAGGAACCTGAGCACTTAGCACGCGTTGTACTATAATGCTCAAATACTTGTCTGCATCTTCAGCTCCAACATGTTCCTCCTCATGATCAGGTTCGTTGTCTCGCCCTGCAGGGTCAGTTGCAAGCATAGCATATGTCTCATCGTCGAGTTCACTAGCAGAAGAGTACTCACCATCGTCGCGTATGATCAAAACTCTCTTGCTGGGACATTCCCGCATCAAGTGTCCATAGCCCTTGCATCGATGGCATTGTACATCCTTTGTTCGTCCCATCGAAGCAACCGATGAAGAACTTTTTGCGGGAGCTTGTGGTACTGATTTGGTTGCTTCGGGAGCTCGGGGTGTTGTATTGGATGTAGTGGGACGCTGTTTGTTGTTTGAGGATGAAGGCGTGGACGGATGGGTGAACGGAACAGCGGGGGTGCGCGATGTCCATGATCCTGCGCGACCTGCAGAAAAACTAGCTTGTGTCCTCGTGTTGCGGCCCTGCACTTCACGTTCAGCTTTGCAAGCAAGGTGGAATAATCTAGTAATGGAGTTGTAATCTTTATAATCAAGAATGTCTTGAATTTCACGATTCAACCCTCCCAAAAACCTAGCCGTAGATGCTTCCTCATTCTCTACTAACCCACATCGCAACATACCCATCTGTAACTCTTGATAGTACTCTTCCACAGATTTGTTACCTTGTTATAAGCGTTGCATCTTATTTAACAATTCATGAGCATAATACGATGGAACAAATCCCAAGTGGTGGGTATGTGAGCAGCATGATTACGGCAATGTTCTCTCCACCAAATGTAAGCTTAAATCGGTAAACTCACTAGTGGCAGCTCTAACTCGCCCCTCCTCGTGATAATCATGGCATTCAAATTTTTGATCAACTAGTAGTTCCCAAGTGAGGTAACCATCGTGATCATATTTCCCATGGAAAGGGGCACAAGTGAACTTAATCTTAGCATGAGAGTTGTCACGATCACGCACTCACGACGCTGGGATGTCGCCATACCTTGTCTGGTTGAAGAACCGTCGGGTGAGCACGATCATTGTTGTGATTGGCAGCATGCTCATCCTCGTGTCACCAAAGATAGTGTGCATAGTTGTTAACGCCATCATCATCCATGTCGGCGCCGGGCCACAGTACGGGTTTGGTGCCGATCGCGCCGATGCAAGCACGCAGAACCGCTGGAAAAACGGTGCAGCAAGGGGAACACGTTGCACACGATGAGCTCGGCCGGCTGGCATTTGTGGGGCAGCAACAGGGGCTGCTGGCCGTGCACCTGCAAGTCCATCAAGATGAGCCAAAATGGTGGTAAGGGTAGTGTTAGTAGTTTCTTGTGCCGCCTCGATGGCCTTGAGTCTATCTTCCCGACTCTCAAGTTGAGCCAGTTGCTCATTGGTTAGCCGCACATCCTCGTGAGTCCGTCTGTCAGAAGCGCCACAAAGCGCCAAATGAGAAATGATTCCTTCAGACGGGAGAGTGGTTCATCAAAGACTCAAGTATCCCCGACATTGTTAGTGGAAAAGGAAACAAAGAACTGAATTATAGAGTCCCTATCCACTACTAGGATGTGGTGACAAGTCTCTCGACTCTCATGCTTAAATCAGATTCTTACCAATTCTCACCTAGCAAGCGGGGTGAACGCCAATGGCGTGTCAAGTGTCCTCTAGAGTTGAGTAAAGCGATTGCCTGTGGAACGAAAAGTCTGACAAGTAGAAAAAGGTGGAGTTAGGACAAGCTTCTGTGTGTAGCAAGGATTAGCAATAATTCAATTCAGCAATTGCAAGTTGAAAATTCGTTCAAAGTACTAGTCAATGTTGTTGATCCTAGTCCAGACCGATGAAAAGCTAATCAATGTCAGCGAGTGCAGCACAGAAAGACAGCGGTCTACCAGAAGTTGGAAGGCTTGAAAAGGCAAAACGTCCACGAGGCAGTGATACACACGAACACAGGACACAGCAGCAAGAAATTTGGCTAAAACGGAGAAGGTCGAAAATTTCGGAACTTCCGGGGCCGTTTTGAGGCCCTAAACGATGTTTTTTGGGGTCGAACAAAATTTTCAAAGACTTGTCGATTTTCGGATATAGCTTTTTGTTCCGTCCGAAAAATCCGCCTTTTCTTTTGCTCTTATTGAAGTTGGCGTTTTGCTGTTTTTCCGTTGTTCGACGTGTAGAGCCCGACGTCTTTATTTCTGTCGTCGTCAACCGCAATCCTCGTCTTCGTCGTAAGCGTCAAATAAGCAAGGCAAGCATCCTTTGACCATATTGATCCCAGTATTTTATATTCCTTTTGTGCATCAAATTGTTTTATGCATGCGATTACTTTATGTAAATTGCTATCTTGTGGTTTTGGTAGTTATACCTGTTGTCTCGTGAACCTCCTTTGATGATTATGAACATGTGAACCTTGATAACCATAGATTGAGGTTAGACATCTCTTAATGTCATCATGGGTATATGCGATCATATTAACCTGCTTAGCCATGCTTTAGAATCAGCAATGTGCATGATCAAATCAGTATTTGTTTTCCTGAAAACAGTGAAAAATAGCACTGTTGGTTGCGGGTACTTTGATTAAAAACCCAAAATAAAACTATGTGTTGATGCGGGCGATTATTGGCAATAGCCGGATGTGCGAAAGGAATTGCACGTAGTGTAGGGTGAAGTGCTGCCCGTGTCAGTTTAAGGACCGAGCAATGGGACGCTATTGATCCGAGATTTCCGTGCAACCACGAGGGCTATTTATGGGGTAGCCTTAGCCTATTAAGTTATTTAGATGTGGCTTTGTTCATTGGTAGGTGGGAGCTTAGCACAGGCATTCCGGTCAGGTCTGCCTGGAAGGGTTTCCACCCGTGCAACGGTGTACGCCCTGTCATGTTTAGAAACATTGTGTTGGGTGTGTGAATGTGGATCCACGACTTGGGTGTGTGTTTCTAGTTCTACGGCGGGGGATTAACGTCCCGGGCTGGATCAAAGCCATGTCTAGGTAATGTAACAGCTATGTATGATCGCTCATTTGCATACTCTTGTATGGCGATTCATGGCTGACGTGGTGAGTTGATCATTCCTTGTGGGTAAAGTTGTACACCTCTGCAGAGTTTAAATCTAATCGATTAGATCATGGGCACTTGGTGAAGTCATTCCAATGTTAGATGTTTTATTATTTTCAAAAGGGTTGGTATCATTTGTTTTGCAACTGTGTTTTATGTCGAAGGGTTGACATTGATGGATTTCAGGAATTTGATGTTTCGTCACTCACGTCATGGAGGACTGTGAGTGTTATTATGCTTTACTTATTTGTTATAAATTAATCTTGCTCTTATAAATTCCGTTTGCAAATAACTTGATTTACAAATGCAAATTCGCTTTATGCAAATTAACTGTAGTAGCCTCCTTTGAAATGGCCTGCATATATGATAGGTGTTGCTCAAGTCTTGCGGAGTACGTAAAGTACTCACCCTTGCTTAATTATATTGTAGGTAGATGAGTTAGCGAGACTTCGAGTCTCTTTTCGCCGCAGGTTGCGGGATCTTCTCCGTCGTGTTCTATTTGGAGTTTATGCCTGGTCAGTTGCCTGCGGGAATGGATGGGTACACTACAAGGCATTGCTTCCTTTGCTGCTATATTTCTCTGAGTTGTAATATTTCTGTAATTAATCGTTTCTGCTTAATTAATTATAATGTATGGTTGTGATTTCCAATTGTTGTAAACATGTGAGTGCTAGCTACTGATCCAGGGAATAGCACAGTAATCACATGGAGGTTTCGTTCTTCTTAACGGGTCTCACTGACTTCCTGTGGCAAATGCACCAACAGATGTTGCATCACGCTCATAAAACCGGTGGGAATACTGCTCCATTTTGCATACAAGCACCGTATTTCTCTCTGCAACTTTCGTGATCATCTTCTTCGAGATTTCCTTAGCACATAACCGCCTATAGAAGTAACTAAGCTCGCAAACATTCTCCACAACTCATCCTTCAAGTAGCCACGAAACATTACAGGAGAAGTCTTTCCATTATGATGTGGTAATCATGGCTCTTAAGCCCATTTAGCTTCCCTTGTGCCGACGCTCATCGTGACGCTTTATGTTAGCTGCATAGCGATCTGGGAATTTAAGGGTTTTGAACCACGGAATATCTGTTTCTTGTCTTGTGGTTTCACACAAGACGGCTCGTGGCTCAGCAATTCGTCCTTCAGATCTTGTACGATCTCGAGCGTACGATCACAAATCTCGCTAAGTCTCTTCGTGCCTTCACATTATCTTTTGTTTTGTCTTTGAAATCAAAGCACATGCTTACGATGCTTTCGCGACATTACGCTCTTGGTGCATCACATCTATATTGTGCGGCGAATCAATGCCGCACAATAAGGAGCTCCCAAATTGCTGAGATATGAGTCCAGTTGTGCTCCACTTTGAAACCTTCGATCCCTCCATCGTCTTTTACTACGAGCTACCTATGCCAGACAGCTATCTCTCCACCGGTCAAACGCATCGGCGGGCCCTTTATAACGGTGGTGTTCTTTTAGAATGCATTGGACATCCGCCTGAAAGGGTGATTCGACGGTAGGAATCGTCGATGGCAATCAAAGAAACAGAACTTTCCACCATGTGGCAACCGGAATGCATCTGAGTCAATCATACAAATGGGACAACAAAGCCGACCATGAACACTCCAACCGGCCCATATGCCATACGCAGGTAGATCGTGGACCGACCACAGGTATGCGACACGCAAGGTAAAGTTTATTTTACCGTAGCTATCATATGCCTCTACCCCTCGCCATAACTCTTTCAACTCTTCCATTAACGGCCACATGAATATATTGAGGTGCTTCCCTGGATGATCAGGACCCGGAATGATAAGTGCTAGAAATATGTACTCCTCCTTCAAGCACAGTGCAGGTGGTAGGTTGTACGTCATGATGAAAACCGGCCAACAAGAGTACGGGGTGGCACTTGTACTAAAAGGTGTGAACCCATCTGTCGCCAACCCAATGCGAACACTCCTAGGGTCACTTGCAAATTCGGGGTCGAAGCGGTCCAATGCCTTCCACGCCTCGCCATCTGCTGGATGCACCATCACATCCTCGATCTCACGGACACCTTCTTTATGCCACCTCATGTGCCTGGCTATTTTTTTAGATAAGTACAGACGTTTAATCCTAGCTGTGATTGGCATGTATCGAAATTGCTTCATCGTAACTTTTGTCATCACCGTTATCCCCTCATCACTTACCACCTCGACATATCTAGACTTGTTGCAGTACCTACAACGAGTGTCGTTGGCATGTTCCTTCCAGAACAACATGCAATTATCCTCGCAAACATCAATCTTCTCATACTTCATCCCTAGGCCAGACAACATCTTCTTGGACTGGTACATGTCCTTCGGCATCTTATGGTTCAGCAGAAGGATATCACTGATCAGTTGGACCATATCGTTGTAGCACTTGTTCGAAAAGTTGTACTTCGACTTCATTGACATGAGCCATGTCACCGTCTGTAGGACGGTCACATTGGTGAACTCATGCAATTTCTCTTCTGAGGCCGAAAGGAGCCTATAAAATCTTTGCACCTCCGACCCAGGCTCCTCTTCCGAATTAACCTCAAACTCCCTACCAATATCATTCAGCATCTCATCCATCCTGTCTTCATCCTCATGGTCCGAATCAATAATGGGCTCCGCCTCGCCATGTTCGTACCATATCAAATAGTCGAGCATGAAACCAAACTTGCACAGGTGCCGCTCTACATCTGACTTCATGTGGTAAGAATAGTTGCGGCACTTGCTACACGGGCACTTTGCGACACCACCAGCAGCCCCTGCGAATGCATGGTCCATGAACGCCTGTGCGATGACCGCCCATTCTCTTGAGTGCGCCCCGGTCTTACTCCAACCATCATACATCCACCTTCGATCATCACCCATTCTCGAATCTAAACATATCACCAATATCAACCACAGCGGCTTAGTTGCGAACAAGGGCTCTATTGGGAAAGATAAGTCCTAAACCCACCCAAGAATGGATGCCAGAGTACGGATTTATGAGCGAGTTTATGACCAACAATTTTGGCAAGATATTCGCCGTTCTCCGAATGCACGCCTAGTCCTGGTGCATCGGAGAACAACTGGATCATGCTGCCGAGATTCCGTTCGGACCATTGGGCTCGTCATAAATCCTACATATGCTCTAGCATCCATTCCTAGGCTGTTCAAATTAAACTGAACAATTCCGGAACGGCACACCTCACAAGTAAATGTGAGATGCGCCGTTCCCGAACGGGTGACGCCTAGGCTTGGCTGACCAAATCGATTCTACTTAGTTGAATCATGCTTTACTGACTTTAACCCCAAACTAATCATGGCCCAAATACAAGTAAACAATATGGCATCACATGGCATACTCCAAACATATGAAGTAAACAATATGGCATTGCAAGTAAACAATATGGCATCCAGTTTATTGTCTCATTCTCATTGCAAGTAAACAATATCACATTCACAGCTAGTAAACAATATCACATTCGCAAGTAGTTTATTGTCTCATTCGCATTGCAAGCAAACAATATCACATTCGCAGCTAGTAAACAATATCACATTCGCAAGTAGTTTATTGCCTCATTCGCATTGCAAGCAAACAATATTTAAACAATATTGCAAGCATCGTGTGCAATGTATATGAAAAGACAGATCATGAGCCATCTTCAAAATAATTTGGATGCCATGTTCATATTTGAAGAACTAATATGCATCTTGCATGATAACATGTGATATGAGGGATTTGGTTAATCGGGTCTAAACTACAGGTACTGGGTGGATTGGAGCTACATCACACACATAATTCATGAATAATTGCTTGATCTTTTCGTGATTAGGGATTAGGAAACCAAAAATAAGGATTAGGGTTACCTTCAAATGGAAACCGTGGGTAGCCGCACTGGAGGGTCGTTGGTCGCAAGTCACCGTTGGAGACCTTGCTGCCACCGCTTGGAGCCTGTGAGTCACGGCGCGAGGGCGAGGCGAGTGTGGCGGGGTGAGGCGAGGCGCGGCGAAAAGCGGGCGGCGCGGGCGGGCGGCAATGCCGTGGGTGTGGGCGGGCATGGGGCTCGAGCGCGTGAGTGGCGGGGCGCAAGCACACGGGGGGGGCAGCAGTCGGGGGCATTTAAGCGTGAGCAATCTGGCGAGGAGGTGTTGGCCCCAGGTTATTACGCCCTTTTTCGCTCGGTCAAAGCTAGCCGATTTAAAATAATGCTTACGTGGCAAAGACTAGGTATTTTTCGGCGGGCTAGCCGATTTAAACTATCTCTCCTAGCCAGGTGGTATAACACGAATGGGCCATGATGTTTTCGTTGGCCTTACAAGCTGACGAAAACAATTTGAAATTCCACTGCCGCCCATTGGCAGTACTATATTTTCATCGGCATAGCAAAAAGACCGACGAAAATAAATTTGTTTTCGTCGGTTGGTGTCTCTGGCTGACGAAAATGTTCATATTGTCGTCAGCTTCGTAGAGCTGATGAAAATATATTGTTATTATCATCAGCCTGACTAAAGCCGACGAAAATATATTGGGCCGATGAAAAAATGTCATTTTCCTGTAGTGGTCGCACTCGCCCGGGTGTGCGCAGGAGCCGAGGATGGTGTGCGGGTGTGTGTGTGGGGTGTGTGCGTGTGTGGGTGTGTGTACACCTGTTACTCAACTATTGTTCTCTTCTTTTATATTAAATGCTAGAGCTTCTGGCCAAAATTAAAAAAAAGAAAGAAAGAAAGTGAGTGTCTTACCGACCCCCAGTTGAAATACAGCTTAAAGTGTTAGCGACTCAAATGAAAGCTAAGTCCTTGCTACTAGAAATTAAGTGAAAACAAAGTCTTTATAAAGACATGCCACCGCATGAAGTTATCACTTCTCTTACTATAGCGGCAAGTTGGAAATGATGAATAGCAGGCTTTATTTAACATGTAGTTAAGTAGATATGATTGCTAGAATGTGAATGTATCACGAGGCATGGTTGATATGATTGCTAGAATGTATCATGTGGGTATCGCGAGGTATGGTAGATATAATAGTATGTATCGCGAGGAATGATTGATATGATTGCTAGAATATATCATGTGGGTAAAGTGTACACTCTCTACAGTGATTTAAATCTAATTAGTCAACTATACTCGCGGCCACGAGTAACTCAGGAATGTAATGTCAATTATAGTCTTGTTTTTGTTAAAATTATTGGAAACAGTGTTGTGATGGGTTGGTGCACTCGTGACCTAAGGTTGGCTGTGTTTTACTCAATTTTCATGCCCATGGAGGACTGTGAAATGATGGTATTACATTGTACTTACTGATATTAGCTTCATATCAAATGCCCTTTTAAATTTTGTTACCGTTTGATGAACTTTTTTTATTGAAAACAAAATATGCTTTTATGGAAACTTAGTATAGTGGCTTGTTATCCTTGATCTAACTCTGCATGTAATGTATTTCCATACACTAAAGTCTTGTGAGTACATATGTGTACTCACTGTTGTATAATTCATAATATATAGACAAAGGTATGGAAGAAATCCCTAACGATTCATACTTTGCACTAGGGTCCGACGACTATTTGGATGGATGAACTAGGGCTCTTCCTAGTTGATTGCCTATGGGTTTATGAATAGGCATACTGCTGTCCTATTTTTGCTTTATGCTTAATTTCTACTGCAATTTACTTTTCTGTGTAATATTTGGCCAGTCGGCTGCGTATTTGTAATAATTTCTAGTTTAAGTTATGCTATGTCAAATGCTTAGTCATGTATGTATGTGAAATGTTACCTCTCGAATGTGAGATATGTGGGCACTACTCGTTGATCTTAGGAACTAGCGCCAGCCACATATCTGGATACCCATAATTGTTCTCAACTGTTTAACTTATGGACACAAGCGACTGTCGTTCTTTGACTATTGCGATGCACCTCCCTCAGTGGGTGTGGGCGATACCAAGGTTTTGAAACAGACGGCGTGTGTTATGCTCGAATGGGTTGGATTCAATCCTGGTACGGTTGTTTGAAAAGGAATCGACACTCTCTTAGATGGGTAAGTGTGTACGATGCAATTAGATGGCTCATATTTATTTGATTGAGGGCCATCTGGTTAATACTCCGTGCATGGGATTTTTGGTGACAATGGGCATACACTTAAGAGGAGTATAGATGTCACCTCTTAGTTTAACGCACGAGCGAGTATCGATTCATATTTCCAAATGCCCACAAGAGGAATTTGGTTTCATATGTCGAGCCAGATCGATACTATTTGATTATCACAATATTTGAGCCGATAATCGCGATATTGTTAACCCTAGCCCCAACAATTTTTTTGGCTGGAAAATATTGCAACACTTTTGGGAAAGAAGGCCCATCCTCAAATCAAATGATAAGGTTGAAAGCGTCAGCTGCTACGTACAATTGTTGTCAGTTGATATGAAATTACAAACTAGCATGTATAAATAATGTATACTATATATTAAAGTAGTGAGGTTTAGAGGCTCCTCACCGGTGCCACGTCATCGTCCTCACAGAGAGACCCTCCAAAAATTGTAAATTGCGTTTAGGTTCTTTCGATGGTTTTTTAATAAAATAGACTCGAAAAATATCAAAATTACGTTTAGGTCCCTCTGCGGTTTACGTTTAGAAGCCCTTGCTCCTTACGTCTAGGTCCTTTCTCCGTTTTCCCCGGAAAAAATGTTTTCGTCACCAGAAATATATGTGCATCTCTATCTCTAGACTTTTTTCCCAACTCGGTTTCCCATCTCTATCTCTGATATTTTTTAAAGCGTGTATTATTACTCAGTGAACGCGTAGAGTGTTAGGCTCGACAAAAGAAGGTTGCCATCTTTAATAATTTTCCGCCCTTTTTCCCTGGGCTATTTTCCTAGCTCGGTTTTTCCCAAGAAAACACCGAAAGACCCTCCAAAAAAATAGAAAATACATCACGGTTTGTTTTTTCTCAAAAAAGGGAAATCGTTTCCCGCTCTTGCACGCCGTGCGCCGTTGTATTCGCAGTTGGGCCCTCTGGTGGGTAGTTTTTCGGAAACAAAAAAATACATCCGGTCCCTTCTACCGGTATAGACTTTTTTCCCAGCTCGATTTTCCATCTCGATCTTTGATATTTTTTAGAGCATGTATTATTACTCGGTGGATGCGTAGAGTGTTAGGCTCGACAAAAGAAGGTTGCCATCTCTAATAATTTTTCACCCTTTTTCCTATGGGCTATTTTCCCACCTCGGTTTTCCAGCTCAGTTTTTCCCAAGAAAACACCGAAAGACCCTCCAAAAAAATAGAAAATGCATCTCGGTTTGTTTTTTCTCAAAAAAACGGGAAATCGTTCCCCGCTCACGCGCGCGCCGTGCGCCGTTGTATTCACGGTTGGGCCCTCCGGTGGGTAGTTTTTCGGAAACAAAAAAATACATCCGGGCCCTTCTACCGGTATAGACTTCTTTCCCAGCTTGATTTCCCATCTCGATCTCTGATATTTTTTAGAGCATGTATTATTACTCGGTGGATGCGTAGAGTGTTAGGCTCAACAAAAGAAGGTTGTCATCTCTATTAATTTTTCGCACTTTTTCCTCTAGGCTATTTTCCCACCTCGGTTTTCTAGCTCGGTTTTTTCCAAGAAAACACCGAAAAACCCTCCAAAAATAGAAAATACATCTCGGTCTGTTTTTTCTCAAAAAATAGGAAATCGTTTTCCGCTCACGCGCGTGCCGTGCGCCGTTGTATTCACGGTTGGGCCCTCCCTCCAGCTTTATTTTTTCGTACAGAGCGGCGTAGTGCGGGTTCCTATCTAGCAGTTGCACCCATTATAAGCGAAGGAATTGGAGGCCAACCAGAGCATCCACCTGTCATTTTGCGACATTTGCGAAAAAGCCCCTCCGTTTCTTCGAATTACAGATAGGTCCCTGCAGATTATGAATAGGTCCTTCGTGATTTTTTGCGAGACAAAGATATTTTTTTCTTCACGTTTGGGTCCCTGGCGCGGTATTTTATAGAAAAACCTCCCGTTAGGTTCAAATCGCGAACAAGCCCTTTTCTAATTTTTCAGGATAGCGAACAAGTCCAAAAAATAACAAACAGGTCCCTGCTTCTTACGTTCAGTTCCATTCTCCGTTTTTCCCGGAAAAATGTTTTCATCACCAAAAAAACCAAGAAAAAATGTTTTTGTCACCCAAAAAACCTAAAAAAAATGTTTTCGGCACCAAAAAAACACAGATTCGTCGAAGGTTTATAGCAACTTACGGATTTGCCAATGGGTCATAACCACGGGTTTTTTTTGAAAAAATGTAGATTCGTCCGAAGATTTATAGCAACCCATAGATTCGCCGGCGGGTCCTAACGACCCATTTTTTTTAACAAACACAAAAAACGAAAAAACCAGATTCGTCGAAGGTTTATAGCGGTTCATGGATTCGCCCACGGGTCCGAGCAGCCTTTTAAAAAAGGAAATACATAAAAAAAATGACCGCACTTTTCTTTTAAAAAAACAAAAAAACACAGGTTCAACCGTAATTTTCTAAATAAAACACGAATCGACAAAAAAATACGGATTCATCGAAAGTTTATAACAACTTGTGTATTTGCCAACGGGACATAACCGTGGTTTTTTTTTTAAAAAATAGATTCGTCCAAAGATTTATAGCGACCCGTAGATTCGCCGGCGGATCCTAACGACCCATTTTTTTAACAAACAAAAAAAACAAAAAAAACACTGTCGACGATCGGGATCGCCAACCGCAAGAAGTGAGGTAGGGGTCAGAACGTTACGGGACCCGAGCAGCGTTTTACTCGAACGGAGGAAGAAAACCGGTCGCGGAGGTGGTCGGAGCAAGACGGAAACGAACACGAGACAAAGGTTTATACTAGTTCGAGCCCCTGTCAAGGTAATAGCTCTACTCCAGTCACCTTGTGGCGATGATTCTTGTTATATGGGTGTACAGAGCAATGTTTACAACTCAAGGTAGTAATGGTGAATCCTAGCTCGAGCTGCTGTGTGCGCTGTGTTTTGTGTTCCTGGAGCTCATGCGTCCTTGATCTTTATACTCCTTCCGCCTGCAACGACCGGGAGCGATCCTTGGAAAGGGGCCTCAGGCACCTTGAGGGTCGGTAAAGAATCGCTCGCTGAACTTGCTGCGCAAGACTCTTAGTCATCCTCGCGACCCGCCTCGAAACCGCCAACAAACGCTAGATCCAAAATCCTTGGGCGGACCAGGGCTTCAGATGAGACCCGCCCGAGCCAGAGGTCATGCGAAGTCGAGCTCGGGCACACCGCGCTCGAGGTCGAAGCGCCCGAAGGCGCACACCAGTCGCGATCGGGGCCTTCCGAGCTTGGGGATCCGTTGACCGCACGCCGCCGGTCAAGGAGTTCCCACCTCCTCTGCGGCCCCTGTGCTCTAGGTCTGAGGGAACCTCGGGACGACATCGAGCCTTATTCTTGGGACGGAAAGACCTTCGTAGGTCTCGACTCCTTGGTCGAGGTCGAGCGGAGACCACAAGGCAAGTCCCTTGGCCTCGACACCAGGCGACCTTCGGACTTCTCGATGTTGGTACGGATGTGAACAGTTGGTGGGCACCTGGCGGCGTCTTGACTCTGTATCCCAAGCCTTAACTGCACCCGTCAAATCTCTGTTGGCACGCCTTTTGAGGCACCGTGGACTAGATTTGGCTGTGATGCGGTTTATAAATCCAGCGCCATATCGTCGGTCGAAAGGTCCCTGCTCCTGCGCCCTTCGCCTTCCAAGCTTTCTCGCCCGAGCAAAGCTCCCCTTTTCCCCTTCAGACCAAACCAGCCACGACCGCCATGACTAAGTTAGGAAGGAGCATGCTGTCGGACTCGAGGATGAGGGAGCTCGAGTCCAGGGCTCTTGGATCCGCTCACCGTGGCTGCCGTAACGAGATCGAGCCAAGACCCCAAGGACGACGAGATCGTCTGCACCGAGCACTACGCCCTCTTTGGCTTGCGGACCCCGGAGAGTGAGTTCGTCGCGAAGGTCCTCTCCAGCTGCGACATCGAACTCATCAATCTGGTGCCAAACTCCGTTCTTCTCCTCACCATCTTTCCCCATCTATGTGAGGGGTTCCTGGGGATTCTCCCGACCCCCTCACTCTTCTTTCGGTACTTCAGTCTCTTCTGCTCCGGGAAGGACCCCGTGGTCGGATGTGTCTACTTTCGGCTACGGGTCGGGCTCAAATGGGCCTTCCCCAAGTTCCAACCTCGGGATTCACTTGGCCCGTGGAACGAGCGCTGGTTCTACCTAAAGAGGGGTGAGACCGGGACGCTGGTGTTCGAAGGGACCCCCATCGCCAACCGCAAGAAGGAGACCCCGGAGTCGGACGACCTCGAGGTCGACGAGGAGGCCATGCGCAGTCTGAACGGGCAGGCGATCGCCAACAATTTCCTGCGGAACCGTGTGTCCCCTCTTAGACGGAGGGAGCACCCGTTCTTCGAGATCCGGAGGAGCGATGATCCGACCCGTGAGGGCACGTCTGGTGAGTTTTCTTGCCCCAAGGTCTGGCTCGTGCATACCCCCTGACCTTCTCTTGACAACCGCTTGCCGCAAATACCGGCGAATCTGGGTCTCGCCAGATGGTCGAGATGTTTGGGAAGCCGTGCACGAGCACGCTGCTGGCAACCACGTTCCGAGGAATGTGCTCCGTCGAAAAGACGAGGTAAGTCTCCCAACCAAGCGCTCGAGTCTTTTGCCGGTGAGCCCCTTCCTGAGCTTCGCTTGCTCACAGGCCCACCAAGAGTTGCTAGACACGGCCAGGAGGATGCTCCCGCTGCCTGGCAGGGGCAGGGGCAAGAAAGGGAAGAAGCGACCTCCACCGGCCGGACCAAGCCAGATGGAGGTGAAGAAGCGCCATGTCGAGTGGGGGGATCGCGCCACGGTGAGGGCCCTTCTAGTCGAGCCCCCGAGCTTTGCGTTTTTCCGTGCCTTGCCGTTTTTGACATACCTTCCTTCGTGTAGCAGCAGAGCGTGGCTGCCGCCGCTAGGTCTTCGAGTACACCCCCGTCCCCAGAGCCTCGAGCTCGAACCCCCGCCACGGCGGGCGATGCGGAGCCGGCTCGGACCCCGGGACCTCAGGTCGTGAGGACACGCAAGCGTGGCGCCCCGACATCGGGCAACAGACCTCGACGACCTGCAAGGAGGAGACTGGTGGCCCAAGTAAGCCCCCGACACCCCGATCTACGCCGCCCCTTTTCGCATCCTTCTGGCTTAGTGTATGCTTTTGATCGCAGAACTTGAGCATCCGAGCTCGAAACTTGCCCGTTTTGACGATGGCTGTTGTTCAGGGCGAGTCCGAGTCCGAGGAGGAGAACGCCGGTGGCTCTTGGCCCGCTGTCGCCGTGGGACACGACTCGGGCCAGCCCTTGGTCGGTGAGTTCTACCAAGGGCTCGACGACTCGTCCGAAGAAAACGAGCCCGCGGCCAGCGCGGACTTCGACACGGGCGAGGCCCACAGCACAGATGCCGTCGACGAGCTTCCCGAAGCCACCGTGAGGGGGGATGCTCAGGGCTTTGAGGCCGCGCTTGAAGTGACCTCCAAAACCCCGCCAGCCACGGTCGCTCCGGGCGCTGAGACCACGACCCCGCCGGTCACCGGGGATGAACGGGTCGTAGACGCTTCACCGACTTCCCCAGCCGCGACTGCATCGAACGCTGAGGTCGTGGCACCCCCGGCCACGGAGGTCGTGGATGCCGCGGCGGATCCAGCTGCTATCCCCTCGGCTCCGAGGACGAGCGGGGGCCCGATCGTGGGGATCGGGGATAGCACCGCCGTCCTGCCCCTCCTATCGACGGATTCAACCCGCCGGAGGAGGCAGCGGATAACCAGGCCGCCCCCGTGGCGAGGACTCAGGACCCTGGCCCAAGTGCGCCAGTAGTGGCCGAGGTCGACCCCGGCACTGGCATCGCGGTCATCGAGGAGGAGGAGGAGATCCCTCGCGATCGCATTGATGATCGTGAGGAGTTCACCCGAACAAGTCTGGAGGGGCGCCTCCGCGAGGTAAGGATTTTTCCCCGCATGCTTCGTATCTTGTAGCTTGACCTCCTTGTCCCTTCTCATTTTCGGGCCACCCCCCTTTTTTTTGTTCGCGAAGGTGACCAACCATGCCACTCGAGGGTTACAAGGCCTTTGAGAGCACGCGGACGTGCTAAGGAGCCTCCTCAACGTAGTAGAGGCGCGGGAGGCTGAGCGCGACAAGCTTGTCCGAACCATTGAGGTCGAGCAGGGGGAGCTCGAGCAGAAGGACCAAGAGCTCGACGACCTGCGCCGGACGATGAGGTCGCTGGAGATAGCCCACGTGAACGAGCTCGAGCAGACCAGGGCCTCCGAACGCGACTTTTGTTTTAAGGCCGTGGAGCAGGAGCGCGCACGCTCGGCCACAACGCTCGAGGCTGAGCGGGCCACGATCGAAGCTCTGGAGAAGGCTTCTGCGGATGCGTTGACTCCCGAGCTCAAGGCCAAGATACTCCAGCTCGAGGAGGAATTTAGGAGCGTCAACAAGATGCTTGAAACTGAGCAGGCCAAGGTCAAGGACCTGGAGAGGGCCGCTTCGGAGCAGGCACGCTTGACAAAGGTGTCTCCCGAGCTCGAGGCCAAAATCCTCGAGCTCGAGGGGAAGCTCGATCGTGCCACCAAGGCGCTCGAGGTCGAACGCGCCAAGGTCGAGGCGCTGGAGAAGGCTCCATGGTCACCTCCCGGCCCGAGACCAAGGTTCCTGCTCAAGAGAAGCTCGAGGCTCGGTAAGGCAGCGAAGAGTGCCCTTGCCCAGCTTGAAGACGAGCGACGTCGGACCGTGGACGCTTCCCAGCAAGCCCTCTAGCTCCAGGGGGAGATCGCAACCCTGAGGGCAAAAGTGGCCCAGCTTGAGCAGGAAAGGCTTGCCCGCGAAATGGTCGACCTGTAGAGAAACATTAAAAAGCAGGGAATGTACTAACAGAAATGGTTTGCTTTCTAGTGAACAAAGAAACCTCATTCCAGTTGTGAATTCGTGGTTTGGGGATGCGTTGAACTCTCCTCTTTTTGCTTCGCTTGTTCGCCGTGCCCGTGCTCTTTAGGTCGTGTGCCGGTAGCGTAGCCTTACCCAGCCCCCATTGGGCCCGAGGTAGAGTGACGCGTGCCTTGGGCACAAGACGTAGATACGGACGAGAGGCCGCAACCTGCAAGGTTGAGGAACAATTCGCAAAGGCAGAAGAACACGAGGCGAACACCGTTAAGTAGAGTTGTGTTCGCACGGCCCTAGCGACCATGTGCATTGCTCGATCGTCAAAGCGGCGAGGTTCGTTGCTCGAGCCCGGGCACAGGGGAGAGCTAGATTGCGAAGAGGTTCGGCCTACGTTTAGCTCGTCGTACTGGGGTGAACGAAAACACTGCATCACTTAGACTAGGAGCGAACACGCTGCGGTCGAAGGTCGGTTCAAAAAAGAGCCACCGAAAAGAAAAGCAAAGAACACAAGTGGAAGCAGTATAAAGGGAAAGAATGAAAGACCGGCTTTTATTGAAATGTGAGGCATAGAGGTTACACATAAAATTTCCAAGTCGATCTATGTTCCACGAGCTAGAGAGCTCTCGCCATCGGGCGGCGCTAGCCAGAAGCCCCCGTGCGATCTGTTGAAACGACTCTATAGGGCCCTCCCACCGAGGATAACTTATTGGTGCCGGATGAGCTCTGAATCCGCCTCGGGGCAGTCCCCAACAAGGAGCCTCCTAGGTCAGATCGACCGAGACGCATGTCCGCGAAGAGCTTGCGTGTAGTGCGTTGATCGTAGAAAAGGCATGGCATCTTACTTCTTCTCGCGAGGGTAAGGTCGAGAGACCGTTCGTGCTCGGTCGACTTGGTCGACCACTGTCGACCTGGCGGGGCCTGCGTGACCTCGGAGGCAGGGCGGCTTGCATCAAAACGAGCCGAAGGGCGTGGACCCCGTGGCTCGGCTTGTCGTGGTACAAATAGACCATAGGACGGTGGGAAGTTCGCCCACCCAGCCTTGTCGATCGGTCGAGCTCATCTCGCGACTCGTTTCTTGACGCTGGACGACGGTTCATTGCGCCTCCGCCGCTGTTGTTCGGGGTGAGCCACCCGGCGAAGCATATTTTGATGCCGAAGTTCTCGCAAAACTCCTGGAACAACTCACCGTAAACCGGTACCGTTGTCGCGATAATTTTGCAGGAACCCCATACCGTGACCACGCTGCTTAAAAACGAATCGCCGCCGAGCCGCTATGGTCGAGACCGTTCAGCCTCTATCCACTTGGTGAAGGTGTCGACAATGATTTAACAGAACTTTTTCCCCTGCTGCTTGAGGAAAAGGACCGAGGATGTCCGATCCCCGGTCGAGAAGGGCCATGCGAGCGAATGGTCTGGAGCGCGAGGGCGGGTTGGTGCGATTTCGCGAGTGGAATTGGCAGCCAGCAGTGCGTGACGATATCTCGAAGGCCCGAAGCGCCGAGGGCCAATAGTACCCCATGCGAAGGCCTTCGACCATTGTCTCAGACGAAGAGTGCGCCTACGAGGCTCGAGTGAATGTCATGCAGCAGGTACTTACCTCCTCCATGGAGATGCACCATGTCGATGCGGAAACATTGCGTCAGAAGCTCTCCTCGACAAGCGATCTGCACTCGCCGGGCGCTTGATCCGCTCCTTCGGCAGGTCGGGTGGCGGCGCCCGAGCAAGGAAATTGTGGATGGCCTCGCCCAGAGGGGATACTCGACCACGGCGACCATGGCCCCTTGGTCGGAAATCGACGGGACCGAGAGCGTCTCGTGATGACGCCGTGGGATGTCGCTGCCGGAGGAGCCGAGCTTGGAGAGGAAGTCTCATGCCGGAATTGTCCCGCCTGGGATGTGCTCGAGCTCCATGTTCGAACCATTTCTCCATCTTGCGCACCTCGGCGAGGTACTTTGCCATCGAATCTCCCGAGCATTGGTAGTCCTTGTTGAACGGTTGATGACGAGCCGAGTCGCCCTTCACGCCCAGCGGCACACACCCAAAGCCTTGCATGCTCAGAACCGCCAGAGGGCTTCAGATTCCGCCACATTGTTGGTCGCCGAAGCCAAAACGAATTACGACTCAATTTGTCGCCGCTGGGTGAGGACAAGTATCCTAGCCCCGAAGCGCTTGAAGGACCTCGAGCCGTCGAAGAACATGACCTGTGGCTTTTCTTCTTCGACCAAGCTCGGGAAGCGGGCTGTGACGCTTGCTCGACCACGGTTGGCGAGCACTTGCGATTTTATGGTCGCGGCGTGCTACGCGACCGACGCCGAACGCCGCCAGCCCATGGCCCACTTGGCGATTTGTCCGCCACCCTCCGGTCTCAGATGTCCTCGAGCAGAAGTCGCCGACGACCTGAGTGCACCCGAAATAGTGCCGAGCTTATGCTGGCCATGAGGAGAGCATATATTGACCAGACATGTGGGTAGCGCCTTCGGGCGTGCAAGACCTCACGACATAATAAATGGGTGTGCCGAGACCCCTGTTCCGCCACCAGATGGCACTAATGTGACTTGAGGGGTGGCCGCGAGATATAGCAAGAACTTCTCACCAAAGTTGCGGCGCTGTAAGGAGGGGTGGGGACGACAGCACGCCGGATCGTCGAAGGATCGTTGGGCCTCTGGAGTCCACTGAAGCCCCTATGCTTGCGCAAGGTTTGGAAGAATGGGAGCCCACGCTGCCGAGCCTCGAGATGAACTCGCCGAGGGCGGCCATGCGGCGGTGAGGCTTTGCACCGCTGATTGAGGTCGGGTGCCATCTTCTCGATCGCCTCGATCTTCTCCGGTTTGGACCAACCCCGAGCCCCGATCATGTAGCCGAAAGCACCTCCACGGACGCCACGCCGAACACACACTTCTCGGGTTGAGCTTGATCTTGTGCCTGCTCAGTTGGCGAAGGTCTCTCAAGGTCGCGAACGTGGTCGCCCTCGGCGGGCTTTTGACGATGATGTCGCCCACGAGACTTCAAGGTTCCGCCCGATCTGCAGCTCGAAAGTCTTGGTCATCGGTCGTTGAAAGGTGGCCCCTGCATTGCGCAGACCGAATGACATGGTCGTATAGCAATAGGTGCCAAACGGCGTGATGAAGGAAGTCTTGCTCTCGTCCTCGACCGCCAACTTGATCTGGTGGTATATCGAGTAAGCATCCAAGAAGCTCAGCATCTTGGCATTCACGGTGGAGTCAACGATCTGGTCGATGTGCGGAAGCGGGAAGTTGTCCTTCGGGCAAGCCGAGTTCAACCCCGTATGGTCGACGCACATTCTCCACTTTCCTCCCTTCTTCTGCACAATGACCGGGTTGGCCAGCCACTCGGAGTAGTTGATCTCACGAATGAAGCTGGCCTTCAAGAGCTTATCAAGGTTCTCCTTGATGACTGCGACCTTCTCCAGGGAGAAACGACGCAGCTTCTGGCGTACAGGTCGGGAGCCGGGTCCCACTTGCAACTTGTGCTCGATCACCTCCCTCGGAACGCCAGGCATGTCCGCGGGCTCCCAAGAAAATATGCCCTTGTTGGCGTGAAGGAAAGTGACGAGCTCGAGTTCCTATTTGGAACTCAACTCGGCCGAGACGTGGACGCACCTGGCCGGGTCACTCTCATCGAGCGGCACGGCCTTCATCGCCCCGCTGGGCTGGATTGCCGCCTTCTGGTGGGCGTTCTTTGTCGTTGCCTCTGGGCCGCGCTGGGGCAGCATGCCAGCGAGAGCCAAAGCCTTGGTCTCGTAGCCATGTGCCGCTTGCAGGTCGCCTCGCAAGGTGATGACACCGTTGGGACCAGGCAGCTTCATGCACCGATGGCCATAGTGGTTGGTCGCCATGAACTTGACTGTGGTGGCCGCCGAGGATGGCGCTAAGGGAGGTCACCCTCGACCACCTCAAGGTGATCAACTCGGTGCGAAAGTTGTCGAGCCGCGAAGGTGACGGTAAGACGACCGCCCTAAGGGGTGGTCGAGCTCCCGGACTATCCCAAAGAATGGTATGGTGATGCTCTTGACCTTCGATCGGGGAATCTGCATCCGGTCGAGCGCTCCTGCCTGCAACAAGTTAAGAGAGCTGCCGCCATCGACCATGACACGACCGACCGTGGTGTTGCTTATGGTCGGGGTCACGACCAAGGCGGTCTTCAGGTCTCGGGCCATACCTGGGAGTGCGTCCTCTGGAGAGAAGGTGATGGTGGCCCCAGCCCACTTGTAGGGCTGTTCGAGGGGCTTCCCAGTGGCGACCTGGTAGATGGTCCGTGCAGCGGCCTTGACTTCGCGCCTGGTCTGGTAGGCCGACGAGCCACCGAAGATGACGTCGATCTGGCGCTCGCCTTGCTGGAACTCCAAATTGAGGTCGTCGTGCTCCGCGCCGGCATTCACCCAGTCGGGCTGGTCGTCATCCTTCAGGAGCACGGGCATCTCACCCCGCCCATCATAGAAGTCGTCCAGCTTATTCTGCCAAGCCCTACAGGCCCGCAGGTCATGGCCGGCCGCCCTGTGGAATAGGCAGAACTTTGATTCGTCATATCCCGTGCGTCCATCGGTCTCCTGTGGCCGGGCATCGGCCCGTCGGGGACCGGCACGTTGTCCCTCCTGCTGGGGCTGGTTCTTCGCCTGGTGAGGTCGGGGTCGACCTTGGCGAGGCTTAGAGTCCTCCCGAGCTCGGCCTCGGACTTCGAGGACCTCGCACTGGCCATCCGCCGAGACGATCACCCGCGGTAGCCCTCCGCCGCCCCTGCGATTGCGCGTTCGCTTTTTGGAGGTGGTGCCTTGGTCGGCGCCCCTGGAGTTGGACGGGCCAGCCTCTGTTTGGTTCAGACCAAGCTTACCTTGGTCGTAGTCGCGTTTCCAGCAGACGGCATCGTCCGCGTCCACGTACCGCTCTGCCATGCGGAAGAGTTTGTTGATGCTGAGCCTCGATGTGATCTCCAGGTCCTCGGTGAGACGTCGATCACGGACCCCGAACTTGAAGGCCTTGATGACGGCCTCATCAAAAATGCTCGGGATCAGGTTCCTTGTGCGGATGAATCACCGCACAAAGTCGCGCAGTGGCTCGTTCTTCCCCTGGATGACACGATCCGTGTCTTTTCTCGCCCGCCGCCAGAATAACTCGAAGTTAGAGCGAAGAGCGCTCGATCTGGCGCCACGACTGAAGGAACCAAAGCTTCGAAAAAGCGTGTCCTAAGCGGCCCGCCCGTAACGAGCCGGAGGTAGTTTACCATTACGAGCTCGTCCCCTCCGGCCGCCAGGATAGCGGTCGAATAGATGGAGAGGAACTCGTCAGGGTTCTTGGTCCCGTCGAAGCGCTCGATCAGCGTGGGCTTGAACCGGGCCGACCACCGTACGCGACGAAGGCCGTTGGAGTACGCCATGCAACCGTAGGCCGGGACAGGTGCACGCCGATCATGGTCATCACCGACAAGATCCCGGCTGCAGCGGATCGAGCTCTTCGGCCAGAGCTCTTCTCTGGGAACGGGTCCCCGAGTGTTGACTTCGGTGCTGCGGAGGTTCGACCTCGGTCGCAGCCCGATCGAGCTCTTCGGCCAGGGCCCGGTCAAAGAGCTCCGACCTTGCCCTATCGGGGTCGGCCATGACCCGGGCGATAGCGCGGAGGCGCTCCCCGGTAGGAGGGAGTTCGGGCGCCCGTAAGACGTCTTGGCCTTCTCTCGGCTTCTCACGGAGAGCGGTTATGGCTTAGTTGATGGCAACCTGCACCATCCGGCGAGCGTCTTCAGGGGTCTGCGGATCACGATCATTCGCAACTCCCTCAGCGCCTTGACCGTCCGCCACCAGAACGTGCTGCTCGAGCGGCGGCGGCGAAGGCGTGAACAGGGACACGTAGTCGAAGTCCGTGCCCGAGGAAAATCCATCGATGAAAGGCGCCATGCTCCTGAGATCCTGGTGTCGTTCCTGCGAAAGAGCAAAACAATCGGGCCCCACGGTGGGCGCCAGCTGTTGACGATCGGGATCACCAACCGCAAGAAGTGAGGTATGGGTCAGAACGTTACGGGACCCGAGCAGCGTTTTACTCGAACGGAGGAAGAAAACCGGTCGCGGAGGTGGTCGGAGCAAGACGGCAACGAACACGAGACAAAGGTTTATACTGGTTCGAGCCCCTATCAAGGTAATAGCTCTACTCCAGTCGCCTTGCGGCGGTGATTCTTGTTATATGGGTGTACAGAGCAATGTTTACAACTCAAGGCAGTAATGGTGAATCCTAGCTCGAGCTGCTGTGTGCGCTGTGTTGTGTGTTCCTGGAGCTCATGCGTCCTTGATCTTTATACTCCTTCCGCCCGCAACGACCGGGAGCGATCCTTGGAAAGGGGCCTTCGTGCACCTTGAGGGCTAGCAAGAATCGCTCATGAACTTACCGCAAGACTCTTAGTCATCCTCGCGACCGCTCTCGAAATCGCCGGTCAAACGCTAGATCCGAAATCCTTGGGCGGACGGGGCTTGAGATGAGACCCGCCGAGCGAGAGGTCGCGCGAGTCGAGCTCGGGCACACCGCGCTCGAGGTCGAGCGCCCCAGTGCGCACCCAGGTCGCGGTCGGGGCCTTCCGAGCTTGGGGATCCGTTGACCGCACGCCGGCCGGTCAAGGAGTTCCCAGCCCTCGTCAAACACGAATTCAACCGTTATTTTCTAAATAAAACACACATCGACAAAAAAAACACGGATTCATCGAAGGTTTATAACAACTTATGGATTTGCCAACGGGTCATAATCGCGGGACTTTTTAAAAAAAATGTAGATTCATCCAGAGATTTATAGCGACCCATAGATTCGCCGGCGGGTCCTAGCGACCTATTTTTTTAACAAACACAAAAAACAAAAAAATGATCAAATATCCCGAAATGCGTAAAAAAACAACCACGGTTTTCTAAAAAAAACATAGATTCGTCGAAGGTTTATAGTAACCCGTAGATTAAACGCGGATTCATCGAAGGTTTGTAATATTCTATGGATTCGCCAGCAAGTCCTACCGACCCATTTTATTTAAAAAATACGGAAATAAAAAATTTGATAAATTTTATCAGACGACGGGTTGTAACTGCGGTTTTCTAAAAAAAACATAGATTCCTTGAAGGTTTATAGCTAACGACCTATTTTTTTAAACAAATATGAAAACAAAAAATACGACCTCTATGGATTTACCGATGGGTCCTATCGACTCTACAAAACAGCGCAGCGTAGTGCGCTATTATTGCTAGTAATATATATTAAAGTAGTGAGGTTTAGAGGCTCCTCACCGGTGCCACATCATCATCCTCGCGGAGAGACCCTCCAAAAATTGTAAATTGCGTTTAGGTTCTTTCGACGGTTTTTTAATAAAATAGACGCCAAAAATATCAAAATTACATTTTGGTCCCTCTATGGTTTACGTTTAGATCCTATTGGTGGTTTTCAGCGGAACATACCCTAGAAAAAAATAAATTGCCCACGGATTCGCCGACGGGGCCAAGCAGCCCTTTTTTTAAAAAAACACGAAAACCGAGAATACAAAAAAGAAAGTTGGCCACAGTTTTCAAAAAAAAACACAGATTTGTTGAAGGTTTATAGCAGCCTATGGATTCGCCGACGAGTCCTAACCGCGGTTTTCTCAAAAAAAAATACAAATTCGTCGAAGGTTTATAGCAGCCTATAGATTCGCCGACCGGTCCTAACGATCCATTTTTTAAAAAAAAATACAAAAACTAAAAATACAACCAAATTTCCTAAAATACATAAAAAATAGCCACAATTTTCTAAAAATAAACGCAGATTCATCGAAGGTTTATAGCAACCCATGGATTCATCGACAGGTCCTAACAGCGGTTTTCTAAAAAAAAGAAAGATTCGTCGGAGGTTTATAGTAGCCCATAGATTCACCGTCAGGTCCTAATGACCTATTTTTTGAAAAAAAATATGAAAACCGAAAATACAACTAAATTTTCTGGATTTTACACGTTGCATCATCATGCACAGCGCAGCGTAGCACGTTATTCTAGCTAGTTTTTTTGTCTATGATTTTTGCAACTGCCAGCCGGCCGGAAACAGGCCTTATTTGCTTATTCTTTCCATGTCTTTTGTCCTCGAAGCAGGCAATCTGTACTGATGGCATAATCAAACATGAAAGTATTTTGTATAGGGAAAATTATATGTTTCATGTTTGTCACGGAGAGTTAATACAATCCCTAACCTGTTACTCCCTCCGTTTATAAACATAAGGCGTATTTTGACTTTGTATAAGAATTAAGGTTACGGTGAAATTGAAAAAGACATGAGAGAAAATGACTGACATACCCCCACTTAATTGTTTTGCAAGATGAGAGATAATATTTTATGTAGGTTGGTAATGAATAAATTTATATGATTGAGAAAGAATAAATAGGAGTATAGTAGGAAAGGTTCATTAAATTTACGTTCAAACTTTATATTTCTAAATAAAACCATTCAAACTAGGACTTATATTTATCAACGGAGGAAGTACTAGAAAAAGGTCCATACCACTACAGCGTTAGCTCGTTAGGGTAGTTGCGTCGGTACCTGAAAACTCGTCATATCTATAGGAAAATTTTGTATACGGTACAAGTATCTACCTTTATTTACAAATTGATACAACACATTCTCGTATTTATGAAATGCACAACCATTACCGGAAACAGGAATTACAAATATTGTTTCTCGGAATCACCGAAACCGGTAAAGCAGTATTTGGAATCACCAAACCCGGTAATGCCATATTTGTAATCACCAAAACCGGTAATGGGGACCCACCCCATTACCGGGTTACCCAAACCCAGTAATGGCTGCCACGTCAGCCTGCCACAGTGCGCTGCGTGCTTCCAGCGACGGGATGTTTGCATGCCTCCATTTTTTCCCCTAGCGATTGCAGCCCTTCCCAGCCTTGCAGTGGCTGGGTCCCGCCCACATGCAAAGAATCGTTGCATTATTCAGTTGCATTCATTCCATTCTAGCGCCGCTCGCATGCAGAGAAAGAGAAAGGACAATCGCACGCGCATGCAATGGTTCTGTCGTTTGCTTTTTATCTGGTAAAAGTGACTGCTATCTTGCTTTTTGTCAAGAATCTTCAGACGCGTTGGCAACCGCAGCGTCGCAAATCCGGCCCTGGGCTAAAGTAGGTCAATTTTTTTGTTTTATGTCACACCGACATGTCTCATCGACGTGTCGAAAGCTGTGAAGGAAATTTTCTTCTCACGTGCTAGGCTCATTTCCTCTCTATAAGTGACGACTCGTAGGCCAATGCAAGGTAGATCAACTAGACACAGAGCGAGAGCATTTGGCAGCAGCTGAGAGCGTTGAGAAAAGAGAGAGATCGTAGAGAAGAGACGGGAGAAATTTAGTCGGTGTTCATAATTTGATGAAGTTTACACGAAGTTAAATATTTTTTTCGAGTATTTCATTCGGGATTCGTATTTTGCAGGTATTCTTCAGGAAGGTTTTTCGAGACGTTAATTGGCTTTAGTGATCTTCTGTACAACATCTAGAAGGTTAGTTAGTAATATTCGGGAAAACTAGTATAGTATTTTGTTAATATTATTGCTCAAGATCGATTATGGATGCGCACAACCGCATTTTAGTGTTCATGAAAGTCGAATAATAGTTTGTATGCCGTGTGATTTTAGTGCATTTAGTGGTGCAAAAAATAAAGGTATTATTATATTCAATGACAATGTTAGAAATACTATCCGTACGTTAAAAGAACAGAACACAGCGTAATAATGACATAATTATCGGTGTTCATGTTTTGCAGGAATTTATTGCGAGCTATCGTTATTTGTTGGATTAGATAATCGGAGTTCCCTATTTCGGAAGTAGACTCCAGAAAGGTTATTTTGGAAGTTGGTCAAGGTTTTCTAGTCTTCATTACAGCTTCACACAGGTTAGTTTTTAATATTTAGGAACATTACTATGATATTGCTGTAGTACTAGAATAATATGTAGAGTAAGCGCTCTAGTAGCATGACATAAAACTACAGTAACAGTCAAATGAATGGTACATGAAATTATGCACTAATGGTAATTACATACATGCATAGTTAGTGGTCAAGAACAACATAAATAATGATGTGTAATTAGTAGTACATGAGAAAAGGATATTAGTATATGACTGACAATGTTAGAATAAGTAGCAGCACATGAATTAACGGTACATGAATAAGTAGCAGTATATGAAATGAACTAATGATAATGTTAGTATAATATTGTAATACTAGTTGTTTCGAGGTTACACTAGTTGTTTTGCGAGCCGCTGAAAAGGCTTAAGTGTTATTGAATCTGTGCAGTTTGTTGTCTTTTAGGGTATTTGTTGTGAATGGATTTAGATGTGAAGCAAGTTATAAATACAATATTTTCCTAGAATATAGTAGTATATATGCCAAAGTGTGTTTCTAAGATGGTCACACCAACATCTGCATTTAGACAAGTAATTCTAAAAGCCGCTGAATAGACTTAGTTAGTTTAGTTCTCTACGCGACTAGTTCACGAAGGATGTTTGCAGAAGCAAGATTTATGTGCATAGCAAGTCCTAAAAATAATACCATTTCAGATTATGGTAGTCCATATTATGGAGTGTGTTTTTGGGCTCTTCCCTCAATATTTAGCTTTTATACGTGATACTTTATGGGCGGCCGAAAAGGCTTAAACGACCATGCAATTTACATGATTCCGGTGTAGATTTGTTTTTGAGTTTGCGACTACACCATATAGGATAATGTGATCATTTTACAGACATTAGTTGGGGATATCCCTAAGATTATTTTAAAGTTAGTTCTGTGATATTTCGCATTTATGCGAGATGTTTTTCATATAGATGAGCATTAAGACTTAAGTGTTATTGAATCTGCGCAGTTTGTGGTCATTTAGGGTAATTTTTGTGAATGGATTCAGATGCGAAGCAAGTTATAAATACAATATTTTTGTACAATACGGTAGTATATATGCCAAAGTATGTTCCAAAGCTAGTCACACCAACATTTGCATTTAGACGAGTAATTGTAAAGGCTGCTGAATAGGCTTAGTTAGTTTAGTTTTCTGCACGACTAGTTCACGTTGGGTGTTTGCGGAAGAAAGAATTATGTGCAGATCAAGTCCTAAAAAGAATATAATTTCAGATTATGGTAGTTTATATTATGGAGTATGATTTTTGGCTATTCCCTCAATATTTAGCATTTAGACGCGATACTTTATGGTAGTTTTTATGAGAGCTTCATAATTGAATCATTACCATTATATGAAATGTTAAAAATTATTGAATGTTATTTGTTATTTTTAAAAAATAAAAAACAGGAATAACATAAATGGGACAGAAACATTGTCAGAAATTTATAAATTGTATAGGGTGTTATAATGATCCAAAAGTTTTATTATAGCTTCATAATTGACTAAGTAACATTATGTAAAATTATAAAATTATTTAACTTCATTTGTTATTTTTGAAAAATCGGAAACATGAAGAACTAGTAAGAACTTGTAAGGATAATTTAATTTTTATAAATGGACTGTAGTTGTAATATTTTATTAAAATCACTGGACTGTGATCATGATGAAAAATGAGATCTTCACAGATTTAAGGCTGAATATTTTGTGTGTAATTATGAAATTATTACTTAGTGAAATTAGTGCAATTGTGTAATCATATAGTTTAAGACTGAATATTTTGTGTGTAATTGCTTTGAATATATGTGCAACAGATGGACATGCCTGTTAAAATATATTTTGAAGAACGACCCGTTGTTTTGAACGGGAGAGTCATGAGCATTGAGAACTGTCTGCACGGAGATAGCATAATAGCCACCCTGAATGAACTGTGGGAGCTGAAATCACATGTCGTCGCCCTACTGGGTGTGAACCTTGACACGCACAGAGTTCGTCTCGTTGGGGTTCATCCACGGTTTGTCCCAAATAGCTCGATGGTTGTACACACGCTCTTCCTGTTACGGAATGAAAGCATGTGGGCTTTGTATGTCCGCAAAGTGGGTGAAGAGAGTTTCGAGGTAGGAGTGTACGTGGAGATATTGCCACGGCACGGCCCCGGGGAGGTTACCTGTACTTCCCGAGCACAAGAACATGACATATCACATGCACCACCTAAAGCAGCCGTTGCAGGGGAGGGGACATCGGGTGCAGGCGAAGAAGAAGCAGATGTGGTGGCGGTGGATGGGGAACGCATGGATGATGACGACGACGGAAGTGGCAATGAAGAAGCGGCGGACAATGATGACCCGACACCGGCTATACAGTACTTCCGAGCCATGGGTCAGCTGGATTGTACCATTGCGGATTACAGTAACATATCCGCATGGGGGTACTCCCAGAACGATGTCCAAACTGGCCAACATTTCTATAACAAGGCGGAGGCCATTCACTTTCTTAGCAACTATGCCGTCACGACAAGACGGGAGCACACTTGTCTCCGATCGGAGCCCTCCTCGTATGAGGTGAGGTGCACGAAGTTCCCGGATTGTCCCTTCTATGTACGGGTTCACAGACCCAAGCACGAGGACTACTTTGTCATAAGTAGAAATAGGCCTCATATGTGCACAGAGGAGTCTATAAGGAACATGAACCGACTTGTGGATGCGAGGTTCATAGCTCAGCTCCTCATGACCATTGTTGGAACCGACATAGGGATGACTCCCCGTAAAATTATTAAGGAGGTCCAGACTAGAACTGGCATGGTCATCACGTACCATACAGCATGGAGAGCGAAGCAGAAGGCATTGAAGATGTTGTTCGGGGGATTCGAGGAGTCTTTCAACTATGCCCCTAGGTTGCTGCAGAAGATCACCATGACAAACCCGGGCACTCAGTTCACAGTGGCTGATGAGCCCATCATGCTGGAAGACGGGTCCATCAACTCAGGCCACCGGTACCTCCTAAGGATATTCTGGTCATTCGAGCAATGCATCGAAGCTTTCAGGTATTGCAGACCAGTCATATGCGTGGACAGGACGTTCCTTAGTGGGAAGTTCCACGGGACGCTACTTACCGCACTCGCTGCTGATGCAAGTAACCAAATCCTCCAGGTGGCATTCGCTATCGTCGAGAGCAAGAACAACGATAGTTGGCTGTGGTTCCTAACTCTCTTCAAGAGCCGGGTCGTGGGTACCCGGGAGCGTGTATGTGTTGTCTCCGATAGGAACAAGGGTCTCCTGCACGCGTTGGATGTCATGCACGATAGCACGTCCTCCTCAACGAATTGGCCCGATGTTGAGAGAAGATGGTGCATGCGCCACCTTGGCGTGAACCTGTACACAAGGTACAAGAACAAGGCACTCGTGAAGAGATTCAAAGCTATGTGCATGCAGAACCAAGCACACAAGTTCAACGCGATATGGATGCAGCTGAACGAGAGCACACGGAAGATGATGAAGGACGATCAATCCCAGGAGGTGCACCTCCATTCACAAATGGTGGGAGGCCAGACTGTGGTATCTCGGACTCGGCCCACCTTTAGCCAGTGGATCGCGGGGAAGCCAGCGGAGCGGTGGGTGCTACTCCACGACACGAACAGAGCGAGGTATAGACGAACCATAAGTTCACACAAATCTGTTCACTACCTCACATACACCATCGCAGGTACACCGTTATGACAACGAACATAGCGGAGGCATTCAACAACGTCCTGAAGGGTGTGCACGCTCTTCCATTGTGTTCAATCATTGAGCTCACATTCTACCGGGCGGCTGATTACTTCCGAGACCGCGGTAACGCGACCGAGGCTTGTGACACGACGTCCGCACCAAGAGTGGAGAAGATCCTCGCGGAGAGGAGGATGAAGGCGCATTTCCACCGCACAAGGATTTATGACTTGGGCACGCATAAATTTAAGGTCATGTGCAAGCGCAAACATGCATTCGGGTATCTCGTAGGGGACACCGTGCAGCAATGCCAGCTGGGGGGCGAGGAAGTGACATGCACGTGCAACAAGCTGAAGATTCAGCACATTCCGTGCTCTCATGTGTTGGCCACATGTCGCGATATGGGTGGAAACGATGCATCACAGTACATCTCGTCTTACTACACCGCACATGCTTTGAAGAACACTTGGCGTCCAAAGATGAGTTCATTCACAATCGGAGCGAACTACAAGATTATGGATGGTCCTATCTGGAAACCATATCCCGCGACTAAACACACTCAACTTGGGAGGCCAAGGGGCACCATTTTTCAAGGTGACATGGACGCGGCTGATGCAGTAGACGGTTTGCGCAAGTGCAAACTATGTAAACAACATGGACATGACCGTAGGAGGTGTTTCAATCCACCTAGTACATAGTTTGCATGTATTGCTAATGAACTTGTATTGGTATTTTACATATGTGGAAATTAACCTTTATTTGATGGTATTGTACCTATGCAAATCCTGTTTTTGTAAATGTACTCGTATCTGACGTATCCACCGTTTAAGCAGCACGTCATGGCGGCCATTGCAGTCCTAGAGCTTCTTACTGAGGCAGTTGATGCTCCACATCGTGCGAGGGCAATTTCCGCAGGAAATATGGTAGACGCATTAGAATTTTACCTGCGATCACTTCGTTGCGAGACAAATAACCACTTTCTCGTTAATGTTTCAGTTGCCCCCTCTCTTATGCCGGTCGTCCCACAAGATAAAGAAGCTCGACCCTCGGTTCCATATTCCACTAGCTCGTGCAGGTCTACTACCGTTTGCGCTTCTCATGGATGGGGCACAGCTCAGAGGAGGCTTGAGCACACCCATCCCGATCATTGATCGTGCACTTCTTACTGGTCTCGTCGACCGATGTTTGGGTAACCCGGTAATGGGGTGGGCCCCCCATTCCCGGTTTTGGTGATTACAAATATGGCATTACCGGGTTTGGTGATTCCAAATACTGCTTTACCGATTTTGGTGATTCCGGGAAATAATATTTGTAATTCCTGTTTCTGGTAATGGTTGTGCTTTTCGTAAATACGAGAATGTGTTGTATCAATTTGTAAATACGGGTAGATACTTGTACCGTATACAAAATTTTCCCATATCTATATAATCTACGTACTAATCTTGGTGACGTAACGCGACCCTGGTGCTTCACACCCCAGCAGTAGGAATACCAAGAAGAAACCTCCTTGATGTTTACCGGCTTCACGCCTTACAAGCTCCTACATGTTGAAGCAACAAACATTTTACAGCGAGTTCAATAAAATGATCATGGTAATTACATATTACAGATATCATAATTCAGCAGACCAATTCTTCTAGAGAGGACCCTACACTACAGTGGATCGGGCATGCACAAGCGGTTCAAAACCGCTTTCAGAAGTGGTTTTAGAACCACTTGTAAGCAACCGTGAGTGAAACCCCGTCGAGTATCACAAGCGGTTCCCCGAACCGCTTCTAGTTGGACACTTTCACAAGCGGTTGGTGTTACCAACCGCTTGTGGAGAGGCTCTCTCCAAAAGCGGTTGCTATTACGAACCGCTTGTGGAGAGGCTCTCTCCACAAGCGGTTGTAGTTACCAACTGCTTGTGAAGAGGCTGACAGCACAGCGTTTTGATTATATTCAATATAGAATATGTTTTCAGAGGGGTTTTTGATATAGATTTTGACAATTAAAATCAATAGATCTACAGGAGTTTTTTTGACATAATAATTAAATATATATTATTCATGCGTACTCATTCAGATAATTACAGGTTCATTTACTGAAAAATACAAACTTAATAGACTAAAAATGAACAAGTTGATGAACACATGAAATAATAAGCCACTTTTTACAAGTTTCAAAGAATAAAAGGGGAATCTTGAGCTCATTTCTTGCGTGCGTCGCTCTTTGTGCCCTTGGTCGATGATGATGTCAGTTCACGTATCCTTATATCAGGACAAGGTCTCCAACTATTTGCGTGGAACTCGCCTTTGGTGGATATAATCTCGTCGACAATAAGGCCGATGAGTTGTTCTTGGATTGCTGCAACCCGGTGCGGCGGGATCACACCTTGCACATCGATGTTGGGCTGACAAAGCGAGAAGTAAATAAATCTCTAGACATGTAATTAAAGTGTAAGTACTAAGAAATTGACATGTTCAGTACACTACCTCAGCGTTGGTTGTCGGCACATCACCGTGGGTAATACTTTGCATATAGTGGCACACATAATAGCCACATAAGTTGTTTCCTTCCGTCTGTTGTAGAACCTGCGATGAAATTTGAAAAAAAATACAATTATTATTGGGATGAAAAACTGTTACGACATATTAATATTCTTTACTACGTACTCGAGTGCTTATTTCTACATCAAATTCGTTCTCGAAATCTCCTTGGTGCTTCTTTCGAAACTTTGCGTAATGCCCTGTGTGATGCGTTAGTATGAATAGTAAGTATCGAGTTGGAATTAGCAAGGTATTTCAATATATGTAATAAGAAAACTATCGTATATATATGTGCTATATATTGCTTAAGGTGTCAATGATATATTGATATTTTTCCATCGAGTCCTTTTGAGTCTTGAACAATGATCCGCCGCTATCAAGCTTGATGACAAGAAGGATCCAGTGAAACCTATTCATGTATTGCAACATATATGTAACTAGCTAGTATTATCAATGCCTTGAAAAATATAAGAACGAGAGGTTGTATATATACGTACCCGAAGTTGAAGGGCAGAAGTATGTAAGGTTTGTAGTGCTGTCCCAAGAATGCATCGAGAATATAATCTTCAACAGCCTTTTGGCCATGGTTCAATCCAAAGACGTACTTGTTAACAATCTCTGGGTCGATGAAGCCCACGTTGAAGATGTTCTCTTTTCTACATCGTTGTATCTCCATTCTACATAGAAAGGTATAAGTTTAAGAGTTGCAATTTTATTGTATGAGGAAGCACACGGTAAAGGTATGAGCTTGACACTTATAGGCACCAGCAGCTCATGAGAGACACGTTGATGGAGTCGGCATGGTAAATATTGTAGAAGTCCTCGAATTCGAGCCATATGCTGTTGTCCCCGCGATAAAAATCTTCTTCTTTGAAACGGAGGGGGAACATCGTTCTTCCTTGAGCGGACTCTGTCATGTACCATTCGTGAAATTGCCGCATCTTGGTTGGCAGATCCTTTATCTCATTAGGGTCAATCATCTCCCAGCCCAACTGATATTGCCATCTGACCTTTGCCATTTGAAGATCATCTATTAATCCAAGAGCTACAGCTGTGGAACTGATTCCTGCCTCCTTCATAAACCTCTCGAGTTTTTTCTCCTGATCTTGGTCTATCTTTTTCTTTGCCGCCGCTGCCTGACCACGTTTATTCTTCTGTGTAGCCTTTATTATTGTCCATTCATAGTTGGACGGCACAGGCAGCGGCTTTGCACAGCATGTCACGAAGTGTTCCGCCGCTTTGGATCAATTGGTACCTTCTTTGGCTCTAGCTTTTTTTTGTGAAGTGAGCAGCCAATTCTACTTTCATGACCTCGCCACTCTCCTCATTAGTCATATCATATGCCCTCTTTGGAGGTTCCTTTATCTTTGTCGATCGGCTGGAGGAGGCCTTCTTGGGAGCAGGTGGAGGAGCCTTTCTGCTATCGAGCTTCTTCCTCGGAGGAGATGGTGGAGGCGTGGTTTTCCTGGGGGGTTCATTTTTGTTTGAGATGGTGGTGGCGGAGTAGGGCTTCTGCGTGGAGTGGGTGGTGGAGGAGGCGGCTCGCTTTTGTCAAGCGAGGCATTGCGTGGAGGTGACGTTGGAGGAGGCGTGGGTTGCCGTGGTGGAGATGATGCCTCCACACCATCTGGAAATATGATGTATCATTTGCGCCAGAGGATGATATTGTGGAGGGCCTGTCCAAGCTTGGTCACGTCGTCGCCTCCAGCAATATCGAGGTGAAGTTCTTCAAATCCGCTCAGCACCTCCTCCATCGTGACCTTCGAGTAACCCGGGGGTATATTGTTGCAGTGGAACGTCTGGCCCTGCTCCACTGGAAATGCCATGCCGTAAGCCACCTTGATGGAGAGGATACACGCATCAACGTGTAGCTCACACTGGCGGCGAACCCTTATGTCATCCACGAGATAACGAGCTAGCAAGTTCTCCGCTCAGGCCCCGGTGGACGCCAGCCTACTCCGCCGCCACGGAGGGTCGATCACGGCGTCCGGTGATTGCTCTGACCTAGTCCTGAAGCTTGCCGAGGGCAATCAGACTTGTTGCGCAACTATGTTGCCGATGCTAGCCTGGGTTGCTCTGAGCTCTTGTTCCAATTGGTACACTTTATATAATTCCATTGTTTTGCTTCTTTGCCGGCTCCTATACGTATGCGCATCCTGGCGAAACCGCATTTCCATGGCGCATGCTTGCCCATACCTCGTGTCCGGCCCGGTGCTCGTGGTTTTGAAGGGCATGTAAGCTCGTCATTCTCCTATCTCGCACCAACGCATTCTGCCGAGATCGCCGATACTTGTACAACTTTAACCAAACCTCTTGCACTTCGTGCCATCACCAAGCCGCCATCATCTGAAAGGCTCCCCCCGTGACCCATGAATCAATTGCGCAGGTGCTCTTCCCACTCCGCGGTAGCCGGTGTGACGTCCTTCGTCATTAATTCTTCTTCCCGCTTCTCCCATTTTGATACAGCCTTGAGGTAACCACCGGTGCCAAGATGGTGGTGGTATTTCTTCATCTGTGAATTGGCCTTGTTCTTCTGACTCGCAGCCTGGCCTTCAGCTGATAGCTTGTAATCCTCGAATGCTTCCCAGTGATCCGCCAGCTTAGGAAATTGGTTGAAGTTGGGTCTTTCTCCCTTCTAGACATACTTGCGACTGAGAGACGTCTTCCACGCCTGAAACATTGTTACCATCTTCTTCAGAGTAAATTTCTTGGCCTTGTCTTTGGACCCTTGAGGAAATGTGAAATTTTCCTTAATATCTTGCCAGAGCAGGTCCTTGATATCTTGAGGAACTTCGGCCCATTTTTTGATGCTAATTGGGACGTGATCCCTCACGTGGTAACCGCAAGCGTTGTTGTATGACCCAACTACTGAAAGAGGGGCCACCGGCATCCCTTCGTTGTTAACGTCGGTAAACACGTGCTTTGTGGATGGCTTCTTGTTAGGTTCCTGATGCTTGGAATGGTTGCTCGATGTATGGGGCTTGAAATACACAAAGATATGTATAAACGTGTCTTATATTAATGAATCGCGATTACTTAACATGTCCACGGGGATTATATTCTTCTGGCTATACCTCATCCTGGCCGGAACCAGTGTTACCACTGGACTCAGTGGCTCCAGTGTCAACGGCTTCAACGGCTGCAGCCACAACAGCCTCACCGGAACCAACGTTAGCATCACCTTCGATGCTGTTGGGACCCGAATATGCAAATCCGGACCCTCTGTGTATTCTGTACTAGTCCAGGATCACGCTAGTACACACAGGATAAACAGGTTGAAGTACCACAATCATACACAGCGGAATTAATAATAAAGTACTTCAAATATGAATATAACCAAGTTACACGACCTTATGGTCACCTTACATTAATTCGCCACGCACGGCGATAAATAGCAAAAGTAGCACAAGTTCAATAGCGGAAGCAAAAGTACGTCAATGAACCCCTCGTTCTGCCACAGGCAACTGACGAGGCTCAACCGTAATTCTCCGGACCTTCGTTAAACTCCTCCTCCCAAGCTGGTGTTGCTTCTTCTTCTGAGGTTTTTGTTGAAGCAAGGGTGAGTATACCACATACTCAACAAGTCATGCACAATGCAGTTCTATTACTACATGCATGGCTTATTCCAAGGGAGAGGCTTAACTGGTTCTTTTGCATAAAGCAGCATTTTATTTAACAGATAATCTTAATTAGATTAAAAGCGGTAAAATCATTACTAATAATAATTAGTTTCTCAATTCTTTTCCAAGAGTTTGGCACACAGCCCTAAGTTTGATTCATCAGCTTTTGGCACACAGCCACTCATTCCTCATTTTATTTTGAAAATCTAACCCTTGACTGTAATCCCCGAGCATTGTCCAATATCATGACGCGCTATTCAATAGATTTAACACACACTCGCAGAGGTCTGTACACTTTACCCACAGGATGATCGCTCACCACACAGGTGATTGATTGCAACAAAGTCTTTCAGAGACTAACACCTAACCTGTGAACCTCTCCAGTATTGCCTTTCTAACACTTCCCTCACTCAGAGCCAATGTTTAGAATAGGCGAATACCGTTAGATGGGTACCAAGCCGTAGCACAGGTACACTCCCCACATGACGCTACACTCTGTAATCGCCGCCCGAGGTGTCAAAGGAAAGATATTAGAAACCAACTAAACTAGGTCTGTCCCATTCCAGACAAGTGGTTGTACGAGTAACTCAGTTCAAAGGCTCGCAAGGTGAAGTCCTTAACTGTCCCGGGCAAGACATCCATTTTATATTTCTCGACACACAGCCTTTACAATCTTTCATACATCCCGTTGCCACGCAGGCCCACCTGACACGAAGCCTTCTCGCCACTTGGCCCGGTCCAAATTATTTCCCATCCCGGTTTGCATTTATGCAACACATGCCAATGCCCACTCATTCCATGAGTAGAACCACACAGGTCGCTACCCTCAATTTCATCTCATGACATCATCGCATTATTCCAAAATGCGTTCTATATTTGTTTAGTCAATATTCTTTTGCAATTTGAAAGTCATTCAACGTATACAAACAGGCTAAGCCACTAAACACGGTCTAGCCTCCTGTGTTGGCATTATAATAGCAACCAACTTAAATTGATACTTAGGGTGTCAAGGATTTCAGGGCATACAAGTAATATTCACAAGGTGGCATAAACAAGATAGGTATTTTAACTACCTTACCCAATATAAGCAATGTCGTTTTTAATTAACATAGCATGCATATTTTGAATCGAAATACATTTTAAAAATCTAGGGACAATATGGTCAAAGCATGACTTGCCTTCGAAAAGTAGTTGATCCTGATCTGAAACTTGTGATGGGTCTTCGAATTCTTCCCCGACAGCTCCCGGCAACTCGGAGTCTACTCGGAACAAACGTACATACAATAAATATACTTAAACAGATAGCAAGATCAACACTAAAAATAAAATAAAATTCACCAATAAATAGTTCACATTTTTACAAATTTTTAGGAACTAGAATCGCTCAAATTGGAGCTAAAACGCAAAAGTTATAGCATTTATAAGTTTTGGAAATTCTAATAAAAGAAATACCCGAGTTAATTGACTTATTTTTCTACTGAAAATCCGGCTAAATCCCTCGGCTTGACACGTGTCAGCCCAGGAACCAACCACGTCGCCTCGGGTCTATGGACCGGGCGCACGGCTTGCTCGGGTCCACCGAACAGTGACACTGACTCGCGGGCCCCTCGGATGACGTCATGCTGGCGTCAGCACACTCGGTTCTCACCTGACTGACAAGTAGGCCCGATGGAACAGTGCTCGGTCCACCCATCTGGTGACACTTGTCACGCATCCGACGGCCCACGCGTCATACATGTTCCCGCCCGTTGGATTCAAATCCAACGGTCGGTCCACAGGCGGTCAACTCCACCACGTGGCGCTCTCTGAGCCGCTCGATTGAAGTTCAACGATCGGATCTCGCCTTGGTGACCGCTGCAACGCTTCACTCGTCGTGTGAACACGTGGCACGATCTCGATCGTCCGCTGAAATCTACTGTTGAGATCTGACGGTGGCTAGAACTACCACGGCACGTGGCAAATCCTCGACCTTGGATTCGAGATCCAACGGCCATTTTCAACGCATCTATACACAGCTACGTGGATTCACTGCCGCGGTTGGATGAAGATCCAATGGCTGTTGTTACCCAGACGATACCCTATTCACCGAACCTACGTGGCCTAATCCGAGCCGAACATCCAAGATCTAACGGTCAAGATCCACCGTTACTGATCTACGTGGTGCAATCAACGCCGTTGAGACAAGATCTAACGGCCATTTTCAAATGCAACCTATACGATTACGTGGCCTCACTAGAGCCGCACGATTACTATCTAACGGTCGAGATCTACCAAAGCTATTTAACTTTAGCTCTACGGAAAAGAAACGTGGCATTACCTCGAACGTCGGATGGAGATCTGATGGTCGCTGGAGCTCAAAGCAGATGACGGCGGTGCAGCGGCTCCCGAAGACCGGAGACGAAGAAGATGATTGGCTCGGCGGTGCTACGAGGCTTCTCTGGAGTGAAGAAGTGGCGCGGAAGATTGGCCTTGACTTGAGGGTCTCGAATCCGTGCTTCGACTCGGGGGACAGTGGCTATCGGCGGCGGGGGATGAGGAAAACCAAAGAGGCAGCAACACCAACTCCGGTGAGCAACAGGGAGAGCTAGAGGACACGGCAGAGAGTGAGCGAACGGACAAACTGCATGAAGTGGCCGGACCAATTCAATGAGCTATTAAACGGGCGTTGAGAGGCCTTGGAAGTTGCACAAATCCCCTGACAAATCTCGGCGGCCAACCCCCGACGGCGGTGCATTGCTCGCCCCCTCCCGATGCGGCGCGACCATTCCCCGCCGTCCGATCGCAATCCAACGGCCCAGGGCGAATAACGGTTCGATCACCATTGCTACGTGGCGCCATCCGGGCGGCTCAAGCTACTGAGATCCCACGACGCCCGTGAGCAGGAGATGCGGCCCAACCTCAGCCGTCCGATCGAGGTTGAACTACCCAGAGCAGGCGGCACTAGGGTTCGGCCGGCACGCACAGTGTTGGGCTTGGCCCGACATTGTAGCAAGGCGTTTTTCCGGCTTTTAACAATTAAAATAATTCTAGAAAATCAAAGTAATTATTTAGGGCATTGAAAATACACAAAAAATTCTGGAAAAATTCTAGAAAGTATTTCAGGGCATTTAGAGCTTAAATAAAATATTTTTATTTATTTTTGATAAATACTTTTCTAATATTTAATTATTCAAGGAAGGATAAATTTAAATTGAACTTAATTAAATCCAAATAAATCTCAAAAATTCACAAAATTCAAATAACTCTAGAAATTTAAATTAAGCCAAATTTTGGGATGTTACAAACCTACCCCCCTTAACAGAATCTCGACCCCGAGATTCGAAGCTTTAACTAAAGAATAGGTTTGGGAATTCCTTTTTCAAATCTTCCTCTCGTTCCCAAGTGGCTTCACTTTCTGCGTGATTGCTCTACTGAACTCTGCAAAGGCGGGTTGTCTTGTTTCTTGTTTTCCGATCCATTGTGTCCAGAATCTTTACCGGTTGCTCTTTGTAGGTCAAGTCTTCCTGTAGTTCAATTGTTTCTAGAGGTGTTTGCTCGTCAGGAACTCGGAGACACTTCTTGAGTTGCGACACATGAAAGACGTTGTGTACTCCTGCCAGTGACTGCGGTAATTCCAGTTGGTATGCGACTTCTCCCCGGCGGCTTATGATCTTAAATGGTCCTACATATCTTGGCGCAAGCTTCCCCTTTTTGTGAAACCTCTGGACTCCCTTAAGAGGCGTAACCCTGAGATACACAAAATCTTTAGGCTCAAAGCTTAGATCCCTGCGGCGATTGTCCACATAGCTCTTTTGCCTAGACTGCGCGGTTCTTAACCTCTCTCAAATCATTGATATTTGCTCCTCGGCTTCTTGGAGTATGTCTGGTCCGAAGACGCGATGCTCGCCGGTCTCATTCCAATTCAACGGTGTTCTACAAGGTCGACCATACAATGCTTCGAAGGGTGACATCTGAAGACTAGCCTGGTAGCTGTTGTTGTAACTAAACTCTGCATATGGCAAACATTTATCCCAAGAAGTTGTATGTGCCAACGCACAGGCTCTTAGCATATCTTCTAATATCTGATTGACTCTTTTCACCGTCTATCTGCTCATGGTGATAAGTCTTTGAAGTTCAAACGGGTGCCCATTGCCGTATGCAGCTTATCCCAAAATCTTGAGGTAAATTGGGTACCTCTGTCCGATACTATCTTCTTTGGCACTCCATGTAAGCAAACGATCCTTGCCATGTATAGCTCTGCTAACTTATCTCCTGAATAGGTTGTCTTTACCGGTATGAAGTGCGCAACCTTTGTCAAGCGATCCACTATGACCCATATGGAGTCATAACCTCTTTACGTCCTTGGCAAACCGGTGATAAAATCCATTCCGATTTCTTCCCATTTCCACTCGGGTATTTTTAATGGTTGCAGCAGTCCTGCCGGTCTCTGATGCATAGCTTTGACTCGCTGACATACATCACATAGTGCTACGTGCAAAGCTACTTCTCTGTTCATATTCGGCCACCAGAACCTTTCCTTCAAATCTTGATACATCTTCGCACTTCCTGGATGAATCGAATACTTGGAGTCGTGAGCTTCCTCCAATATTAACTGCTTCAGCTCCTTTTTATTAGGTACACAGATACGCTCTCTCATCCACAGAGTACCTTGATTATCCAGCTTAAATTCTTTTGCCTGGCCTTCTCCTATTTTGGACTTGATTCGCTCGATCTTCTCATCATTCTTCTGACCTTCCCTAATCTGGTCTTCTAAGATAGGCTTCACTTCTAAAGCAGCTACGAATCCTTCCGGAACAACCTCCAGTTTCAACCTCTGAAAGTCCTTGCACAATTCTGCCCGACTTTCTTCCACCAACATGTTTAAGCTATGACTCTTCCGACTCAAGGCATCAGCCACTACGTTGGCTTGCCTGGATGATAATGAATACCCATGTTGTAATCCTTGATCAGTTCTAACCATCTTCTTTGCCTCATGTTTAGGTCAGATTGGGTGAATATGTACTTAAGACTCTTATGATCTGTATACACCTCACATCTACTTCCAATGAGATAGTGACGCCATATCTTTAAGGCATGCACTACAGCTGCTAATTCTAGATCATGTGTCCGGTAATTCCCCTCATGCGGCCTCAGCTGCCTTGATGCGTAAGCTACTGCTTTTCCATTTTACATCAGCACGCATCCAAGTCCTTGACGTGATGCATCACAATATATGTCAAAATTCTGATGTGTGTCTGGCAAAACTAATACTGGTGCTGATGTTAAACGTTTCTTCAATTCCTAAAAACTCTTCTCACAATCCGGGGTCTAGACAAATTTCTTCTCTTTCTTCAATAATTATGTAAGAGGTCTAGCAATCGTTGAGAATCCTTCTATAAATCAGCGATAGTAACCAGCCATTCCAAGGAAACTACGGATCTGGGTCACCGTCTTTGGCGGTTCCCAATGCAGTACTGCCTCGACCTTGCTTGGGTCTACTGCGATTCCTTCGGCAATCATTGCATGCCCTAGAAATTCTACCTTACTCTTCCAGAAGTCACATTTACTGAATTTAGCAAACAACTGTTGCTCTCTTAACTTTTCTAGAACTAATCTCAAATGTTGGCCGTGTTCTTCATTCGTCTTCGAGTAAACCAGAATATCATCTATGAACACAACTACAAATTTATCTAAGTATTCCATAAATACTTTATTCATCAAGTTCATAAAGTATGCTGGTGCATTCATCAACCCAAATGACATAACGGTGAACTCATAGTGTCTATATCTCGAAGAAAATGCAGTCTTTGGTATGTCCTATGTCTTAATCTTCAGCTAGTGATATCCTGATCTAAGATCAATCTTAGAGAAAACTCCTGCACCTCTTAATTGATCAAATAAGTCATCTATTCTGGGCAACGGGTATTTATTCTTTATTGTTACTTCATTAAGTGCACGGTAATCTACACACATCCGAAAGCTCCCATCTTTCTTCTTAACAAATAGAACCGGTGCTCCCCATGGTGATGAGCTCGGTCTGATGAATCCTTTTTCTAATAGCTCCTTGATCTGCTTCTTCATTTCAACCAATTCTTCAGTAGACATCCGATATGGTCCCTTTGCTATTGGTGCTGTTCCAGGCACTAAATCAATTACGAACTCTATGTCCCTGTCTGGTGGCATTCCAAGTAACTCTTCGGGAAAAACATCCGGATACTCACTTACCACTGGTACATCCTTTAAACTGATGGTTTCTAGACTGTTTACCAACAACTGCCCTTCTCGAACTGCCGTTGCTTGAAATTTAACTTTCTTGCCATCAGGGCTCTCAATAGACACAACTCTTCTACCACAGTCTAGTACTGCCTTATGCTTAGATAGCCAATCCATTCCTAGTATAACATCTAGGGTCTGGGCGTCTAATATAATAAGGTTCGCTAGGAACTCTACTCCTTTTATTAATAGTTTAACTCCAGAACAACCGATCTTAGATCGAAGTTCGGATCCAGGGGATTGGACTAGAAGTGTACTCTTAAGGTCGACAATACCCAATTTATTTTTCACAGCAAAATCTCGAGAAACAAAGGAATGCGAAGCTCCTAAATCAAATAAAACTGTAGCTGGGACTGAGTTGACTAGAAACTTACCCAGAACTACGTCTGTGGCATTTTACACTTCATCTGCAGTGACGTGGTTGACTCTGCCTCGTGCAACTGATTGGGGTGTGGATCCAGCTTGAGCAGGTCCTCTGCTTCCTCCTTGGACAGGGGTTCTAGCAGGCGTGTTTCCCAGATTGAAGCGTACTGGGGTCACACCTCCCTTCTTGGGGCAAACATTGGCGAAGTGTCCTGTCTCGTTACAATTGTAGCAGCGCCTTCCTGACATCTGCTAGTTTCCTCCATTCTGGCTAACAGTTCTGACTGGAGTCTGGGGGGTTTGTCCTGTTGGTCTTGGCATCAGCAACGGTGTCCTAGCAACGTTTCCCTGCTGGAAACTGGAGAACTGCTGAGGTATCATCCTTGGTTTTTGCTGACCATGGCGTCCTCCCTGCTGTGCCATGCGGTGTTTGCGGTTGTCATCCAGCTCCTTGCGCTTGTCTTCCAGTATAAGCGCCTTATTTACTAGCTCTTGAAAATCAGGGAAGGTGTGGGTAATCAATCCCACCTGCAATCCAGTGTTAAGCGCCTTATTTACTAGCTCTTGGACTCACTGGCGCGGATGGATGAAGATCCAACGGCTATTGTTACCCGGACGATACCCTATTCACTGAACCTACGTGGCCTAATCCGAGCCAAACATCCAAGATCTAACGGTCAAGATCCACCGTTACCGATCTACGCGGTGCAATCCGCTCCATTGAGATAAGATCTAATGGCCATTTTCAAATGCAACCTATACGATTACGTGGCCTCACTAGAGCCATGCAATTACCATCTAACGGCCGAGATCTACCGAAGCTATTTAACTTTAGCTCTACGGAAAAGAAACGTGGAGTTACCTCGAACGTCGGATGGAGATCTGACGGTCGCTGGAGCTCGAAGCAGATGGCGGCGGTGCAGCGGCTCCCGAAGATCGGAGACGAAGAAGATGATTGGCTCGGTGCCGCTATGAGGCTTCTCCGGCGTGAAGAAGTGGCGAGGAAGACTCGCCTTGACTTGAGGGTCTCGAATCCGTGCTTCGACTCGGGGGACAGTGGCTATCGGCGGCGAGGGACGAGGAAAACCGCAGAGGCAGCTACACCAACTCCAGTGAGCAACAGGGAGAGCTAGAGGGCACGACAGAGAGTGAGCGAACGGACAAACTGCGCGAAGTGGCCGGATCAATTCAATGAGCTATTAAATGGGCATTGAGTGGCCTTGGAAATTGCGCAAATCCCCTGACAAATCTCGGCGGCCAACCCCCGACGGCGGTGCACTGCTCGCCCCCTCCCGATGTGGCGCGACCATTCCCCGCCGTCCGATCGCAATCCAACGGCCCAGGGCGAATAACGGTTCAGTCGCCATTGCTATGTGGCGCCATCCATGCGGCTCAAGCTACTAAGATCCCACGACGCTCGTGAGCAGGAGACGCGGCCCAAGCTCAGCCGTCCGATCGAGGTCGAACGATCCAGAGTAGGCGGCGCTAGGGTTCGGTCGGCGCGCACAGTGTTGGGCTTGGCCCGACACTGTAGCAAGGCCTTTTTCCGGCTTTTAACAAATAAAATAATTCTAGAAAATCAAAGTAATTATTTAGGGCACTGAAAATACCCGAAAAATTCTAGAAAAATTCTAGAAAATATTTTAGGGCATTTAGAGCTCAAATAAAATATTTTTATTTATTTTTGATAAATACTTTTCTGATATTTAATTATTCAAGAGAAGGATAAATTTAAATTGAACTCAATTAAATCCAAATAAATCTCAAAAATTTATAAAATTCAAATAACTCCAGAAATTTAAATTAAGCCAAATTTTGGGATGTTACAGATGCTACCCTGCCTTATGGAGTCCAGCAAGAACTGTTCTCCCTCGTCGAAAGTAGGGTCACCACGTCCTGGTTGCGCCATCTATCCTAATTCTGAAAAAACGTTGACATAAATGTTGACATAAACAACCATATTACAGATTACAACACAAGCATATTGTAATAAATTCCTTTCCTCTCGCACCACAAAACAAATATAATATTATTTGGACTTTAAAATATAATAACACATTTCACATGATATATATACAATTTGACATTTCACATATACTTACTTATTTCACATGATACATATACAATTGACAATTCACATATACTTATACATTTCACATATACTTACACATTTCACATGATACATATACAATTGACAATTCACATATACTTATTTTCTTAATAAAAATAATGAATCATTCTTATTCCATACTAATATGATTTTCAAAAAATGAAATAAGGTTATAAATCCACAACTAGAATGTTAGTAGTCTATTACACCCATGGACATGCGAGAGCTCGAGAGCCTAGGGCTGTTGGACCCGTGGACATGGCGGCTGCCAGACAGAGAGACTGAACCGCAGCCACGGGACGACGAGCTCGTCAGCATGGAGCACTACATGCTCTTCTGCCTACAGGCGCAGGAGAGCGACTTTCTCGTAGCCGTTCTCACCGTATGCGAGATCGAGTTGATCAATCTGGTACCCAACTCCATTCTTATGCTTTCCATCTTCTCTCACCTGTGCAAGGGGTTCCTTGGAATCCTTCCCACCCCCTCACTTTTCTTCCGCTTCTTCTCCCTTTTCCACACCGGGAAGGACCCCGTGGTCGGATGCCTCTACTTTCGGCTGCGGGCGGGAATCCCGTGGTCCTTCCCCCAAATGCACCCTCGTGACTCCCTCGACCCGTGGACCGAGCGGTGGTTCTACCTGAAGCGGGGCGAGGGCGGCGCGCTGGAGTTCGACGGTACCCCCCTCAGCGGGAAGAAGCAGACTCCGAAGTCGGGCGACCTGGAAGATGACCAGGAGGCCATCGCGGCCATCCATATCTGTGCCACGCGAGGCCTCGCCGGGCAGGCCATCGCCAACGACTTCCTGAGAGGCCGGGTGTTCCCCCTGCGGAGGAGGGAGCACCCCTTCTTCGAGATCTGAGGCCGCGACGACATGACCCGCGAAGGGACGACCGGTGGGTTGCATTCCTTCAAAATTTGCTTCGGATTTGCACCCTGGTTTCTCTTAATGAATTGGTCTTTTCAGCAGCGCTGAAGGAGTCCTGGATCACCACCCGAATGAGCGAGATGTTCGGGAAGGCCGCGCACGACTACACCCTCGATGAGCCTATGCCGAGGAATGTGCTGCGCCGCAAAGCCGAGGTAGGCCACCCTAAACCAAGCTTTCTAGACCTTGCTCGCCTGGATCTCTCTTGAAACCTTCGGTGCTTCCAAAGGACAAGCTCGAGCTATTGGAGATGGCGAGGAAGATGTTGCCCTTGCCCGGGGCGAGCAAGGGCAAGAAGGCGAGCAAGAGACCAGCCCCAGACGGAGCGGGCAAAAAAAGCCCGAAGAAGGCGCACGTCGAGTGGGGCCCCCGAGCTCCTCGCTCGTGCTCCTTCATCTTTTGACCTGGAACCCTTCCTGCAGCAACAGAGTGCGACGGAGGTGGCCAGGACTTTGACCGGGGTTCAGGATCCAGCGCTGGCCCCGAGGACCAGAACCCGAGGGAGAGACTCCGTCCCCCCCGCAGGACATCGAGGGCCCGGCCAGCCCCCTGTGAAGCGGAGGCTGCTGACTTAGGTACATCATTTGGGCCCTTCACCTTTGGTTCCCCTCTTTCTTAGCTTAGTAGTTGCTCTTAATCGCAGACCTTGAGCGTCCAAGCTCAACATCTGCCTGAATTGACAATCACTATTATCCAGGGCGCGTCTGAGTCTGAGGAAGAAGAAGGGACCGGTTTCGTGCTGGCACCCCACCGGCCCTCGATCCAGAGGCGCGCTCCACCGCCTCACCCAATCTGGACCCGGTCGGGAATTTCAACCAAGGGCTCGATGACCCAGATGAGGAGGAGCCTCAGCCCGTGACCAGCGAGGACTACGCCACCGGCAAGGTTGATGTTGAAGATGACATCAACCTGCTCGGGGAGTCTGAAGAGAACGGTGCTGGGGGCGTCCCGGCTGAGGCCGCCCCGGCCATGGCGGTGGAACTCCTCGAGCCCCCAATCCTGGAGACGCTCCGGCCAGCGGCAGGCATGGAGGACCGGGCCACGGGGGAGGCCAAGACCGCCGCTGAGGAGGAAGCTCGAGACCCTCCCCCACAGGGGACAAGGATGAAGTCGCCACCGGACTCGAGCATGGGGGCGAGTCGAGCCCCCTTGAGGTGGGAGCCCGAGGCGCAGCCGCTCGTGACAGAGTGTCCGAGGCCCACACCCCTGAGGACCCAGCGACAATGGTAGGTGACTCCGCCGCAGGGATGTCTGGCAGCAGATCTGCCAGGTATTCCCGAACAACTTTCGAGGGCCGCCTTGCCCAGGTATGTTTTCTTCGGAACTAGGCCCAGACTTCCCCCTGTTTTATTTCTTCTGGTGAAGGTCGAACTAACCTTTCGAGCCTCGCAGGCCACCACCTCGATAACCCGAGGGCTACAAGGCCTCCAGACACACACCAACGCGCTGAGGGTCTTCCTCGACGTGGTGGAGGCCCGGGAGGCGGCGCGCTCGAAGCTCGTGGAGGACCTGCGCGCCGAGCTAGAGGAAGCCGCGCAAAGGGCGGCAGATGACTCCAACGAGATTGTCGGCCTCCGCGAACTGGCGAGGACGCTCGAGGTTTCCCACAAGGCTGAATTGGAGCGGGCCATCGCCTCGGAGTGGGACCATGCATATAAAGCCGTTGAAGACGAGCGCTCTAGGCCGGCCAGGGCGCTCGAGGCCGAGCGAACCAAGGCTGAGGAACGGAACAAGGCCGCTGTGGACCAGGCAGCCGCCGCGCCGAAGGCCTCCCCCGAGCTCGAGGCCAAGTTCCAAGAGCTCGAGGAGAAGCTGGGTCGGGCGAGCAAGGCGGCCAAGACCGCCTTGGCCCAGCTTCAAGAAGAACGCCACCGCGCCGCCAAAACCTCTACCGAAGCCCTCCGACTCTGGGGCGAGCTGTCGACCTTGAGGGCCAAGGTAGCCGAACTCGAGCAGGAGAAACTCACGCGTCAGATGGCGGACCTGTAGATAGGGTAGATTTCCTACAAGACTTGTAAGAAATCGGTTCAATGGAACAGTTGTATTTTGACTAAGATAATTTAATGTCTCAGTGTGCGTTGTCATTTTTCGACCAAGGAATCTTTCCCAATCATGCACTTAGCCTTACTGGTCATAGTATACATCGCCCAGCCCCCGTTGGGCTCAAGGTCGAGCAACGCTGACCTTGGTCGAAAGATAAGAATGCAACAAAGACCAAGACCTGCAAGATTGAGAAGAAGCCCAGGGAGCATAACATGGTTGCACGAAAATAAACTTAGGATCGAGAGCGAGGCTCGAGCCATGACAACGACTTGTGCGCTGCTCGTTAGACCTGGTCACAGGATTAGTCCAAACCCTGGCGCAGGGGGAGTATTATTGCGAAGAGTTTCAGCTTACACGTAACTCGACCGCTGGGGGTGAAGGGTAAGCCCCCGACACATAGGCCAAGAGCAAGCGCGCTCATCCGCAGGTCGAGCCCAGAGATAATTGAGCTCAAGCCAACACAACAAAGCAAAAAGGTGCGCAAAGACCAATCGTGACAAAATGAACAAGAGCTTTATTGAAATTTTGAGATAAAAAGGGTTACACATAGAATTTGCGAAGCTGGTCAATATTCCACAAGCTAGAGAGCTCTCTGCCATCGGGCATCGCTAGCTGGTAAGCCCCCATGCGATCTGTTGAAACAACTCTATAGGGGCCCTCCCACCGCGGGGATAACTTGTTGGTGTTGGACAGAGCATGAATCCGTCTCAGGGCTAAGTCCCCAACAAGGAGCTCCCTAGGTCGTACCGATCGAGACGCATGTCTGCGAAGAGCTTGCAGGTACTGCGCCGATCGTAGCAGTGCACGGCATCTTACTTCTTCCGCTAGGCTAAGGTCAAGAGACCGCTTATGCTCGAAGTTGATCTGATCGACCAAGCTGACCCTAGCAGAGCCCAGCATGACCTCAGGACGAAGGACGGCTTCAGTACCGAACACGAGTCGAAAGGGTGTGGACCCTGTTGCCTAGTTGGTTGTGGTACGAATGGACCATAAGACGGTGGGAAGTTCGTCCACCCAGGTCTGGCCGTGTCGTTCGAGCTCATCTGACACTCGCTTCTTCACGCCTTGAATGATTTATCCGTTGGCGCGCTCGACTGCTCCATTGCTCTACGGATGGGCGACTGAAGCATAGCATACTCTGGCGCCTATGTCTTCGCAGTATTCCTGGAACAGCTTACTGGTAAACTGAGTTCCATTATCAGTAATGATTCTACATGGAACTCCATACCTGGTGACCATGAACAGGCGGAAGAATCTGACCGCCGCACGAGCCATGATGGTCGAGACGGGCTCGACCTCGATCCATTTGGTGAAGGTATCGATGGTGACGAACAGGTCGAGAAAGGCCACGGAGCGGATGGTGCGGAGCGCAGAGGCGGCCGATGCGACTTCGAGCATGAAACCGCATGCTCAACAAAAGTAACAATGTTGCGCGCATCCTGAACTACCATGGGCCAGTAGAATCCCATGCGGAAAGCCTTCCCGACCATGGTCCTGAAAGAAGAGTGTGCCCCACACAGACCTGAATGAATGTCATGCAGCAGGTACTTACCCTCCTGTGCGGTGACACACTTCGTTAGGATGCCAGAAAGATTCCGACGATACAGCTTGCCGTCCGTGAGTTTGTACGAGCTCGCCCGGTGCTTCACCCTGCTCCTATCCACCGGCTCGGCCGAGAGCTCACCTGTCGCTAGGAAATGATGGATCGGCTCGGCCCACGAAGGGACACCTTCGATGAAGGCGACCGAGGCCTCTTGATCGGAGATGGAGGGAGAGGCCAGGGTTTCCAGGATCACATCAGGAGGGACTTTGTCATTGGACGACCTGAGCTTGGAGAGGAAATCAACGTCGGAATTGTCCTTCCGCGCCACATGCGTGATTTCCAGGTTCTGGAACCACTTCTCCATCTTGCGTGCCTCGGCGAGGTACTTGGCCATTGAGTCTCCCGAGCACTGGTACTCCTTGTTGTACTGATTGATGATGAGCTGAGAATCGCCCCGTACAATCAACTGGCGCACGCCCATGGCCTTGCAGGCCCGCAGGCCTGCCAAGAGAGCCTCATACTCTGCAACGTTGTTGGTCGCTGGAAACCCAAAATGAACCACATACTTCAGCTGGTCGCCGCGCGGAGTAAGGATGAGAACTCCAGCCCCCGAGCGCTTGAAAGACCTCGAACCATCGAAGTACATGATCCAGGGCTTCTCCTCCTCGACCTCGGGCTTGGGAGCGGGAGGGGATGTTTGCTCGACCACGAAGTCGGCGAGCACCTGCGACTTGATAGCCGTGCGTGCCATGACCCGGATGTCGAACGCCGCCAGCTCCATGGCCCACTTGGCAATGTGACCCTCAGCCTCCGGGTTCCTCAGTATGTCCCTGAGCGGAAAGCTACTCGGGACGACCACCGAGTGCACCTGGAAGTAATGTCGAAGCTTGCGCGAGGCCATGAGAAGGGCGTACAAGAGCTTCTGAACCTGCGGGTAGCGTTCCTTCGGGCCGTGCAAGACCTCGCTGACATAGTGGATCGGGTGCTTCCGTGTATCCCGTTCGGCCACCAAGATGGCACTGACAGCCTGGGCGGTGGCTGCTAGGTAGAGCAGCAGCTGCTCGCCCGACTGCGGAGTGGTAAGCAGAGGTGGGCTTGAAAGGTACACCTTCAGGTCGTCGAACGACCGCTGCGCCTCGGGAGCCCGGAGTCTTGTGAAACAGGCATAATTTACCTTCATCGAACAGAGACCGCCCCTTAGAGCCTTGCGGGTGGCCGTCAGCTTGTCGCGACCGGACCAATGGTCGTCCTGCCGAGGTCGGCGCTGCGCCTGCTGGGGTCGTGGTCAGTTTTGCTAGGAACAGGGCCTCTCCTAGGCCGAGTCCCGCACTTCCATAACCTCACGGCGACCGTCCGCCGAAACGGTTACTTGAAGCCGACCACCCTCACGCTTGCGGTCTCGCTTCCGCTTCTTGGCGACCATACCCTGGTCAGCATTCTTGGCATTAGAGGGACCAGCCTCGCCTGCATTGATGCCAAGCTTACCTTGGTCGAATCGCTTTCGGATCAAGGCGCGTCGTCTGCACAGAGCGCCCGCCATGCGAAAGAGCTTGCCGACTGTGAGCCTCGCCGTGATCTCCAGGTCTTCGGTGAGGCGCCGGTCGTGCACGCCAAACTTGAAGGCCTTGATCACGGCCTCGTCAAACACACTAGGGATCAGGTTCCTAGTGCGGATGAACCACCGCACGAAGTCATGGAGGGGTTCATTCTTTCCCCGATCACTCGGTCCAGTCCTTCTCTCGCCAGCCGCCAGAGCGCCTCGAAATTCAGCGAGGGCGCTGGATTTGGCGCCACGAGTGGAAAGTACCTGGTTTCTGGATGAAGAGCCAGGTGCGAGCAGCGCCGTCCAGGACGGTGGGGAGGTAGTTGGCCATCACGTACTCGTCGCCTCCTGCGGCTAGGATGGCAGTGGTGTAGATCGAGAGAAATTCATCAGGGTTCTTCGTCCCATCGAATCGCTCGATGAACATGGGCTTGAAGCGAGCCGGCCACCGCACCCGTTGGAGGTCGTCAGAATACGCTGTGCAGCCGTATGCCGGGACAGGGGTGCGCTTGGGAAGGTTCTCGCTGCTGCTAGAACTGGATTCCTGATCGCTTTGGTGCCCCACCCTGTGATCTTGGTGGCCGTGGCGGTGGGCCCGAGCATCGCCTGGGAGGTACTGTAGGCGCTCATGGACCCGCCGACGCCTCAGGGGAACGTCGGGAGAAAGGCTCGACGTGCCGCTGCTGGAGCGGGGGTCACTGTACGCCGGTCGTCGCCGCCCCCCATCCGGAGTCGCACTCGAGGAACGACGGCGAGGAGGCGTACGAGACAGGCCTCGAGATTGCCGGTGCGCAGGAGACCGGCGGGGGTGCTGGCGCCTACGCAAGGAGCTACCGTCACTCCTCAACGACCGGGACCCAGCAGGAAGGCCCTGACGCTGTGATGGCACAACTTCGGTCGCGGCCTTATCGAGCTCGTCTATGAGAGCTCGGCCGAAGAAACCTGACATCGGTCGCACGAGATCGGTCATGACTCGTGCGATTGCCCGGAGTGTCCCGAGGACGTTCCAATCTTCTCAAGCTCCTCTTGCCGGAGGGCGGGTATGGCCTAATTGATGGCAACCTGGGCCATCCGGCGAGCATCTTCAGGGGTCTTCGGGCTGCGCTCCCCCTCCTCCATGTTCTCGTCATGGCTAGCGGCCATGAGAATGAAATGGTTTCGCAGCGGCGGAGAAGGGGAGAACAGGGACGTGGAACTTCCATGCTCGAGGGCTGCATTCGAGCCAGAGCTCACGGAATGCGCTGCTGCAGAAGACACCACACCTTGAAAACCTGCGATTTCTTTCGGTTGAATGAAGCTTTGGGCCCCATGATGGGCGCCAGCTATCGACGATCGGGATCGCCTGACCGCAAAAGTGAAGAGGGGGTTGTGTGAGTGTAGGACCCAAGAAGCACTTTGCTCAACGACGGTGTGGACGAAGGTCGGGCGTGGCGTCAACGAGCAAGAGCCAGCGAGTTATACTGGTTCGAGCCCCCGTGAGTGTAATGACTCTACGTCCAGTCTTCTCCTGAGGCGGAGGAACTTACTAATGGCGATTACAATGAGTGTTTACAGCTCGAGCTTGAGCGCTCTGTGTGTGTGTGTCTATGAAGCTATTGTCAGTGAGTTCGTGTCTCTGTACATGCCTTACAAGGCCTTTTATCCTCCCGAACGCTGCCTGTAACGGACGAGAGAGATTCCTGGGGGAGTGGCTTCGTGCATATTGAAGGTGGGCTGTAACTGCTCCGGAAATGTCGCCCACTCCCGTCTTGACGCCATTACTCAAGTCCTGGTAACCATCGAGTAAACGCACGCCCAAGCCAAGGTCGTGGTCAAGCGGAGATGGGACCTATCACCGCTCCAGCTCGAGGTCGTGCGGGGGCCAACAATGCCTAGGTCGTGGTCGGAGGCCTTTACTGCATTGCTATGAGCCGGGTACATTGTTGACTGTGTGTTGACTTGTCAGAGATTTATCAGTCCCCGACACACCTAGATCTAAAGCTTCCAATCACCTTTACCTCGTGTAATGTCATATTTTGAACTAGATCTCCACCCTACATCTTCATACAACAACAAAAACAAGCATCGAAAACAAATTTTTGATCATAGTGATCTTGCTTAAAAAGTTCAAGATTTCTCCACATCCATTGAAAAAAATAGCAATCTCTAAGTGAGAAGGATGTTCACATGATGTTACTAACCTTGAAACACTTAATTTGGAGCTAATCACCCCAAATTAAAATTTTGGATAGCACCTCCCCAAGAACAGCGATGAGCCAGCCCTTCTCTGTTCGATCGTACTCTGCTGGCTCGTGGAGGAAGAAGGGTTTAAATGCGCTGCGCGGGAGGGCTTCCAGAAGTGGTTTGAGACACGAACCGCTTTTGAATGTTGAGTTCTAGAAGCGGTTATTGTCTCAAACCGCTTCTAAAAATCAGAAGTGGTTTGAGACAAAAACCGCTTTAGAACTCAACATTCAGAAGCGGTTCGTGTCTCAAACCGCTTCTGAAAGCCCTCTTCGGACCGTTGCCTACGAACCGCTTCTGGTGCGAACATCACAACGGGTTCACACCAAACTGCTTCTAATAGGCCGGTTGTGATGCCCAGTTCTGTCGTAGTGCTAACTAAAGTGTGATACTCCTTCCTTAGCAGAGAATGTTATTACATACAAATAATGTACTATCGTTATTGTTTACTCATTGCGTTAAGCTCATAGGTTTCGAATCACACAGGCTATGTTATTTATCTCTTTTAAGAGCCTAACATGTAAGAGACCTTTAACTAAAAACTGCATTTGGAATTTCAATAGCTCTGTTGAGAAAGTATAATGGGATTGCATGATTTCTTAGCTCATTGATATTGCCATGGCTATATACTACTGTTAAATACTTGCCCATTTGAGTGTGTGTGTGTATATATATATATTATCGACGATCGGGATCGCCAACCGCAAGAAATGAGATGTGGGTCAGTGTGATGCGGGACCCGAGCAGCGCTTCGCTCAAACGGAGGAAAAGTGAAGACGTGACTATGGTCGAAGCAAGACGGCAACGAGCGTGAGACCGAGATTTATACTGGTTCGAGCCCCTGTGGAGGTAATAGCTCTACTCCAGTCGCCTTGCGGCAGTTTTCTTGGTTACTTCTGAGTACAGGGATGTGCTACAGCTCAAGTTTAACAATGGCTATGTCTAAGCTCGAGCTATGTGTGTTGTGAGTTCGTTGTCCCAAAAGACTGCGCTTCCTTGGTCTTTATACCTCCTCTGCACGCAACGGACGGGAGAGATTCCCGGGAAGTGGCCTTCATGCACGTTGAGGGCTGGCAGTAACCGCTCCGGACTTGCTGCACGCACCTGCTCCAACCCCACGACCCACTCCTTGGGCAACCGCCAGTCAAATGCTTGATCTGAAATCCAAGGATGGACTACGGCTCCTGGACAGGGCCCGCCCGAGCTCGAGGTCGAGCGGGGCCGTGCTCGGGGCCAGCGCGCTCTAGGTCGAGCGCCTCGGCACGCACCCAGGTCGTGGCCGGGGGCCGCCCGAGCTCGGGGGATCCGTTGACCGCGCGCCGGCCGGTCAAAGGACGCCCAGCCCTCGTCATATATATATATATATATATATATATATATATATATAACAATGCTGCCATTTTTCCAGTATTCTTGCTGATGTTTACATATATATTATTTTGCTTCAAGGAGCGACTGCCTTCTAGCTAGCGCGCTGCCTGACGCTTTTGTCTATGCAAGCCAAACGGAGATACATCTCAGGCTAAAAGTACTCATGGTGTGAATAGAAATGCAACCTTCCGGATCCTTTTTTTATTACTAATGTATATCATGTTAAAGTATATTTAGTTTGTTTGCTTGAGTTATGGGAAAATGGTCTCCCAGAAATCAGATTACCATTTTAATAAATGTTTCATTGGCCATATGTACATGTCTAAATGAATATATGTTGAGCAGTACTTCAATGCTTTCCCTCCCAATACAGGTTGTATAAATCTTGAAGTAAACGAAGGGGTAAATAATTATCATTTACCATTTATTCATGTTTTAATATTTATGCAATTGTCTCGGACTAAGCTGATATGTATCTCAAGCTAGCATACACGAAATTCTAAGCTTTATGTTCATTTCTATGACAAATCTATGTCTTCCTAAAGTATATTTATTTATTTGCCTAAGATATGAGAAAATGATCTTGGAGAGAAATAACTATCATTTTAGTTGATCACATTTACATATCAAGATGAATAATGAGGTTCCAAGGAATAAATTAAGAATTGCGGTTGGTAAAGTATAGAAAGAATCAGATTAAACATTGTAAGATGTGATATAAACTGTAGGTTAACCTGTTTCATTTTAAAAACAGCATTGTCGTCGCCTCACATATTTCCAACAATTGCTCAGAAATTGGTAAAACAATGTTGTGACTTTTTTTGTTTCTTTTAATAATTTTTTTAGCTACGCAAAAAATGCCAACTCTAATTCCTTTCATGTAGCAGTTGCGTTATGGCATTTGTTCATAACGGAGCATATATTCAATCAGATTTTTTATGTTGAATGTTATAAGCGATATTATCAGCAAAACATGATCTTTTTCTTCATAATGGACTCTTCAAGCCGACTTTACACATTTAGTGCTGCTTCATGACGCCGTGACAGTCTAGAAATTTATTCTACGTACAATGATGCATGGGATTAATTTAACATCCGCGGCAACTCTCTGGTTCCAAATATATATATATATATATATATATTTGAATCTTGCTCCTCTCAAAATCAGGGGCCCACATATCAGTGCCCATGTGCCATACAAAAGTGAAATAAACTAGGGGGCCCATGAATCATACACAGAAAGTGGACCGGCGGTTTACTTTGGTCTTAAAGAGGACTGCCAGGTGGGGCCCACCAGTCAAACTAGAGAGAAAAGCAGAGAGGGAGAAAACAGGGAAGGCGCCGTAGTAGCTCTGAGCAGCGGCTGCAAATAGGGGTGGGCATAAAAAACCAAACCAAACCGAATTAACTGAAATTTTTGGTTTTTTCAGTTTTTGATTTTCGATTCTGTTTTTATTTTACTGTTATTCGGTTTTCAAGTTTCGGTTCGGTTGTTCTGTTCCAAAAACCGAAATCACCGAAAAAACCAATCAGCCGAACGCGTTCCACAAAAATCCCAGTCCCGATCTCTCTCCTCCTCGGCTCCTCAGTAGTCAGTCGTCACGCAGAGAGAGAGAGAGAGAGACTGATCCCATTCTTCTCCCCCTTCTCTAGATCTCTCTCGTCTGATCGTCTCTCCTTCAGATCCATTTGCAGCTCTCGTCTAGATTTGAGTCTCCTCCTTCGGATGGATTGGACCCTCCCCTCTCCAGTCTCCCCCCACCATGCGTGTGCATCGTCGGCTCTCCATTCTCCCCCCACGACGTGCTCTGGTCTCACCCCCACCTCCGATCCCAATTCGCCTGCAACAGGTGGAGCAGCCTCCGAGGACATGGAGGCATAACGTCGTAGGGCAGAGCCACAGTGGACGATCTCCTCCATCCTCGATGCAGGCTCCGATGCTCTTATCCACCCACTACTCCTCCATACTCAGCGCAGGCTCTGGCGCAGCCGCTATCCTCTATCGACCTACTTGCCCCTGTCGCTGAAAGGATCGAGTTGGCCTAGAGGGGGGGTGAATAGGCAACTTTTAAATTTTAGATTTAAGTAAAAACCTTTAGCACTAGTTAAAATGAATCCCAAGAGCTCAAATACTAGTAAGCCAAAATATTCTACAAACTAACACAAAATTAACAAGAACTAGCACAATTAAGAGCAAAGTTCAATAGCAGAAAATAAACAGTGAAATGTAAACTAAAGGTAAAAGAGGGGATTCAAAGACAAGTTTCTACTTCCACGTTAGAGCACTTTTTTTTGAAGTATTGCTCCCAAAGCTAGTTGCAGCAGCTTTGGTCTTCACTAGGGTGACTCTTTCACCACTCCGGTGAAGTGAGTCCTAACCTCTCACAATGATGGTGGCCTTCCACAAACCCCTTTGGATAGGTCGCACCAAAAACTCCTCCAAGCCGTCTAGGAACGCCTAGTTCCAAGAGTAATAGACCATCCACAAGGTTTGTCCCTTGGTTCACTAGTACAACACTTGCTAGACTAAGCTTGGAGCAAGAACATTTAGGAATTTTTTGGATTTTGAGTTTAGAAGTGAAGCACAGTCTCTTTGATGGCTTGAGAGCTCTAAGATGCTAAAATACCAAGAAGATCAAAAATTCTATCCAAGGAATACCCTGAATGAGCTTTTATAGCCATTTGAGCAAGAGCTAGCTGTTTCAACTGCCACAGTAGCCATTGGACATATCAGACTGTCAAAAACAGGCTAAACTCAATTGCTTCGGACTTAACTTGATTAAGCTTCACAAGTTGCTCTGTGTACAATAGATCAAAAATATAGATACAAGCATTTGCGCTGGACTAAGCCAGCTAGGCCCATTGTACATAGGCTTTGGAAAGAAATTGAGTGCGGCAAAAAAGGGTAGATTTGCACATTTGCGCCGGACAGAATTTGTTTGGTCCGCCGTAGAAGGTATATCTGGAAACGCTTGGTCTGGAGGACTTTTTGAATGCAAGAGAAAAATACCCGAGAGATACATATTTGCGTCGGACTAAGAAAAAGGTCGGTTCAGCGTAGATATGAGTTAGTGCTGGACTGATTTTGTGTCAGCGGAAAACAGTCCGACATAAATGACATACGCTCAGTTTGATTTTTGTAAAAGTAGTTTTCAACGTGGGACTGAAAAAGAATGGTCCATTGTAGACTTAGTTTGCGCCGAACTGTTTTTTAGAGGAGATCAGGTTGGTTCGGCGTGAATGGGATTTAGTTGAGAAAGCGCCGTACCAAAGAATAGATTGTGATTTTTTTTGGGTCTGGCGTGAATGGAAAACAATCTATTTGGGTGTAGGCTTGATTTTAGTGGGGGAATATCTTTGATATGACTTTGACTCTAAGTAATCTAACTAACTTAGCCTATGAACCATGGTTTTAACTTATGCATTGTCCCCCTTTATAAGTAGGAATAAGTGGATATTTGCCACTCCTCAATTTGGAATTAAAAGGCATGATGCCACATTTCTGTACAGTTGTTCTGATTGGGACAACAATAAAACGTCACTTGTGTGGAAAGATCATGTCAAATTCTTAGCCATATACCAGGGTGATGTGTGGAAATCCTTAGCAGATCGAGCTCCCAGAGCATATCTGTTCTACAGCAGGGGAATTCAAGCGTGAGAAGGCCATCCATGTCAGTGTTTTTTCATAAAACCCCATGGCAAAATCGGAAGTCACGGACAGATCCTTTCACGGTAAATTTGAAATCCGGGATAGGTCCTTTTACGGTTATTTTGCAAAAGAAAGACTTTGTAGTTCTACAAATTTCGGTTCTTTCAGCTCAAAAAATTTAAAATTTTTTGAAATCACGAATAGGTCTTTCCACAGGTTATTTTGCAAAAAGAACCCCGTAGTTTGGAGATACAATAATATGATATATATTCCAGTTTGGAGATACAAAAATATGGGTTGCTTGCTTTTCGTTCTGTGCAAGAGAGTGCCTGCGAACCTTGATATCTGCAGTCATGGTAGCAAAGTTCTCTTCAGTGGACTTGGAAGTGAGGAAATCATCGATGGTGTCATGGACTTGACAAGATATTACCCGACCGTCGTAATGTATTCCCGCTGGTTGAATTAAGCTTCTGTTAATAAGCTCATTAAAGTAAGTATCTCCTAACTTTAGGAGATTATCTTGAGGTTCGCCGTGAATAAACCCTTCGGCAACCCATCTTTGCAGCAAATCATCTCTAAAAATAATATCATCTTCTGGAAACATAGCCACACACAACAGGCATGCTCTTAGATAATGAGGTAGATCAAAATAACTAAGAGACAATATCCTTGTCATGCCCTCTGAATCTGAATCGTCGCCAAGTGCATGACCAATAGATCTTCGTACCCCATCCCACTGATCTGTTGAATGTTTTGTGGCCAACAAACTAGATACAGCAATGATTGCCAATGGTAAACCACCGCATTTTTTTAAGATTTCATTAGAAGCTTTCTCGAGGTCAGAAGGGCACCTCTGCTCAGACCCAAAAATTCTTTTTAGAAATAACCTCTTTGAGTCGATTGGACCAAGTGGCTTAATGGTATAAACAAGGTCGCCATCTGAAGAGCAACATGATTGTGCTACATCATTTTTGTGTGTTGTTGTGATTATTCTGCTATCGCACAAATTCTTCGGAAAGGAACACTCGAGAGAGTGCTGGGATGGCACACAATTAGAGAGTGTTGGGATGGCACTGATCTTTTTGAACCAACTAGCAGGAGCACTGCTATCTTCCATTTAAGAACAGAAAAGTTATTTACTGCTTTACAACTATTATCATAAAGATTGTATGTCAGACTGGCAGCGCCGTCTTTACTGCTTTACAACTATTATCATAAAGATTGTATGTCAGCAAGCAGGGCACACAAACCGAGTTACGATAGAATTATCGCCAATACTATTGCTTTGTCAGATGAGGAGGATGCCATGATCTGGCAGCTCCATTCCTCAGGTGTTCATATTGTTCAATTCTAATATGCAGTGGTTAATTTTAGGAGGATTGTCCCTGTTCTTATTCCTGCTGTTTGGAAACTTGTTATTCCACCTAGAGTTCAGTGCTTTTTACAGTTAGTTTATCACAATAAGATCCTCACAATTGAAAACTTGTCAAAAAGATAGTATATATCAGATAGTAGTTGTGTCTTTAGCAATGAGATAGAAACGGTCCATCATTTGTAAAAAAGCAAATATGATTCTGAATATGTTGTATTCAGCTGCCTCGTAGTGTCTGTGGAATGAAAGAAACAATATTTCTTTTTGATCTTTTTTATGGTACACTAAATTTAATATAGACCATTCATAATTTTCAATCCAATAGATCAGATTAGCTATTATTTATCTATAATTTCTCTAATAGTAGAATAGTAGAAATACCCTTAATAAATTAATGGCTACATCTCATTTCTTCTAACTCGCCATATACTACCAACAAAATACAATGTAAAATTTCTCTTGTTTTGACACCGACAATGGTTTGGTATGCAGGTTCTTTGGAGCAAATTTCTCTTGAAGACGCTGATGGATCTTTGCATCTGTCAGCAGAACTCCAAGGACAATGGGGCGCCATAGCTGACATGGATACTACTGCCGAAGTGGCAGCCAAGTGCTAAATTAAGTTTACGCGAACTGATGCAAACAATGAATAGTCCTGTATGGCCAAAAAGCTGGTTCCAACTTCGGGTTTGATTGTTTGCACTAACTACGAACTGTCCTTGAAAAGCCCTTAACTAATGGCGTGATTCAATATATATATAACTTTGGATAAAACAGAAACAAAAAAAGAAAGAATGAATGGAAAACTTAACTTGGATGTCAAATAGTGAGTCGATGTAATCACATACCGTTTGTTTTCAAGGAATTTCACGATTTCTCCAATTAGTTGTTGTTCGTCCCCTGCTTCAGTATGGGAATAATCCATGTTGCGAATTTGAGATAATATAGATCTAAAAATCTTCATCATATCGGGATTTTGTGAAATTGACACGAAAGCACGACACTCAAATTTCGCTCCAAGCTTGTGATATACTTGATTGGCTAGAGTTGTCTTGCCTAACCCTCCAAATCCGACAATGGAGACAACCTTTAGCTGCTTCACCGATTCATCCTCGCCATTCATGAGCCACCCAACAAGCTTCTCCGTTGGCCCATCTATACCTACAAGTTCCGACACATCTTTATAAATGGGGCGTACCCGTGGGTCAATAGTCACACTTCTAGACTTGGAGGTTCCCTCGTCAATTTGGTACCTTGAGTACCTCTCGCTCACTTCTGTTATTTGCTTCTTGATGTCCTTGATCTCTTTAGCAATCTGATGGCGAGCCTTGATCTCCGCCAACATGTTCTTGCTCTTGTCAATAAGCTTCTTGAATCCACTAGTATTTGAAGCGGACAAGCGATCATCAAGAACCATGAACTTGTCGATGTTGTCCTCAATATCGAGGACAGCTCCCGCGACAACCCTAACCCGGAGCTGGCTTGCTCGTCAGTTCCTCCACATCGGACATCCTTAGGAGGAAGGCATTCATTGCTTCAAGCTCATCCTTCAGAACTTGATGTCACCACGCATATGCTTGAGCATCTTGTACTCATCGGTGAGCATGGCTCCAAGTTTACACAGAGGGAACTCATGGCCCTGTGGATGCACTCACCAAAAATTCGCCATTGCTCGCTTGCTCTTCGTGTCACCGAAGAGGGTTTTCTAGACACAACCCGGCTTTGGTTTGTGAGCTCTGCTAGCTATGGCCTTGTAAGAACGATAGTAGCAGATGATGAACAGCCCCTCAATATCTAACGTTATTATGTATGGATTCTTTTCACAGCAGCTTTTTTATAATCATGGCATTATTAGATTTTATTGGTTTTACATCCTACATTTTTTAACTAAATTTATGAACTATCAGTCATGTAGACTGTTTCTCTAGTAAATTGTCAAGATATATTGGTGACATGTCATATTCATTAACTACAAGAGCTCTTTGTATGTTCCCCAAAACTAAATCTTAAGAAGAATTTCAAAAGAAACAAATTTAAATCTTAAGAATATTTCAAAAAAAATTACACTTGGGATTATCTTAGTATTCGTCCCAAGATTATTTGGGGAATGTATGCGATTACAAAGATTGCAATCGATCAAGGATTTGTCCACGAGCCCTAACAAGACAGATTTACTAAATTTCGTGGTTCTTATAGTAATGGAGTCCAATTGTAATACAACGAAGACTTGGGGGTTGACTGGCTATTTTTACTAGCATTTCCCGGTATTGACAGAAAATACAATGCACTTGTCCATGAATTTCGTCACAAGTTCCTTTGTGCAAAGAGACGCCATTCAACCTTTATGCAGGTTGTTGTCGTGCACTAAGAAAGGTGATAGCGATGTGTAAATATTTTAGAAAAAGGAGTTGTCTCCGGCCTCTGTTAAAGCACACAGTCCGGTTTTATTACAAAATTTGCAGCCGCTTTTTAGCACAAATGCGAAAGAGACATTACAGAAATGCATCAAAACTTAAGGATAACAAAGTCTATAATTATGCCGCCAGCCATTATTAACAAGAAGCTTCATTGCAACAACTTCAAGATGCAAGCACACAGAACGAATAGCCTCTCGTGCCTCCTCACGCTGCAAAAGCGCCCAAAACCTTAACCAATATGTTCCCCTGAAGATGGCCTACAAAAAAGGAGTATAACGTTTGTTCTGAAACACAATATCATTACGACAACACCAAATTGCCCAACAAATAGCCACCGCACCAATAAAGATCTGTTGTTTATGATGATTCCCTATACCATTAAGCCATTCCCTCATCATGTGAGACATAGAAATAGGAGGTCTTAGCCCAGTAGCTAAATGAATTATTCGCCAAATAGATCTAGCATGATGGCAATTGAAGAAGAGATGATTAATTGTTTCATTACAAGAAACCATAACAACTCATAGAGTTTAGATCAAAACAAACATTCTAAGACGGACTCAAATAAACTGACTCAATAAACTTGACTCAATACATGAGTCGACTCTCGCAAAAACTAAAACTCTCTAGTCGTTGAGCCATCTAGGCTGCGGTCCTCCAAAGTAGCATCATGCGGTGGAGCTTGGCGCATAGGGGCAAACTGATCCTGATGCCCCACAGCTGGCGGTACAAAAGAGCCCACCGACTCAGCTGGCTCCGGGGCTGCCTGCTTAGGTACTGGTGGCTCTGGCACCACCTGCACTAGTGCCTCCTGAACTGGTGCCTCCTGCACCGGCGCCTCCTGCTCAGGCTCGGACTCCTCAGGGTCGGGGTCATGCAGCTCTAGCTCTGGCTCTGACTCGGGTCCCTCCAGGATCTCCTCCAACTCGTGCACCCTCCTGATGTAGATACCCAGGCCCTCAGTAGCCTCCCGTAGCTGGGTCCTGACCTCCGCGATCTTGTCACGAGCCCTCTGCAGCTCCTGGACTATCTCGTCCAAGGTCTCCTCCTGGGCGATGACGTATCTCACCATGTGGGTGATCGTAGCGTCGTCCTCCTCGATCGGGTCCCAGTTGAAGCAGTTGTCCCTGCGTGGATGGTGACGAAAAATAGTGCCCTCTAGCTCGGCGGAGTAGGTGCGGGCGATCTGCCGCATCGCAAGGCGTGCGGTCTCTTGGATGCCGGCCTCGAACGTAGACCTCCTGCAGCTGACGTGGACAGGACGACTCGCCCTCCCCCTGTCTCGCACGTAGATGGTGATCTTCACATGCCAGGCAATATCCAACCCTGCCCGGACCACAGAAGTACCTCGGTAGATCGGCCTCACAAAGCCCTCAAGAAACTGCAGCATAAACCACAACTCAGCCGCGAAGCCTCCAGTGCGCTCACCAGGTATGGATCCTCCTCATCTGCCAAAACACACCTCATTAGCTATAAATTTTTTTTAAAATCATGAAGTAATAACAGAAAATTTGCAGCATAGACACGAAGTAAGAAGAAAAAGATTAGTCACGATTTCATTCATAATCTTGTGCAATTTTAATCTTTAGAAAATAACCTTATCTTTATCGACCAGTCTACCTAGGGTCAAGTCCTATAGTCAGTATGCTCTGATACCACCTCTGTCGTGCCCCGAATTAGCAAATCCGGACACTCTGTGTATTCTGCACTAGCCAGGATCGCGCTAGTGCACACAGGCTTAACAGGGCTAAAGTACCACAATCATACACAGCGGAATAACAAATAAGTACTTCAAACATATATATAAACGAGTTGTTTGACCATATGGTCACCTTACATCAGTTTGCCACGCAGGGCTTACATTATTCAGAGTAAAAGATAAACAACAGCGGAAAGTAAACGTCTTGGTGATCCATCTTCGCCACAGGCACCTTGACAGAGGCTTGCTCCCTAGTTTTCTGGCTCTTCGATGAACTCCTCCTCATACGCAGGTGTAGTCTACTCTTCTGGTAAATTTTGTCCGCAAGGGTGAGTACACACCGTACTCAACAAGTCATGCATAGAATGCAGTTCTATTACTACATGCATGGCTTGTACAAAGGAATGGCTCTACTGGTTATTCTGCTTTTTGCATCAATATTTTAAACTACTACTTATTTAGATTGAAAGCATCAAAACCATATAAACATTATATATCTCAAGTTGTTTTCCACATAATTTTGGACACACAGTCCCTAATCAACTTTCTTCATCAACCCTGGCACACAGCCTTCCACCCCATTTTATTTTCAAAACACTACCCCTTGACTCTAATCCCCGAGCATTGTCCAGTACCGTGGCTCGGCTATTCGAACAGTTTTAACACTCTGCAGAGGTTGTACACTTTACCTACAAGATACAGTCATACGCCACAAAGGCAATTGACCGTAACAAAACCTTTCAGATACTTCTATCTCCACCTAGAAACCTCTTCGGGTTGCCTTCACTATCACTTCCCTCACTCAGAGCCGAAGTATAGGACCGACAAACGCCGTTGGATAGGGTACCAAGCCGAAGCACAGGCACGCTCCCCCGTACAGTTACCCCCGTATAACTGCCACCCCGAGGTATCAAAGGTAAGACAACAGAATCCTACTAAACTAGGTCTTCCCATTCAGACATGTGGTTGTACGAGAGACTTAGGTCAAAGGCTTGCAAGGTGAAGTCCTTAACTGACCAAAGCAAGAAATCCTTCTCACAAAATTTGGCACACAGCCCTCACATCACTCAAAACCCACCAAATGCCACATAGGCTCACCTGGCACGAAGTCTCGGTCCACTTGCCCCAGTCTAATCAATTCCATCCCCAAGTCATTTAACGATGCAACACATGCCCGTAATCATCTTTCATGTAGAACCACACAGGTTTCTACATTCCAGTATCAATACCAACATCATTCCACCTTTTATCAAAATGCATTCACTATTCTTTAGTAAATATTGCTTTTGTAATCCAAACAGAATTGTTCACGTTATAAGCATGGCTAAGCAACTATTCACGGTCTAGCCTCCCGTGTTGGCACAATATCATCACAACCAACTAATATTGTCCACTTAGGTTTATCAAAGAGATCATGGCATATGAATATTAATAACAAGGTGGCATTAACAATTAGGTTGGCTAGCTAATTCACCCAAAATATTTAAATCCATTTTTAGTTGAATTAGCATGCATAGTTTGAAAATAAAATACATTTCAAAACCTAGGAGCAACATGGTCAAAGCACAACTTGCCTTCGAACAGCTGCTGGTCCTGATTCAAAGTTAGGTCTTGCTCTGAAAATCCTCCCTCAACACTTCCCGACAGATCAACGTCTAAATAAAATCAATATACACACAATAAATATATTTTAAAGAGAGAAAATTCATCTCTAAAAATTCCATAAAATTCACCAATAAATAGATCTTGATTTTACAAATTTTTAGAAATTGGAATCACTCAAATCGGAGTTAAAATACAAAAGTTATAACCATTTGAAATTTTAAAATAAATAAAAAAAATAAACCGAATTTCTTTATTTATTTTTATACTGAAAATTCGGCATTTATGATGTCATCATGACATCAGCACCGAAACTATTTTCCACCGAATTATTTTTCTAAAGAAAATCAGAATTATGACGTCAGCATAACGTCACTGCTGATGTCAGCATCTACTGTGCCATGACTAACAAGTGGGTCCCATTGATGACGTCATCTGCTGACGTCAGCATGACACGTGGCACGATCTGGTCGCTACGCGTGTCAGCGAATTATCAATCCGCGGCTTGATCTAATCTCAACCGTCCGATTAATAATGGACGGCCACGATTGACTCAACGATTCGGTTCCTCTAGACCTAGTCAACGTATGCCAAGATTCGTGCGCTTGCCACACGTCTCAATCTGAACCGTGCGATGAAATCAACGGCCGAGATTGCACCGACGGTTTAGCTCTGTCCATCCAGAGCTGACGCGTGGCACAATATCAACCCTCGGATCTAAATCGTGCGGCTAAAAGTGAATCGGGCGATGTCAACAGCAACGGCCGTACCGACGCCTCGTTTCTTGCGCGACACGCGTCAACACGGGATTAGCCCGGTGCGCTGCATGATCTCTACCGTTCATTCAAATTCCAACAGTCTAGATGAAATCTACTATGCGCGTTAAAATTTGCTACATGGCTTTCTAGATGCTCGACGCGTGGACTAATCTAAGCCATTCACTTCGAAATCCAACAGCTATTATCTAACACAGTCTGAGCACACGTGGGCGATCCCTAATTCGGGCACATGGCGCTATCCTAACCCTACGTCCACAGATCTACGGCCAATATTGAATCAATCTTACGCTATCAATGTAAATCCAACGGCTACACTTAAAGACACTAAGTGGCATGATAAAGACTACACGATTATAATCTAACGGCCGGTGTTTGAAGATGGCACTCACTGTTGAGATGAAGACGTGGAGCAATCGTAGTTGTTCGGCGACGATCGGACGGCGGTCAAAGCTCCACGTTCCGGCGAAGGCACGGCGAGTAGAGGTGACCGGAGTTGAGGAAGACGACGTCGTTGACGGCGCTCTAGTACTTTTACAGCGACAAGAAGCGGCTCCTCCGATGTGGTTCGACACGAGGATCACTCCGGTGATTTCAAACACAGCGAAGACTTACCGGAGTGGGCGCAAACGGTGGCGGAGTGGTCTCGGAACTACGACGAACAACTACAGGCGCTATGGCAATTCTTGGGAGGTGTGAAAGGTCTCGAAGTGTGCGAAAAAATGTGCTTTATATAGCGCACCGGAAGATGAAGCGAAAGGGTCACTCGCCGGCGTTAATGGCGAGCGGTTACCGATCGTAACGCACGGTGGCGGCGGCGTTACCCGAAGACAAAGACGAGATGACGTGGACGCATCTCGTGCGTACACGCGGCGAAGATCTGACTGGCGCGGCGACGAAAGGGCACGGCCGATCCTCAGCTGTCCATTCTTCATCACCTCAAGATCCATGGTGTACCACCTCACACCGAAGAAAATTCAAATAAGAAACAACACATCCCATAACTTTTGCCCCAAACCACACAACTCGAGAAAGAAACCCTGTTCTGGGACCCAAATCTCTTCACTCACAACCAACACTCGCCTCCAAAGAGGGGAAAATTTTCGTTTTCTAATCGAAAACCACTTTTAACAACAGCTAAAGATTTCATCTTTTAGACCATTCCCAAAGGTCATTCCCATTCAAGAACTTCCAACATTTTCCATACCTCTATTTATTTCCTTCATTTAGTAAATCCACAAACTACCATCACATCAATTCATGATTAAGCATTCTTTCTTCCTCATCTTCATTCATCCACTAACTTCGCAACTTGGCGAAACGCAGCGATTCTAGAAATTCTCCATTGCACACCAACAGAACGCCTTATCAAAGGCATACACCCAACAGATTACACTGACAATCCAATTACATAGATTTTAATCATAAATCCAACCTTTCACCTAAATACATCACCCTCGGACAGGTTACCACCAACATTAACCAATTCTTCCCCATGGTACTCATTACGGAAAGTAAGCTATAACTCCAACCATAATCAACCTACCAAATCAAAGTCCACTTCGTAAGCTACATTCAAGTTTTTTTTCCTTTTCAAAGCAATTTCAGTAGATTTAACGTCTGCCACCCATACTTCCGATTTGTTAACAATACGATCAACCGCTGGATCAAACCATTTAAGTCTCCCTTAATAAACAATATCTCCTTGAGATATAAATCGTCCAAAATGGCTATAAGACCATCCATTGCTAGCAGCAGACCAAGCTCCCACATATTCCATCTAATGATTTTTCGCATTTTAACTCCATTCCATTCTAGGTCATTTTATCGTCACCTCGTAGAAACTTAACATTAATCAACCCATTTCGAACACTGAGGACACCTCTAGTCAAAGCAATCCCATCAACTTATTTAAACAAGTTCCTCAACCAAACTTGTCATCCTGTCATCATCATAATCAATACTAGCCCCACGCAACCACCATGTCCATTCCTCCACTCATAACCGTGGATTACCAAGTCCAACATTTGAGTCCTTAACATCTATCGTATTAGGGTTAACTACCCTAATGACACCATCCTGCTATTAAACTTTTACGAGAAGATCTTCAACCAACCCACAACTCACTCTGATTGCCACAATCTCCTTTCGAGAAAAAGAAATCCAACCAGAAACTTCCAAAGAAGATCGACTCTCAAAATTCCACGAAGGCAGGGAGTTGCGCAAATAAATTCACACGAACGAAAAGCGAATCGGCCGAATAACACTTTTCACCAAAACTTCAACTTGGAGAATGACAACACGAAGAAATCCATAACTTTCTCCGCAAAGCAACCAAAAGAGGAGCGACATAATACTCTTTTCTTTGACTTAAAGCCAAGAAGACCAAAAGAGGACAAAACCCAATTAGCATTCTCCAATTTATGACAGAAGAACAGGGACTCTCCTCACACGAGGTTATGAATCCTCCGGTGCTGGCTCTCAACTGCCACACCGACTGACACGGCTACACGACAAAGCCCAAATCCCTTCGGCACAAAGAGTCCCACCGGACTAAACCAATCAATCTACCACTTCAAATACATAGCCATAAATGATACCATAGCCTTAACAAGACTAACATATAACAAATCAACAAGTATCAATATAGCATTAATAACAAAGTAAGCATTGTAGCTCAATGCAACGACACCCCATCCCTTTCCTACTGTGCATCAGAGTGTGTCAAGTTTTAAATTATTTAACCATTCTACATCAAGTTTTAAGGTTATTGCCCTATGGCCACATTTCAAAGGTTCAACCTAAACCATGTTTCTACCTTCACACAAAGAACATTTTAATTCATTCTAGAATTACTTACTACATTCAGACGCCACGGACACAAGCCCGCTCGATACTAATCAGTAACACCCGGCGCCAATCGCAGACCGCGAATGCTACCAAGACTCTCAAATAACTAATGATGCCTCTAGTGAAAAGACAATAATTAACCTCGACTCTAAAAAACGGTTTAAAACTAAGCCACGAAATTTATGAAATTTCGCAAAGACTCTCCCTAAAACTAGGACATCCACTCAGCAGACAAAAGAGCAATAGAAGTAATATAATATATCAAACACTTAAAATAGAATCAAACCATCTAGCAGGTCCTTAGATAAGCAATCACACATCCAATAGAAATTAACAACTCCAAAGACGACGAGCAACACATAACAACACCATTATTTACAACCGGGCTTAACAATTTAATTAAATGCGGTGGTGATGACCGAGTTGTGTACGTGCTTCTACTCCCAACCCAACGAGTAGTCCGCAAGGTACCTAAAACAAGAAGCAAACAAGCGTGAGTCCAAGACTCAAAGAAAGTGCAATCAAGCATAAAAGTAATGAGCTCGACTAGAATATAAATGCTACAAGACATAAAGTAAAATTTTCTTTAATTGATACCGTAAATAAAAGAAGCGTTAAATTCATGTACAACCAAACATATGAGCACATCTACTTCATCGCTTGACATAAACACTACTTAAGTGAAAATCATACAAGAAAAGAAGCAAGATTCTATTCCCATTTACCACATACAACTCGGAAACGAATTAAACCATACTCACGCCTCAATAATCGCTCCAGATGAGTCCACGACAAATCCTCAACTTGTCATTCCCCTTTCTCATCAATTAACATTTACCAAATTGCAACACACAATGCAATGCGTTTATGCTCTCATCCCTTTTCCTCATAAATCAAAATAATGAATGCACCATGCATGCTCATAATGCACATTGACATAGCATATACCAGTATAGCTGAGTGCACACCCGTCGGTGTGCACCCTCAATCCCACCCATCCCGTGGCGGGGCCTACTCTTACTGACTCGCTCTCATTCACCTCGATGAATAGGACTACGAGGTAGGACTTTTGTGCTCACTACGGGTGAGCACCGACATGAATGCAACTATGCAATTGACATGAATGCATTTCATCCCTCATTCATTTTCACCACACATAGCCATAACCAACATGGAAGTACCAATTAACTTGCTATCTCCCCAGAGTGATTCATTCGAGACTAAATAAAGTCATGAATAGATTCAGGGAAAGGCATCACATAATTTCTATAAAGTAGATTAAATTTACAGATATGATCAACTAGGTGATTATAGTGCAAGCTTGTTCCTACACTTGCATCAACATAACCATACCCATTCGTACGATTTCGTAACGCAATGCAATAAATGGGAATTGAATAACTTACTTACCAAAGTTACTAACATTCATCCATCCTCATCACCGCATTAAAACAACTTCTAGTCATGCTATTAAACATAACCACTTCATTAGAAGTTTCATAATCTTATTGCAAACAAAGCATTTAACACCCTAATAACACTCTAGGGGTTGCACTTGCCTTTAACCAACGGAAATTGGAGTGGCATTTGGAATCTTAGCGCCGCTCGACTCCCTGTGATTAAAGAAAGCCTGAATTTAGAACACATACACATAATATAACTTATGACAACAAACCACATAAATGAAATCTCTAGAACTAGTGCCATTTAATCTCGTGAAGATGCAACACTAAAACATACAAAGCAATAAGAACTACACATATACACTATTTCTCATGATCACAAGACAAAGGTCAAGCATCGATGAAATCAAATTAATCACCGATTCAACAACTATTGGGGTTCAATAACCTGAAAGATTACAATCAAATGTATCACAAAGGCGTTAGACCCACACTCTTTTAGGGCATACCAACATGAACAACTTGGTTTCTAACAGAGATAAAAATGATATCTAGTCACATAGCTAAGCAAACAAGAGAACATCAAATTGGAATCTTACATATTCAATGATTAACCAATGCATTAACAAATTGAGCTAATAGTCCGCTTCACAAATCAAATGGTGGTAAATAAATCTTAAATCACTCATTTGAATTTAGTCATGCAACAAGGTGATAAGGATCAAGTCACCGCATAGGATTCACAACCATACAACAATGGGTCACAGAATGATACCTAAACTTCTACTCTTTTGGCAACAACAAGACATACCCATTAGGCTCCACTTCCAATAGTTAATTGCAAGGGTAAAATACTTAAGTAATTCAGCATTCACAAACTCATACATATATATATCTACCTTGATGATCACAAAGGCACAGAGGTCACTTCCTGTGTCATGTAAATTAATCTAAGGCCCAATACTCAACATACAATTTCTACTCTTTAATTTTCACATATATCATGCCATGAGCTCCAAAGACCAAACAAATGAGCATATCGCTGAATCCCAAGGCACCAAAAATTCAGGATGGAGGCTGAATCAAACATAGGAACTAGCAAGACAAGCATTTCAACTAAACATTTCAAAACAAGAACCCTAACTAAGCATTTCATCGAACACCTGGTGTGCACAAGGAACCCAACACCACAATTTCAACTTGCTTGAATTCTCACCACAAGAAGCAAGAGGGAGATGGGCCATCTTCTTTGGTCGCCGCTAGAGTCGCCGGATGTCGCCCTTCTTCTTGCCTGCCCTGGTCGCTTGGTCATCGTTGTTGCTCCAACTGCCATCGCCTGAACACTCTGCTGCTGCTGCTGCCCTGCTGGAGTTGCTGCTTGCTGGAGCTTCGGCAAGGGGAACACCAAGCTAGAGGGGAGGGTGACGCCGGCCTAGGGGCGACACTGGGGAAGCACCGGCAGGGGAGGGGCGCAGGGGAGCAGCAGGGAGGAAGCCAGGAGAAGTCGGCTGGGGGAAAGCAGAACAGGGGTGCACGGCTGGGAGAAGACCTGAGGCGCACGGCTGGGAGAAGGCCTGAGGCGCACGGCTGGGAGTGGACCTGGGATGGTTCGGCCAGGAAGCAAACGCCAGCCAGGGAAAAAGTCGGTTGGGGAAGAAAAAAATCTGCCTCCCAAGCATTTCAACCACACATAGAAGAAGGAGAGAGATATTTAGGAGAGGGAGGGGAATTTCCCAAAAAAAACCCCTCCTAAAGAACAAAATCCACTTTTAACCATTAGCGCGAACCAAAACAATTAAATTCTTGGCGCGAAACGACAGATGTCAGGATAAACAAACTTTTAACAAAAGCTTCAACTGCGAGACGCTAAATATTTTTCGTCCGAGTAAATAAAAAGAAACCTCGAATCACAACGATGGAATCATTTCCGGCCGACAAACCTAGCAAAAGAGATTTGCGGTATTACAAGTTTATCTTTAGACCAGATAATTGTTCAAATACACAAAGTAATAGCTTCATATTCTTTGCTTGTTCCAAATCATAGTCCATAAACAAAATAGTATCATCAACATATTGTAAAATAGACAAACCATCATCTATATGACACCTTTTATTGGGCCATCTTCCTTTGCCCGCTTAATCAAAATAGCTAACATATCCGCAACTATATTGAAAAGAATAGGAAATATGGGATCTCCTTGTCGAAGACCCTTCTTCGTCTGAAAGTAGTGCCCAATGTCATCATTAATTTTGATGCCCACACTACCACCATAAACAAAATTTTCAATCCATTTGCACCACTTCGAACAGAAACCTTTCATTCGTAAAGTTTGTTGAAGAAACGACCATTTAACTTTATCCGTAAATGAGACGCGATTGTCCGTAGTGTCTGCATGGTTGCTGTATTAATTTTCTAATGAGATGAAAGTGAGGTCTTACCGACCCCCAGTTGAAATATAGCTTAAAGTGTTAGCGACTCAAATGAAAACTAAGTCCTTGCTACTAGAAATTAAGTGAAAACAAAGTCTTATCACTTCTCTTACTATAGCGGCAAGTTAGAAATGATGAATAGCAGGCTTTATTTAACATGTAGTTAAGCAGAGTTTGAAACAACAACTAATGGGAATGGAGCGCCAGCGGTGTCACTGTTTCAGTCTGGATTAACACCCAGGAATATGAAATTATTTTCCTATATATAAACACACACACGCACACAAGGTATAAATGCATTCAAACCATTCACGCCAATCAGTAGACGCGTCTCCATGCAATAAACAGTAAATGACTAATAAATATTACTTCTTGTTCGTACATGAATCTTTCGTTTTTTGATATATCCATAACTTTCAAATGAGGATGATTTCGGTCTTCAAATTTAACCAGGTTGTAGAATCTCAACTCCCCTATATATGGTAATTTTTTTGAGGATTTTTGAAAACGTGTAAATATGATTTTCATGAATAAGAATTTAGTTTTGTTTGTCGGATTTGTAGTAAAATATTTGAAAAATTATCAAAAAAACTACCACATGAAGGGGAGGTGAGTTTCTACAATTTTGTAAAATTTGAAGAGCAAACTCAATAGAATTTGAAAGATATAAAATTTACAAAGTGCTAAACAGCAGGTTATGTTGTCTTTTACCGTAAAAAAATAATTTTACTGTGAAAAATTCTCAAAACATTACCACACGTAGGGGAGGTGAGATTCTACAACCCTATAAAATTTGAAGACCAAACTCCATCGTATTTGAGAGATATGAAAATGACAATGTGTCAAACAGTATGATATACTATCTTTTACTGTCAAGAAAACAATATTTTGCTGCCTATTACTCAATGTGTTACTATATCCTGTATAAAGCAGTCTTACAGCGTAAAATATATAAACATTATATGTACAACTTTTCAATAAATCTCAAAAAAGTTACCATATATAGTAAAAGTGAGTTTCTAAAACCCTACAAAATTTGAAGACTAAACTTAATTGTATTTGAAAGACATGAAATTGACAAAGCACTAAACAATGAAAAATCACTAGTAAGCCAAATTTATTTTTTTCATATCTTACGGCTGATATTGATTTTAGTATTTAAATTTTAGAGGGTAGTATAATCTCACCTCCCTATCCATGATAATTGTTTGAGAATTTTTGAAAATGTATACAGATGGTTTTATGAATAAGAATTTAGTTCTCTTTGTCAGACCTACAGCAAAATAATTGAAAAATTCTTAACTAATTACCACACATAGAAGAGGTGAGCTTATACAATTCTATAAAATTTGAAGACCAAACTCAATTGTATTTGAAAGATATGAAATTAACAAAGTGCTAAACAACAGGATATGTTGTCTTTTACTGTCAAAAAATAACATTTTACTATGAATAATTCTCAAAAAATTACCACACGTAGGGGAGGTGAAGTTCTATAATTCTGTAAAATTTAAAAACCAAACTCAATTGTATTTGAAAGATATGAAATTGATAAAGTACTAAACAACAAGATATGCTATCTTTTACTTAAAAAATAACATATTACTGTAAAAAATTCTTAAAAAAATAGCACACATAGGGGAAGTAGGATTTTACAACTATATATAATTTGACAATCAAAATAAATTGCATTTAAGAGATATGAAAATAACAAATTACCATACAGTAGGATATACTATCTTTTACTGTCATGAAAACAACATTTTACTGCATATTACTCAATGTGTTATTATATCCTGTATAAAGCAGTCTTATAATGTAAAATATATGAAAATTATGTGTATAAGTTTTCAAAAAATTACTATACATAGAAAAGCTAAGGTTCTACAACCCGCAAAATTTGAAGACCAAACTCAATCGCATTTGAAATATATGAAATTTGACAAAGCACTAAATATTAAAAAATCATTAGTCAACCGAATTTATCTTTTTATATCTTTCAACTAATATTTATTTTGGTCTTCAAATTTTACAAAGTTGTATAATATGACCTTCCCTATCTACGGTAATTTTTGAGAATTTTTGAAATGTGTACATATGGTTTTCACTAATAAGAATTTAATTCTGTTTGTTGAAGCTATAGTAAATATTTGAAAAATTCTCAAAAAAATTACCACATGTAGGGGAGGTGAGTTTCTATAACTCTATAAATTTGAGGACCAAACTCAACCGTATTTGAAAGATATGAAATTGATAAAGTGCGAAATAGCAAGATATGCTATCTTTTACTTAAAAAACATTTTACTGTGAAAAATTATTACAAGTAGGGGATGTGAAATTCCATAGCTCTGTAAAATTTGAAGACCATACTCAATCGCATTTGGGAGATATGAAAACAAAATATGCCAAACAACAGAATATACTATCTTTTATTGTCAAGAAAACAACATTTTATTGCCTATTACTCAATGTTTTACTATATCCTATGTAAAGTTGTTGTGTAATACTTTGTTTTAATATAGTAACATTTGGTGTAATAACTTGCATTTGTTTGAATAGTAAATGGCAACATATCCAGTGTTTCGTAAAGTTCATGAATATACATGTACATATTTTCAAAAATTCTCAAAAATTACCATACGTAGAGGATGTGAGATTTTACAATTCTAACAAATTTGAAGACCAAAATCATTCTCATTTGAAAATTATGGGTAAATCAAGAAAAGAAAGATTCATGTACAAATAAGAACTAGCATTTATTAGTCATTTACTAGTTGAGATACGGTTTGTGTTTTGCCACATAGTAGGTAGTCATTGGGACAGTTTCTTGCATTGAGTGCTGTGATTAGTGACTCGGTTGGTACGCATTAAATGACTGGGGAGCATGCGGGGCCAAGCACACAATCAAGAACACACAATGTAGATAGGTTCGGACCTCGTCGATGAGTAATACCTTACTCCTGTGTTGGCGGTGATTGAGATCGATCAAGAGATTACAAGTCGATAGGGGGATCCCTATTTACAAGGAAGAATGATCAATCAGGGGGATGGCTGGACTACAGATTGCAGAAGACTATGGCTAGAAGCTTGCGCTCTATGTTAGATTGCTATGGGTTGCGATTGGCTCCTCCTGGCTTGTGTTCGCTCGTCTGATCTCCAATTGGCTCTGTGTGGCTCCCTCCTGGACGATGTTCTCCCTAGTCCTTATATAGCAGGCTGAAGTACCAAATCGTAGTCGATGAGGAGTCCTATTGCAGTTATTATCCCTATATCGTACTTGAATTCCCATATCCGTCGGGCATATTCGAGTAAATCTCCTTGTATCGGTAGTAGGATCAGGACTTTCTCTGCAGGGGATATCCTTTCTACGTATACCTTATCCCGCAGGCTCGGGTTAGAGATATACAGAATATCCTGGTATGTACGTGACATGGTTTACGTCTTCATGGTTGTCGGCGTATTCCGCCTGACAGGACCCCGTCAACGAACAAGGTTGACGACTCCTAGGACGGAAGGTATGGTTCGGTAGAGGGCGTTTTCATGGCTAGAAACCCTAATGGCTCTCTACGATGGATCCCAGGGATCAGCAGATCAATGGACATGGTGATGTACCTAGGTTCAGGCCCCCAGCGCGGGTAATAGCCCTACGTCCTGCTAGACCTTTGTTGAGGAAGTGTGGAGGCGATTACAATGATTCACCTAGTCTTGTCCTTCTCCCAAACTCTCGACCTCTATGTCTCTTATGTGCCGCCCCTTCCTCCATGCACCGAGGCGCCCTTATATAGATGGGCCGGCCCAGGCAGGTGAGAAGATGACGCTATACTGATCTACGACTCATTAATTACACCCATCATTCGAGGCTTATCTCACTGACCCATGACTCATTTATTACGTCCGTCGCTGTAGCCTTGTCCTTCAAGCCCCATTAAATGCCGCTGCGTGGCTTCGCCCGGTCCGCTTGGGATATGACACTCCTGTGACGGGTTTGGTGAGAGGCGTTAGAGGGATGGGCCATCGTCATGTCGATAGCAGAATTATTCACAATTAATGGCCCTGACTCATCAAGTCAGGGGAAGGAGACTTCGAGGCGAAGCCTTCTCCTTATTCCTTTGGTTGCCTCCGTAGCCTGGCAAGGGGGGCCCAAACGTCCGCACACTTGCCAGGCGGCCTCTTAAGCTGACGCCCGGTGGGCAGGGCGTGATCGCCCACCTGCCCGCCAGGGCACCACGCGGGTTGCTCGCTCGGCGAGCAGGGCGTAATCGCCCACCTACTCACTAGGGGGCCATGCGGGCTCCTCGGCCGGCGGGTAGGGCGTGATCGCCCATCTGCCCGCTAGGGCACCACGCAGGCTGCTCGCCCGGCGAGCAAGGCGTAATCGCTCACTTGCTCGCCAGGGGGCCACGCGTGCTCCTCGCCTGGCGGACAGGGCGTGATCGCCCACCTGCCCGCTAGGGCACTACGCGGGCTGCTCACCGATGAGCAGGGCGTAATCGCCCACCTACTCGCCAAGGAGCCATGCGGGCTCCTCGCCCGATGGGCCCGACGTGATCGCCCACCTGCCCGCCAGGCTGCCACACTGGGCCAGGCCGCTTCTTGGGCTCACTATTCCACGGCGGAGAGGGTACCCCGGTGCAAGGTACACCGACAGTAGCCCCCGGGGCCGTCCTGGAACGCACTTCAGTTGCTTTTTAGACCTCATTTAATGCAGGCGCATTCCTGGATGGGCCCACCACTTCTGAGCACGCAACCGTCTCGGTCTTCCCAACTTCTGCCGATTTTACTTCGGACCTGAAACGTCGCGTCCTTTTGTCTGTTCGTGAACCGTCTTCGTGGGGGCTCCATATATATGCACGCCCCCAACCAGCAGTTCACGCCTTCAGATCTTCTTGCACTTTGCTCTTTGCCTTTCCATCTTTCTTGCTCAAAGAACTTCGTTTCTGCTTCAAATGGCGCAGCCTCTTCTTTCTTCCACCGCTGGCCAGGGCAGGGTGGATTTTCTTACCAAGATGGCACCCGAGGGCTCCCTTCACCTTCGCTAGGGGACCCTCATGCCGGGCTTCGAGCTGAGGGAGATCATCGTCTTTGCCTGGGGGTTTTTGGCGGGCTTGGTGCCGCCATTCTCTAAATTCTTTCTCACTGTCCTTCACTTCTACGAGATCCACCATCTCCATCTCTCCCTCAACTCCATCGTCATCCTCTTCACCTTCGCCAACCTCTGCGAGATGTTCATAGGGGTGATGCCCAATCTTCCTCTCTTCCACTACTTCTTCACCTATCGTAGCTCCCCTGACACCGGAACCACGGGGAGTTGCCACTTCCACCTCCGCGATGGGTCGGCCCCCCGCTACATCCCCTTCTAGCTAAAATCCAACTAGAAGTTGTGGCGGAGCGACTGGCTCTACGTCGGCAACGACAGCAGGGTTGACCTCCTTGGGGTGCCCTGTGTGCAGGCGGAAGCCCGCGAAAGCTGGACCTCGCCCGTTAAGGAGACAGCGGAGCTCCTGGCGATGGCGGCCCGCATCGATCGGTTGCGGGGCGCCAGCCTGATTGGAGTGCTAGTAGTCCAGGACTTCGTGGCTCGGAGGATTAGCCCCCTCCGTCGTCGTGCCCACCCTGCATGGCAGTATACAGGGGACGACGACATGACGTGCACGTACCCAGGCAATAAGTCCTATTGCTCTTGTTTTGAATGCATATCCTTCTTCACAGTCACCATCAACTAATATTCATGTCTTCTTTTGGTGCCAGGCGAAGGAAACCTGGATAGTCCTGCCCTTTCCAGATGGCTATCTGGGCTACTCCCGCCAGTGTCGAGCAGCCTGGAATTTCCAGCTGAGGCCCGACCGCTCTACAATCTGGAGTTCGCAGAGTGTCTTCGGATCATCCAATCCTTCCCGGCAAAGGACTCCAACGGTCCCGCCGTGGTGCCGGCCCGCGGCCCCTTAGTGATTAGGGACTAGCCCCGGGCCGACGATCAGAGCGCAGGCAAATGGCCGATAGCTCCGGACGCCCTGGGCGTGGACCCCAAGAGGACCTGCATCGGGGGCTAAACTCCTACCTCCGCCGCTTCGCCAAGCACGCCTGAAGCGGCGGCATCTTCATCTGGGGTGGCGACGCCCATCGCCCCTCCTCCGGCGCCGGCCGCACTAACGCCGACTCTAACTCCTGCGGTGCCGTACCCATTGGCACTGACTCCACCGGCGCCAACTCCAGCGGCGCTGACTACAACCGCTGCTGGTGCCCACCTGAGCGGGCTTACAGTTCCAGCTACCTCCTTCTGCTTCAAGTCGCCCCCGAGGGCGACCCGCCAAGGTGCCCCAGTCGCGTAGACATCCGCAGCGCCGACAGACGCAGCGAGGTCATCCGCTCAAGGGTAGTCCGATGGCTCTGAAGCAGCCAGACTGGACGTCGCCGGTGCCAGTGCTTCTGCTCCCACCGCCCCGATCGTCCTCGCCACCCGTGCCACCGGCTTGAATGCGCTGCTTGCCGAGCTTGGCGAAGCACTCACAGCCGCTAGCGCTCTCACTACTACGAAAAGAGCCTTCAGTCCCGGTCCAAAACTGCCTTTAGTACCAGCTTTTGAACTGCATAGAGCATCCAGATCGATGCTCAAGGGCATCAGTCCCGGTTCACTCACCCGGTACTGATAGAGTATCAGTACCGGTTCGAATTCACACGTGGCGTAGCGCTGGGAACCCCGAGAGATTATCGATGCGGTTGGTGTCTCCAACCGCATCGATGAGGTTTCATCGACTGCTGGTTTCTCCAACCGCATCGATGTTTTGTATATATATATGTCTATTTCTCCAAAGAGCTATTATATATATGTGTGTGTGTGTTAAATCACAACTAATTAAAAGCACAGATAATCAATCATGCACTTTGCCTGATAATTAAATCACTGAACATTCATTAACAAATTTAATTACATCTAATGTATTAAAATATGTACACATATTTATTCTTCTACTCATTGTCTAATGTATTACAATATATATGTACACAACTTTAATTACAACTTTAGTATTTCTTTTCCTCCGACAGTTCACCGGTCCTTATCGAAGGGCCCCAATTATTTAAATTTGGTTCGTGAAACTCGCCTTTTGGATTTATGACCTCATCGTAAATAAAGCCGACGAGTTGTTCTTGGATTGCTCTCACTCATGTCGGCGAGAGTTCCGAACCTTGTTCCACCAAATATTGAGGCACCTATCGTTAAGTCATTAACTAATCAATACTTGAATTTGTACAAGATATAAGGAGTACCTATACATCATTAAAGCTAGTAATTATATTTACTCACCCCCTTGTTGCCTTTTAGCATGCGGTCGGCAGCTCCGGTTTGGGTGTGCATAAACTTGCATACATAGTAGCCGCATAAATTGTTACCCGGCGGCTGAGTCAAGATCTGCGGTGGAAAAAGTTGAAAGCGTGAAATGGATGTAAGGAAATTAAGTTAACTAACTAAAAAGCTAGCATTATGATATACGTACACGAGAGGCAAATGTAATGTCAAATTTCTCCTTGAATACGCCCACGTTTTTAGCACGGAACCGTGTGAATGCACTACACATGTGATTACGAATTGTACATGATTAGAATTTGTTTTAAATTGAAGGAAATAGAACTAGTACGATAATGAAAGGAACAAGAATTAATACCGGTTGAGCATGTCGATAAAGTTTTGATACTTTTCAACTGGTCTCCTTTGTGAGTCCATAATTGTGATCGAGCTACGATCTAGCTCGATCATAAGAAGAATCCAGTGAAAACTATACATAGATGTGTCAACGTAGATAACTAATTAGTTCTAACATCGTGTTATGAAAAAGGAGTAGAATGAGGTGGTACGAAAACACATACTCAAATGAGTAGGCTAGATATATCTTTGACTTATATCTTTGACCCATTAGCGCATTGAATACGTTAGTCTCTATTTCGCTTGGGTGGTCTCTAACAGCTTGTCCCGCTGATAACTCTCGGGTCCATGAAGCCTATGTCGAAAATACGATCCCTTCAAAGATCTTTGTATCTCCATGCTACATAAGAAATTAGTTAGGCTTGCAAGTTAGTATAGTACAAGGAAGTGCACAATAGTTTTTGTAAATAATTAAGACACTTACAGAGTCCAAAGAACCCATCAAGCTCATATTTGAGGGTGTCTGTCTGGTATAGATCATATATGTAGTCCCAATCGACATAAAATTCACCTTCACCATGAAAAAAATCTTGTTGCTTAAACTTGACAAATAACAATCAGACACCATGCTTGGTCGCGTCCAAGTACCATTCATGAAATTGACGATCTTTGTCGTTAGCCGGGGTAGCTCCTCACTCCTGACCAATGATCTGCCCACTTTAAATGACCATCTTACTTGGGCAAACTCAATCTCCTTGGTGCCTAATATTTGATCTGGGTCAAGGCCAGTTTCATTGAAGAATTGTAGCATCTCCTTACCCTTCCCCTCAGCTGACATCTTCTTCTTGGGGCATTTCTTACTCAATGTGCGCTTGTAGTTTGATTGGCGAGGCATTTATTTTTTATCCTTCAAATTTTTAATAGTCATTAAGCCTTTATGAAATTCTTCTGTGCCAGGTTGAACCTTCTTCTCTGGTGACTTGGGTTTAAGAAATTTAGTTACCTCTGCTTTTACCATCTTCTTGGTCTCCTCATCGATCATATCATACAGCCGCTTCGGAAGTTCAGCCAGCTTCTTGGATTGGGTGGAGCAAATACAGTGAGGCAAGCACCGCATGCTACAATCCAATAGACACCCAAAATTGAAGTAATCGAGATGAACTAAACTGAACTAAATTTGCTTCTCAAACGCAGCAACGCAACCAAAACTAATCACTCGGGCACCAATGAGGCAAAACCACATGGTTTCAGACCACCAATCCAAAACCATCATCCATGTCAGGAATTGACAAAGACCATCTCGTTAGTTCTAGAATCGACAAGACAAACTCCCAAAGACTTTCACTCTTGAGGATACCAACCAGAATGTCGTTGCAACCCAAGCAAAATTTACTGAATAGAACAAAAAGCTAGATCCTACACTCACGACACCCAACTGCATATTATTTTATCAAGTGACAAGTGATCTCATCGGGTAAGGAGGGCACAAACCCTAGGGTTGGCGAAGGCCGGAGGGGAATAGCGGAGGAGGCAAGGCGCGGAGGCAAGGCTTCGGAGGCGAGGACGGTGGTGGTGGGGTCGTCGGAGGCGAGGAGGACGGCGCGCGGTGGGGTCGTTGGAGGCGTCCCGGTCGTCGGAGGTCTTTGCAAACGAGCGGGAGGAGGAGGAGATTGGGGAACAATGGCGGAAGTAGCAAAAATTGGGGAAGAGGAGGCGGCGGGAGGGATTTATAGGTGCACCATCAGTCCCGGTTGGTGTATCCAATCGGGACTGATGTCTCACATCGTCTGGGTTGGATACTCCAACCGCAGATCGATAGAGACATCGCCCGATTGATACACCAACCGGACTCGATGGGTCACTTGCGCAAGGGAGCCCTAGGCACTATCAGTCCCGGTTGAAAACACCAACCGGGACTGATGTTAAGAGACTCAAAACAATTTAGCGCCCATACTACTTGACAAGAAATCTTCCTCCCCCTTGGCTAGTGCGAGGCGCTTGAGTGCGCGGGCTCTCCCGGCCATGAGGTCTCGGGTTCGAGCCCCGCTCGTGCCCCTTAGCCCTTCTTTTTCGTCTTTTCTTTTATTTCTTTTTTTATTTGTTGTTTAACTATTGTTTCATTAAATAATTTTTAAAAATGCTTTTACCACTTTAGATTCATTTAGTCTTTTTTTTAAGATTTCTTTTTTTGAATGTATTATTTAACTATTGTTTCATTAAATAATTTTTAAAAATGCTTTTACCACTTTAGATTCATTTAGCCTTTTTTAAAGATTTTTTTAAATGTACTGTTTAACTATTGTTTCATTAAATAATTTTTAAAAATGCTTTTACAAATTTAGATTCATTTAGCCTTTTTTTAAGATTTCTTTTTTAAATCTCTTGTTTAACTATTGTTTCATTAAATAATTTTTAAAAATGCTTTTACCACTTTAGATTCATTTAGCCTTTTTTTAAGATTTCTTTTTTAAATCTATTGTTTAACTATTGTTTCATTAAATAATTTTTAAAAATGCTTTTACCACTTTAGATTCATTTAGCCTTTTTTTAAGATTTCTTCTTTTTTAAATCTACTGTTTAACTATTATTTCATTAAATAATTTTTAAAAATGCTTTTACCACTTTAGATTCATTTAGCCTTTTTTAAGATTTCTTTTTTAAATGTATTGTTTAACTATTGTTTCATTAAATAATTTGTAAAAATGCTTTTACCACTTTAGATTCATATAGCCTTTTTTTAAGATAGTCTTTACAATATTTTTTCCCAACCATGTAATATAAATTAACATTATAGAAAATTGTAAGAAATAAAGTAATTTTTGCACTCTTATAATTCCATTGCAAATTGTCACCTTGTTATATTAGTACAGAGGACTTTGAACAATATTGTTAGTCAAATATTAGTACAATTTGAATAGAAAATACGAGCAACAGAAAACCACTAGAGGAATGAGAAACTAGTATGTTAGTAGTCTATTACACCAAAAGAAAGCAAAGCAATCCTTATTTGCTAACATACTTTGCTTTTACAAGTGATCCTTCATTATGATCGCGGCGTACGTAGGGAGATTCCTCTGTATCATTCAGACACTAATGTCTCGCCCACCGTGAAAGGAGGCAGCTCGTCGAATCGATTGTACTCTTCTTCGTCCGTGACGCCCTCAACTCCGACAATCCTTCTTTTACCTGGAAGAACCACGTGGCGCCTTGGCTGATCGCTACTGCTAGTCTTCTCCTTCTGCTTTTTTGGTTTGCTGTCCATGTCCATCATATAGAATACCTGTGTCACATCATTAGCGAGCACGAACGGTTCGTCCCTATAGGCTACTTGCTTGAGGTCCATAGTTGTCATACCATACTTATCGATATCCACGGCTGTCAGTTTAACCCATTGGCATGAAACAGGGGGACTTTTAATGGCCCGTACTCCAGCTCCCAGATCTCCTCTATGAAACCATAGTAGGTGTCCATCTTTCCATTTTTGTCCAAGGCATCTATACGGACGCCACTGTTTTGGTTGGTGCTCTTGCTATCCTGGGTTGTTGTGTAAAATGTGTACCCATTTATCTCATACCCTTGGAATGATATGATTGTTGTGGACGGTCCTCGAGCCAAGAGTTTCAATTGTTCATCATTTGTCTGGTTGCCCAACAGTTGCTTTTGTAACCAACTGCCGAAATGATCCATTTGCTCGACTGCGATCCACTTATCTGACTTCTCTAGGTATTGGGCGCGTAGACTCATCTCGTGATCATAGATATACGGAGCCACTATAGTTGCTTGTTTCAATACCGTGAAATGTGCTTGTTTAAATGCAAGTAGATCGTCGCTATATGATTCTTTTCTCCCTAAAGTCCCTTTTCCTCGTAGCCTCCGCTCATGGCGTGATACAGGGATGCCAATTGGATTCAGATCATCAATGTATCTAACACAAAACTCGATCACCTCCTCTGTCTTGACACCTGCAATAATGCAATATACAGGCGAGACCGATTCTGAACATACTTCTTTAGAATACCCATGTACCTCTCGAAGGGAACATATTGTGGAGGAACACAGATCCGAGAATTTCTATCTCTTTAACAATGTGGACCATGAGATGGACCATAATATCAAAGAAGGATGGAGGGAAGATCATCTCAAGGCTAACCAGACTATTGACCATGTCATCATGCAGATTAGATACCTTATTCGCTCGATGACCTTCTGCGACACCGCGTTGAAGAACGAACACGGCTTTATGATTGTCCTCGTACCCAATCGGCGAGAATACCTCGCACCGCCATCGAGAACAATTGTGTCATCAACACATGACAATCATGGGATTTTATGTGTACGATTTTATTCTCTTTCATGTTTATGAGTCTCCTTATGTTCGAGGAGTACCCGAAGGACCTTCACCTTTGTTCAAGAACTTAATCATGTTTTTTCTCTTCCTTGCTCGAGTGTAGCTCATGGGGTGGAGGTAATGTTGTCCTTTCTCTCTCTTTTCCGGATGTAGGTCGTTCACGAGTTCCAATAGTCAGAGGTCCTTTCGTGCTTGAAGTGTATCTTTTGACTTACCGTACATATCTAGAAAACCTAGTAGGTTCACGCAGACATTCTTCGTGATATGCATGAAGTCCGATGAGTGGCGGACCCTTAAGTCTTTCCAGTAAGGTAAGTCCCAAAATATTGACTTCTTCTTCCAAATGGCCTTCGTGTGACCTTGTTCACCGGGACAGTTTGCTACGAGGACCTTTTCCAAATACTACTTTCGGATCCTTTACCGGAGAAAATACAAGCGCCCCCTTTGTGATGCATGGGCTTCTTACGTTTCTCTTCGTCCCATCAAAATTCTCACCCTTCCTCATGAACGGGTCCTTCATATGGAGGAACCTACGGTGGCCCATGTACACAACCTTTCGAGAGTTTTTAGGTACTTGCATCGTATCCTCTAAGCGGTGGATGCGGGCTTTATATCCTTTGATAGATAGGCCCGATAGGTTACCAAGTGCAGGCGATCGTTGATGGTTACAAATAGCAATGCACGAGAGTGAAGTGCTCTCTTTGTACTCATCCCATACACGTACACCATCGTTCCACGGTGTTAATAGATCTTCAACCAACGGTTTGAGGTACACATCAATGTCGTTTCAGGTTGCCGGGCCTTGGATAAGCAATGGCATCATTATGTACTTCCGCTTCATACACGTACCAAGGAGGAAGGTTGTAGATACACAGAGTCACGGGCCAAGTTTGTGGATCTTTGCTCATATCGCCGAACGGGTTCATCCCATCCGTACTCAACCCAAACCTTATGTTTCTTGCATCCTCAAAGAAAGTCCGGGTATGTTCTATCGACTTTCCTCCATTGGGAGCCATCAGCAAGGTGCCTTAGCCTTCCGTCGTCCTTACGGTCTTCCTTGTGCCAACGCATCATCTGGGCATGTGCTTTGTTCGCAAATAAACGCTTCAACCGGGGGATTACAGGGAAATACCACACCACCTTAGCAGGAGGTCTCTTCTTCTTCGCTGCCCTCTACCTCACGGGTCATCACGCTGGTCTTATACCGCAAGTTTTGCACACGGACAAGCTTCTGAATCCTCATACTCATTGCGATAAAGGATACAATCATTACGACATGCATGTATCTTCTGTACCTCCAACCCCAAAGGGCAGACAACTTGTTTGGCATCGTACGTAGTTTCGGGCAGTGTGTTCCCCTCTGGAAGTAACATTTTCATGAGGCATAGCAACTCGTCGAATCCCTTATCAGACAATCCATTGGTCGCCTTCCATTGCAGCAGTTCTAGTGTGGTACGCAACTTTTTATGGCCCTATCGATAGTTTGGGTACAACAGTGTTCCGTGGTCCTCCCATAGGCGCTGGAACTTTTCGTAATGTCTTTCATCGATGTATTCTCCCTCTCCATCACGCAGCATCTGGTCTAGGTCATCATCACCAAACTCCCCCAATGTATCTTCGAAAGAACCGTGTTGACCAGCGTCCGGGATATTGTTGTCCGCCTCTTCTTCATCGTCTTCCTGTATAATCTCTTCTTCACCGTACTTGGTCCAGCAGGTATAGTTTGACATGAAACCTCTTGTGAGCAAATGAAAGTGAAGGTGGCTGGATTTTGGCCACTCCTTCTCATTCTTGCAGTCTATGCATGGACAACATATGTAGCCCGACGTCGTGTGTGCATCGGCCGCACGAAGAAAATCTTGCAAACCCTGCAAGAACTCCGGGGAGCGTCGGTCCATGTACATCCATCGCCGGTCCATCTACATTATGTTACATCAAGATAGCTGTTAGCTCATTTTCCGATAATGAATTGTTGAACCAAAACCTAAATATTAGCTAGATCCACACCTTCAATCCGAGCTAAATAATAATCCAAGCAAAATATAAACTTACACAACATGTTTTTGCAACCTACAAAAAGAATTGGTCGATCAGAGTCTGGATTCAAAATTCTGAACAAAATTCACGACAGCTTTGTTTGCAAATTCTATTGAAATTGTAACACCCTAAAAATTTCCAAATTATTATTCAATCATTTATTTTTATTTTTTCCTAAATCTCTAGCACTTAATTAATGATGTTTTCAAAAATAATTTACTGATGGAAATTAAAACCAAAATTATACTAGAAGTAATTTTTCTAAGTTTAAAATATTCCAAAGTATTTTTGAAAACTTTTCTCAAATATTGAACTCATTTTATATTTTCTATAAAGCCATTCACATTTCTGATATTATTTTAATTCGCAAATGAATTTAAATTTCTTCTTTTCCACATAACTATTGCCATTTGAAGATCCCAAACACCATGATTTCCATGCACCATTCTCCCCCCAACTACGTGCAACCAAATCTCATCCTTCATCGATCGACGGAACTAAAACCTAAATTTAAGCTAGATCCACACATTAAATGCGAGCTACATTATAATCCAAGCAAATTCTAAGCTTACACAACAAGTTTTTGTATCCTATTTGAAAAGATCAAGCTAGATATATCTCTACATTCATAATCTTTCATCAATCATGGGAAAAGATCAAATTTTTTTCATAATTCAAGCAAAAAAGAGGCTCCATTTAACACCAAATGATGTGAGGAATGATGTTACTAACCTTAGTTACCTTGGTTGCGAGTAAAATGACCAAAATTTTGAAATTTGGGCAGCACCTCTCTCTACATTCATAATCTTTCATCAATCATGGGAAAAGATCAAATTTTCTTCATAATTCAAGCAAAAAAGAGGCTCCATTTAACACCAAATGAAGTGAGGAATGATATTACTAACCTTAGTTACCTTGGTTGTGAGTAAAATGACCAAAATTTTAAAATTTTGGGCAGCACCTCCCCTCCCTTGAAGCTCTTGGCCGAAGCTCCACTGTTCTTTTCGCGCAGTGAAATGATCTGGGTCTGGCAGAGAGCGGGAGGAGGAAGAAGTTTAAACTGGAACATCAGTACCGGTTGAAGGCACAAACCGGTACTGATGTAATCACATCAGTACCGGTTCATGTCACGAACCGGTACTATTTAGATCCCGCTAAATAGTACTGGTTCAATACGAACCGCATCGATGTGATTACATCAAGACGGTTTGTGCCTTCAACCTGCATCGATCGCTCAAGGCCTATAGCCATTGAACTGGGATTGATCTAACTATCGGTCCGGTTAAATCAAACAGTACTAATGGGCGGTAGCAAATGTCGGATTACGTAGTAGTGTCTCCACCAGAGCCACCACCAGTGAAGCCCCGTGGCACAACAGTGGCGATCTTTGCGTGGGGGAGCCGGAGACGAAGAGGGCTTCTTGCCCAAGAGAGGGCCACCGGGGCGACCTTACTCGCCCGGGAGCAGGAGGCCAAGGCAGCGCGGAGGGAGGCGGCAGAGGAGCAGCGGCGGGCACTGCACAACATCGCGACAATGCTCCGGCCATCCTACCGGCGCATGGCGAGGGTCTTGGAGCCGCTGGGGGTGGATCTTCGAGAGCCGCTTGAGCCCACAACGATGCAGTACGCCCACTGCATCACTCGGGTCGCTGCGGTGCTCTCCGGCCTTCCAGCCGCCATGGCCGCCCACTCCGTCTAGGAAGGGCAGCAGGTCGCCAGGGCCACCGCGACCTTCGTGCTGGCGTGCTACGCCAGCCACGAAGCCACCTTCAACCCAATGACCGTCGCGAACAGCATTGAGGGAGACGAGGCCCAAGCGTAGGCGCGTGTGCACGAGGCTCCAGAGCACGTTGTCAGCATGATGGCGGCGGAGGGCCTAGGCCTCGATGCGGTGGCAGTGGAGCCGAAGGCTGAGGAAGACAATTGGCACATTCAAGTTGCCAACGACAACTGATGGCCCAGGCTGCTTCTTTCAATTTCTTTGTTTCTTTCTGTTCCTGTATGCTACTCTTAGCAATTGTAATGAAATTGGCATCTTTGAGTTTTACCTGCGCATGTTTGCTTGTCCACGCTTTAGTTGCGTTCGCTCAACTCAATCATCGGGGGTTTAGCCCCCAGCCTTGTCACGATGTGAACCTAAGCACTCAGGTTAGGCCGATACTTAGGCATTTTTTGAGTGATTGTAATAACGCGAACAAAGATTACGAAAAACATGCAGGATGCAAACAAGCAAAGTCTTAAGTCTTTGCACAAGGATGTCACTGACTCCTACCCTTTTGGAACTTATATCCTTATGATCTCTTGGAACCTGACTGTAGCGTTGCACAACAAGGAAGCAAGCTCCCAGGAGCAGTATCGGGCTTGCGGCGCTCGCGGTGACAGCCAGCGGTGCTTCGCGGAGCTAACCTGAGGTGTGCGAGCCGCGTTTGAGTCACCGTGCCACACTCGCATTCCCGGTCACCCGTCCTTGCGACACAAACGCTGGGCATTTCCTTTTATCAATGAGGGCCATCAGGGCCAGTGACAGCCACGCATAACTCAACCCAACAGGGTGCAGATGCAAAAGATAAGTCGGTACTGCTAGGGCGAGCAACTTATCTTTGCTACAGGCCACAGGGTGACCAGCCCCCAGGCTGGTCACGGAAGCCAACATTCGGCAAGTGGGGCGTGGTCGCCCACTTGCTCGCCCAGTGGGCAGGGCACGATCGCCAGGCCCACACGCGGATTTACCGCCTGGCTAGCAGGGCATGACTGCCCACCTGCTCGTTAGGCCGCCACGGGGCCATCTTGGATGTTTGAATCAGGTCTGTGCTCCAGCACTTCATCTGCGACTGCATGTAGCTACTGAAAGCACAAGCAGGCGTTATGCAAAGCATGCAGAAAATATACTGAAGAACGCAAGTTCTTGCACGGGTATGTCATGGTCCTTTTCTTTGGAACTTAGGCTCTTGTGATTCAGAATCAGCTCGCGGCGTTGCGTGGCATGGGAGCAGGTTCCCAGGAGTGGTATTGGGCTTGTGGTGCTCGCGGTGACAGCCAACGGTGCTTCGCGGAGCTAACCCGAGGTGTGCGAGCCGTGTTTGAGTCACCGTGCCGCACTCACACTCCTGGTTGCCCGTCCTTGCTCGGCGCGGATGCCGGGTGTTACTGCAGATCAACAAGGAGCGACCAAACCGCCAGAACCCATGACACCCCCGCGAAAGGCTATCCACTAGGGGACAAGCAAGGAGAATAAAGCAGAAGCCTTTAAGGCCAATAACTTTGCTAACTGCCAGCAGCCGCAGATCAGCTGGGGGAAGAACTCACCCACACAACCGATAAAAGTGAATTGTTGAGGACTTACAGCTTTTAGGGGTAAAACTTTCACAACAGCTCCACATTGAAGGAGTTGGCCAGCTCTTGATCGTCCTCAGTGGCCAACTGGACCGCCCCAGGTCGAGATACTGAGACCACCTAGAAGGGGCCCTCCCACTGGGGAGACAGTTTGTGGAGCCCAGTATGCGCCTAAATTCTGCGCAAGACCAGGTCACCTACTACTAGTGTTCTCTTGCAGACCCGGGTGGCGTGGTACCACCTGAGACTTTGTTGGTACCGGGCGGCGCGCAAGGCTGCCCGATCGCGCACCTCCTCCAGAAGGTTGACATCTTCCCCATGGTGGTCTTCTTGTCCTTCCTCGTTGAACATTGAGACACGCGGCGAGCCGGGTGACAGCTCGGACGGGAGGACGGCTTCGGCACCATAGACCAGGAAGAAGGGTGTTTCGCCAGTCGCCCGACTAGGTGTGGTTTGGAGCGACCACAGCACAGCCGGGAATTCATCCGTCCACCACGCCCCCCCGCTTGTGGAGCCGATCGAATGCTCTGGTCTTCATGCCCCTCAACACCAGCGCGTTGGCACGTTCAGCTTGGCCATTGTTTTTGGGATGGGCCACCGAGGCAAAAGCATACCTTGGTGCCCATCTCCTCGTAGAACTCAGGAAGGCCGCACTGGTGAACTGAGTGCCGTTGTTGGTGATGATGCGATTGGCGACTCCAAAGCGAGTGAAGATCCTATGGATGAACTTGGTAGCAGCGGAAGCCGTGATGGCACGTACTGCTTCAGCTTTGACCCACTTGGTGAATTTGTCGATGGTGACGAATAGGTGGGTGAAGCCCTCCGTGGCCCGCGGGAACGGGCCCAGGATATCCACCCCCAAACCGTGAATGGCCAAGAGAGCGGGATGGTTTGCAAAGCTTGGGCTGGTCGGTGGATTTGCCTAGCGAAGAATTGGCATGCTTCGCATCTGCTCACGAGCTCGCAAGCATCCTAGAGGGCAATAGGCCAATAAAATCCTTGGTGGAATGCTTTGCCGTCAAGCGTCCGGCCGGACATATGGCTCCTGCACATGCCTCCATAGATATCAGAGAGCAGGACGCTCCCCTCTTCCTGAGTGATGCACTTCAGTAGAATTTCGTTTCTGCTCTGGCGGTATAGGTCCCCACCCACTAAAGTATAGCACTTGGCCTTGCGAGCTATCTTCTCAGCAGAGGCATCATCGTCGAGGATCACTCGGTCTCACAGGAAAGCTAGGATGAGGTCCATCCACTGACCTTCTATGCCAAGAGTGGAGATCACACGGTGATAGCCCGGGTACTCCGCTTGGCCAGGCTTTTCCCCAGATGCCGCATCGGCGGCACCGCCGCCTTTCCTATAGGACCAGGGGGCCGAGGCAGGTGCGCTGCCTACTCTCCTTGAATTGGAGGTCACGACAGACGCACCGCCCTCTTCGCCTAGATTGGAGGCCGCGACGGCTGCACCATCATCCCCGCCTGAGCTGGGGGCAACGATGGACGGTCGTGATAGTCTTTCTTCAAAGACCCTAACCAGAACAGAGGTTCATGAGGATGCGAGCCATGAGAGCCCATCTGCCAGATGGTTGTCGCATCGAGGGATATGGATATATCCCAGTCCTTCAAAGTGGCGCTCAATCTTCCTGACCTCCGCCAAGTAGGCGGCCATGGTAGGATCAGAGCATTGAAATTCCTTCCGCGCTTGATTGATGACCAGCAGGGAGTCGCCTTTGACTTGGAGGCACCGAACGCCTAACGCCGCGGTGGTGCGCAGCCCTGCCAGTAGGCCCTCGTATTCAGCGATGTTGTTGGTGGCCTTGAAGTCGAGGGCGACCACGTACTAGAGGGTGTCACCGGTCGGGGAGACCAGAACAACCCCAGCCCTGCACCTTCGAGCCTGAAGGGGCCATCAAAAAACAAGGTCCAGGGGGAAGGCGCGGGTGCTACTTCAGCTTCAGGAGTGGCGGGATTCTATTCGGCAACAAACTTCGCCAACTTCTAGCTCTTAATGGCGGTGCAGGGTACAAACTTGAGAGAGAATTCTCCCAGCTCCACCGACCACTTGGCGACACAGCCTTCTGCTTCCCGGTTGTGAAGGATCTCTCGCAGGGGGTAGGCAGTGACCACCGTGACTTCTCGCCCTTGAAAGTAGTGCCGCAGCTTCCTGGACACCACCAGGACGGCGTATAGCATCTTCTACGCTTGCGGGTATCTGGTCTCTACTTCGTGTAGCACCTTGATGACGTAGTAGACCGGCTTCTAGACACCCTCCCTCTCCGTCACCAGTACCGCGCTCACTACTGCCAGGGTGGCAGCGATATACAGGAGCAATGGTTCGCCGGGTTGAGGGGCGACAGTACAGGTGGGGAGGAGAGGTACTGCTTCAAGTTTTCGAATGCTCGCTGAGCCTCCTCGGTCCACTCGAACTGGTTCACCTTCTTCAGCAGCTTGAAAAGGGGCAGGCTTCTTTCTCCCAGCTGAGCAATAAATCGCCCAAGGGAGGCCAGGCGACCAGCCAGGCACTACACCTGCTTGAGCCAAACTGGCGGCTTCATGTGTTCAATGGCTGCTATCTTGTCAGGGTTGGCCTCAATGCCCCACCTGGACACACGGGACCCTAACAGCTTTCCGGAGGGTACGCCGAACACGCACTTCTTGGGGTTGAGCTTCAAGCAATTCTTCCGAAGGTTGGCAAAGGTTTCCTCCAAGTCTTCGATCAGTTCTTCGCTCTTTTTCACCTTTACGACCAGGTCATCGACGTACACCTCAAGATTGCGCCCTATCTATGGACGTACACCTCATCTACGTACACCTCCCTCTCCGCCGTCGAGTCGATGATGAGATCGATGCATGACAAGGGGCAAGGATCCTTCGGGCAGGCTTTGTTGAGGTCGGTGAAATCGACGCACATCTGCCACTTCCCGTTTGACTTCTTGACAAGAACAGGGTTGGCAAGTCACTCAGGGTGAGAGACTTCCTGAACGATCCCTACGCGCAGCAGCTTCTCTACCTCCTCCCGAATGGCGTCTTGCCGCTCTGGTGCTTAGCGTCGAACCTTCTGGCGGACCGGGCGCACCTCGGGGAGCGTTACACGTCGGAATTAGACCGGAGGAAGGTGACGAGCGCGTCTTCCTATTTGGCGTTGAGGCTGGCACCAATGAAGACGGGCTTCCCGGGCTCGTCCTCACTCAGGGAGACCATCTTTACCTTGCCGGCCGAGCCCGGCGAGGCACGGGTCTGCGTCTAAGGGGCTCCCGAAAAGGCGGCATCGGCTGGCTTCACGCAGATGGCACCGGCCAGGTGTAGTGTGCGCTTGTGGCACATCTTCACCACCATGTATCCATAGTGGGTTGCCGCCATGAACATGGCCAACGCCGGTCGGCCAAGTATGGCATTGTATGGGAGGTCGAAGTCGACGACTTCGAAATCGACCAGCTCCGTACGGTAGTTGCTTTCCTCCCCGAAGGTGATGGGGAGGCGCACCTGGCCTAGGGGGACCATGCCAGCCCCCGGGGCTACGCCGTAGAAGGGCAAGGCCGGACGCAGCTTCTAGTTCGACACCTGAAGCGTCCGAAATGCCTCGAAGGACAGGAGGTTGATGGAGCTCCCTCCGTCCATCAGCACTCGCCCGAGCTTCATGTTCCGGATCGTGGGAGAAACCACGACCGGAAGGTGACCTATGCCGGTGGTGCTCTTAGGGTGGTCAGCCCGACTGAAGGTGATCAGCTCCTCTAACCATTTCAACATCCAACATGCCCCTGAACTCGATGTCGTAGCACAGACTTCCCTCCTCAACTGTTTATAGGACGCGTTGGAGGGGTAGGTGGACGAGCCACCATGAATGTACTTCACGGCGCGATCCGCCTGCTGGAAGGCCAGCGAGGCGGGGTCTTCGTCTTGGTCGTCGATGTGAGGGCGGCGCTCCTTGAGCCACTGCTCGACCATCTTGCTCACAACCTGGCAACTGTCCAGGCCGTGGGTGTTGGTCCTGTGGATTGGGCAGAAGGGTTCGCCCTCCTTCTCCTCGCGGCGGTCGTTCGTCCGATCGTGGCGGTCGCCACGCTGGCCTCGACATCATCCCGTCGGTCGCGGCAGTCATCCCGCCGGTCATGGCGGTCGCGCTTCCTGTTAATTATTCAACAATTTTCAGGATTACCATATAACACGAAAATAAATTTCAACATATCAATATGGAAAAATGCTAGGACAATTAATCCAGAGAAATGGAGCTTTTAATATGATATATAAAATTTTGTAGCATTTTTCATATTTTCTATTAATTATTCAAGCAATTTTTAGAATCACTGAATAACAGAAAATAATATGTCCAGCATATATAAATATGAAAACCAAGCTAAGAAATTTAATCTAGCAACATGACGCAGAGCGTGGGAACATGGGTAAGCAACATCTTTGCTAATTACATCTTATATAACTCTTGTTGTTTGGGTATGAAAACATGTAATGAATGCCTCCGTCAACCCGCCCCGAGGGCTTACATGAGGAGGGCAGATCCTCTGAGGATGACACGTCTTCATAAGCGGTACAACCGCTTGGAATTGAGTATTCAAGCGAAGAGGACCGCTTGGAATTCTAATATCTCTGCTTTCTATCGGTTGCTTGTAAAAGTATTCAAAGCGGTATATACATTAAAGCGGTACTACGCTTGTAAAACCGTTTTAAAAGCGGTAGTACCACTTGGAATACTCGAATTCCAGCGGTCCTCTCGCTCGAATACTCGAATTTCAAGCAATATGACCGCTTGAATTGAGTATTCAGCGATCGCCGCTTGGAATTGAGTATTCCAAGCGGTACTATCGCTTTTAAAACGGTTTTACAAGCGGTAGTACCGCTTTTAATGTATATACCGCTTGGAATACTTTTACAAGCAGCCGTATTTGGAAAAACAATTGCATTAGTTTAATATATATCCACTTAATAAATGTTCGCCAAATTTATAATAATATCAAGCACCCATAACATACAATCCAAGCACCATAACATATAATTCCTCGAGAAAGCAACGTACGAAAGTTTCATTATCACAAATCATCCACAGGTACAACATGTGAAATATACATATGATCTTTGTAGCCATTTTGTTACTTGTTTAAGAGAATACATGGTGGGTACTCAAATAATGCTCATGAATTTCTTATAAGAGCATAAATATAATATATATTTATACCAATTTATCAGTTCACTCTTGGTGCTCACACATGGACCAATTCACACATGGATTAAAGCTTTTCCTCCAAGTATCAACTGGTCAGATTACAGTAAAGGAATTCAAAAGCTCCAAGCAAAAAATCATAGCTATCGGCAACATCCAGAAAGAAAAAAAACTGGGGCATTCCAACATCCAGAACGAAAGAGCTAGCCTGGGGCATCTCTGGCGCAGTCACTTCTATATAGAAAGAAAAAAACCTGCAGTCAAGACTAGTCACATTAGTATCGACAGTGATGTTGAGGTAAAATGGCTTACTCTGAAGTTTGAATTGTACATATATATAACACACCTCATTGGAAGCTTCTTGTCTACCTTAAATGCTACTGTCATCCTTGACAAATACTGATGCACAATCTAATATTTTTCCCAAAAAGATGAGTAGTTCCAGAAGTTAACTGCCAGTCAAATGGACAAACACTGATTGGCACGTGTCTTAAGTTTGAACTGCAAGGAAGAGGAGCAATCTAAACAGAATACAAGGAAGAGGAGCAATCTAAACAAGCACAAATTGATGGGAAGCCATAGAAGCATACATGCAATCAACTTCCAAAATTGTTTAGCCAGCAAATAACAGAAGTTGATTTTTAGAAAAGTAGAGTAATACAAGATAAATCACTTTTATTTCATTAAGTCATTCAGTATATAGCGCGGGCCTTACATCACAGCATGATACCGTAAAGCACCAAAGCTGACAATACCTTCAAGATCTTCCCAATGGATGCATCCAAGAAGTCTGGCAAGGATAATAACCGAAGTCATAGCTAATAATACCATTGCGTGTCTGAATTCTAAAATCAACTTTGGATCACAGTGATATGATGATTACCGTAGGAGCAGTGTCAAATACAATGCGGCTAAACATGCTATACTCCTGTGCTTCGAGAAATTGCATAACCTGGAGTGACAAGCAGATAGTTAGTCACAAGGTACAACTAATAGGATCAGACTAAATTAGGGAAACCAGAAGCCCATAACATGTCTTCTTACACTCCTTCACTTCTAGTGATCAGGTAACTACATCACTTCCAATGCCACACAAGCACGGACTCAATCCACCTGAATTAAATAAAAACAGAACAAGCTGTCTTCTCCTAGAACATACTAAAGAGCAAAGATAATACATTGTTAGATCCCATCAAACGGCCATGTTATCTTTAATCCAACCAACACCACTGATAAAAGCACACTAGCACGTATCAACAAGCATATACCCTTCGTAACCTCAATTCAATGCAGTGCCGGTTGAACATAAGTAACTTCATTCTGATGGTAGAAACACCTACAGTAGTGCTATGCAGCCAGTACCCATGCTTTTCCTTAAACCTAACACTATGAACTGCAAGTAATCACACGACAACTTGAGATTTAGACATGAAAGATGTCCGTCACATGCTGATGTTAACTGCTGCATTGGAAAGAAATAGTGGTATGTTGAAAGGCAGGGCACCTTTGCGCACTCTGTTAGAGCAATTAAGATCACACAAGGATTTTAAGGAATTAAGACTGGTGTCTTTATCACACCATCATAGCAAACATTTTTCAACAAAATAAGCCACTATAGCTTCAGCAGGCTACAAGCAGCATTGTCTACGAATGAGGACATGTAGGTTGTAAACACAGATCAATTAGCAGCACGAACAAGCAACTTAAGACCTGAAAGATACAAGAATATCTAAATTTATGACTATCGACAAAGTTAAAAGATTCGACGTATTGTAAGTATATTAATGGAAATCATCATTTTTCCTGTAAAGTTTATCATTAGTCATGATTTACAACCTTCAGAAAACAATAGAAACAGAAAGCATTTCAAGGAGGGATCCACACTCCCCAAATACTCACAGCAAAATCCATTCAGTTTTAGAGATTAGAGAAAACATATTCAGATGAAGAAGTTATAGGTTTGGTTCATAACATCTGGATGCAGATCTAGGAGTCCTTATGAAGAAAAGTTTTAGAAACCGTATCCTTTGCTTGAATCAAAACTTTCATTAGAAGCATTTGCAACAGATAATCATTGACCTTTCTCCCAAAACACAGACAAGAAGCAGATCCCCCAATCCTACGGAAAACCTACGAACTGTATACTCCTGGACTCTTCAGAGAGAAACTCTACCCCACTCTGCAAAAAGTTGTATATCAGATGACTTTATTTTTCGATTATAAATGGGCTCCACAAAGGTAAACAACATCAAACAAGAATGATCAAGAGTCAAGACAGGTGACTTTGTCGAAATTACATTGTGTGCTTGAACAATTGACCAGATCATGTACAAAAGAAAACGATTTGGATTCCATATTTACAAAAAAAAGAGCCTACCTGTTGAGAAACAACACGTGATCTCTTAGTCATTTTCCACAGTTAACCGAAGAACTGTATTTGATTTAATGTCTGAAGCGAACATGTACATTCTGTTATAGTGATTAATATCTCAGCGTAACCTAATGCAATTACTATAATGATTTTATTAGTAGTTTGCTGGAGAGCAGAACTCCAAAACAAGAAAAATCAAAACACAAGGGAGTACACTCACAATGCTTAATTAGTTGCTACTGAGTTGGACTCTTCAACCACTTCTTCAAGGCTTTATTTTCCAAGTCCAGCATTATATTCTACCATGTAAGAAACTCCATTTCAGCAGACACTTCTATCCCTTCTAATTGCATTATTCAGACATGAATATTTTCTGTGTAAAATATAACACTATCTTGTGGAAAAGAAGTCAAAACCATCTATTCTTTGTGAGCTCACCTATAATGCTTAAACTTCTCTCACGCTCCGCAATATCTTTGGAGCTTTAAACACGGGACCTTTGAGCATATTGCCTGCAAGTGACATGGAAAAATAAATGATTTAGATGCATTAAAACACAAAGATGTTATAAAATTAGGCCTATTCGATACAATTAATCTTGTTGAGCCTTGGTAATCAAAATATTTGATAAGGTAACACATTTTTATCTGTTTAACTGAATAGTCGAAAAAAAAGGAATAGCTAGAGACTGTAATAACTGACTCTCCCATCAAAATATATGCTCATTCATAACTATTGATTTACAACCTATTCATTCAAATCTCAACAGGAGATGCTAGGTACAATAGAGCACATTATGTGAAATTCAATTATAAACATGTCAGTTGGATAGATCACCTTGTAATTCAATTATAAACATGTCAATTATAATCAAGTTGCTTATCAAGGACAACTTGTAATTTCTTGACAAAAACATGTTACAAAGTAAGAATAGATTTTGGTACCTGTCAATCTAGCCTAAAAGGAATTTCGTTACCTGTTAGTTTGACCTAAAAGGAAATAAATTGCTTATCAAGGACAACTTGTAATTTCTTGACAAAAACATGTTACAAAGTAAGAATAGATTTCGGTACCTGTCAATCTGGCCTAAAAGGAAATCAAGTTGCTTATCAAGGAACTCACAATTTATTGACAAAAACATCTTACAAAGTATGACCCTCTTGATGTTTTCTCAATCTCACTAAGTTGATTTCTCTGGGAGAAAAAGATAAGCTCCATATTCGGAGATTCATATATCGCATTGTCGCCATTGTAATAAGCTATAATTGTAGCGACCTTATAACATCACCTGCCTAAATTATTTCCTACTTGATAAAGTGAAATGGAAGTGAATTATGGAAGATCGTATAATTTTGGCACCCATTAATATGTCTTTTTTAGTGCCTCGCCTCGTTTGTGAAGTGATGACTTAGCTACATAAAATCAATTACATACATGATGGATCGACCACTAGTAAACAATTTGAAACGTGAGCGAGGATTGCGGGATGAAGTTCTTTTAGTGCAAAAATGCAATTATGTGTCATAGTTATTGGGAGCGATCAAGTATTGGTTTAGCAATATAAACAGATCTGAAGTTTGCGAGGAGTGAACAAACGAAAATAAAATGCAGCAAGAGCAATACCTAGGTTTGAAGTTCTTACGACACAAAATTTAACTAACAACATGCAAAATTGTACACAACCAAACAATAAGCAAGAGCACACCCAGTGAAGCCCATGCACACGAAGTAGCTAATAAGTCGACGGAGAAACGGAAGATGGAGGAGAGAATCGATTACCTCCAAGCCGGCAGAGCACACCCGTGAAGCGACGAGGCCTCAATTAGGAAAACCCTACACCATGCAATAAATCAGAGACAAAGAAGAGACAAAGAAGACGAAAAGAAAAATCGGTTGGGAATGGAAGATGCGAGCCGGGAGCTGTGGCGGGGGCAGAGGCTGGCGGGAGTCGGGAGTCAAGGGGCTGGGTTGGGTTGGCAGATGCTTGGCGCTGTGTGGTGTGTGGGGAGGGGTGGTCGACCGAGGCGAAGCTCTGGCAGGAGGGTGACGGAGCTCTGACGGAGGGGGGCAGGAGGGAGTCAGCGGCGGGGTTGGCGAGATCTACGGCAGGGATCTCTGGAAAGTGCGTGGCCAGCGGGAGCTCTGACGGAGGGGGGCAGGCAGGAGCCGGAGGCCGGGGTCGGCGTGATCTCTGTGGGGCGGGGAGATGCGGTGGCGGCGGGAGCTGCGGGTGGGGAGTGAACGGGGAGGCGCGCGAGTGAAATGGGAGGGGAATCGATCGATCAGGAGGGTAATAGGTTTAGGGTTTCTTAATTCCCCGCGAAATTTTTTAGCCTCCGCGCTCTATGCCCGCCAAAAAGACTATTGGAAGCGGTCCGAAATATTTCCAAGCGGTCTGAAAGCTCCTAATTTAAATTATTTTTCCAAGCGGTCGGACAACTTAGATAGCTTATTTTAAAAGCAACACTACAGCTTTTAATTAAAATTCTTTTTCCAAGCAATATGTTAGCTTTTAATTATTATTTTTCGAAGCAGTAATACCGCTTGCGCCAATGAACCATCCCTGCAATTCCTGGCTACAAAACGCCCCGCAAGGACCTCCTCCCCCATTCCCCTCACCTCCTCTTCACTTTCCTCAAGCAGCAAGAAAATCCCCATTTCATAATGAACCGAAGCCCGTCTTTGCTTTCGGCGAGGCGAAATCCGAGCAAGAGAGCCTGTCATTCTCCAATTCGGTTGGTCTAGAGCATCACCAAGCCACGAGCATCAAATCCCCTCAAGAATAATTGAGCTCCTCCATGCGGAATCAAGCCGCCGCCGCTGCGCCCTTCTTCCCCATGGCCGGTCACGGTGGCGGCCCAACCCGGCGTTTCTCTAAACAAAGCAACCACCAAAACGGTAATCCCTGACCTCACTGATGCTTACCTTGTTACCCATTCGAGCCGAGACTCATCCATTCGTCTTCTCCAGTGAGATCCCGCCATGGCCGCCACCCCTCCTCGTGGGCGCCCTTGCCTGCTGTCTCTTCCGGCGAAGCTCCACCACTCCCGGACTCTCCTTGCCGTGCTGATGCTGCTGGTGTCGTCGCCTTCGCCGGATCTTCGCCGGAGCGCCGTCGCCGGCTAGCCCTAGGCCATCCTCTTCTCCGTGTCTCTGTTCGGCGGGACCCTTCGGCCAGTGGCTCAAGCGTCTTCAGCTCGAAGGGGTAAAGGCGCCTCTCAAGTGGGAAAACGTATTTTCTAATATGCGATCAATTGCAAACCGAGCTTGTATCAGTTGTGAATATCTTCTGCATTGGTAATCCAAATAAGGTGAGATAAATTTATAAAATCATCTAAAATCAGAAAGGTTCTAGTTATACAAAAATATTTAATGTTTGAAGTGCAGGATTATTATTCCAATTGACCTTTGATTTTAAAGCAAGTATGGTTTATAATGGAAACTTGTGAATAATGAGTAATGAAATGGTATAATAAATATTAATATGATGCTAGGATCAGGAGTATTCAGAATATACAAATACATTTAATTTTTGAACTAAGTTTAATTTATTTGCTTAGCAACCATTAATAAAGTTTAATATGGCCATTAATAGAAATGAGTGTATAATAGTTCATAAAATCATATAAGAAATGATTATGTGCTTCTGGGATCTTAATAAGCCTAATCATGCAGAGATATTGAATACTTAAGCTAAGTTCAATGCATTGCGTTGTGACCGTTAATAAACCTTAGTATGAACATTAGTAAGAATAGTGCATAATAGCTCATAAAATAGTAATAACACTTGGAATAGGTTCCTGGGAATAGAAGAACCCATGTATGCATAAATACTTAGAATCAAACTCAATTTGCATTCTCTTGACGAAAGGAAATGTAAATTATAACGATAGATAATTAGATAACCTATTGCGATTAAGGTCAAAATAATGCAAAATCAACTTTAAAACATTTCTAGCATTTCTACCTGCTAACACCTGAAAAATGAGCTAAAGATCTTCTATAATGTAGTCACAAACTCAAAATGAAGTTAACCGATTTAGCGTATTCATCGTGATCATTTAGGCTATTTCATCAGTAGATAAAATAACTCGCCTAAACAGTAAAATATGTGAAACTAGTTTAGATACACTGTACGAAGTTCATAATACTATGTTCTGTAAAAAGGATCTTATTCCATTAAGGTTTGCATGTTAATACTATTAGTCCAAAACCCTTAAGTGTTAACCTTTTTGATTCACTTTTTGGCCGATTCCGAATAACGTCAACTTTACAATGCCACTTAAGCCTTTTCGGCAAGGAATGTGATGTCTCATCTAAATCGTAAAACTTAAAAATCTAGTTTAGAATCACTAAGCAAAGTTCATTCTACCATATCCTAAAGAAATAACTTCATTTCATCAAAGTTTGCATATTATTCCAAATAGCTCAAAATCCTTAAGCATTAATCCCTATTTTCCCTTCCTGCCGATTGTGAATGGTATAGTCTTTAAGTATAGCATGAACCATTTTAGCGACAAGATTGTAGCCTCGCCCAAAATCCTAAAACTTATGGAACTAGTTTAGTAGTGTTCTTTAAAGTGTAGACTACCCCATTATAAAAAGATAATCTCATTTTGCTAAGGTTTACATATTAATCTGAATAGCCAAATAACCTCAAGTGTTAAGTTTTCTGAACCTTATAAAATGAATCGGTAAGAATGATGAAACCTGTAGTTAAGTTATTGTTATCACCAGAACCTTCTCAAATATGATGGAAATGCTATCAGTAGCCTAAATCAATAGACTTAACTTACATAAAACTAATTCTAAGCGAAATCAACTAAAGATAAAGAACAAATCATTCATAATATAATGTGATCGTTTAAGCTTTTTCATTAAATCGCAAACCAGCTCATCTAAATCTGAATTTAGTGTAGCACAGCTCAAAAATGATCTTCAAGATACAATCTACAGCAATCTAAGAAAATATTCCTATTTCGTCTTTCTTTGAATCTGAATCCTAATAGAGCAAAACCCTTAAGTAATAAGAATTGGCAGAAACTCATATCATGAATGGTGAATCAATGGAACTTACAACTAATGATTAATTCTATTAATCCAAACAATCTTTGCATCTTGAATTTGTAAAATAAGATTAATAAATTCATAAAGAGCAATCCCTATTCTTGTAAAGAGTTTATTGGTTTTGCTATCTATTTTCCTTTAGCTCTTATTGAAGTCTTTTATTTGCGTTATTTATGTTGATCGACGTGTAGACTCCGACATTGCTGTTTCGGCGTCATCTTCGTCAATCGCAACCTTGTCTTCACCGTAAGCAATAATTAAGCAAGGCAAGCATCCTTTGACCATATTGATCCCAGTATTTTATATTCCTTTTTGCATCAAATTGTTTTATGCATGTGATTACTTTATGTAAATTGCTATCCTGTGGATTTGGTAGATATACCTGTTGCCACATGAATCTCCTTGATGATTATGGAAATGTGAACCTTGATAACCACAGAATAGGGTTAGACATTGCTAATGTCATTTTGGGTATATTCAAACGTATTTAACCTGCTTAGCCATGCTTTAGAATCTGAGAAGCAGATGATCATGATTAAAATTGTTTTCCTGAAATGTTTTATATGGAACCTAGATGGTCCTTTTTGGGAAAATGGTTGCTGGTATCTTTGATTAAAAACCCAAAAGAAAACTATGTGTTGATGCGGGTGATTATTGGCAATAGCCGGATGTGCGAAAGGAATTGCACTTAGTGTAGGGTGAAGTATCGCCCGTGTCGGATTAAGGACCGAGCAATGGGACGCTATCGATCCAAGAATTCCGTGCATCCACGAGGGCTATTTTTGGGGTAGCCTTAGCCTATTAAGTTGTTTGGACATGGCTTTGTTCATTGGTAGGCGGGAGCTAGCGCAAGCATTCCCGTTCGGTCTGCTTGGACGGGTTTCACCCCACGCAACGGTGTACGCCCTGCCATGTTTAGAAACGTTGTGTTGTGTGTGAAAGTGGATCCACGACTTGGGTGTGTGTTTCTAGTTCTATGGCGGGGGTTAACGTCCCGGGCTGGACCAAAGTCATGTCTAAACAATGTAACAGCTATGTATGAATGCCTTGCCGGCACACCTAAGGAAGTGTGTCGTATGGCCTATCAAAAGGGTGGTTCATTCCTTGTGGGTAAAGTTGTACACCTCTGCAGAGTTTAAATCTAATTAATTAGCAGCACCCGCGGTCATGGGCACTTGGTGAAGTCATTCCAATGTTAGATGTTTTATTGTTTTCAAATGAGTTTGGTCTACACTTGTTTTTAGCAACAATTGCTTTCTGTCGAAGGGCTGGCATTGATGGACCTTATGGTTTGGATTATTCGAACTCACGTCATGGAGGGCTGTGAGTATTACTTACTGCTGTATCTATTTCTTATCAATTAAACTTGCTCTTATAAATTTCGTTTGCAAATAACTTGATTTACAAATGCAAATTCGCTTTATGCAAATTAACTGTAGTAGCCTCCTTTGAAATGGCCTGCATGTATTGTAGGATTTGCTCAAGTCTTGCTGAGTACTTAAAGTACTCACCCTTGCTTAATTATATTGTAGGTGGTTTAGAAAGCGAAGCTTCGAAGTTGTTCATCGCAGGTTGCGGGTTCTTCCTTGAAGCGTGTTCTATCTGGAGTTTATGCCTGGTCAGTTGCCTGCGGATCGGTTGGGCAAACTACAGGATATTGCTTCTTTACTGCTATATTTCTCTGAGTTGTATTATTTCTGTAATTATTCGTTTCCGCTTAATTAATATGTTGTATGGTTGTGATTCCATTTGTTGAAATGTGCGTGCTAGCTCTTGATCCGAGGACTAATCTTGCAAGCACATTAGATTTCCATTTTGCATTACGTGTAAAAATGGGGTCGCTAATCTGTCTCGGGACCTTGGTATCGCCCGCACTCTCCAAGGGGAGCACAAGCAATAGCCAAAGAACGACGGTTGCATGAGTGTATGCATTGATGGTTGATGACAATTCAGTACCGGATATGTGTCTAGTGCTAGTTCCCAAGATCAACGCCTAGCACCCACATATCCGCATTCGAGATGTATCGCAACACATACACATGAATCTAAGCAGTTGGAATAGCATAAACATAAACTACAACTATTACAACTACTTATTATTACAAGTAGTGGCCGACCGACCAAATATCACAAGTCCAAAAGTAGAGTGCAGCGGAAATAACATATATAACAAAAGTAGGACAGCGGTATGCCCATCCAATAACCCAAAGGCCACCAACTTGGAAAAGCCCAAGTTCATCCGTCAACAAGATTGTCGAAACCCAGAGTGAGTACATGTCGTCGGAGAGTTCTTCCACTCCATTGTCTATATTGTTTAGATTAAGCAACCATGAGTACACGTATGTACTCGCAAGACCTTAGTGTATGGAAATAAAGTAAATGCATGGCTAGAACAAGGAAACAAGCTTCTACACTAGTCTCATTTTCAGCATAAGACATATTTTGTTTGCAAGTAAAAGTTTCATAAAACGGTAACGAATTTGTAAAGAGCATTTAATATGAAGCTAGATAACAGTAAGTAAAGTTCATAGATCACATTTCTCAGCTCTCCTTTGCTGCAAATTACAAGTAAAAACAGCCACTATTGGCTTCCCAAATCACCAACTCAATCCAACACCATCTTCCAAAAGTTTTAGCAAAAACAGAGACTATACTTGACATTATTTCCCCAAGCTGCTCATGACCGCGAGCACGGCTAATTAATTAGATTTTAATCTCTACAGAGAGTGTACACTTTACCCACATGACACATTCTAGCAATCATGTCAACCATGCCTCGCGATACTCACCGTACCCGATTTGCTAGACTGTGACAAAGCCGTTCAACTAGTTAAAGCTTAACCTTGCACCAGCGACAGTGATGTTAACCCTTGCCACAGTTGAGGAGATCCTAAACCGATGGTGCCCCATCGTGAACTCTCCCCATGACAAGGCATGCGCCGTTGTATTGGAATGCTTGGGCCCCAACACCTCGGTGAAGGGAGAACCTAGAACGACTCCAGTCCGTCGGATCGTCCATACTACTTCGGCCTACCAAAATGCAAGGCTAAACTCTAACCAATCTAGTGAGCTTAGGCTATCCCATACTAGCACATGTGGTTGCACCGAAACACTTAGGTGATAGCATCAAGTTCGGTCCTTAATTGACCCGGGCGAGGATCTCCCCCTAACTACGCGTGAGGTCCTTTTCACGCCTCAAGTTAAGTAATAACTTGCCCGCGTCTAAATCATAAGTTTGAGTTGGATTTTTCATCAAATTAAGTGGAAACCGTACCATGGTTCCATCCATTTAAACAAAGTTTGCTCAATGTAGTTGAAACATCTCCCATCATTTTAAAACCAATCTAGTGAGCAAGTCTAAGCATGAGCATAAGATAATTCGCGAGTATTACTCAAGTGACATCAAGTATTGTCTACACCATAACTAAGTTACAATGGCAGTAATTCAAATGTCAAGGTAATGGAAATGCATACAATTGGATTTAGCTACCATCACCCACAATATAGCAAGTTTAAAACATACACGCATGCATATAGTTTGATAAAACAAAATAACATTGCAAATATGGGATCAAAATGGTTGTCGGCGTATTCCACCTGACAGGCCTGAAATCTACAGACCGGGTTTTGTTCGATAGGAGGGCGTCTTCGCGGCTGGCTAACCTAGAGGGTGAAAACCCTAGAAGCTCCCACACGGGGGGTTCCAGCGTCTATGAACTAGGAAGAACACGAGGATTTTACCCAGGTTCAGGCCCCCTTGTGAGAAGGATAATAGCCTTACGTCCTGCTAAATTTCTTATGGAATGTCCCGGACCAGTACAGAGTTCTCGGGTTACAAGTTCTTCTGCTAGCGCTATGGTGTTGCCTGTCTGATGGATTGATCTTTTCCCTCCGATCCCCCTTCCCCATGCACCCGGGCGCCCTTATATAGGCCAGGCTAACGGGGTAGGTAAAAAGAGGGTCATCATGCTGATCTTAACACATTTAATGCTCCTTCCGTCTTTGTCCGTTCCTCGGCCTCATTAAATGCCTACGCATGCCTTTGCCCGGTCCGCCCGGATAGGACCCCTTTATGAGTAGGTGAGGCGTCGGAGGAATGGGCTTGTTGCGAAACCCTTGCGCCGGCGAGCTCGCGACACAGCTCGCTGCCGTCGACACGCTGACGACAGTGGAAGGAGACTTCGAGGGGAAACCACCGCGCCCCACCTTTTTGCCTTGTGACGGGGCAAGCAGGGCGTCCTCGCCCACCTGCTCGCCGACCGCCACGTGAAATTTGGCGCCGGGCGGCGGCGTGCTCGTCCACCACTCGTCGGGCGCCACGTAGGCGGCACTGGTGGCGGGCGTGATCGCCGCCGATCGCCGAGCCGCCACGTGGGCTAGGCACGGCGGCGGCGTGCGTTTCGCCCACTGCCGCCGGGCGCCACATGGGTCGGCACCTGGCGGCGGGCGTGATCGCCGCCGTCGCCGAGCCGCCACGTGGGCGGGCGCCGGCGAGCAGGCATACTCGCCCACCGCTCGTCGGCGCCACGTGGGCGGCACGGCCGGCGGGCGTGATCGCCGCCGTCGCCGAGCCGCCATGTGGGCTAGGTCTTTGGCGGCGTGCGTTTCGCCCACCTACTACGCTGGCGCCACGTGGGCGGCACTGGCGGCGGGCCACGATCGCCTCGCTTGCCCACCGCTCGTCGGGCGCCACGTGGTGGCACTGGCCGCGGACGCGATCGCCCGCCCGATCGCTAGGCGCCACGTGGGCGCTTTGTCTTGCGGAGAGGGAACCCTAAGCGTGAAATCTGTGACAATGGTCAAAGGAGGGTGCTTGCCTGGTTGCTCTTCTTCGGGAATGTAATCCGGATCGAAGTTGATGTCGTTAATAACCGAATCCAAATTATCGTTGTCTATGCGTCGAATAATAATAACCGAGACAAAAGCAAATAACACCGAATCAAATGGGGCAAAAAGAAATCAGATGCAAATACCAATTTAAACTTATCAAGAAGAACATGCTGATTTTGAGTTCTCAAATAATTTCTTGCATAACGACTTCGTTAGCACTTGATGTATAATAAGCCCTTTACGTAATTGTTTTGCTTTCGCTTGTTGACTACAAAAGTTTTTGTCATGAGTTTACATGAAGTTGTTTATGAATTCAAGAGGCTAGATTTATGTATTTTAGTACTTATAATTTTGAATTCAAGATGCAAAGATTATTTAGTTTAGAATAGGTCACTAGTTGTAGTATTATGCATGATTAGCACTTAGACCTGAGCGTTTATGCATGGGGGTGACTTCTACGTGTTGGACCTAAAATTTTAAGTTATTGGTTGATACTACTTAGTTATGTGACAATTCTTGCATAGCCGATGATTAAGTTTAAGACTTCCGATTTCATTCGGCCATGCGAAAAGGCTCTAGTAATGTTATCATTTAGAGTTTTTGTGCTAACGTATTTTATTTGACAAGTAGGTCATAATTAAAATATTTTTACATAATTTGGTTGTCCATATATTGAAATAGGTTTCTGGACCAATTCCCCTAAAGTTTGTATTTAGACAGGCTATTTTACAAGCCCTCGAAAAGGCTTAACTGATAACGATTCTGTGCAGTTTGTGATCATTTAGGGTCTTTATTGTGATTGGATTAAGATGTGAAGTAAGTTATAAATACAATATTTTTCTAGAATATGGTAGTATAAACTTTGTAAAGTATTTCTAAACTTGTTTTATAAGTTTTAGCATCTAGACAGGTTATTTAATCTGCAGTTAAAGTGGTCTAATTGATCATATTGGTAACCTTAAATCGGCTAAGATTCAAACTTAATTTCCAACTATACTATACATGATTCTTGATTCATTTTGCAGGTATTAGTAGGAAGCAATCCTAGAATTGTTTTGAAGTTGGCTTGGCATTATTTTAACTTTAATTGCAATAGATTACCTATTTATTTATTGTCATAATTAACATTTCCTTTTGTTAAAAGAATGCAAATTAAATTTGACTTTAATTATTTATGCATACATGGGTTCTCGCTGTTTTCCGGAAATTACTACAAATTATTTCATCATTTTATGAGGTATTATATTTTCATTTTATTTGGCCATATTAAGGTTTACTAATGATTGCAAAGTAAATAAATTAAACACAGATCAAAAGTTATATGTAAGTTATATGTTTTGGCATATCAGAGCTTCTAATAATTATAGAAACATATTCAAATTTATTTTATGATTTTAGGAGTTTTCTTTCTCATGTGTGCAATGAGGTTCATAATAGTGTTTGTTTCATTTCTATTATTTTAATAATTTTTCTATGACTAAAAATTAAATATTTTTGTATATTTGAACTCATCTTGGTCTATTTATCACCTAAAATTTATTTTATCATGTTATACTTTACTATGCATAGAGTTGCATTTAAAGATCATATTATGGTTTTAATCAAAGTTTAATTCTAATAAATATTCTGCATTTCAGAAATTAAATATTTTTGTGTAAATAAGTTTCTAAAGGTCTTAGGGGCTCAGAAAAATTATCTTCATTATTTAATCATTTCTGATTTCATTAACTCCAGCTATAGACCATAATGGGATTTTGAGCTAATAAGATTGATTCGCAAACCTTGATGAAATAAGATTCTTTCTATTTTTGCTTGCTTCTTTTCCTACTGCCTGGCCGCACCAGCCTCTCCTTGCTTTCTTCTTCCTGGACTCCACCTTCTTCTCCTTTCTCTCTTTTCTTCTTCCAAGTAGCCATCCTCCGGTCTTCTTCCCCTTCTCCCCACTACTACAAAATAGCACATAGGTGACGCCCTATTTGTGGCGGTTCTTTTGGAACCGTCACAAATACATGTATCAGTGGCGGTTCTATATGGAAATTGGCGGGAGGACCATTTGTGGCGGTTGCATCAAAAAACCGCCACAGATAATACTTAATCTGTGGCGGTTTTAAATAAAACCGCCACGGATAACAATTGAGACTATTTGTGGCGGTTGGTAGATGGAACCATCACAGATAATACATTTTACGTGGCGGGTTGGTTTTAGAACCGCCACTAATAATGCTTTCTATAAATATCCCCTGTTGCTCTGTCATTTGGTCATCTTCCTCCGAGAACAAAACTTCACTTTTTGATTTCAGATTTTGTTTGGCCAAGATCTTGTGCTTCCACTTCGTAGAATAGTTCCAAGGTGTGTAAAATATGTCTCCTCTCTTCATTTCTAGTGTAAAATTGCCATTAAAAGGTTTATTCCTAGCTTAATTAAGGTTTAGGTGCAAGGTCTACATTTAGTTTGATTTTTATTTAGCTAGCAATTTGTAGATGATGAATTTATTACCTTGCTGTATTAGATTAAGTTCTCTACCTTATTTAGATGATGATTTTTTTGTCAAGCATATGTCAAATATATGTATTTACGATTATTGGATATTAATGATAAATAAATTATAGTTAATATGATAGATGGGTGATCATGAAGTATAAAATTATAGTTAATATTCGAAGGATATGTATAAAAATTACGTTGCTCTTAGAAGGATATGTATAAAATTTATGTATTTACGATTATTGGATATTAATGAAAAATAAATTATAGTTAATATGATAGATGGGTGATCATGATGTTAATTGCCTTGCATTTTGAGATGAGGAAATTTATTATATTGCTCTTAGAAGGATATGTATAAAAATTACGTAGTTAATATTTTTCTTAGTTACCATTAATTTTTTTAGATTAGCGTGTATATACATCTTGCTTCATTAGTGGGTATTGTTAGTAAATTTTTATGAAGCATATAAACCCAATTTATGTAATTAAGATTGTTGGATATATATATATATATATATATAATTTTTGATTACGTATGAGTATATATTAAAATTAATTAATTAAGTTTGCAACATTTACTTAGTATTAATGTTGTCCCGTTAGTGCATATTGTTGAATATTAGAATAACAATTTATTTAATTAAGATTTTTGGATATTAATAAATTGCTTAAATTAATGAGCTGTAGATGGACCGGAGATGGATGTACGATGCTGAACCGTTGACCAAGAATATATCGACGGTGTATCTGTTTTTCTAAGGGCGTGAGAGAAAACGACTTGCAAAAGAAGACGGAGTACATACATCGTCCATGCATTGATTGCAAGAATGAGAAGATGTTTTCGAACAAAACCATATCCATTTGCACTTGATCCGGAGGGTTTTGTAAGCGGCTATACAAGTTGGACAAGGCACGGTGAAGAGGAGATCATACTTGAGCGTGATAACGTCGGCGGCAGCGAGAGCGGCAATGTGGTAGCCGACATCGTTATGGATCCGATGAGGATAGGTTGGTCGTCGATGGCGACATTAATCTGCTCAAATGTTGCGCGATGCGAGAGAACTACACTAGTCGAGAGAGTTTAATCAATTCACGGGTTTGATGGAGGATTCGGAGAAACCTTTGTTCCGGGTTGTAAGGAGGAATACACAAAGTTGCACACGGTGCTCTCGCTACTGAAATTGAAGGCAGCCAATGGTTGGTCCGATAAGAGTTTCACGGCGTTGTTACATCTCTTAGCGGACATACTGCCTGAAGGAAACGTGTTGCCTAAAACCATGTATCTAGCTAAGAAGGTTGTATGTCCCTTGGGATTGGAAGTAGAAAGAATACATGCTTGTCCAAACGACTATATACTCTATCGCAAAGACTATGCAGACATTCATGTATGTCCCGTGTGCAAAGCGTCGCGGTACAAGCGTAAGGGTGATGACAGCGAAGCTATCGAGGTGAAGAAAGGAGCTCCCGCAAAAGTGGTGTGGTATTTGCCAGCAATACCTCGTTTGAAGCGTTTATTTGGAAACAAAAAGCACACCAAATTGATGCGATGGCACTCGGAAGACCGTAAGAGGGATGGAAAAGCGAGACACCGTGATTACGCGATGGAGAACCATCGATAGACTCTTGAGGAGAACTTCGAAAATGGGCGAGGAATGTAAGGTTTGGCTTGAGTACGGATGGAATGAATCCTTTCGGTAAGATGAGCAACATTCATAGCACTTGGCCCGTGACTCTGTGTATATACAATCTTCCACCCTGGTTGTGTATGAAGTGAAAGTACATTATGATGTCGTTGCTTATCCAAGGGCCGAGACAACTTGGCAATGATATTGATGTATACCTACAACCATTGGTGGAAGATCTTGTGATATTGTGGAGCGAAGGTGTACGGTATGGGGCGAGTACAAGCGAGAGTACTTCACTCTCGCGCATTGTTGTTCGCACCATCAATGATTTTCTGCGCTTGGTAACTGTCGGCCATACTATAAAAGGGCGAAAGCATGCCCCGATGCATGGATGAAACCGCTAGTGTGTGGCTCAACAACTCGAGGAAAAGCAGTGTACATGCGTCACGGAGGTTCCTTGCGAGAATCATCCATACCGCAATATGAAGAAACAATTGACGGGACAAAGGAGGGCGATTTAGCTCAAAGGCGTCTTCGTGGGGAAGAGGTGTATGATATGGTTAGGGATCTTAATGTTGTACTCGGAAAGGGGAGTACTGGTAATACATCGCGGTCCCATACTGAGAAGACCACGTGGAAGAAGAGATCCATCTTTTGGGACTTACCCTACTGGAAGGACTTGGAAGTCCGACACTGCATCGACGTCATGCATGTAGAGAAGAATGTATGTGATAGCGTGGTTGGTCTTTTACTGAATATTCCTAGCAAAACAAAGGATGGACTGAAGGCACGAAGGGATCTAGAAGACATGAAGATCGAGCGAGCTACATCCTCAAGACCTTTGGAAAGGTGGCTTTACCTTCCCGACTTGCTACACTTTGAGTAAGAAAGAAAGCAGAACTCTACAAGTGCTCGCATGGTGTGAAAGTTCCGTCCGGTTACTCATAAACATCAAGAAACTGGTATCGATGAAAGATTTGAAGTTAATTGGTATGAAGTCTCATGATTGTCTTGTGATGATGACACAAATGCTCCTGTTGCAATTAGAGGTATTTTGCACGACAAGGTCCGAGAGGCAATCACGAGGTTGTGTTCCTTCTTCAACACGATTTCACGAAGGTCATCGATCCGTTGGACTTTATGAACTTGGTGATGTGGTAAAGACTACGTGCCGACTAGAGATGTATTTTCCCCATCATTTTTGATATCATGGTTCATCTCATTGTTCACCTTGTCAATGAGATAAATATTCTTGACCCGTATTCTCGCATCGGATGTACCCATTTGAAAGGTATATGGGTGTTACGAAGAAATATGCGTGTCGATCTCATTTGGAAGGCTCAATTGTAGAAGGTTACGCTCTCTCGGCCCTACAGTCGTCGCGGCGATAGCGGGTCCATGCCAAAGACAAGCGGACCTAAACCATTATCTGTGGGCGACATACATGACCCCACACCTGTCGGCTCAAGCGTGCGTGATGAACATTTTTCTCTGTGTGCCGCTCTGGGGTAGCTTATCCGTGCCAACAAGGGGTGTCTGCACAATGCCCGATAAGCGCCGAGTTATGCAAAGGTCGGTGGACCGGTAGTTACCGATTTCTTGATATCGGGCTAGAAAAACCCGCCAATGACGAGATAACAACTCTGGGAGGTGCCGTCCACTCATTCATCCAGTGGCGCAAGCGTGACATCATCTTGGACCATGCAGTGGCACCCTCTCCTGACATCGTCTTGGATCATGCCTTCGCCGACCTCTCCTCTGATGCAATCGCGATCATCGATCAAAGACACGAGAGTGAAAGCAGTGAAGAAGCAAGATGAGGTGGAAAAGAAATCCATTGAGGGCCCCATAAATATGCCCCCTGTTAGTACTCCAACGCATAAACCTGTAACACCTGGTACTTCAAAGGACAAACCTACAACCCCTGATCCCAAAAAATGGCACATTAGACAAGCGTGATCGGCTAGATCGGGGAAGCGGGACCGAGTATGATGTCGTCCGTGAAAAAAGTAAGGGCAAGGGAAGTCGATGAACAAGAAAATCAACCAAAATTGAAATTCGAGGTTGGGAAGCCCTTAGTCACCGATTCGAAGTTAAAAGTCTAACACCCATGATGCGTGACTACATGCATGGTACATGGGCGATCCACCAAGGCGTACTCGAAGGTGATCACCGTAGTGTTCCGTGAGGAACATTTTCACCACGAGGGCTATGGCTACTTCTTAATAGAATTCGATAACATGCACAACTTGTTCTATCATGACGCCCTCGTGAAAGGACCGATATGTCGCCTAGAGGGGGGGTGAATAGGCGTTATTTCAAATTTAAATGCGCAACGGAAATTTACTATTCGGATAGTCCGAAAATACCTTCGGACTGTCCGAGTGGTTCGGATAGTCCGAATGTCTTTTCGGATACTCCGAACTTCTTTTTGCAAGGAAACCCTAAAAAGTAGATCTGAGTTATTTGAGAGGCTAGATTACTACAAATGAGGTTTCTAAGCTAGGGCAACTTCCAGATTATGAGATCCACCCAATATCTATTGCAAGAGGCTACTAAACCCTTGAATCCCCAAAAGATTAAGCTAGGCACAAAAGAGGACAAGTGTAAAACTTACAAACAAGAGAGATGCAGCGATTTTTCTCCGAAGTTCAGATCCTTGAGGGGATCCTACGTCTCCGTTGAGGCGGCAGAAAGCCGGGGTCTCTTTCAACCCTAATCCTCTAGGTGTTGCACCAAGCACTCACCTACTTTTCTTTGAATCCTTCCCTTGCGGAGGTGAATTCAACCTTCACAAACTTCGTGGCGTCCCACACAAGCTTGGGGCTCACCGGCAACTCCTAGCCGTCTAGGAGTCCTCAACCTCCAAGAGTAAAAGATCCGGCAAGAAATTCGGCTTGAAGATGACCCAAGTGCTCAAGATGAATCACAATCTCTAGCTCCTTCAAACTCTCAACTAGATTCCCCAAAAGATTTGCTAATCAAGAGATCAAGAGGAAGATCACTAGAGCTCAAGAGAGAGAGCCTGACTCAAAATGAAATGAATGCACTTGTTAGTTGGTAGGTGGGAGTTGGGGAGGTATTTAAAGCCCCCCAAAACTAGCCGTTTTTCACTTCAGCCCGACACCGTTCGGATAGTCCGAACCCATACTCGGATAGTCCGAACCAATAGAACTAAGGCAACGGAACACTCAGTTCGGACAGTCCGAACGTCCCTTCGGATAGTCCGAACCAATTTGAACTAGGACAGCAGAACACTTTGTTGGACGGTCAGAACCATACTTGGATAGTCAAGAACCAATTAGACTTAGCCCTAGCAGGGAGGGTCATTTGGATACTCCGAACAAGTGTTTGGACATTCAGAACCAAATAGAAGCTGGACCAACAGAGAAGGCAAGCTCGGATACTCGAACCTATGTTGGACATTCGAACAAATTTTACTGAGCAACCGAGGGGCGATTCGGACATTCGAAAATCTGTTAGGATACTCAGAACCTTTTGAACATTTTGCCCTAAGACTTTACACATTGACCCATATATAGTCTAGGATTCATCTTTGAGCACATTAGATCATTCCAAAGCTATTTCTTGCCCTATCCTCTTTGTAATACGGTAGTCCTTAAACTCAAATAAAATTAAGCGTACATACTGCTGATTATTGAGTTTGGTCGACGCCTTTTCTTCTTCAAATTGAGGGACCTCTTTTCTTAGCGACTTTTCCATGGCGTATCTATCATTCACCATACTCAAAACACTCATTAGTCACTTAATCTTGTTGTCATTAATCACCAAAATCATTAAGGGCCTAGATGCACTTTCAATCTCCCCCTTTTTGGTGAATTGATGACAACACGATTAGATTTAGATAAAATTGAAATGAGAGAGTATTTGGAGAACCAAATACACAGAGAAGCTCCCCCTAAATGTGTGCATTGAACTAATTTGAGTGGAATGTCAAACGCACATATTTACGGGAAATTTTGCGAGAGCTCCCCCTAAATTTCTGTTTTCAAGAGAATATAACAGGATATATGACAGATAACTTGCATAAATAAATATGACATGATATCACACAAATGCATTGCCAAGGAGAAATGGAATTAAGCTATTAATATCAAGCATCCAACAAGCAAACCAGTATACGCAACAATAGTTCAACTAAAGCAACTACCAAACACAAGTTTAAATAACACGAAGCAAACAAACAACCAAGCAAATCTAATCTCCTCACTCCCCCTTTGGCATCAAGGCACCAAAAGGGTCACTCCTCGCTGCCATCGTCGTCGTCGCTGCTGTCATTCTCCTGAGCCGGCACATACTGAGAGTCGCCCTCATCGTCACCAGTAGGCGCCGAAGTGGCGGGAAGGTCGAAGAGCTGCCGCGTCGCCGAATCAATAGTCGTAGAATCTGACTCTGACTCAGACTCTGAAGAGCAAGACAGATTTAGCTTCCCTTTTATGACATTTAGCTGACTGCGAGTGGCGGAGATCTTCTCATTTACTTGCTTGATCTTCTGACGGTTCTTGATCCCAAGGCAAAAAATAGCACGAAGCATGTCCTTGATGGAGCCACTGGGAGAAGAAGGATCACCGGGCAGAGCCTGTTGAAGTGGCTTTGACACAGTCGAGGGCGAAGGAGGAACTGGCTGGCTGGAGGAGGTGGAGCCTTGATCACACGAACACAGATGCGGCACATGCTCCACATCCTTAGCAAACCACAAGCCTGAGATACTCTCAACCATGCACATCACATATGGAGCGAACCCACAACTGCTACGCGGGCTGAGAGAGTTGAGATGTATCTCTTGCCAGATAAAGTCAAATACATCAAACGGCCTGGAACCCTCACCAATCCTCAAAAGCAGGTTCCTAGAGTAGGAACTGATGTTGGTGGCATCCCCCTCCTTGAGCCACAGGGTCTTCCTCAGCAACTTGTACATGATGGCATAGAAGGGCTTCAAACCTTTTGTGGTGCCCAGCTTGAAGTTCTGAGAATCATCATAGAGGGGTGCCAAATCATTGATACTGGAGGAGTCAGAAATGTGCAGCTTGTCCAGATTGTCCCGATATACGTGGAGAAACCGATGCAATCGGTGAATTGAGCCTTGGACCTTTGAGTAATACAACCCATCAACCATAAACCACATGGTACTCTCGGCATCTTTGTCGACATACAAAGTAGCATAAAGCTGCGCCACAACTTCATTATTCCATTTGCACGAGCGACATGATTTCTCTCAGTTGTGGCGCTCTGGCGACAATCACTTCATTAAAAGCTGTGTCCTCCTCTTTGTGCCATGTAATCCCGATCAATGTCTTGCATCAATGCCCTTTGGGTTCTTCTTCTCAGCAATCACAGAATCATAGGAGTCCTATTGGAAGTGATTCCAGAATCGCTTGTCCACATAATCTTCTTGCAAATATAACAAGGGATCCTGACTCCTGTGCTGACGGACTTCCTTGCCTCTGCCTTGCTCAACACAGTAGTCGATCTTCTTCTTTGGAGTCACACCCATTGGAGTAGCACGACGGGCAGGGTGAATCTCCAATGGTCCAATCAGTGCACCTTCCCTGCGTTGTGCAGCACACTTTGCTGCCCTTAACCTAGGCATGGCATCCCTAGCATTTTCAGCACCACTGCCTCCTTGACCCTCATCTCCCTGTTCACCACCACCCTGACTTGGAGCACCCTTATGAGTCGTCTTCTTCCTCTTGCGAATGGCATGACGCTTCTATCTTCGGTGGTGAGCAAGAGGAGATTCGGAGGAATCTCTGAGGAGGAACAATGGGGAGCCGCCGAGAGCCACCGGAGGACATCATGCCAGCCTTCTTTGAGCGAGCGCATCGATGTCCGACATGCCGAATGGGGATTGCCACCACGAGAAGGATCCATCCTAAAAGGTATTCAAGGGTGGAAACAAGATTAGACTCTAATCATGACCTAGATGAGCAATAGAGAGTTCAAGCGAGGTCACAATCTTCGGATAGTCGAAATTATCTTGGATAGTCAGAAGATTTCTTCGAGATAGTCTGAAGCTTTCACTCGGATAGTCCGAAGTACTTGGACATTCGAAAGAAAACTTCGGACATTAGAGGTGACGGATCATAAACCCTAAATTCCTTAATCTAGACAATAATTCAAAAATTCTAAGAGCTAATCACGAGAGGACCATCCTAGCAAGGTCTAGAAACGATCTAGAGTCCAAGAATCCACAAGATAAAGGCGAGAATAAGCGGCATTTGGAAGAAGAAGAACCAACCTTTGGAGATGAAGAATCGGGTTCCAAACACAAATCTAGGGCACCAAAGAGAAGGAGATGATTCCCTTGCCCTAGAAGAAGGTCCTGGAGCCCTCAATCCGCACAATCTCTGGCCAAAACCCCAGATCCGAGAGTTGGGGCGGAGTAGTGGAGAGAGAAACCGAAAAAGTGGAGAGTGGGGAAGAAAAGAGGAAGAGAGAGGGTCGGGCGGCTTAAAAAGCCCGAGGCCGCACTTTGGACAGTCCGAACTTAAGTTCGGATAGTCCGAACCAGTTCGGATAGTCCGAATGGAATTTCGGACAGTCCGAACTGTTTTCTCAAGATGGCATGAGAATAAAGGCAGGAATGGCTCCGGACCGAGAAATAGATGAGAGGACCTAAAGAGTCAAATCATCAAGTAATCAGCAAGCCATGCAATAATTCAAACCATGACCACAGGATGATTGACAAGATCCGAAGATCAAAAACCAATAAACACAATAAGATAAGAGAAATAAAGAGAATAAGGTTTTCTAAGACATTTTTCAATCACCAATCAACGTGAGCATGTTTCAAGCCAAATTGCGAGAGTCTAGAATATTTAGTCCACTCCTCAAATCACAAAACATCTTCTCATCAAGTGGCTTGGTAAATATATCGGCTAATTGGTCAATTGTGCTCACATGTTGAATTTCAATATCGCCTTTGGTGGAATGGTCTCTTAGGAAATGATGGCGGATATCGATATGCTTTATGCAGGAGTGTTGGACTGGGTTGTTGGCAATCTTTATGGCACTCTCATTGTCACACAAAAGTGGCACATGGTTATAGGTCGAGCCATAATCATTTAGAGTTTGTCTCATCCAAAGCAATTCGCATAACAACTCTCGGCTATGTATTAAACCGGGTGTGGATAAGGCTACGGAGTTTTGTTTCTTAGATAACCAAGAGACAAGGGATCTACCTAAAATTGACATGTCCCAAGTACTTTTCCTATCCACCTTACATCGGCATAATCCGCATCGGAATAGCCAACTAACTCAAAAGATGAACCTTTAGGATACCAAAGCCCAAAATGAGGAGTGTGCACTAAATATCTCAAGATTCTCTTTACTGCCACCATGTGACACTCTTTAGGAGCGGCTTGAAACCGTGCACACATGCACACACTAAGCATAATATCGGGCCTAGATGCACAAAGATAAAGTAGGGAACCGATCATCGAGCGATATACCTTTTGGACGACCGGTTTACCTTCCTTGTCGAGGTCTAGATGCCCGTTGGCTTGCATTGGAGTCTTGATTGGCTTGGCGTTCTCCATACCGAACTTCTTGAGCATGTCCTTGATGTACTTGGTTTGGCATATGAAGGTTCCTTCCTTAAGTTGCTTGACTTGAAAACCGAGGAAGAACTTCAACTCGCCCATCATGGACATCTCAAATCGCTTGGTCATAATCCTGCTAAATTCCTTGCACAGGTGTTCATTAGTAGATCCGAATATAATGTCATCAACATATATTTGACATACAAACAAATCATTATCAATGTGTTTGGTAAAGAGAGTAGAATTCGGCCTTTCCGACTATAAAACCTTAATGAGGAGAAAATCGCGAAGGCACTCGAACCACGCTCTCGGAGCTTGCTTAAGTCCGTAGAGAGCCTTATGTAGGAAGTAGACGTGGTCCGGATGGTTCGGGTCTTCGAAGCCGGGTGGTTGCTCAACATAGACCGTTTCGGAAAGTGGTCCATTTAAGAAGGCGCTTTTCACGTCCATTTGATACAACTTAAAATCATGGTGAGTAGCAAAGGCAAGTAATATTCTAATAGATTCAAGCCTAGCTACGGAGCATATGTTTCATCGAAATCCAAACCTTCGATTTGCGTGAAGCCTTGAGCAACTAACCGGGCTTTGTTTCTCATCACTATTCCGTTCTCATCTTGCTTGTTAGAAAAACCCACTTGGTTCCAATCACATTTTGCTTGGGCCTTTTGACAAGCTTCGGACTTGGTTCCGTTCGAAGTTATTCAACTCCTCTTGCATGGCCATCACCCAATCCGGGTCTTGGGCGCTTCATCTACCTTAAGCGGTTCAAGAGAAGATACAAAGGAGTAAAATTTACAAAATTAGCGACCACGAGATCTAGTAGATACTCCTTGTTAATGTCTCGGTATGTTGTCGTAGGGTGATCTCTTTGTACACTCGATGGACTTTTGGATGAGGTGCGGTTGCGTTGATTCTTTGGATTGGACCCTCATCGTCTTGAGTGGCATTCGAGCCGTCTTGAGCTCGCATTGAAGACGAAGGAGTATCATCCGGAGCGTCCATCGTCGCGTCATGAACTTCTTGAGTTGAAGCGCTTGGCATTACATCTTCCTCAAGTGGCCTAACTTCTCCAATTGCCAATTTCTTGATTGCGTCACACGGGGTTCTTCCTGTCAATCACAACCACGATCAACTTGTTCTACTTGAGAACCGTTAGTTTCATCAAATGTCACATCGCGAAATTTCAACCACACGGTGGTGTTGTTGAAAACTTCGATATGCATAGGCATTTGATCCATAATAAGTAAAAATCCTTCATCTACTTTAGGAGCAAATTTAGATGACTTAGCTTTCTTGTTGAGGATGTAGCATTTGCTCGAAGACTCGGAAATAGGATACATTGGGTTTCTTCGGTAAGTAGCTCATCGCCGTCTTCTTTAACAACTTGTGGAGATATAGCGGTTGGAGCTGTGGCGCGCGGTCTTGACGACCTCTGCCCAGAATATGTCGAGACCTTGTATTAAATCAAGCATCGTCGCGCCATCTCGATGAGAGTTCGATTCTTCCTCTCGGCCACCCCATTACTGTTGAGGAGAATAAGGGCCGAGAACTCGTGTTTGATGCCTTCTTCATCGAGATACTCCTCAACACCGGTATTCTTGAATTCGGTGCCGTTGTCACTCCGAATTCTCTTCATCTTCACTTCGAACTCATTTTGAGCCCTTGTCATGAATTTCTTCAAGCTTCTTTGGGCTTCGCTTTTGTCATGCAAGAAAAACACCCAAGTAAAGCGAGAAAAATCATCAACAATAACTAAACCATACTTATTTCCACCAATGCTTATGTAGGCGATCGGGCCAAACAAGTCCATGTGTAGCATCTCCAAGGGTCTCGAGGTGGTCATCACATTCTTCGCGAGATGAGTAGCTCCAACTTGTTTCCCCGCTTGACACGCGCTACACACTCTATCTTTCTCAAAGACAATATTTGTTAGCCCAAGGATGTGATTGCCCTTTATGAGTTTGTGAAGGTTCCTCATACCAACATGGGCAAGCCGGCGATGCCATAGCCAACCCATGCTAGACTTAGCCATTAAACACATTTCAAGGTTCACTCTATCCGTATTAAAGTCGATGAGATAGAGATTTCCCTTTAAACGACCCTTAATGGCTATTGAACCATCATCCCTCTTAATGACATCCACACCCATGTCACTAAATACACAATTGTAGCCCGCTTCACATAATTGCGCAACGGACAACAAATTGTAGTTTAGTGAGTCAACAAGCAAAACATTATTTATATGAAACTCATTGGTAATTAGGATTTTACCTAAACCTACCACTTCACCTTTTCCATTATCGCCAAAAATGATGCTTTCACTATTCGATCCATTAGCCTCCAAATGTGCGAACATCGCCCTTTCTCCGGTCATATGATGCGTACATCCGCTATCCAAAATCCAACTTGATCCACCGGAGATGTAGGCCTACAAAATGAAATTTAGTTTTTGCTCTTTGGTACCCAAACTTGTTTAGGTCCACGCACGTTAGCAACAAGTAATTTGGGAACCCAAATAGATCGCACATAAGATGAATCTTTGGGTCTAACCCCAATGGGACATGCGACTACACGACTATGGTTAGTTCTCTTAAGCACATATGAGGCAAAGAAAGTAGAATGAGTTTTGTACTTAGAGTTTTCCTTGATCTTAACAAATTGGATGGGCTTGGTCAACGGAGCAATCACAATATTACTCTTTTTCCCTTTGGGAGGAGTATATCCAAGCTCATACTTCATAGTATTACCTTGACGCTTACCTAGGAACTCCTCTAGTCCCTTACTTGCCTTGTAGGACTTTTGAAGTCCATCTTCAAGCAATCCCTTGAGCTTCTCATTCTCATATGCTAATACTTGCAATGTCTCAAGGTTAGTGGCACAAGTATTAACGTCTATATTGAAGCATCTAGCACAACCATTGCTAGTAGAGGGTGAAAAAGAATTAGAACTAATGGATGAGGTAATCGGAGGGCTATTCTTGAGATCAACAAGCTTCACCTCAAGAGCCTTGCAAGCATCTTTCGACTTGGCAAGTTCCTCTTCGAGTGAAGCGTAGGTGATCTTAAGACTAGTCACCTCGGATTTTGTTACATTTAAGTTCTTAACCAATTCTTCATTCTTCTCTTTTTCAAAAGATAAGCTCTTCTCTAGCTCACGATTTTTCTCCTTTTCGAGGATAAGCAAATCCTCTTGAGCCTCGAGAGTAGCTTCCTTTTGCTCTACTACTTCCTCCAATTTTTCAATATTTTTTAAGAGCAAATTTAATTTATGAATGTCAAAGTTTTTCATAGATTTAAGCACTATGTTAATGTCATCATCATCACTATCACTATCGTGCTCATCTAGACAATCATTTGCAATAGAGGAGTGGAGGTAATTGATGATACCTTGTGCCCTTTGCCATAAGGCACATTGGAGTGTTGTCGTCGTCATCGCTCAAGTTGTCGAAGAGGCTCTTCGGCGTTGTTGAGGTGGTAAACACGGCGATGGCGGCGGAGGCAATTCCTCCTTCCTCGCCGAATTTGACTTCGAGTCGAGTCGGAGTTAGAGTCGGTGTCGGAGTTCCATTCCTTTCCAATGTAGGCACGACCCTTGCCTTTATACTTCTTGCTCTTCTCCTTCTCCTTGTCCTTGCCCCGATACTTGTCTTTCTTGTGCGGCTTCTCATCTTTGCCTTCCTTATGCGGACACTCGGCAATGAAATGGCCGGTTTCGCCGCATTCATAACATCTTCTTGTGGAATGTCTACCCTTCGATTTTCTTCCATAATTCTTTGAATGACCTCCTTGTTTGAAATTCTTCTTCTTGAAGAACTTGTTGAACCTTCGCACAAATAGGGCCATATCCTCATTTGTCAATGGACCACTAGACTCTTCATCCTCACTTGTGCTTTCTTTGGCTTGACGCACAACCTTGATGGCCTTGAGGGCAATACCTTTCTTCTTGCCCGACTTGAGTTCTTCAACAACTTCAGCTTCCTTCACCATCATCTCGTCCATCATGAGCCGGCCAATAACATCATGAGGTGTCAAAGTATCGAAGTTAGGCCGGTCTCGGATCAACTGCACAAGGTTGCGGTTGGTAGGAGTGATCACCTTGATATAATTTTCACCACGGCCTTGTCGAGACGGTCGGTGCACCCAAGACCTTTTGCTTGATTCTGAGCACCATTAGGCGGTCGAACATCTTGTTGTAGGACTCTCCTTCTTCTAAAGTGAACGGCTTAGCTCACCAATAATGAGCTCTATCTTGATTCACGGACACTTGAAATCCTTCATGACTCACTAGGAGTCTATCCCAAATGGCCTTCGCTTCCTCGAGTCCATCGACTCGGTTGAATCGAAATCACTTAAGGCATTGAATAGGGCATTGACGGCCAAATCATTGAAGTGTTGAGCCTTGTCTTCTTGGTGTAAGATTTTACGGATCATTTGGCTTGAAACCTGTTTGCACAATCTTCCAAATAGGCGGGTGAAGTGATCTCAAGTGCATCTTCATCTTATGTTTCCACGCGGCATAGTGAGTGCCATCGAAATGAGGCGCTTGGGCCGGAAAACGCGAAACATACGATGAAGAGCTTGAGACGCCGAGGGAGTTATAATCAAAAGGAATTGCAACCCCAATACCGTCGCCCGTACCCTTGGTTTGGGTAAGGTCGTCGGTAGTTTTTCCTGTTTGCGACATATTGATTCTCCAAGCGGTTAAGCCAAACTAAGGAGATTTGGCTCTGATACCAATTGAAAGGACCGATATATCGCCTAGAGGGTGAATAGGCGTTATTTCAAATTTAAATCATAGCGAAATTTACTATTCGGATAGTCGAAAATACCTTGAATTGTCCGAGTGGTTCGGATAGTCCGAATGTCTTTTCGGATACTCCGAACTTCTTTTCGCAAGGAAACCCTAAAAAGTAGATCTGAGTTATTTGAGAGGCTAGATTACTACCAAATGAGGTTTCTAAGCTAGGGCAACTTCCAGATTATGAGATCCACCCAATATCTATTGCAAGAGTCTACTAAACCCTTGAATCCCCAAAAGATTAAGCTAGGCACAAAAGGGGACAAGGTAAAACTTACAAACAAGAGAGATGCAATGATTTTTCTCTGAAGTTCGGATCCTTGAGGGGATCCTACGTCTCCATTGAGGCGGCACAAAGCCGGGGTCTCTTTCAACCCTAATCCTCTAGGTGTTGCACCAAGCACTCACCTACTTTTCTTTGAATCCTTCCCTTGCGGAGGTGAATTCAACCTTCACAAACTTCCGGCGGCGTCCCACACAAGCTTGGGGGCTCACCGGCAACTCCTAGCCATCTAGGAGTCCTCAACCTCCAAGAGTAAAAGATCCGGCAAGAAATTCGCTTGAAGATGACCCAAGTGCTCAAGATGAATCACAATCTCTAGCTCCTTCAAACTCTCAACTAGATTCCCCCAAAAGATTTGCTAATCAAGAGATCAAGAGGGAAGATCACTAGAGCTCAAGAGAGAGGGAGCACAGCTCAAAATGAAATGAATGCACTTGTTAGTTGGTAGGTGGGAGTTGGGGAGGTATTTAAAGCCCCCAAAACTAGCCGTTTTCACTTGACCCGACACAGTTCGGATAGTCCGAACCCATACTCGGATAGTCGAACCAATAGAACTAAAACAGCGGAACACTCGGTTCGGACGGTCGAACGTCCCTTGGATAGTCGAACCAATTTGAACTAGAACAGCAGAACACCTTTGTTGGACGGTCAGAACCATACCGGATAGTCAGAACCAATTAGACTTAGCCCTAGCAGAGAGGGTCATTCGGATACTCGAACAAGTGTTCGGACATTCGAACCAAATAGAACTGGACCAGCAGAGAAGGCAAGCTCGGATACTCAGAACCTATGTTCGGACATTCGAACCAAATTTTACTGAGCAGCGAGGGGCAGTTAGGACATTCAAAATCTGTTGGATACTCAGAACCTTTTGAACATTTGCCCTAAGACTTTACACATTGACCCATATATAGTCTAGGATTCATCTTTGAGCACATTAGATCATTCCAAAGCTATTTCTTGCCCTATCCTCTTTGTAATGCGGTAGTCCTTAAACTCAAATAAAATTAAATGTACATACGTGATTATTGAGTTTGGTCGGCGCCTTTTCTTCTTCAAATTGAGGGACCTCTTTTCTTAGCGACTTTTCCATGGCGTATCTATCATTCACCATACTCAAAACACTCATTAGTCACTTAATCTTGTTGTCATTAATCACCAAAATCATTAAGGGCCTAGATGCACTTTCACCTCGACATATGTTTTTGAGATCTTTGGACAACATGGCGTCTAATGTATCAATCTTGGTCTACATTCATGTAATACCGATAAATGTCATGTCTAACTATTTAGTTATATAGATACGAGATTCAAGAACTACGAAGAACCAAGGGGCGATTGGGATTCCTCGACAGGAGCGGTTTGCCAAGAAGAAATCGAGAGAGTACCAAAGGATGTCGAGAATGCGTCTATAAAGCTTTGCTTAAACTACAAGACAAGGAGTTTATACTTGTACCATACAATTTTAAGTAAGTTCCTCACTAGCGAGTTAAATTACTCGTTGGTTTAGATTATTTACTCGGCGTAACGACTAATGGCTATGGCATCCAGATTCCACTGGATTCTCGTAGTAATTCATCCAGACAAGAGCAAGATGCTGATCATGGATCCACTGGATAAACCTAAAGCAGACTATGAAGTGATGACACGTTTAATCAACGAGGCGTTCAAAAGATATTGTCAGAAGAGCACGAAACACCGCCCATACCACAAAACCCTTACAATCCGTACTAAATTTCCGGTATGCACGCAAGGAATATTCTTATATCGTATTTCATAGTAAATAGCTCCTTCGACGACATCTTAGTTCATTCGATTTTCGCGATGTCTGGCGAAGCAAGGAACAAATCTATGTGGGTACTTAGTATGTGCGGTACATGCGGAAATCTTAAGTTGCGCAATAAAAGACAATGGCGTGGAGGTCGATCATGCTGACATGACACATCGATTAGCGCCACTCGATTTCTATATGCTCTCTTAATTACATTTTTCATACCTCTGACGCCTCAAGCTATCTCTGATGGGGCGCTTGTTCGAAATCCAAGCCGTTCAGGGCCAACTCGCCTACTTCATCATGAAGGAAATACTCAACAAAAAAGCGAGTTTTATGGCCGAAGACAACAACGATCCACTCCTCCATACTCATCTCTCACATCGCGTGTCTCCAAGCTCAAGACCCATAGGCTTCTAGTTTACAAAACTAGTTTAGGCTTTTGTTACTTCAATTCTATTTCATTACAAAGTGTAAATAACTCTTTGTACCTTTGAAATGGGAGCCCTTCTTTTCTCAATGCCACTTCTCTTGTCGGTGGTTACGCTCTTTGTAGCATGTATGTTTGTCTTCTTGAGGAACACATGTACACACATGCAGTGGCACTTCTAAATATTTCATGTGTTTGCCTTACATGGTTATTTTTTCATATGAAGTTATTTCATGTGTTTGTAATAGTTTGATAAACTAACCAAGTGAGAAATGTTGAATGCTTGATAGTTATTCATGCATGCTTACTATCTATACACAAGGATGAGGCGATCACGAGAAAATGCTTACGTGGAACTCAGTTACTCTGTTTTTAAGAGTAAGTTCACGTAATGTGTTATATAATGGCTAACGTTTTTGTAGCGAAATCTTACATTCTTTGTACTTATGCGACTGATGATAAGTATGAGTTTCTTGATCTGCAAGGATTCAAGGCTTAGTTAAGAACTACTCTCGGTTTGTGTCATTCCCCATATAACACATGGCGGAGAAATCAAGAAGCTGTTGAGGTAGGGTCTTGATTTGCTTCTTCTGATTCTCTTAACAATACAAGTTCTTTTTTTGAGAACATGATACAAGTTCTTTAGAGCTAATACTATGTATTGCCTTCCCATTTCTTCCTTGATGTGACCTCCTTGCTTGTGATTGAAGAGGATGAAGAGCCAAAAAGAAGGTGAAGAGGCAAATGAGGTTAGTTATCGACCGGCTTACTTCTAGTTTCCCTAATGTTTCTAAAGACTTTGCTTCTTTTGCAACCGATACAACTCGATGCACAAGATAATTATACGGATATGCATTTCGTTGCCTTGGCATTATTTTTCTACTACCCGTTGATTAAGGTGGAAAAAGATTTCTGAGTTTAGCATGTATTTTATAGTTCCCCCGATACTTGAGCTTTGTAAAAGGTGTAGTCGATTCAAATGACCTTCCCCTCAATGTTTCTCGTGATATTCTTCAGGAAAGTCGAATTGTTAGTTACCGAAAATGCCTGTCGGCTTTTATATTTGAAAATTGCAGATTCTTAATGTTGACATTATTTGTGATTTTTTAATCACATTTGGAGGTAATTTATGTTGTTTATTCAGGTAAGAATTGCAGATTCTAGAAAGACATTGAAGTATGAACATGGCGTAGTTTTTATGAGAGAAGAAGCGCTCTTTGTTTCTTCCATTGCTTTGGCTTAGTTTCTTTGTTTGTTTTTCTTTAGGTTCTCTACCTTGTTGAGCCAATTGATGAGGTTGCCATTAGAACTTCTGGACCTACAAAGAGAAGAAGTTTGTCGATATCGACAAAGAGGACATGGAATTGGGTGAGGAAATGTTGAAGTTTGCTACTATTGTTTGTCTGTTGTTTTGACAATTATTTGCATCACGTTAACTTATATTTGGATAATTTCTGTATGAGCAGATCATTGTGTTGAAGAATCTGTACTCATCTCTCGATGCATTTTTCTCAAATTAGACAGGCTCATGAAGGCACAATCACTTGGTGATACATCAAACTTAGAGTTCATGAGGGAGAAGGATTTTTGAAATTAACCCCGACCACCTGTTATCAAGGACTTGAATGTAAGATTCATTGCTCTGGCCACTCATGTATTTGAATGTAAGTTCATGTACCTCATACCACATTAGCAACTGAAACACATGCAATCTGAAAGCGTGTGCACTCACATGTTGAGAGTGATTCTGTTTGGTTTAGTTGGTATTTATGCCAAGTAGTGTTGTGGTCAGCATGTAGTATGTGCAATATTTGAGCACTTAATTAATTGCTTCATGTTTTTGCAGTCTTTGCTTCTGTATGACACTTCTATCAATTCTCTTATATATATTACATGCAGATGGCATGGCTAGCACTACGAGGCTAGCCACAAATGCTAGTTTTTATTTTCTGTGTCGGACTATCGGTGGCGGTTCGAGCCAAAAACCACCATGATAGTACTAGTATCGATGGCGGTTTTGGCTCGAACCGTCATCGATACCCATGATATCGATGACGGTTTGAGCCAACAACCGCCCGCGATACTAATACTATCGATGGCGGTTTTGGCTCTAACCGTCGCGATATCATAAATATCGATGGCGGTTCGAGCCACAAACCGTCACAAATAATGTTATCTCGTGGCGGTTCTAGAACCGTCGCGATAATCTGGATTATCGATGGCACTAAATATGTGGCGGTTGAAAACCGCCACGGATGGCGATTCGAACCGCCGCGATGACCTTTTTCAAGTAGTGCCCTCTCTCTGCCTCACCTAGCCGAGTTGCTCTCGGCTCGGCCTCGACCAAGCTGCGCCAGAGGGTGCACCTCGTCCTCACTCGCGTGTGCGCACCTAACGCCGCTGGCGAGCCACTCCGGGACTCACGCAGAGCGGCACCACTTCCTTTGTCTTTGAGGCGAGTCACGGGCTATCTTGCATGCAAGACTTCCTCTCCATCTAGCGAGCATGCAGCGAATCTCTTCACGGCTAATGGACCCGGCCAGAGAATGCATGCAGACTTAGGCTAATCAACTTGATCCTACATGCATGGGCGGATGGACCAAATCTCTTTACGCCTAATGCACGCCTCTGCGCCGCATGGCCGTGAGCTTCCACGGGCCGCTGCCAAGGGCCACGAGCTCTGCTGCATTGCTGCGCCTCGCCGTGCCTCATTGCAATGACCGATCAGCGCCGCCTCACCTCGCCTTGGCGCCTTCTGCTGCGTCTTGGCCACCTCCGTCTTTGCGCCATGGTCATTTGCCTCTGCCGCACCCTGCTCCTCCTCTCCTTCCTCTCTAAAACTCCCAAACAATCATGCATGCAAGAAGTGGTTGTGAAAATAGAATGCTCATGCTATGGGGATCGTAATGATATAGCATGCATGAACTGATTCTAGGTTTTCTTTGGTGATTGGAAGGAGAGAAGATGAGTGTTCTTGTGGGGAGAGAGAGTTGTTCTTCTTTGTGCTTTATTACGGAGAGCAAAGGAGAATGGTAGCAGGAGAGTGGCATGAGGAGATGGGCATGACTGGGCAATGAAAGTAGGGTCGATGGACTAAGGAAGCAAGGCTGCGTTGTTGATGTTCTGAGATGTCAAGTGGAGCCAAAGGAACAAAAGGGCCCTTGTCGATGAAACGATCAAGAAAATAAAAGGACTGACTCTAGCTCGGTGACTCGATCTTGCATTTATTGGGCTGTCAACCTTGGGTAGGAAATTTTCAAACTTTTTGACTGGGGTCATTGGATAGATCTTGATGTCAGGTAAAATTTTCAGGTAAAAAGGAGTTACCGAAAAATGATTAATATTCTTACAACAGTGATTGCTCCAAATCCTTGTTTCTGATTTTGATCTTTCTTTGACAATAAATAAAGTCTATTATTTCTGAAACATTGTTTTTCAAATGAATTTGATCTAAGAATGCTTCTGTAAAATTTTTGGCTCAAAGCCTTACACCATTATTTAATAAAAATTCTGACATTGCAGATTTTGGATTTAAGTGATATCTGTTTTTGAATTTTAAAAGGCAATAAAAGTAATTATTAATTTTTGATATTTTTACCAGGGGTTAATACTGTTATGAGGAAGACATGATAAATTTTCATTCATAGATAATCTTTGATTATTTTTGAAGAATTCTGTCATGTCATTGTTTTGAAGTTGAAACATGTTATTTTATTATTTACTTCTTTACCTAGCTCATTTAAAATTTTTTGGACAGCTGAAAAGATGTGATGGGGACTTTTTAATGAATTAATATTATTTTTTTCTGGCTTTTTACTTTTATCTTTTACCATCTTACTTTTACTCTTTTACTAATTTTATTTATCGATTTTTCTTTTAAACCCAAATTCGAAAATAATTATTAAGGTTGAAAAAGTTTTTAGAAAAGATGGGAATTCAAAGTAAGATTACGTTCTCACTCATTTTTAGAGTTTGTTTATTTTGGACCAAAAGTTTTAATGTAGCAACTTGTTCTTTTCTTTTGGTTGACAAACTAGAAAATGGAGAAAAAGATAATATTTAAAAATGAAAATCTTGGTTTCAATTAAAATGTTTACTCAATTCTATTTTCAAAATTCTAAATTTTCATTTTTACTATTTTTGAAAATTTTGGGATGTTACAGGTCTTTACACAAAATCCATAGGAAAAGTCAATAAGACCCGGTGTAAACAATGTTGAATCATACTTCACCGCTCAACCTGTTGTTGACACGGGTGTTGAAATGTGTGGTAATATGGTTATTGAAATTATAAAGTTCGAGGGGTCCCAGAAGGACATATGCGACTTATATGGAGACCTGGATTAGTCTCCTGAGTATTCCTTCCTTTGCTAGTCGATGTCACATATTCCTTATAAGATTCCTTATCAGTTTAGCTCTAGTTCCCGAATGAACATTTGGTCTACGCTCCTGTTGAGCGGTTATCAATTAAAATTGAATAAATTGATATTTCCCATATATTTGTTTAATTGTGCTATGTTTGTTCTATATTCTACAATTTCTTCCTAGTGCAACAATTGTTTGATTGATAAATCATACTTCTAATATAGAACAAAGTATAATCCAATAGGGAGGAGAAAATCTATCTAGAAGACAGTTGTACCACACTAAGTGAATTGAAATTATTATGACTATCGCCAGAAGGAATACTCTCATAGTTGACACTAGTAGAATGTCATAAGTCTGGTCGTACTCTCTTAAGTTTTAAAGACATTGGTCTGAACCGTTTCTATTTGGAGACAAGAATGAGAACGGTACAAAATACCTACTCATGACTAAGTTTAATGAGTGTAATTAACGTGTGGTTAAAAAGTTTCATTCATTCTCCTTCGGGTTATACTATACACATATAAAACCTGAAGTTTATATTGCGATAAAAACCCAGAAATATTTTGAAGATCTAGCGGATCGACTGGGTTATCTTGAGTTGAATATTGTAAGAAGAATAATTATAGTTCTGCTGGCCATAGCGTAAAGTCTTTCCTAGACCTAAAGTTTTCTTATGCCCTGGTTGCGCTAAAGGAAAGCTCATACTTAGATCTTCTTATCTAAAAAGTTAGAGAAGATTCACTGAATTTTCTGGAGAAAATTTAAAGTGACATATGTGGACTTGTTCAACCCCTGTTGGGCCCCCTTTTAAGAAATCTTATGGTACTGATAGATGCTTCTACTAGATGGTCCTATGTAGGTCCCTTATCTACTAGGAACCATGCTTCTACCAAAATTAATTACCCAAATTATGAAGTGAAGAGCCTACTTTCCAGAAGAAAGAATTAAGTTTATTTGAATGTATAATGCTGGCGAGTTATCTCAAAGCATTTAATGATTATTATAAGGCTTTAAAAATTTATGTAGAGCATCTTGTACCTATTGTCCACACTTAAAATGGCCCTGCAGAATCATTATATTAAAAACAAAACCTACCATATTGCTTGACCGTTCTTGCAGAATAATTGGCTTCCCACCAGTTGTTGGCACCACACAGTGTGTCGTGCCCCGAATCTGCAAATCCGGACACTCTGTGTATTCCACACTAGTCCAGGATTGCGCTAGTGCACACAGGCTAAATAGGGTTAAAATACCACAACATACACAGTAGAATAATAAATAAGTACTTCAATCATGTATATAAACGAGTGGTACGACCTTATGGTCCCTTACAATAGTTTGCCACGCAGGGCTTACAATAATCAAAGTAAATAGTTCAATAGTGGAAAGTAAACATCTTGGTGATCCATCTTCGCCACAGACGCATTGACAGAGGCTTGCTCCCTAGTTATCTCGCTCTTCGACGAACTCCTCCTCATACACAGGCGTAGTCTGCTCTTCTGGTAAATTTTGTCTACAAGGGTGAGTACATACCGTACTCAACAAGTCATGCACAGAATGCAGTTCTATTACTACATGCATGGCTTATTACAAAGGAATGGTTCAACTGGTTGATTTGCATTGCTTCAATATTTTGAACTATTATTAATTTAGATTGAATGCACCAAAACCTTATAAATATATTATACTTCTCAAATTGTTTTCCACATAATTTTGGACACACAGTCCCTAATCAGTTTTCATCATTAACCCTGGCACACAGCCTTCCACCCCATTATATTTCCAAAACTCTACCCCTTGACTGTAATCCCTGAGCATTGTCCAGTACCGTGGACTCGGCTATTCGAACAGTTTTAACACTCTGCAGAGGTTGTACACTTTACCCACAAGATACTGTCGCGCTCCACAAAGGCAATTGACCGTAACAAAGCTTTTCAGAGACTTCTATCTCCACCTAGGAACCTCTCCGTGTTGCTTTCACTATCACTTCCCTCACTCAGAGCCGAAGTATAGGACCGACGAACACCGTTGGATAGGGTACCAAGCCATAGCACAGGCACGCTCCCCCGTACAGTTACCCTCATGTAACTGCCACCTCGAGGTATCAAAGGTAAGATATCAGAATCGTACTAAACTAGGTCTTCCCATTCAGACATGTGGTTGTACGAGAGACTCAGGTCAAAGGCTCGCAAGGTGAAGTCCTTAACTGACCAAGGCAAGACATCCTTCTCTCAAATTTGGCACACAGCCCTCACAACACTCAAAACCCCCCAAATGCCACACAGGCCCACCTGGCACAAAGCCTCGGTCCACTTACCCCAGTCTAAATCAATTTCCATCCCAAGTGGTTTAACGGTGCAACACATGCCCATAATCATCTTTCATGTAGAACCACACAGGTCTCTACACTCCAACATCATTACCGACAACATTACACCTTTTATCAAAATACATTCGCTATCTCTTTAGTCAATATTGCTTTTGTATTCAAAAGACTATTCACGATATTTGCAAAGCTAAGCAACTATTCACGGTCTAGCCTCCCGTGTTGGCATGTCATTACAACCAACTAGTATCGTCCACTTAGGTTATCAAATGAATTCATGGCATATGAATATTAATAACAAGGTGGCAGTAACAATTAGGTTGATTAGCTAATTCACCCAAAATATTTAATCCATTTTTAATTGAATTAGCATGCATAGTTTGATACAAAATACATTTTTAGAACCTAGGAGCAACATGGTCAAAGCACAACTTGCCTTCAAATAGGTGTTGGTCCTGATCTGGAGTTGGTTCTTGTGCTGGAAATTCCCCCTCGAAGCTCTCTGACAAATTAACGTCTAATCAAAATCAATATACTCATAATAAATATAATTTACAAAGAGAAAATTTATCTCTAAAAAATCAATACAATTCACCAACAAATAGATATTGATTTTACAAATTTTTAGAAATTGAAATCACTCAAATCGGAGTTAAAACGCAAAAGTTACAGCCATTTGAAGTTTGAAAATAAATCAAAAAGAATAAACCGAATTTCTTTATTTATTTTTATACGGAAAATCGGAATTATGACGTAAGCATGACGTCGGCACCGAATTGATTTCCTACCAAATTATTTTTCTAAAGATAAATTGATTTATTGCACAAGCATGACGTCAGCACCGAACTGTGCATTCACTGACACGTGGACCCCACCGCTGACGTCATTAATGACGTCACGGATGACGTCAGTACCCACAGTATTACGACTAACATGTGGGTCCCACGGATGACGTCAGCATGACACGTGGCACGATCTGGCCGTGACACATGGCGATGAACTATCAACCAAAGGCTCGATCAAATCTCATCCATTCGATTTTAAATGGACGGCTAGATCTAACCCGACGGTTCGGTTCTAATCCAACACATGGCATCATCATGATCGCACGATCAAACGAACGGCCCAGATCAATTCAACTCTTCGAATCCCTCTCTCTCGCTGACAGCGGGTCCGGGTGACGTCAGGGGTGACATCACCGCGCACCGACGCGGGGTCAGCGATGCCTCAGCTCTCGCACGACACGCGGCGCGCGCGGATTGACCATCAGTGCGGCGTGATCCCGAACATCGATTTCGAAAGCAACGGTTCAGATCTGCTATGACTTTGACACGTAGCGCTACCCGGTTTGATCTGAACCGTTGAATTCAGATCCAACGATCATGATTAAATCCAACTCGCGTAACCCCGATGAAATCTAAACCGTCCATACGAAATCGGACGGCCTAGATCTGATCCACGCAACGCTAACGGTGAGACGTGGAGATCCATTCGTTCATCTACGTGGCACAATCTGGTTCGTTGGGTTATGATCCGACGGCCAAGATTCGATCTTGTGCTAACCATCGGGTTCAATTTGATCTGTTCATCTATGATCCTACGGTCAAGAATAGAGTAATTCTTTCACGCCCAAATCAATCTGGTCCATACAATCTAGATCTAACGGCTGGGATTAGATCTAATCCCACAGTACAGAGCTAAAGATTCGTGGCGTTACCTCGCACGTTGGATGGAGATCGGACGGTCGACGAAGCTCACGAGCGTCGATGTCGAGGCGGTGGTCCGGTGTGTCGGAGCAGAGGAAGAAGACAACGACGACGGTGTTGTGGAGTCTCTCCGGCGAGAAGAAGTAGCGCGTCGGGTTCGTCTCGATGCGACGAAGTCGGTGACGTCCTCAGCAACGGTAGAGGTGGCTTGACGATGATGGAACGACGCAAAAATGATGCGGCACGGTTTATCTACTCTAGCGAGCAATTGCAAGTGAACGGCGGCGAACTACGGTGTGAGCGTCGGGGCAAAATGAGCGCAGAGCGAAGAGCTTGCTGGCGAGGTCATCGGCTGGCTTTATAGCCTCGGAAGGCGAGCTCAAACGGCGGTTCAATGCGCCGGTTACTCACCAGAAACGACGGCAGCGATGGAAATGCACAGGGCGACGTGGACGCATCTCGTGCGTACGTGGCGGCACGATCTGATCGGCGCGCTTGGCGGCTGACGGCAAATCTCGGCCGTCCGTCTGCGGATCGAGCGGTGGGAGGCGGCGGCGTTAGGGTTCTTGCCCACGGTAGTGAGGCAGCGCCAAGAATGGGCTTTGCCCATTACTGTTCATCAGAATTTCTTTAATATCTGAATAAAAATAATTCTAGTAATTCATTTAAATCATTTGAGGCTTTTAAAATATCAGAACAATTCTAGAAAAATTCCAAAAAATATTTTAGAACATTTTGAACTCAAATAAAATATTTCCATTTATATTTTGCAAAAAGATATTCATTTTTTAATTAATTTCCAAAGAAGAGTTAAATTCCAGAAATTCCAAATAAATTCTAAAAATTCTCAAAAATTCAAAATAACTTATAAAATTAAAAAATGGCCAAATTTTGGGATGTTACACAGTGCTACATACTGCGGTAATAATTCAACTCAGACTAACTGTATATTACGAAATTTTCCCGTTGCAGATAATGCGTGGAAAAGAATTATGTATTTCCCATCTACGAAAATCTGGTTGTGTTGTATACATGCCATTGCCAATCTCTCCACCACAGCGTACAACTATAGAACCTCACCAGAAGTTGAGGATCTATGTAGGTTATGAATCTCCGTCATGTATTAAAATACCTAGAGCCTATGACAGGGGATCTGTACATGACTCGATACGCTGATCATACTAAGGACATTTTTCGGCATTAGGGGGAGATAAGTACCACATTAGATAATGCCGAGTCCTTAGATCCACACACTAGAGAGACCGAACTTGAAGTTCGAAGGATTATGAATCTGGAATAAATAAGCTAATAATCTGCCAAATGCCTTCACTGGTCATAAGGGAGTGAAAGATCTCATATACCTGCAGTATATGCACCTGAAAGAGTGGAAATATCCTAGAAGGATATTGAACGCACTCTTGACCCTCATGATAAGAAGAGGGGGAGGCCTCCAGGTGCACGGGACTCAATTCCGCGGAGACGTCCGCAAAAGTAGAGAACCGAACAAATGAGAATACTACCTGTGACAGTAGAAGAAGCTCAACCTGATGTTGAGAAAATCCCTAAAGTGAGCCATCCTGGAGATGGTAACATTCCTAAAGTGATTCATCCTGAAAATGATAACCCCGGCGTATATTTACGCGCACAATTCCACACTGGGAAGTCAGAACACCCAGACTCATCATTTTGGGAAATCACGAGGAGCTGGAAGAAATTATTATAGTATATCCCCGAAGTGATACAGGAGAAATAAATAAAAGAAAGACTACAATTGTCGACATATGTTTGCCTCTAAAATTGCTAAAAACTAGATCCAGATCCAAAGTCCATGGCAGACTGCCCGAAGCACTCAGATAGGGTCAAACAAAAGAAGCAATTGAGGCAGCGCTCGCTTAATAAGAGAAAAGTTTTTAGTCCTATTGACTGAATATTTCCTAAAGTGATTTCCTGTAGGATCAAATGGGTTTTCCATCCAGAAGAGAAATGAAAATACCCAGGTGGTGAGATATAAAAAGCGAGGCTTGTAGCACAAGGGTTCACGCAGAGACCCGGCATCGATTACGATGAAATCAATTCTCCTGTGTTGAGTGGAATAATATTCTAAAATTTAATATTAAATGGCAACAAGCTTAATCGTATCAAATGCAATTGATGGATGTGGTGACCATATATTTATATGGGTCACTAGATACACTACAAGAAAAGTGATTTTTAATGACGGTTCAAACTCATCATCATTAGTCCCGAAATCGTCATTGTAGGTTTTTTATGACGAAATTCAACTTGTCATAGAAAGTTTTCAATGACGAATTACTTATTTTTGTCGTAAAAAAATCAACTTTTCTGTGACGAATTACATTTCCGTCAGCAAAGAGGTCACTTCTATGATGAATATAACCGTCATTAATTGTACCCAAAATGTCATGAAAAATGTCGAATTCGTCATAAAAGAAGACTCCGGTCGGCCAAAAATGAGCGTTGACCATTTTATTTATGACGAAATTGTTCTTCACAGATTATTTCCATGTGGACATGCATTTTCATCATTGAACACTCCAGTGCCACGTCAATAGCTAGGGTTCTCCAGTGTACACAACTACTAGCATATATATACATATATATGGACACAAGATCAAGCACATACATAAGAATATATTCACACAAATCCAAGCATTATGCATATACACTTATATACGCCATATCAACACAATACAAATAATACTAATAGTCAGTAATGCCAAACTCACGCATTCTCATAAGCATCCAAGACACATCTTAAGTACAAAATATATTACAAATGAGCTTTAGCTTAAACTAATGGTCTAAAAAAGAAATCAAGATCATGATGTCGGTTTTTGAACCGAACTTCACTGAAGTAGCTAGCTATCTCCATTTTCTTCCTCTGCCCATTCTTTACACATTCCCTACCCATCCTCCCAGCTAGCTGCCACACTCCATCCTTCCCTTGCAGCAAAAAGGTACTCATCTTTAGTTTGAGTACTTTACCTCTCTTTAGCAGTAAATGAAAGTCAATCTTATTCATTAAAAATATAATGTCACAAATAAACTAGAAGATCTATTAAGAGATTATAGATTAATCCTAAAACTGAATATATCCAGTGTCATTACTGTTTCAATCCACCCAATGACAGAAATAAAAAATTCATACATAAAAAGTTCGAATAGTACTAGTCAATAATCTGAAACTTAGGTTCATAGTTAAGCACATGGATGCAATTCTCATATCGTAGTATGAAGAACACATAAAAGATTGGCATAAATCACTTCAGACCACTCTCTACCCTAATCATGAACATATGTATATAGCCCATGAATATCAATCTCTAGCAGATCCTAGCTAAGTATGGCATCATAAATAATCTAGATGTACCTTCTGTTCTTCTAAGCACACATAAACCAAAGTTCCCTAGGCCTTTATGCTATAGATATATATGGACTATGTGCACAGCAATCTGATGTAACGGCCGGGTCAAGAATACATAGATAATAGGAAATGCCAAAAGAGGAGGCAGGAATACCTCATCCTCTTTAGGATTGTCTGTACCATCATAATTAAACCCCTATGCAGTAGACATTGAACCTTCATTTCCTTCTATTTTCAAAGCTCCAGAATTCAGCTCCTTGGTAATGTGCTCCACTTGAGTCTGCTCATGCATTAATACGACTTAATGACACTTGGCGATTGAAGTTTTCTACATGACAGAATCACGAAAAAAAATATTGATATCTATGTTGGCCAGATGGAAGGGAATGATCTCTAATAATACTTAGGCCTAGCTTGGATAAAATGTGGAATGATAGACAACTCAATAGGGCGTTTTGCATTCCTTTGTAGCCAAACAAAATAGCATAAGGCATCAGACTAGTTCTTGAGTCACTAAGTACCTAAATAAATGTATGCATCATTGCCTAATCTGAAATGTATACACAGATCACATGCTAAGAGAAATGTATATTTCAAATATATATGATCGCAAGTTATAGATCATTATGACTGAATGTGATCCGAAATTACTTTCGAATGTCTTAGCCTATTTCGTAAGAATAACTTAACTCAGGTTTCTAGGATTAATGATTAAATTAAGTAGTTATGGTCATGCGAGCTACCGTAGTTTGTTAAAGGTACACATCAATGTAGCAACATTACTTTTGCCTGTTTAACAGATAAGAGTAAAAATGCATCCAACCAAACAACTTCTCTGTACAGCCTATCCAATCTCATACAATCAACCAAACAACATCACCTTCCATCCACTCAGCCAGATTCCCAGCAGCCAGGCTGAACTCATACAACCTGGCTCCATTGAGAAGACAACCAAACAGGCCCTAAAAGTGTTTAGATAGATCATCTTGTTTACATTTTAGACTAGAAATATAAACTTAATTCACTTTATTTTAGACTACAAGTTTTAGATCTGAACTAGAGGTAGGGTCTGGAACTCTCCCAAACAGAGCCTAAATTTGGCCCTGCTTTGATTTCCGGTGTGGGACGGTTGGGATGGGCCTCCGCGATGGTCTTGAAAGCATCCTCCATAGCCTCCACCTCTGCAACACTCGCACCCTGGCTATTCATGCCGACCCTAAATATAGTGAGGCAGGAGAGGTGCTGCATGCCAAAATCGAAACCACCGATCGCAGACTTGAATTCAACTGAGTGGATGTAGAGCCAAAACTCTTTGAGCGTCGGCATAGATCCAGCTTCAAACATGAGCCCGGTATGCAGAGATCGGAAAAAGAAAAGCCGCAAGTTCTGGAATCCTTGGCTGCATCTGATAATAATGGACCTATCTTTGGGGCCCGGATTCAAGCGTAGGATGAGACACAGCAGAGTGGGTATATTTCCAATGTTACAAAGATCTTCCTCCTCTGGTATTTCCTTAAGAGTGAGCAATAACTGTTCGAGGTTGACAAATGAGCTCACCCATTTGGTAACCTTGCAAATGTTTTTCCCCCTAATACCAAGCACTCGGAGACTCTTCAGACTACAAAATGAGGAATCTTCTGAGAAGTCATCCTCGTTTCTAAGTTGGATATCAATATACAGGCTGTGAAGGTTACAGCCATCCAGAATATGGAGAGAAGCGGCTAACATGTCTTTGTAACATCCTTTGTCGCCTTTTAGTTTATCAATATCCCAATTTATATCCAGAAATCTGAGGTTCATAAGTTCACTGAGTTCTTGGATGAAGTTCCTTGTGTATGAAAAAACATCAATGCTTCGTAGCTTTCGCAAATTTCGCATTTTCCAATTTCACAGCAACTTAGTCTGAAGTCTAACAAATAATCGCAGCAATCTCTGAAGCCGAATAATTGTCGGAGGCAGTTCTTTTATAGATGTCTACTCCACATCTAGCACCTCTAGACATTGTAGATCTCCGGTTTCTCTTGGAAGCGCATCTATCTTTTCTCCTTCGATCTTTAAGTACCTCAGTTGAGATAATCTTCCAATATTTATGAGATGATGATTTTCTAATCCGGTACAATTACGGATGTCCAGCACGCGTAGAACGCCGAAGTTGGAGATAGGTGGGATATGCTTTACACCACCAAAAATAGTTAGTGACCGGATCTGATATATATTCCAATTTGGAGATGCAATTATATGGGTTGCTTGCTTTTCGTTTTGTGCAAGAGAGAGCCTGCGAACCTTGATATCTGCAGTCGGCAAATGTGTGAGCTGTGTATTGTTGATCATGGTAGCAAAGTTCTCTTCAGTGGACTTGGAAGTGAGGAAATCATGGATGGTGTCATGGACTTGGCAAGACATTACCCGACCGTCATAATGTATTCCCGCTGGTTGAATTAAGCTTCTGTTAATAAGCTCAGTAAAGTAAGTCTCTCCTAACTTTAGGAGATTATCTTGAGGCTCACCGTGAATAAACCCTTCGGCAACCCATCTTCGCACCAAATCATCTCTAGAAATAATATCATCTTCTGGAAACATAGCCACACACAACAGGCATGCTCTTAGATAATGAGATAGATCAAAATAACTAAGAGACAGTATCTTTGTCATGCCCTCTGAATCTGAATCGTCTCCAAGTGCATGACCAATAGATCTTCGTACCCCATCCCACTGATCTGTTGTATGTTTTGTGGCCAACAAACTAGATACAGCAATGATTGCCAATGGTAAACCACCGCATTTTTTTAAGATTTCATTAGAAGCTTCCTCCAGGTCAGAAGGGCACCTCTGCTCAGACCCAAAAATTCTTTTTAGAAATAACCTCTTTGAGTCGATTGGACCAAGTGGCTTAATGGTATAAACAAGCTCGCCATCAGAAGAGCAACATGATTGTGCTACATCATTTTTGCGTGTTGTTGTGATTATTCTGCTATTGCACATATTCTTCGGAAAGGAACACTCGAGAATTTTCCATGTTGATTTGTGCCATATATCATCCACTACTATAAGGTACCTGTCAAAATATTTGGAAAGCCATACATTAGTAATGTGGGCATATTACATGGAGATGCAGAGGACGGACTGGACAGGTTCCAATTATTACGCCAGAGCCATCCTTCAACATCAAAACGTACACAGTTCCCTTGCATGCATCATTAGGGATGTTAGTTAAAGAGAAGGGTGTTACAATTAGAGAGTGCTGGGATGGCACTGATCTTTTTGAACCAACTTGCAGGAGCACTGCTATCTTCCATTTAAGAACAGAAAAGTTATTTACAAGGGCGCTACGATAGAATTATGCAGCTCTGGTTTGTTCTGCTCGGTATCGCCAGTACTATTGCTTTGTCAGATGAGGAGGATGCCATGATCTGGCAGCTCCATTCCTCAGGTCTTCATAATGTTCAATTCTAATATGCAGTGGTTAATTTTAGCAGGATTGTCCCTGTTCTTATTCCTGCTGTTTGGAAACTTGTTATTCCACCTAGAGTTCAATGCTTTTTATAGTTAGTTTATCACAATAAGATCCTCACCATTGAAAACTTGTCAAAAAGATAGTATATGTCAGATAGTAGCTGTGTCTTTAGCAATGAGATAGAAATGGTCCATCATTAGTAGCTGTGTCTTTAGCAATGAAATAGAAACGGTCCATCAATTGTTTTTTTGATTGAGTGGTTGCCAAGTGGTTTTGGTCAGAGATTCCTAAAATCCTGTGCAAACAAATTGGCGATGACTTTGAGTCGGTGTCAAGGTGGTGGAATAGTAAAAAAGCAAATATGATTCTGAATATGTTGTATTCAGCTGCCTTGTAGTGTCTGTGGAATGAAAGAAACAATATTTCTTTTTGATCTTTTTTATGGTACACTAAATTCAATATAGACCATTCATAATTTTCAATCCAATAGATTAGATTAGCTATTATTTATTTATACTTTCTCTAATAGTAGAATAGTAGAAATACCCTTAATAAATTAATGGCTACATCTGATTTCTTCTAACTCGCCATATACTACCAACAAAATACAATGTAAAATTTCTCTTGTTTTAACACCGACAATGGTTTGGTATGAAGGTTCTTTGGAGCAAACTAGAGGGAATGCTCAGGAAGTGGAGTGCTCTGCAAGGATACACTGATGGATCTTTGCATCAGTCAGCAGAACTCCAAGGACAATGGGGCCCCACAGCTGACATGGATACTACTGTCGAAGAGGCAGCCAAGTGCTAAATTAAGTTTGCTAGAACTAATGGCGTGATTCAATATATATATATATATATATATATATATATATATAACTTTGGATGAAACTAAAAGAAAAAAGAAAGAATGAATGGAAAACTTAACTTCGATGTCAAATAGTGAGTCGATGTAATCACATACCGTTTGTTTTCAAGGAATTTCATGATTTCTCCAATTAGTTGTTGTTCGTCCCCTACTTCAGTATGGGAATAATCCATGTTGCAAATTTGAGATAATATAAATCTAAAAATCTTCATCATATCGGGATTTCGTGAAATTGACACGAAAGCACGACACTCAAATTTCGCTCCAAGCTTGTGATATACTTGGTTGGCTAGAGTTGTCTTGCCTAGCCCTCCAAATCCGACAATGGAGATAACCTTTAGCTCCTTCACTGATTCACCCTCGCCATTCATGAGCCACCCAACAAGCTTCTCCGTTGGCCCATCTATACCTACAAGTTCTGACACATCTTTATAAATGGTGCGTACCCGTGGGTCAATAGTCACACTTCTAGACTTGAGGTTCCCTCGTCAATTTGGTACCTTGAGTAGCTCTCGCTCACTTCTGTTATTTGCTTCTTGATGTCCTTGATCTCTTTAGAAATCTGATGGCGAGCCTTGATCTCCGCCAACATGTTCTTGCTCTTGTCAATAAGCTTCTTGAATCCACTAGTATTTGAAGCGGACAAGCGATCATCAAGAACCATGAACTTGTCGATGTTCTCCTCAATATCGTAGGACAGCTCCCGCACAACCCTAACCCGGAGCTTGGCTTGCTCATCAGGTTCCTCCACATCGGACATCCTTAGGAGGAAGGCATTCATTGCTTCAAGCTCATCCTTGAGGAACTTGATGTCACCACACATATCCTTGAGCATCTTGTACTCATCAGTGAGCATGGTTCCAAGTTTAGACAGGAGGGAACTCATGGCCCTTGTGGATGCACTCACCAAAAATTCGGCCATTGCTCTCTTGCTCTTCGTGTCTACCTGAACAGGGTTTTCTCTAGACACAACCCGACTTTGGTTTGTGAGCTCTGCTAGCTATGGCCTTATAAGAACGATAGTAGCAGATTGATGAACAGCCCCTCAATATCTAACGTTATTATGTATGGATTCTTTTCACAACTTTTTTATAATCATGGCATTATTAGATTTTATTGGTTTTACATCCTACATTTTTTAACTAAACTTATGAAGTCATGTTCATATTCGTTAACTAGAAGAGCTCTTTGTATGTTCCCCAAAACTAACTCTTAAGAAGAATTTCAAAAGAAACAAATTTAAATCTTAAGAATATTTGAACAAAAAAATTACTCTTGGGATTATCTTAGGATTAAATCGCTTAAGATTATTTGGGGAATGTCTGCGATTCTGACATTCAATCGATCGATGGGATTTGCCCACGAGCCCTAATGATCTGATTTACTAAATTTCATGCATGGTTCTTGTAGTAATGGTGTCCAATTGTAATACAACGAAGACTTGGGGGTTGATGTCTATTTTTACTAGCATTTCCCGGTATTGACAGAAAATGCAATGCACTCGTCCATGAATTTCGTCGCATGTTCCTTGATGCAATTAGTGTAAATGCAATGCACTAAGAAAGGTGAAAGTGAGGTCTTATCGACCCCCAGTTGAAATACAGCTTAAAGTGTTAGCCACTCAAATGAAAACAAAGTCTTTACAGCACATGCCTCCGTGCGAGTCTTATCACTTCTCTTCCTACAGCGGCAAGTTGGAAATGATTATTGAGTTGCATGCATCAGCCAGTTCACCTAAGCTGATGTAGAAAGACGGACAATTCACTTATACTTCAACATTCCCCCTCACGTGCAGGCTCCCTCAGGTCTAGGATGTGAAATAGAAGTGGACTGCAATTATTATTTTTTAATTGCGTCAACCGGGTCTTGAACTCGAGACCTCTTGGCTCTGATACTATATTGAGTTGCAAAAACCAGCCAGTTCACCCAAAAGTTTAAGCTGATGAGGAAAGACGAACACTACTACAGATCCGACCTTTCCTACCGCCCATCAAGACGGTTGGGTATGAGCAGGACCGATAGTTAGATCGATCCGGTTCAACGGACTCTGAGCCTTGGGGGCCATCGATGCGGTTCAATAAACCAACCGTCTGATGGTCTCTATCGATACCGGTTAGTGTAACGAACCGGTACTATTTAGCTGAGCTCACTAATCTTGGTTCGTGACATGAACCGATCTTGTAATGAACCATCGATGCCGGTTGGTGTATTGAACCCAGATCGATGTTCCGCTTAAACCTCTGCCTCCTCCCGCTCTCTGCCAGACCCAGATCATTTCACTTTGCGAGAAGAACAGTGGAGCATCGGCCAAGAGCTTCAAGGGAGGGGAGGTGCTGCCCAAAATTTCAAAATTTTAGTCATTTTACCCACAACCTAGGTAACTAAGGTTAGTAATATCATTCCTCACTTCATTTGGTGTTAAATGGAGCCTCTTTTTTGCTTGAATTATGAAGAAAATTTCATTTTTCCCATGATTGATGAAAGATTATGAATGTAGAGAGAGGTGCTGCCCAAATTTCAAAATTTTGGTCATTTTACTCGCAACCAAGGTAACTAAGGTTAGTAACATCATTTCTCACATCATTTGGTGTTAAATGGAGCCTCTTTTTTGCTTGAATTATGAAAAAAATTTGATCTTTTCCCATGATTGATGGAAGATTATGAATGTAGAGATATATCTAGCTTGATCTTTTCAAATAGGATACAAAAACTTGTTGTGTAAGCTTAGAATTTGCTTGGATTATAATGTAGCTCGCATTTAATGTATGGATCTAGCTTAAATTTAGGTTTTAGTTCCATCGATCGATGAAGGATGAGGTTTGGTTGCACGTAGTTGGGGGGAGAATGGTGCATGGAAATCATGGAGTTTGGGATCTTCAAATGGCAATAGTTATGTGGAAAAGAAGAAATTTAAATTCATTTGCGAAATAAAATAATATCAAAAATATGAATGGCTTTATAGAAAATATAAAATGAGTTCAATATTTGAGAAAAGTTTTCAAAAATTACTTCTAGTATAATTTTGGTCTTAATTTCCATCAGCAAATTATTTTTGAAAACATCATTAATTAAGTGCTAGAGATTTAGAAAAAAATAAAAATAAATGATTGAATAAAAATTTGGAAATTTTTAGGGTGTTACAATTTCAACAGAATTTGCAAACAAAGCTGTCGTGAATTTTGTTCAGAATTTTGAATCCAGACTCTGATCGACCAATTCTTTTTGTAGGTTGCAAAAACTTGTTGTGTGAGTTTATATTTTGCTTGGATTATTATTTAACTCGGATTGAAGGTGTGGATCTAGCTAATATTTAGGTTTTGGTTCAACAATTCATTATTGGAAAATGAGCTAACAGTTATCTTGATGTAACATAATGTAGATGGACCGGCGATGGATGTACATGGACCGACGCTCCCCGGAGTTCTTGCAGGGTTTGCAAGATTTTCTTCGTCTTGCCGATGCACACACGACGTCGGGCTACATATCTTGTCCATGCATAGACGCAAGAATGAGAAGGAGTGGTCAAAATCCAGCCACCTTCACTTTCATTTGCTCACAAGAGGTTTCATGTCAAACTATACCGCTGGACCAAGCACGGTGAAGAAGAGATTATCTGAGGAAGGCGGTGAAGAAGAAGAGGCGGACAACAATATCGAGATTTGGTCAACACGGTTCTTCGAAGATACATTGGGGAGTTTGGTGATGATGACCTAGACCAGATGCTTCGTGATGGAGAGGAGAATACATCGATGAAAGACATTACGAAAAGTTCAATGCCTATGGGAGGACCACGAAACAACTTGTTGTACCCAAAGCGTCGACGGGGCCATAAAAAGTTGCGTACCACACTAGAAGCTGCTGCAATGGAAGGCGACCAATGGATTGTGCGATAAGGGATTGACGAGTTGTTATGCCTCATAAAGAAGTTACTTTCAGAGGGGAACACCTTTGCCGAAACTACGTCACGATGCCAAACAAGTTGTCTTCCCTTTGGGGTTGGAGGTCTGAAGATACATGCATGTCGTAATGATTGTATCCTTTATCGCAATGAGTATGAGGATTCGGAAGCTTGGGCAGCGTAAGAAGAAGAGACCTCCTGCTAAGGTGGTGTGGTATTTCCCTGTAATTCCCCGGTTGAAGCGTTTATTTGTGAACAAAGCGCATGCCCAGATGATGCGCTGGCACAAGGAAGACCGTAAGGACGACGGAAGGCTAAGGCACCTTGCCGATGGCTCCCGGTGGAGGAAAGTCGATACAACATACCGGACTTTGCTAAGGATGCAAGGAACATAAGGTTTGGGTTGAGTACGGATGGGATGAACCCGTTCGGCGATATGAGCAGCGATCCAAGACTTGGCCCGTGACTCTATGTATCTACAACCTTCCTCCTTGGTTGTGTATGAAGCGGAAGTACATTATGATGCCATTGCTTATCCAAGGCCGAAGCAACCTGGAAATGACATTGATGTGTACCTCAAACCGTTGGTTGAAGATCTGTTAACAACGTGGAGCGATGGTGTATGTGTATGGGATGAGTTCAAAGAGAGCACTTCACTCTCGTGCATTGCTATTCGTAACCATCAACGATCGGCCTGCACTTGGTAATCTATCGGGCCTATCTATCAAAGGATATAAAGCACGCATCCTTTGCTAGAGGATACGGACAGACAAGTACCTAAAAACTCTCGAAAGGTTGTGTACATGGGCCACCGTAGGTTCCTCCATAGGAAGGACCGTTCTGAGAGGAAGGGTGAGAATTTTGATGGGACAGAAGAAAGCGTAAGAAGCCCATGCATCGCGATGGGGACGCTTGTATTTTCTTTGGTAAAGAATCTGAAAATAGTATTTGGAAAAGGTCTGGTAGCAAACTGTCCGGTGAACAAGGTCACACGAAGGCCATTTGAAAGAAGAAGTCAATATTTTGGGACTTACCTTACTGGAAAGACTTAGAGGTCCGCCACTCACTGGACTTCATGCATATCACGAAGAATGTCTGCGTGAACCTACTAGGTTTCCTAGATATGTATGATAAGTCAAAAGATACACTTCAAGCACGAAAGGACCTACAACTATTGGGACTTAGGAACGACCTACATCTGGAAAAGAGAGAGAAAGGACAACATTACCTCCACCCCATGAGCTACACTCTGAGCAAGGAAGAGAAAAAAAACATGATTAAGTTCTTGAACAGTGTGAAGGTCCCTTCTGGATACTCCTCGAACATAAGGAGACTCATAAACATGAAAGAGAATAAAATCGTACACATAAATCCCATGATTGTCATGTGTTGATGACACAGTTGCTCCTAGTGGCGGTGCGAGGTATTCTGCCAAATTGGGTACGAGGGACAATCATAAAGCTGTGTTTGTTCTTCAACGCGGTGTCGTAGAAGGTCATCGAGCCGAATAAGGTATCTAGTCTGCATGATGACATGGTCAATAGTCTGGTTAGCCTTGAGATGATCTTCCCTCCATCCTTCTTTGATATTATGGTCCATCTCATGGTCCACATTGTTAAAGAGATAGAAATTCTCGACTGTGTTCCTCCACAATATGTTCCCTTTCGAGAGGTACATGGGTATCCTAAAGAAGTATGTTCAGTAACTTTGTCTCGCCTAGAAGGCTGCATTCTTGCAGGTGTTAGCCAGAGGAGGTGATCGAGTTTTGTGTTAGTTACATTGATGATCTGAATCCGATTGGCGTCCCTGTATCACGCCATGAGGGAGGCTACGGGGAAAAGGGACTTTAGGGAGAAAAGAATCCTATAGCGACGATCTACTTGCATTTAAACAAGCACATTTCACGGTATTGAAACAAGCAAGCTGTAGTGGCTCAGTATATCTATGATCACGAAATGAGTCTCGCCCAATACCTAGAGAAGTCGAGATAAGTGGATCGCGATGGAGCAAATGGATCATTTTGGAGTTGGTTACAAAAGCAACTGTTGGGCAAGCAGACAAACGATGAACAATTGAAACTCTTGGCTCGAGGACCGTCCACAACAATCATATCATTTCAAGGGTATGAGATAAATGGGTACACATTTTACACGACAACCCAGGATAACAAGAGCACCAACCAAAACAGTGGCGTCCGTATAGATGCCTTGGACAAAAATGGAAAGATGGACACCTACTATGGTTTCATAGAGGAGATCTGGGAGTGGAGTACGGGCCATTAAAAGTCCTCTGTTTGGTGCCAATGGGTCAAACCGCGACCATGGATATCGATAAGTACGGTATGACAACTGTGGACCTCAAGCAAGTGGCCTATAGGGACGAACCGTTCGTGCTCACTAATGATGTGACACAGGTATTCTATGTGATGGACATGGACAGCAAACCGAAAAAGCAGAAGGAGAAGACTAGCAGTAGCGATCAGCCAAGGCGCCACGTGGTTCTTCCAAGTAAAAGAAGGATTGTTGGAGTTGAGGGCGTCACGGACGAAGAAGAGTATAATCAGTTCGACGAGCTGCCTCCTTTCACGGTGGACGTAGACATTAGTGTCCTGAATGATACAGAGGAATCTCCCTACGTACGCCGCGATCATAATGAAGGATCACTTGTAAAAGCAAAGTATGTTAGCAAATAAGGATTGCTTTGCTTTCTTTTGGTGTAATAGACTACTAACATACTAGTTTCTCATTCCTCTAGTGGTTTTCCTGTATTTTCTGTTCAAATTGTACTAATATTTGACTAACAATATTGTTCAAAGTCCCTCTGTACTAATATAACAAGGTGACAGTTTGCAATGGAATTATAAGAGTGCAAAAATTACTTTATTTCTTACAATTTTCTATAATGTTAATTTATATTACATGGTTGGAAAAAAATATTGTAAAGAAATCTTAAAAAAAGGCTAAATAAATTTAAAGTGGTAAAAACATTTTTACAAATTATTTAATAAAACAATAGTTAAGCAGTACATTTTAAAAAGAAATCTTAAAAAAGGCTAAATGAACCTAAAGTGGTAAAAGCATTTTTAAAAATTATTTAATGAAACAATAGTTATACAGTAGATTTAAAAAATAAATCTTAAAAAAAGAGGCTAAATGAATCTAAAGTTGTAAAAGCATTTTTAAAAATTATTTAATGAAACAATAGTTAAACAGTACATTTAAAAAAGAAATCTTACAAAAAGGCTAAATGAATCTAAAGTGGTAAAAGCATTTTTAAAAATTATTTAATGAAATAATAGTTATACATAGATTTAAAAAAGAAATCTTAAAAAAAGGCTAAATGAATCTAAACTGGTATAAGCATTTTTAAAAATTATTTAATGAAACAATAGTTATACAGTAGATTTAAAAAATAAATCTTAAAAAAAGAGGCTAAATGAATCTAAAGTTGTAAAAGCATTTTTAAAAATTATTTAATGAAATAATAGTTAAACAGTAGATTTAAAAAAGAAATCTTAAAAAAAGAGGCTAAATGAATCTAAAGTGGTAAAAGCATTTTTAAAAATTATTTAATGAAACAATAGTTATATAGTAGATTTAAAAAATAAATCTTAAAAAAAGGCTAAATGAATCTAAAGTTGTAAAAGCATTTTTAAAAATTATTTAATGAAATAATAGTTAAACAATACATTTAAAAAAAGAAATCTTAAAAAAGGCTAAATGAATCTAAAGTGGTAAAAGCATTTTTAAAAATTATTTAATGAAACAATAGTTATACAATAGATTTAAAAAAGAAATCTTAAAAAAAGAGGCTAAATGAATCTAAAGTTGTAAAAGCATTTTTAAAAATTATTTAATGAAACAATAGTTAAACAGTACATTTTAAAAAGAAATCTTACAAAAAGGCTAAATGAATCTAAAGTGGTAAAAGCATTTTTACAAATTATTTAATGAAACAATAGTTAAGCAGTAGATTCAAAAAAAGAAATCTTAAAAAAAAGACTAAATGAATCTAAAGTGGAAAAATCATTTTTAAAATTATTTAATGAAATAGTCGGTTGGTGTTTTCAAGGAATGATAATGCCTAGGGCTCCTCCTCATGTAGAGGTGACCCATCGATCGGTTGGTGTATTCAAGGGATGATGGCTCTATCGATGGGTTGGAGTATCCAACCAGAATCTTGATGAATTTATCGATCGATTGAATACACCAACCGGGACTAATGGTGTACCTATAAATCCCTCCCGCCACCTCCTCTTCCCTAATTTTTCTACTCCTGCCATTGTTCCCCAATCTCCTCCTCCTCCCACTCGTTTGCAAAGACCTCTGATGACCGGACACCTCCAACGACCCCACCGCGCGCCGTCCTCCTCGCCTCCGACGACCCTGCCGCCGTCCTCCTCGCCTTGGACGACCCTGCCTCCGTCTTCCTCACCTACGGTAAAGCCTCCTTCAATCCTTGTATGAGCAAGAACATCTATCTGGGCCAACCTAGGTTTAAGTGGTAAAGTGGATTCGGGACTGGAGGGAGTATGTAGTTGGAAGATTGAAATATTTTCTTGCTGGCTGGCTGAGATTGGTATTGTTTCTTCTTTGGTGGTTTGAGATTGGTATTGTTTCTTCTTTGGTGGTTGAGATTGTTTCTTCTTTGGTATTGGAGGGTAAAGTCTTTTATCAAATACTGCATTTGTTTCTTGCTGGCTGGCTGAGATTGGTATTGCTTCGGTTAGCAAGTTGTGATTACTCAGTTTCTATATTGCGCAAAGAGGACTACCAATCAACTTGGGTACCAAGTTTTGGAGCCAGTTGATTGCTTGGGGACTTTGCTTGTGGCGGATTGTTGTTCTGTGAGGAATTGGGTTAAGATAGATTGTTTGTGACAACAAAAGTAACTTTCATAGATTACAATACTTGGTAGATCAATTGTGACTTGTAGATCCATACATAGGCTGTTCAATAGGCATCTTCATTACGGTTTCATTATTTGGTGGTAGTCTTATTTCATCCATGCTATTGTCGCTACCTTACGTCGATAAAGCATTGTATATCTGGTTTGCTTATGTATATCTCGCTACCTTGTTAAAGATTATCAATTGATCAACTAATAAAAGCGCAAAGTATATAAACCGTTAATTGAGGTAAGGTTGTCACAAACAAATCTATATCTTGCCCTAGTGGCGAGGATGGCCTTTAAAGGCAACCCGACATCGAGAACAATTTAAATGGAATCAACTTGAGTATTATTATTACTAGTTGTATGACTCCATTATTGCTCCTTGTTATCTTGCATTTGATCCTTCTTTGGTGGAAGGAGAGGTATTGCTCGTGATGTTATTTGGGTTTCTTAATGAACATGACGTTTAATGAAATGATCTAAGCCTTGAGCGCTAGACTTGCATGATTGAAATTATTGGTTATTTTCACTGCTACGTACAATTTGGATTTCATGTGGTAGCTCGATCTGTTAGTTAAGATTTCTAGTGGTTACTAATTAGAATAGCATTGCTCAATTTTTAATGTAATAGCTAGGACTGTGATGTCTTTGCACTAATTGGTAATTGTTTCTAGAAATGTTGATTGTCCATTAAGGTTTTATTGACAGGTAATAGTGTAAATATTTTTAGTTTTGTAATACACTTGAGTGGGCAAAGCATGTAGCGATACCGGGCATCTTAAACAACAATCATTATTTGTTATAAGATCTAAGGTCTTGAAATCGAGCAAAGGATAGAAGATTATTCATGCTGTAGATAAAACTTCATGCTCTGCTAATTCTCCATGGATGATCAAGATATTAGGATGTAGATAAAACTCCTTGTTCTCCCAATTACTGCATTTTCTATTCAAACAGTACAAACATATTAGGATTACCAATTAGAACTGCTTTAGAAGATCAAGATTTTTAAGAAATCATGAATAGTATATGAAAAAAGGTGTATTGAGTATATAACATATTTATACATATCCATGGATGAACTTCTTGATACTTTACTAGACTATTTATAAATATACAATATATACTTTCTTTCTATGCAATGCATCATATTGACAATGTTATGGGCATCATTCTGTTATGCAGTATATACTTTCTTTCTATGTATGTGTGAGATTTCTATGTACTGTTACAATTTTCTTGTGCATGTTAAGGTGGTAAGAGTTCAAGGCTTAAGTCACTAAATTAAATTGTCTAGCCCATTTATGATTGAGGTGAAGATTCTAAATCTTCATTTAAACCCAACAATCTGAGAGCAATCAAACTAGAGTTTCTGGTGAATTTTGAAATTTCTATTTTTATTGATCAGTTTCTATGTATATGTGAGATTTCTATGTATGTGTGAGATTTCAATGTATATGTGAAGTTTGAAATGTATATGTATCATGTCAAATGAATATGTATCATGTGAATTATTCTAATTTCTGGTGAATTTTGAAATTTCTATTTTTATTGATCAGTTTCTATGTATATGTGAAGTTTCTACGTATATGTGAGATTTGTATGTATATGTGAAGTTTGAAATGTATATGTATCATGTCAAATGAATATGTATCATGTGAATTATTCTAATTTCTGGTGAATTTTGAAATTTCTATGTATATGTGAAGTTTCTACGTATATGTGAGATTTGTATGTATATGTGTCCCTACAAACCCGCACACTACCGGTACTAGCTTAAACTTGTACGTATATGTGAGATTTGTATGTATAAAATTGTAGGTTCAGATTCATTATATTAGAGAGTTGTAAAAAGAAAATTCGACAAGTTTAAGCTCTTTAAACTTGTCAGAATTTCCTCTTTTTTTTAACTCTCGGTATATAATGAATATATTTGCTTAATAAAAATAATGAATCATTCTTATTCCACACTAAAATGATTTTTTTAAAAAATAAGCCCCTGCAAGTTCAAGAAGCATGGATGTCACGAGAGCGTCCGGTACACCGAGAGGCGAAGCCATGAGGAGGTAGGCTCGCTTGAAATGGACTTGGTTGCTGTCTTCTTCGGTGAACTACTGTCCATAGGCTTTCTCCCGCTCCACTTCTTCATTGATCCTGGATACTCCAAGCGGAATCATTTTAGTGTGGAATAAGAATGATTCATTATTTTTTATTAAGTAAATATATTCTTAAGTATATATGAATTTTTTCATATTATTTTTTCATTTCGAGATGTATATGTATCATATGAATTTTTTCTAATGTATAAGTATCATTTTAAAGTTACATGTGCACATGTTTGTAGCATGAGGTCACAACATCGATCACGTGATTTCCTCTCAACTCTAGCAAAATTACCATCGTATAGTATTTGGCCGATTTACATTACGAACATCTTCGGCGTCGCCGCCCATCCTCTCTACCGTCTTTTCCCCACCGTCTTCCACGCTGTTTTAGAGTAGTACCATTAGCTTTACATGAAATGTGATATATTTTCGTTAATTTTCAGTGCTTCTTCTAGCCTAAGAAACGACGATGGACGAAGAAGAATTTATGAGAAGTTTGATTGCGGGATGTGATGAGACGGCGGAGCCTGCACCCGCCACCGAGGCCAATAAGGCCGCAGAGCTTGCACCCGCCACCGAGGCCAATAAGGCTGCAGAGCACGATGAGGCTACAGAGCACGATGAGGCCGGCGAGGTAACAATCAGCCACGTTCATAATTGTCGGTTCCACTACCATGCTAAGCCAACATCCTGACCCGTTCATGATTGTACCATGCTTTCAGATCGGTCAACCAGGCAGGCAATCACGTCAGCGAGGTCCAAGCAAGAAGAAGAAGGCAAGACATGTTATCACCGAAGTCGGCGAGGACGGCCGACCTCTTGCACCCTGGGGCGCAGAATTGTTCAATTCGGCATGCGGCGCCCACGTTAGGGACCACGTGGCAATTAGCATAGCAAAATGGGATCAGTCCTCAAGATCTGAAGAAAATGCTTTGGAGCGATGTGAAGGAGACATTCACCTTCCCCCAAGGGACCGAAGAGAAGGTGAAGAGTTACACTCTCAAGAAGATGGCGGTCGCATTTCAGACTTATAAAAAGAAGCTGAACACGGAGTATATCAAGAAGAATCGAACGCCCGACTTCAACAAGCACCCAAAGTTGCAAGATCACTGGGTTGCGTTTGTGAACTACAAGACTTCGAACGAAGGTCAAAGTTTGAGTGAGAAGAATAAGTTGAATGCACAGAAGAAGAATTATCACCACCGACTCGGCCCTGGTGGTTACCGCCATGCAATACCAAAATGGGAGAAGAGGGAACAGGACCTGCTAGCGAAGGGTATCGCACCCGTAACAGTGGATTGGCCCGACAGAGCAAAGCATTGGTTCTATGCTCACGGCGGCGCCCTTGATGATAACGGCAATACTGTGTTTGGGGAGGTGCTAAGAGATGTGGCGAAGGCTTGTACAGATCCATCGAGGAGTCATCAAGGGTAGCTTTGTGCCAAAGCAGGAGAACGACGAGCTAACAAGGGCCTTGCAAAATCCGAGCACCACGGGCGTACACGAGGCGTCGGCGTTGTCCCGTGGAAGGTTGGTTTCACTCAGACGCCGAGACCTATAGGAGTCAGGCGAGGAGCAAGGCTCGGCAGACACAACAGACTTAGTGCGCTTGAAGAACGCTGAATCAAACAAATGAGAGAATGCAAGAAGAGATCCAAAGAGAGGTGCAGCTAGCCTTGAGCCAACGGCATGAGACGGACCAAGAACCTCCAAGTAATCCAGACATCATCCCCTTCGGCGTGGCAGCTGCGCTTCGCGCTCGGGCAGAAGCGGACTTGGACAAGTACCCCGTAGACGACATCAGGCAGCGGACACCTTGTGAGCTGCATATCCAAGCGCGGAACCTTACCTTCAAGGCGGCCGATGGTATGGCTCACCCATTAGAGCCGGGGCAGCTTATCCATGGTGAACATATACCGTTAGGATACTCCAAGGTCTCGGTGGAGGAGGTTTGCCCAGGGTACGAGGACCTTGACCTTGAAATTCCTGGAGGTGACGGAACTACGAAGCTAGGAGAGGCAGTACACACTTTCATCCTGTGGCGCAAACGGTACATAATTTTTTGAGATAACATGAACGTCCTACACCATCTCCTGCGCATATAAGCCCCGAAAGAAGCCCGTCTCCTCCCAAGAAGGCGCCGACTCCTACACCACCTCCCGCACAGAAAAGCGCCACAAGAAGCCCGTCTCCTCCTAAGAAGGCGCCGACCAAGGGAAAGAAGCCAGCTCGGCCAGTAGCTCCCAAGAAGACGGGGTCCTCCACCCAATCCAAGAAGCTGGCTGAACTTCCAAAGTGGCCGTATGATATGAACGATGAGGAGACCAAGAAGGTGGTAAAAGGAGAGGTAACTAAATTTCTTAAACCCAAGTCACCAGAGAAGAAGGTTCAACCTGGCACAGAAGAATTTTATAAAGACTTAATGATTATTAAAAATTTGAAGGATAAAAAAGAAATGCCTCGCCAATCAAACTACGAGCGCACATTGAGTAAGGAATGCCTCAAGAAGATGATGTCAGCTGAGGGGAAGGGTAAGGAGATGCAACAATTCTTCGAAGAAACTGGCCTTACCACAAATCAAATATTAGGCACGAAAAAGATTGAGGTTGCCCAAGTAAAATGGTTATTTAAAATGGGCGGGTCATTGGTCAGACATGAGGAGCTGCCCCAGCTAACGACAAAGATGCGGCAATTTCATGAATGGTACTTGGACGCGACCAAGCATGGTCTTCAGATGTTCGCTGTCAAGTTTAAGCAACAAGATTTTTTTCGCGGTGAAGGTGAATTTTTTGTCGACTGGGACTACATATATGATCTATACCAGACAGACGCCCTCAGCGTGAGCTTGATGGGTTGCTGGTCTCTGTAAGTGTCTTAATTATTTACAAAAAACTATCGTGCACTTCCTTGTACTATACTAACTTGCAAGCCTAACTAATTTCTTATGTAGCATGGAGATACAAAGATGCGAAGGGATCGTATTTTCGACATAGGCTTCATGGACCCGAGAGTTATCAGCGGGACAACCGTTAGAGACCACCCAACCAAAGCAGAGACTAACGTATTCAATGCGCTAATGGGTCAAAGATACAAGTCAAAGATATATCTAGCCTACTCATTTGAGTACGTGTTTTCGCACCACCTCATTCTACTCCTTTTTCATAACACGATGTTAGAACTAATTAGTTATCTACGTTGACACATCTATGTATAGTTTTCATGGATTCTTCTTATGATCGAGCTAGATCGTAGCTCGATCACAATTATGGACTTCATAAAGGAGACCACTTGAAAAGTGTCAAAACTTTATCGACATGCTCAACCGTATTAATTCTTGTTCCTTTCATTATCGTACTAGTTCTATTTCCTTCAATTTGAAATAAATTCTAATCATGTACAATTCGTAATCACATGTGTAGTGCATTCACACGGTTTCGTGCTAAAAACGTGGGCGTATTCAAGGAGAAATTTGACATTACAATTGCCACTCATGTACGTATATCATAATGCTAGCTTTTAGTTAGTTAACTTAATTTCCTTGCATTCATTTCACGCTTTCAACTTTTTCCACCGCAGATCTTGACTCAGCCGCCGGGTAACAATTTATGCGGCTACTATGTATCGAAGTTTATGCACACCCAAACCGAGCCACCGATCGCATGCTAAAAGGCAACAAGGGGGTGAGTTAATATAATTACTAGCTTTAATGATGTATAGGTACTCCTTATATCTTGTACAAATTCAAGTATTGATTAGTTAATGACTTAACGATAGGTGCCTCAATATTTGGTGGAACAAGGTTCGGAACTCTCACCGGCACGAGTGAGAGCAATTCAAGAACAACTCGTCGGCTTTATTTATGATGAGGTCGTAAGTCCAAAAGGCGAGTTTCACGAACGAAATTTTAACAGGTGGTGCCCTTCGATAAGGACCAGTGAACTGTCATGGTGGACATCTACGGCTAGCAAGAGCGATGCGTGTAAAAGATCCCGATGAACAGAAGGGAAAAAATACTAAAGTTGTAATTAAAGTTGTGTACATATATATTGATACATTAGACGATGAGCAGAAGAACAAATATGTGTACATATTTTAATACATTAGATGTAATTAAATTTGTTAATGCATGTTCGGTGATTTAATTATCGTGCAAAGTGCATGATTGATTATCGTGCTTTTAATTAGTTGTGATTTACACACACACATATATATAATAGCTCTTGGAGAAATAGACCTATATATATATATACAAAACATCGATCTCGGTTGGATAAACCAGCAGATCGATGAAACTCAACGATGCGGTTGGTGTCTCCAACCCAGATCGATGAGGTCCTCGAGGGTTCTAACGCTACGCCACGTGTGAATTCGAACCGGTATTGATACTCTATCAGTACCGGGTGAGTGAACCGGGACTAATGCCCTTGAGCATCAGTCCCAGATGGCCTATACCGGTTCAAAAACCGGTACTAAAGGCAGTTTTGGACCAGGACTAAATGCGCTTTCCGTAGTAGTGGAACAATTCACTTATACTTCAACAATGATGTATAACAGGCTTTATTTAACATGTAGTTAAGCAGAGTTTGAAATAACAGTTAATGGGAATTGTTTCGGTCTGGATTAGTATATTTTTTCTCATATTTGGTTCCAAAATCAACTTGAGTCACTTTTGTAACATTACAAAAAATTTAAAAATGAGAAAAATAAAAATTTAAAATTTGAAAATAATATTTAGTAAAATTTTTAATTGAATCAAGATTTTAATTTAACATATCATCTTTTCCTCTTTTTCTTGAATTTTAAACTTTAAGAAAAGAATAAGTTGCAATATTAAAAAAATTTCTCCCAAAATGAACAAACTATGAAAATGAGATTGAAATATAATCTTATTTTGAATTTTCATCCTTTCAAAAAAAATTTCTTGAATTTTTGGCTTTCAAGAAAATCTTTTATATTAATTATTTTCTTATCCTCCAAAATATAAAACCCAAAATATCTTAAGAAATAAAATCTATAACAATTCATATAAATCTTAAATCATCTCAAAAGCCTTCACAAAAATCTCCAAAGTAATATGAACAAATTTATTGCTGGAAAGATATCAAGAAATGTATAATGTGACTACGAACAGCACTGTCAACGATCGGGATCGCCAACCGCAAGAAATGAGGTAGGGGTCGGTGTGATATGGGATCCGAGCTGCGCTTTGCTCAAACGAAGGAATGGAGTCGGCATGTCGATGGTCGAAGCAGGACGACAATGAGCATGAGACCGAGGTTTATACTGGTTCGAGCCCCTGTGAAGGTAATAGCTCTACTCCAGTCGCCTTGCGGCAGTGCTCTTTGCTATTCCTGAGTACAAAGATGTATTACAGCTCAAGTTCAACAATGCGGTGTCTAAGCTCGAGCTAAGGTGTGTATGCTGTGTGTTCGTCGTGTCTTGAGAGACTGCGCATCCTTGATCTTATACCTCCTCTGCATGCAACGGACGGGAGAGATTCTCGAGTAGTGGACTTCATGCGCATTGAGGGCCGACGGTAACTGACCCGGGCTTGTCGCGTGCACTTGCATTACTCCCACGATCCCACGTCTAGATAACTGCCGAGTAATTGCACGCCCGAGATCCAAGGGGGCGTTACCCGACCACGGGACGACCCGAGCCCGAGGTCGTGCGGGGTCCAAGCTCGGGGTCGAACGCACTCTAGGTCGTGCGGAACCCGAGCTTCGAGCCAAGCGCCAAGGTCGGCCGGCTCAGACCGACCCAAGGTCGAGATCGGGGACCCCCGAGTTAGGGAGGACGTTGACCGTGTGCTGACCAGCCAAGGGTTGCCCAGTCCCCGTCAGCTAGCCCCTGAGGCTCATGGTCGAAAAGGGTCACCTGGGATGACCTCGAGCCTCTCCATCAGAACGATGGGGACAAAAATTCCGTAGGTCTTGAATCCTTGGCCGAGGTCGGGCGGAGATCACAAACCGAAGATCTCGGCTTGACACCTGGCGACCTTTGATCTTCACGGCGATGGTACGGAGGCAGATGGTCGGCGTACACCTGTGGCGCCTCGAGTCTACGCCCCTGGCCTTAATTGCGCCTGTCAAATCACGGCTTGGCATGTCTTTTGAGGTACCATGGGTTGGTTTTAACGATGATGCAGCGCTGAAAAAAGCTGAGCCCACAACAACTGTTGAGGTAGAAATCCCGACCTTGTGCCCCGCGTCTCCAACCTTTGCACCCGACACTACACCATGACACACCTTTGCCAACAATTAATAGTCGGGAAAAGTGGTCTATTGCCGTCAATTTATCTGTCGGCAAAGGTTCAACAATTTCCATCATGTAAACTGTGGGGATTGGTCGTTTATGTCAACAAATAATCTGTCGGCGTTCATGTTCTGACTGATAAACTGTCGGCATAAGTCTACCCACATATTAAGTGTCGGTCTTTCCATAAAAATCTATCGGCATTGATATATACCCGAAAAAAATGAAACTGGCGCGCGGGCAAGAAATTTTTGTGGTCGTATCCTCCTCCTCCGCCTTAACCCTAGTTCCCTGCCTTGGCTCCCTCCCCCAGCCGCCTCCATCCCCAACTTTAGAACGAAGCCGCCTCTGGCTCCTTCCCAGTGCTCGGCCGCCCTCCCCGGCTCCCGACCGACGGCGCGCCTCCCTGCTCCTGCGCCACCTCCCGAGCGACTCCTGGCCTGCTGCCGTCTCGGCTCGGCGTGCCCTCCTGGTCCTTCCTGGCTCCTCTTCCCCGGCGACACCGCCCTGGCCCTCCCTGCGGTCGGCGACTGCTCTGGCTTCCTCCTTGTCGGCGCCTCTCCCCTGCGCCCTCCCCTAGTCGGCAGCAGCCTAGCCTTCTCTCTGGTGCACCCTCTGCCAAGCCCGGTCGACCCGCCCCCTGCTAGCGGCCCCGGCCGACGAGCCTCGGTGAGCCCTGACCCCCTGCTGCTGGCGCGCCTGGAGCCGCCTGAGTTCCCTGTTGCTCCACCCCATGGTGACATCTCCTTCCTCTCCTCCTTTGTGGTAAGTGGAGGTGAAGTTCTAGTGTGGATGAATTGTTGTAGTCAAGGTGTTCGATGAAATGGGTGTGAGGCATATGCTGGTATTTTGGTATTCTAGGATTAGAGGGTAATGTTGTAGTCAAGGATTAGAGGATTAGAGGGAGATTCAAGCGGAATTTTTAGTGAATTTAAGAGTTAGTACCATAAGAAGATCCATGTTGATTTCGGAATTCTAGGATGCTAATTCAGGGCTTTCAATTTAGATCTGGTGCACATGCTCCTCTGGACAATTTACATTTTATTGTAACTTCAATTAGTTTGATACTTTGATGTTTGAACAGTTTTCTATATAACAATAAGAAGGATCTTTTTGTTATTCAACTTGGTTTGCTAATCGGTCTTGCCTTTTATTTACGGTGATTGTGCTCGAAGCTGTATATATTGAAGTTGAACATAAAAACAAATGAGCTACTTCAAGAGCTGAGTATTGGGAAGATCAAGTTCAAGGCATTTGATTTAGGAGGATATCAGATTACTCACCGTGTGTGGAAGGATTACTACGCCAAGGTCTCACTTCCTCTTTTGTTACTATTTTTTATCTATATGAGTTACTCGATGTATGATTTTATCTTCTTAATGTTTTGTTCTCCTGCAGGTGTGATATCTGATTGTTGAGAGATCATCACGACAAAGATACAGAAAAGTTGTATTCAGCAGCCAAACTTGTCTTCTGTAGTGGAACTGGTGATCAAATAATTTATGTCTGCTCTCTCAAAAAGAAGAATAAATCCGCGTCACCGATGTTGTAGTGACAAAAATGGTACAGATTCTTACTTTGCTTAGCTATTTTCTTCATGGTACAGATTCTTACTTTGCTTAGCTATTTTCTACATGGGTTCTCAGAACCGTAATAAAACAAGTCCACAACAAAGGCATATAGAGAAACGGTAGTGATACAAAATGACAATTGACAAATATGGATAAGTACCTGTATTTCATCATGGGCCCTAGATGATCTGCCAAGTAACTTCTTTTAATTCTTCCTGGAAGGATTAGTAAAATGGTTGCTGTCTAGACGTATTATTCAGCTTGATTCTTTTAATTCTTCTTTTAATTCTTCCTCTGAATTACCTTGTTGAGCTTGCAGTCTAGACGTATTATTCAGAAAAAAGGCCAAATGTGTGTCTGTGAGAGAGCTTTTAACTGAAACTTATTGTAAATTTCATCTCATTCAACTGAATTTATAGATTTATAGAGCTTTGGCATACATTCATAACTGCATAGTAGTATGCCACAGAGATATAAAGCCACAGAATATTCTGGTATGTATTGTGGTTATCATTTGTCTGAATGCTTACTAGAAACATTTAGTTTCTTATTATAAATAATTTGAACTCAATCAGATGATTTGATATTAGATCATTCTTGTGACAGGTGAACCCCCATACTCATCAGCTGAAATTGTGCGACTTCAGCAACGCGAAAGTTTTGGTATGATTCATAAGTTCTAGATATTACTGAACTTCACACGAAAAGTCTTGTATATGCCATATAAAATTCTAAATTACATTTCCCCATGTTCTTAGGATTGTGACTTGTGAGCATGCAGTTAAGAGATTACTTGGGTCTTGCATCAAGCTACCGTGGAAACCGTAGAACAGCATCGCCAGTATTATTGGATATGCAATGCATACCTTTTTTCTTTTTCTGTGATTGCCACATAACCGAGTTTTGTTCTACCACTGCCGTCACCACGCCTTCTACCACGTTCTGTGAAGCTGATGAAGACACCTACTGAGGTTATCCATTGGTAAGTCTTGTATATTGGTCTGCCCTATCCTTGACAACTCAATTCTTTGCGAAATTTTTATCACCAAGCAAGAAAGAACGCACACATGTAGGTTTGATCCATATTTCATTCCTGAGCCATATCAGTTTTCACCACCTGTGAGAATTGATTCTTCCAATCTATAGTACTGAGCAAGAAAAGGTCACCTATGTATGACGCGTTATTTCTGTTTCGATGGAAGCTATTTAATTGTATTTGTATCATCATTCTTTTGTCTTCACCCTCAGATTTAATAAAATGATTCAAATTCATTGGCGTTTTCTGTGATATGCTTGAGTAATCAGCTGCCAAACCTGAATGTGTCACAGAACAAGATGCACCTCGATCACTTAAGACTTGTTTGAGTAAAAGTTTTGAGGCTGAACTGGAGAAGCGTGCAAATGGACGTGGAGTTGATCCATGGTAGGTCCAGATGCCTGCTTATTGCCAGATGAATCCGGATACTGTTGGCTGCAGTGTCAGGTGCAGTGTCTGGAATCTGGATCATCTTGCCGACAGCAGTTTCAATCATGAATAACTGAACTCCTTAACAAAAAACTGAACGTTTTATGTTTACTAGATTGCGCTTATTAATTTCTTCAACCTTGGTAGGACTAGAAATATATGTTTTTTGACTTCTTTTCCACAGTATAGCGTTATATTTTACACAGAAAATATTCATGTCTAAATAATGTAGTTAGAAGCAATAGAAGTGTCTGCTGAAATAGAGTTTCTTACATGGCAGAATATAATGCTGGACTTGGAAAATAAAGCCTTGAAGCAATGGTTGAAGAGTCCAACTCAGGAGCAACTAATTAGGCATTGTGAGTTTAATACAAATAGACATGTCCTATATTATCAGATGAAAATAGAGTCTTTTTTCTTCTAGCATGAGACCAATAATTTCAGCAGGGTGGATAAATGACTTGAATTTCTTCCTTTACAAAACTGTACAGTACAATATTTTCTCAATTGGTGGAATGCAAAACAAACATGTCCTATATTATCATTGTCAACACCCAATTTCTGTTTCATCCTATATTATCAGATGAAAATAGAGTCTTTTTTCTTCTAGCATGAGACCAATAATTTCAGCAGGGTGGATAAATGACTTGAATTTCTTCCTTTACAAAACTGTACAGTACAATATTTTCTCAATTGGTGGAATGCAAAATAAACATGTCCATAATACTGGTCATGTCTTGTTGAGTTTTTGCGTCATAAAAATAAACTATCATTTTCCCTGCCATGGGAAACATAAACAGAATCATATTCTGTTATCACACTGAAATCGTTGTTGGCTTGTTGATATACAAACTTCCTGATTGAGGATTTGTTGTTCGTTCTAATATTGTCCTTTTGCTTTGCTCTGCACTCATATACTGATATTTTAAGCGTATGATTGATAAGCTGTAAAGATAGCTGTTGGAATTCTTTCTTTCATATCAATATAGCACAAACTTTCAGTCTTGATCAGCCTTTGTTTTGCAGATGAAAGCTCAGCTCTTGATGCATTACATACATTAGCTGATCTATCTGTGAATATTATACAACCTTCTTCTATTGTTGAATCCGGTTAGTCTTACCTTATACTATTGTGTTAATTTCAAAAGTTGCATGCTAATGTTTCTCAATACTTAATTCAAATGCAACTCATGTTATTCCATTACTATATAATTATATTTATTCCTTTTTCTAACCATGTGGCCAAATCATGCGGTGACCTGACTCGGTGCAAGATATCTTACGACTCTGGCGCCAACAGGGAGAGAGATTGATGATTGATGTTGGCATGTTGCTGTCCGCTGTGGGGAAAGAAACAAAGAGAAGTCATCAGAGAGAGAAGAGATCGGTTGTTGTGCTATATATCGATGTTTGATTAAAAAGCGATGCTCAAATCTTTTAAGGTGCAATTAGCTAATTATTGTAGTAAATGTGATTCTGTACGGTGCGCCGCGTCAATTCACTGTAACTGACCCATAATGTTTAATTATGTGTTTCTTGTTTAAGATATATATATATATATGTTGCATTATTTACATGTTGAAGTGACTATTTGAACTGTGATTGTGTATGTATATGGTTATATATGTGAGTGGTACCATTTGCATGTAAAGTGTGTATGTCAATTAAAAGTGTGGATAATGTGGAATTGGTTTTGTATATATTGCATATTTAATTTGTATGTCATGTGTGTTGGAACCTTTGCCGACACAAAACTTGTGTAGAAAACCAGCTTTGGTTTATAAGGGGAAAAGTGATTAGCCAACACGTAAAGTGTCGGCAATTCATATTAACTGTCGGCAAAGCTCCTACTGTCGGCAATTCAATAATTGTCGGCAAAGATTGCAACGGTCGGCAAAACTTAGATCTTTGCCGACAGATAAACTGTCGGTAAAGAATTTATCTGTCGGCAAAGCCTAAGCCGACTGCTTCTACCGCGACTGTTTATGTACAGTCGGCTAAACCTTTGCCAACAGTTTTTGGGTCGGGGAAGGTGTCTTTTGCCAACTGTACCATGTGTTGGCAAAAGTGTGGCATGGTGTAGTGCGAGCAAGTTTCTTTCTCTCCCCCGACCAAGCTCACCACGAACACCATGGCCAAGCTGGGGAGGAGCACGATGTCGCTTGCTAGGATGAAGGAACTCGAGACCTTGGGGATTCTGGACCCGGTGACATGGCGGTTGCCGGACGGAGAAACCGAGCCGAACCCCAGGGACGACGAGATCGTCTGCACCGAGCACTATGCCCTCTTCGGTCTGCGGACCCCGGAGAGCGAGTTCGTGGCGGATGTCCTCTCCAGCTGCGGGATCGAACTCATCAACTTGGTACCGAACTCCATTCTCCTTCTCTCCATCTTCTCTCACCTGTGCGAGGGGTTCCTGGGGATCCTTCCCACCCCCTCGCTCTTCTTCCGCTACTTCTCTCTCTTCCGCTCCGGGAAGGACCCTGTGGTCAGGTGCCTTTATTTCCGGCAACGGGCTGGGCTCAAGTGGTCTTTCCCCAAGAGCGCCGCTCGAGATTCCCTTGGCCCGTGGTCCGAACGATGGTTCTACCTGAAGAAGGGGGAGTACGGCGCGCTGACGTACGAGGGCACCCCCATCATCGGGAAGAAGGAGACCCCTGAGGCCGAGGACCTCGAGGTCGACGAGGAAGCCATCTCCGCCATTCACATCTGCGCCACGCGCGGCCTCACCGGGCAGGCGATCGCCAACAACTTCCTGCGGAACCGGGTGTCCCCTCTACGGAGGAGGGTGCACCCGTTCTACGAGATCGTGGGTCGTGATGACCCGACCCGAGAAGGCACGCAAGGTGAGCCCCCTATCTTGACGCTTTTCTCGAGCTCTCGATCTCCGACATTCTTTCACGGTTGTCTCTTGCAACGCCGAAGGAATCCTGGCTCTCCGCCAGAATGCTCGAGATGTTCAGGAAGGCGGCGCACGATTACGTCATTGCGACCCCGTCTCGAAGAATGTGCTTCGAAGGAAGCCCGAGGTAGGCTATCCCGACCAGGCGTTCTACCCGAGCATTCGAGGACTTGCCTGACCCTTGCTTGCTCGCAGGATCATCAGGAGCTGTGGGAAACAGCTCGGAAGTTGCTCTCGTTGCCTGGCGGGGGCAAGAGCAAAAAGGGGAAGAAGAGGCCTCCCCCAGCCGGAGCAGTCCGCCAGGAGGCGAAGAAGCCCCACGTCGAGTGGGGTGACCGCGCCATGGTAAGGATGCCCATGACCGAGCCCCCGAGCTCGTGCTCGTGTTTTCCTAGGGCATGACATGTCCTTTTTTTTGCAGCAGCTGAACGCGGCGGCCGCCGCCAGGGCTTCAAGCCCCCTGCCGGCCCAGGGCGCCCAAGCTCGGACCCCCAGGGCGGCCGCGGCAGACGACGCGGCCCCGTCACGAGTACCGCGCCCTCAGGTCGGAGGAACGCGGAAGCGGAGTGCCCCCCCGAGCTCGGGGCAACAAGACCTTCACCGGCCCCCGGCGAGGCGGAGGTTGCCGACCCAGGTAATCTCTTGGCCTTTCGGTTTGCTCCACACCCTTTGCGTTTTTCTGTCTTAGTGTCTGTCCTTGATCGCAGACCTCGAGCGCTCGAGCTCCGAACTTGCCCATTTTGACGATGCCTGTTATCCAGGGTGAGTCCGAGGACACCTACGTGCTAGCTCGGCGCCGACACTCAGGCCGGGGGCGCACTACTTTTGGAGCTGCGAGCTGGGTCCAGGTCGGCGAGTACGACCAAGGCCTCGACAGCTCGGTCGAAGAGGTGCACCAACCCGCGACTAGCGAAGACTACGACACCGGCGAGACGGCGCCGTTGTCGTCATCAACTCTCCTGAGGTCGACGGGGAGACGGGCACCTAGGGTGCCTTAGCTGTAGCCGCAGAGACGCCCCAGGCCCTCCCGGCCACGGTCGAGGTGAAGGAGGGCGCCCAGGGCGCCCTGGCCGCCGCCACGGAGACATCCCCAGCTCGTCTGACCACGGTCGCACCGCGCGTCGAGGTCGTGATGCCGCCAGCCACCGAAGATGGCTACACCGCAGAAGCCCCTCAGGCCCACCCGACCGAGGCTGTGCCTGGCGCTGAGGTCGTGGCGCCCCAGGCCACGGAGGGTGACCGCGCCGCGGAGGATCGCGTGGAGGACCCAGCTGGCATCCCTCTGGCTCCTGAGGCGGACGGAGCCCCGACCATAGAGAGTGGGCTCGATGTTGCTGCGGCGCCCACCCCCGCCGCCGAGCCAGCCCTGCCGGAGGAGGCGGCGGGGCACTAGACCGCCGCTGGAGCTGGGGCTGAAGGCCTTAGATCAAGCACGCTGGCGGTGGTCAAGGTCGGCTCCAGCTCTGGAGCACCGCGCGTCGAGGGAGAGGAGATCGACCGTGCCCGCATCGACGAGGTGAACTGGAGTTCACACGCGCACGTGTTGAGAATCACCTTCGCGGGGTAAGGGATCCCTCTGTAGATCTTGCAACTTGTTAGGTTAAACTCTTATGTTCCTTTTTCTTACCTGGTCCATCCCTCCTGTCATGAAGGTGATCGACAATGTCTCCCGGGGACTGCAATGCCTTCATGAGCACGCCGACGTGCTGAGGGGTCTCCTGGACATGGTCGTGACGCGGGAGGCTGAGCGCGCCAGGCTCACCGAGACCATCGAGGTCGACCAGGTGGAGCTTGAGCAGAAGAGCAAAGAGCTCGATGAACTCCGCCGGACGATGCTGGCACAAGAGGTTGCCCATGCGGCCGAGCTCGAACAAACCAGGACCTCCGAGCGTGAGCACAGCTTCAAGGCTGTCGAACAAGAGCGCGCGCGGGTGACGAAAGCCCTCGAGGCGCTCGAGGCCGAGCGCGCCAAGGTCGAGGCGCTCCAGAAGACCACCGCGGAGCAATCTTCCTCCTCAACCACGGCGCTTGAGGCCCTGCGCGCCAAGGTCAAGACGCTGGAGGAGGCCGCCGCGGAGCAGGCCTCTTCCTCGGCCAAAGCGCTCGATGATGAACGCGCCAAGGTCGAGGTATTGGAGAAAGCCGCTGCAGAGTGAGAGTCTTCCTCGGCCAAGGCGCTCAAAGACAAGCAAGCCAAGGTCGAAGCGCTGGAGAAGGCTACCGCGGAGCAGGCGTCATCCTCGGCTAAGGCCTCCCCTGAGCTCGAGGCCAAGGTCTCGGAGTTGGAAGAGAAGCTCGGGCGCGCCACCAAGGCGGCGAAAAATGCCCTAGCCCAGCTTCAAGATGAGCATCGCCGAGCCATGGATGCCGCCAAGGAAGCCCTCCAATACCAGAGCGAGCTCTCGTCCTTGCGGGCAAAGGTTGCCGAGCTCGAGCAGGAGAAGCTCGCTCGTGAGATGGTGGATCTGTAACTCTACCCTCCTGCTGTCCTGTAAAAAACACTTGGTAGTACTATGATAGAGCTACATTATTTTTGGGTAACAAAGGTCATGACCCGTTTTCGAGTTTGTAGTCGAGGATGTTTGGAGTTCGCCTTTCTCGCTTTTGGTCATGTTCCGTAGGTCGGTTGCTAGTAGTATGCCCCTGTCCAGCCCCCGTTGGGTCCGAGGTTGAGCAACGCCGACCTTGGGCACAAGACTTAGATGTGAGCCAATGACCATGACCTGCAGAGTTGAGAAAGAAAGTCCACGGGGAAAAAACGCGACAAGCGAACCTTATAGCGAGTTAGTCGCATCCGGACTAACGTTCGAACCACGACCGTGACCATGAGCGCCGCCTAATGATCAGAGCGGCGAGGCTTTTAGCTCGAGCCCGGGCGCAGGGGTGAGCTGGATTGCGAAGAGATTCGGCTTACGTTTAGCTCGATCACTGGGGGTGAACGTAAAGCTCGCGACGCTCAGACCAAGGGCGAGTGCGTTGTGCACAAAGGTCGTGTTCGAGAAATGGTTACGGACAATGATAACTTTGTAATCACAGGCAAAGAAAAAACATGAATGGCGAGAATTGAAGATCAGCTTTATTGAAATTTAAAGGTATAGAGGTTACACATAAAACTTGCGAAGCTGATCTATGTTCCACGAGCTAGAGAGCTCTCTGCCATCGGGCATCGCTAGCCGGTAAGCCCCCGTGCGATCTGTTGAAACGACTCTATAGGGGCCCTCCCACCGCGGGGATAACTTGTTGGTGTTGGACGAGCTCTGGATTCATCTTAGAGCTAGGTCCCTAACAAGGAGCTTCCTAGGTCGTACCGACCGAGACGCATGTCTGCGAAGAGCTTGTAGGTAATACGTTGATCGTAGCAGTGCACGGCATCTTACTTCTTCCGCAAGGGCAAGGTCGAGAGACTGTTCGTGCTCGAAGTCGACGTGGTCGACCAAGCTGACCCTGGCGGAGCCCAGCGTCACCTCAGGAGGCAGGACGGCTTTGGTACCAAACACGAGCTGGAAGGGTGTGGACCCTGTTGCTCGGCTGACTGTGGTATGAATAGACCATAAGACAATGGGAAGTTCGTCCACCCAGGTCTTGCCGTAGCGTTCGAGCTCATCTGCAACCTGCTTCTTGATGCCCTGGACGATCTGTCCGTTGGCGCGTTCTGCTGCTCCGTTGCTCTGAGGGTGAGCCACTAGGCAAAGCACACTTTGGTGCCGAGGTCTTCGCAAAACTCCTAGAATAGTTCACTGGTAAATTGGGTACCATTATTAGTGATAATTTTGCACGGAACCCCGTACCTAGTGACCACGAACAAGCGGAAAAAACGAACAGCCGCTCGAGCAGTGATGGCCGAGACTGGTTAAACTTCGATCCACTTGGTGAAGGTGTCGATGGCCACAAACAGGAATTTCTTTCCCCCGACCGCCTGAGGAAAAGGAACGAGGATGTCCAGCCCCCAGGTCGAGAAAGGCCAGGTGAGCGGGATGGTCTGAAGTGCGTAGGCCGGCTGGTGCGACTTCCTGGCATGGAACTAGCATGCCTGACTGGTGCGGACAATATCCCGAGCGTCCTGAAGTGCTGAGGGCCAATAGTACCTCATGCGGAAGGCTTTGCCGACCATCGTCCTGTATGAAGAGTGTGCCCCACAGAGGCCAGAGTGAATGTCGTTTAACAGGTACTTACCCTCCTCCGTAGAGATGCACCATGTCAGGATGCGGGAAACATTCCGCCTATAGAGCGTGCCGTCCACGAGCGTGTACAAGCCCGCCCGTCGCTTGATCCTGCTCCTCTCAGCAGGGTCGGGCGGTAGGTCACCTTTTGCGAGGAAACGGTGGATGGGCTCGGCCAAGGAGGGAATACCTTCAACCACGGCGAGCATGACCTCTTGGTCGGAGATCGATGGGGCCGCTAGCATCTCCAGAATGACATCGGGGGGAATCTCGTCATCGGAGGAGCTGAACTTGGAGAGGAAGTCAGCACTGGAGTTGTCCTTCCTTGGAATGTGCTTGAGCTCCAAGTTCTGGAACCACTTCTCCATCTTGCGTACCTCGGCATGGTACTTCGCCATCGAATCTCCCGAGCACTAGTAGTCCTTGTTGAACTAGTTGATGATGAGCTGGGATTCGCCCTTCACAACCAGCCGGTGCACGCCCAAGGCCTTGCAAGCTCGTAAGCTCGTCAGGAGGGCCTCGTATTCTGCCACATTGTTGGTCGCCGGAAACCCGAAATGAACCACGTCCCTCAATTGGTCGCCGCATGGGGTAAGGATAAGTATCCCAGCCCCCGAGCGCTTGAAGGACCTCGAGCCATCAAAGAACATGATCCAGGGCTTCTCTTCCTCGACCTCGAGTTCGGGGTCGGACTGCGACGTCTGCTCGACCACGAAGTCGGCGAGCACTTGCGATTTGATGGCCGTCCGGGCCACGACCTGGACGTCGAACGCCGCCAGCTCCATAGCTCACTTGGCAATTCGCCCGTCACCTTCTGGATTTCGCAAGATGTCCCCGAGCGGGAAGTTGCTCGGGACGACCACGGAGTACGCCTAGAAGTAGTGTCAGAGCTTGCGCGAAGCCATGAGGAGAGCAAACAGCAGCTTCTGTACCTGCGGGTAGCGCTCCTTCGGGCCGTGCAAGACCTCACTAACGTAGTAGATCGGGTGCTGCTGTGACCCCCGCTCAGCCACCAGGACAGCACTAACAGCTTGGGTGGTGGCCGCGAGGTAGAGTAGCAACCTCTCGCCAGGTTGCGGAGTCATAAGAAGGGGTGGGGATGACAGGTATACCTTCAGCTCATCGAAGGACCGCTGTGCCTCTGGAGTCCATTCAAAGCCCCCGTGCTTGCGCAGGGTTCGAAAGAATGGAAGCCCACGCTCGCTGAGCCTCGAGATGAATCTGCTAAGGGCGGCCATGTGGTCGGTGAGGCTCTGCACCTGCTTGATCGAGGTCAGGGGCGCCATCTTCTCGATTGCCTCGATCTTCTCTGGGTTCGAGCCAACCCCCGAGCCCCCGATCATGTAGCCGAGCACCTTCCCCGACGTCGCGCTGAACACGCATTTCTCAGGGTTGAGCTTGATCTTGTGCCTGTTCAGGTTGGCGAAGGTTTCCTCGAGGTCACGAACGTGATTGCCCTCGGAGGGGCTCTTGACGATGATATCGTCCACGTAGACCTCAAGGTTCCGCCCGATCTGTGGCTCGAACGTCTTGGTCATCAGACGCTGGAACGTGGCCCCCGCATTGCGTAGACCAAACGACATGGTCTTGTAGCAATAGGTGCCAAACGGTGTGATGAAGGATGTCTTACTCTCGTCGTCAACCGCCAACTTGATCTGGTGGTATCCCGAGTAAGCATCCAAAAAGCTCAGCATTTTGGCGTTTGTGGTGGAGTCGACGATCTGGTCGATGAGCGGAAGAGGGAAGTTGTCCTTCGGGCAGGCCGAGTTCAACCCCGTATGGTCGACGCACATTCTCCACTTCTCGCCTTTCTTCTGTACGATGACCGGGTTGGCCAGCCACACGGAGTAGTCGATCTTCGCGGATGAAGTCGAACTTCAAGAGCTTGTCAAGGTTCTCCTTGATGACCGTGACCTTCTCTGGGGAGAAGCGACGCAGCTTCTGGCGCACAGGTCGAGAGTCAGATCTCACCTGCAACTTGTGCTCGATCACCTCCCTCGGGACGTCGGGCATGTCCGCGGTCTCCCAAGCGAAAATACCCTTGTTGGCGCAGAGGAAGGTGACGAGCTCGAGTTCCTATTTGGAACTCAGCTCGGTCGAGACGTGGATGCACTTGGTCGGTTCGCTTTCCTCGAGCGGCATGGCCTTCATCGCCCCGCTGGGCTGGATCGCCGCCCTCTGCTGGGCGTTCTTCTCCGCCACCTCCGGACCTCGCTGGGGCAGCATGCCAGCAAGAGCCAAGGCCTTGGTCTCGCATCCATGCGCCGCCTGCAGATCGCCTCGCACGGTGATGACGCCGTTGGGGCCAGGCAGCTTCATACATCGATGGCCAAAATGGTTGGCCGCCATAAACTTGACCAAGGCAGGCCGCCCGAGGATGGCGTTGTACGGGAGGTCACCCTCAACCACCTCGAAGGTCATCAGCTCGATGCGGAAGTTGTCCGACCCGCCGAAGGTAACGGGCAAGACCACCTGCCCCAGGGGGATGGTCGAGCTCTCGGGAACGATCCCGAAGAAGGGTATGGTGATGCTCCTGACCTTCGACCGGGGAATTTGCATTCGATCAAGCGCTCCTGTCTGCAGCAAGTTAAGAGAGCTGCCGCCATCGACCATGATGCGCCCGACCATGGTATTGCTGATGGTCGGGGTCACGACCAAGGCGGTTTTCAGGTCTCGGGCTATACCTTGGAGAGCGTCTTCTGGAGAGAAGGTGATGGTGGACCCAGCCCACTTGCAATGCTTCTCGATGGGCTTCCTAGCGGCGACCTGGTAGATGGTCCGCGCGGCGGCCTTGACCTCGCGCCTAGACTGGTAGGCCGACGAGTCGCCGAAGATGACATCGATCCGGCGCTCGCCTTGCTGGAACTCTAGATCGAGGTCGCCGTGCTCCACGCCAGCGTTCACCCTATCTGGTTGGTTGTCATCCTTCGGGAGCATGGGCATCTCACCACGCCTGTCGTAGAAGGCTTCAACTTGCTCCTCGCCAAGCCTCGCAGTTCGCGGTCATGGCCGGCTGCCTGCGGAAAACAGCGAACTTCACCTCGTCAGTATCCGGATGCCCTTGGCCCCTCGTGGGTCGAGCAGCATGGGGCCCGCCGGGCCCGCCCGCCTTCCTTCTAGGATCGCCTCGCGCTGACGAGATTGAGGCCGACCTTGATGAGGTCGGGACCCATCTCGAGCTTGATCCCGAACTTCGAGGACCTCACGCTGGCCGTCCGCCGAGACAATCACTCACGGCAGACCTTCGTCGATCCTGCGATCACGCTTCTGCTTCTTGGTAGTGGTGCCATGGTCGGCGCCCTTGGAGTTGGACGGGCCAGCCTCTGTGGGACTTAGACCAAGCTTACCTTGATCGTAATCGCGTTTCCAGCGGACTACGTCATCCACGTCGGTATACCGCTCCGCCATGCGGAAGAGCTCGTTAACGCTGAGCCGCGAGGTGATCTCCAGGTCTTCGGCGAGGCACCGGTCGCAGACGCCAAACTTTAAGGCTTTGATGACGGCTTCGTCGGAGATGCTTAGGATCAAGTTCCTCATGGGGATGAATCGCCGTAGAAAGTCGCGAAGCGGTTCGCCCTTGCCCTGGATGACGCGGTCCAGGTCTTTCTCCCTCCCCAGCCACTCGTAACAACTCTAGAAGTTGGAGCGGAGGGCGCTCTGGATTTGGCGCCACGACCTGAACGAACCGGGCTTCTGGTTGAAGAGCCAAGTTCGCGCGGCGCCGTCCAGGACGGTCAGGAGGTAGTTGGCCATGACGAGCTCATCGCCCCCGGCCGCCAGGATAGCGATCGAGTAGATGGACAGGAACTCATCGGGGTTCTTGGTCCCGTCGAAGCGCTCGATCAATGCGGGCTTGAACCGAGTTGGCCAGCGCACACGACGAAGGTCATCAGAGTACGCCATGCAGCCGTAGGCCGGGACGGGTGCACGCTGAGAGTGGTCATCGCCGACAAGGTCTCCGTTGCTGCTGGATTTAGAGTCGAGGCTCCCCCGATGGTCCGACCTCCGGCGGGAACGTCCGTGGCGCCAAGCTCGGGAATCACCCGGAAGGTAACGCAGGCGATCTTGGACCCTGCGACGTTTGGGTGGAACGTCTGGAGACAGCCCTCCAGACTTGCTGCCGGTCGACGCAGAGCTCGTGTAGCTCGGTTCGCTCCTAGCCCTGCTCGGGTTGGTGCCCGCGAGACGGCGACGTGGCGGTGTCAGAGTCACGTCCCGAGAGCGCTGCTGGTGAGAAGGTATCTCATGCCCGGGAGGCGATTGATGAGTGCGCTGGTGACGGCGCGATGAGTCGTTGTCGCTTCTAAGGGAGGGGGTCCCAGAGCAGTGGCTTCGGTGCTGCGGAGGTATGACCTCTGTCGCAGCCCGGTCAAGCTCTTCGGCCAGGGCACGACCAAAGAGCTCCGACCTTTCCCTAACAGGATCAACCATGATCCGGGCGATAGCGCGAAGGTGCTCCTCTGAAGGAGGAAGCCTGGGATGCCCAGACGTTGCGCCAGCCTTCTCCTGGTCCTCCCGTCGGAGCGCAGTTATGGCCTGATTGATCGTGACGTGAACCATCCGATGGGTGTTGTCAGGAGTCTGCTGGTCACGACCATCTGCCGCCGTGTCCACGCCAAGACTGTCCGCCATCAAAACGTGCTGCTCGTGTGGCAGTGGAGAGGGCGAAAATAGGGACGCAGAGTTGGAGTCCGCGCCCGAACCCACGCTTGAAGAATGTCCATGAGTGAAGTGCGCCATGCTCCCAAGATCTTGGAGTTTTTCCTGCGAATGAGCAAAGCAATCGGGCCCCACGGTGGGCGCCAGCTGTCGACGATTGGGATCGCCAACCGCAAGAAATGAGGTAGGGGTCGGTGTGATATGGGACCCGAGCTGCGCTTTGCTCAAACGAAGGAATGGAGTCGGCGTGTTGATGGTCAGAGCAGGATGACAACGAGCGTGAGACCGAGGTTTATACTGGTTCGAGCCCCTGTGAAGGTAATAGCTCTCTCCGCCGCTTTGCGGCAAGGTTTTTGTTGTTCCTGAGTACAAAGATGTATTACAGCTCAAGTTCAACAATGCAGTGTCTAAGCTCGAGCTAAGGTGTGTATGTTGTGTGTTCGTCGTGTGTTGAGAGATTGCGCATCCTTGATCTTATACCTCCTCTGCATGCAACGGACGGGAGAGATTCTCGGGTAGTGGACTTCATGCGCATTGAGGGTCGACAGAATCGCCTGCTTGTCGCGTGCACCTGCATTACTCCCACGATCCCACGTCTAGATAACTGCCGAGTAATTGCACGCCCGAGATCCAAGGGGCCGTTACCCGACCACGGGCCGACCCGAGCCCGAGGTCGTGCGGGGTCCGAGCTCAGGGTCGAACGCACTCTAGGTCATGCGGAACCCGAGCTTCGAGCCAAGCGCCAAGGTCGGCCGGCTCAGACCGACCCAAGGTCGAGGTCGGGGACCCCCGAGTTAGGGAGGACGTTGACCGTGTGCTGACTGACCAAGGGTTGCCCAGTCCCCGTCAAGCACATTGTCAGAATTATTTAATTTTTTAGAGACCTTGTCAAATATTTGAAAATGTACCACATCATCTATAGATCTAGGGTAACTTGAAGAAAAAGTTTTAAAAATAATAAATTTGATTTGTCTATTTTATAAAATCAAAAATTGATTTAATTGAAAACAATATTATCAACGACATAATTTTACAAAAAACTAAATATGACTAATAATCACCTGAAGTTTTTATGATAACTTTCAATAATCATTATGATTACACAGAAAAAGTTTCATATAAAATAAAGCTTATTTGTTATCTAAGAAAAATATGAAAATAGAATTTTAATAATGCAAGTCTTATCACTTCTCTTATTATAGCAGGATTTATTTAACATTTAGTTAAGCAGAGTTTGAAATAACAGTTCATGGGAATGGAGCACCGGTGATGTCACTATTTCAGTCTAGATTAGTATATTTTTTTCATATTCAGTTCCAAATTCATCTTGAGTCACTTTCTAACACACACACACACATACATATATATAGAAAGCCTTTTCCGTACTCCTGGAAGTACATACTCCCACCTCTAATATACCACTTAAATAAATGTTTTATACTCCTTTATCACTTTTAGTATACTCCAATAATAATTCTAAGATACTCCATTGTGACACGGTTAAAAAAATTCGTCAGAACCCATTATTGTTTTGCTACATACCCTTTTCCCTATGTAAAAGGAATATATAAATAAATTATGCTATAAAGGGTGGACTTTAGTGAAATTTTTTGTGAAAATCACTTTGGAGTATATTATAATCAGCATTAGTTTATACTCAAAAGGATAAAGAGGTAAAACAATATCATTTAAGTGGTATGCTGGAGGTGAGAGTACGTACACCCAGGAGTATAGAATCATTTTCCTATATATACACACACACACATGCACACAAGGTATAAATGCATTCAAACCATTCACACCAATCAGTAACGTCTCTCATGCAATAAACAGTAAATGACTAATAAATGTTACTTCTTGTTCGTACATGAATCTTTCTTTTTTGATTTACCCATAACTTTCAAATGTGTATGATTTTGGTCTTCAAATTTAACTAGGTTGTAGAATCTCAACTCCCCTATATATGATAATTTTTTTGAGGATTTTTTAAAATGTGTAAATATGATTTTCATGAATAAGAATTTAGTTTTGTTTGTCGGACTTGTAGTAAAATATTTGAAAAATTATCAAACAAATTACCACATGAAGGGGAGGTGAGGTTCTACAACCCTGTAAAATTTTAAAAGCAAAATCAATAGAATTTAAAAGATATAAAATTTACAAAGTGCTAAACAGCAGGATATGTTGTCTTTTACTGTAAAAAAAATAATTTTACTGTGAAAAATTCTCAAAACATTACCACAGGTAGGGGATGTGAGATTCTATAGCCCTATAAAATTTTAAGAACAAACTCCATCGTATTTGAGAGATATGAAAATGACAATGTGTCAAACAGTATAATATACTATCTTTTACTATCAAGAAAATAATATTTTACTGCCAATTACTCATTGTGTTACTATATCCTGTATAAAGCAGTCTTACAGCATAAAATATATAAAAATTATATGTACAACTTTTCAATAAATCTCAAAAAAGTTACCATATATAGGAAAAGTGAGTTTCTAAAACCCTGCAAAATTTGAAGACTAAACTTAATTGCATTTGAAAGACATGAAATTGACAAAACACTAAACAATGAAAAATCACCAGTAAGCCAAATTTATTTTCATATCTTATAGCTGATTTTGATTTTGGTATTCAAATTTTAGAGGGTAGTATAATCTCACCTCCCTATCCATGATAATTGTTTGAGAATTTTTGAAAATGTATACAAATGGTTTTCATGAATAAGAATTTAGTTCTCTTTGTCAGACCTGCAGCAAAATAATTGAAAAATTCTTAACTAATTACCACACATAGAAGAGGTGAGCTTCTACAATTCTACAAAATTTAAAGACCAAACTCAATCGTATTTGAAAAATATGAAATTAACAAAGTGCTAAACAACATGATATGTTGTCTTTTACTGTAAAAAAACATTTTACTATAAAAAATTCTCCAACAATTACCACATGTAGGGGAGGTTAACTTCTATAATTCTATAAAATTTGAAGACCAAACTCAATCGCATTTGAAAGATATGAAATTGTCAAAGTGCTAAATAACAAGATATGCTATCTTTTACTTAAGAAATAATATTTTACTGTAAAAAATTCTTAAAAAATTACCACACATAGGGGAAGTAAGATTCTACAACCATATAAAATTTGAAGATCAAAATCAATTGCATTTAAGTGATATGAAAATAATAAATTACCATATAGTAGGATATACTATCTTTTACTGTCATGAAAACAACATTTACAGCATATTACTCAATATGTCACTATATCCTGTATAAAGCAATCTTATAATGTAAAATATATGAAAACTATATGTCGGGGATTGGGTAACTTCTGTTAACAACCGTCGTGCGCCTAGTAGCTATCAGTCACCGACCATGCTTATGCCCGGACGGTGTCCCCAAAGAAGATCCTCGGACCGGCCGACCTATGGGCCTGCCCGACCTTCGACAGAACTCGTCCCCAAGCATGCTTTCTCGGGGGGACGCAACCGGCGACCAAGACCAAGGAAGATCATCGGATTCGACCAGAAGCCCGGGCATAGTCCACGAAGACGACATGGCATTAATCACTCGGTGACTCGATGCATCGCATTTAACACGCCCCAAGCACGCTACGCCAAGACGTCATGATATGGTGGAAAGTGAAGGAACAAATACCACGTCCAAAACAAAGAGCGCCTATCATTCCGTAATAAATGATGTACCACTGTAATTGCATATATATACCCCGTCGCACGTAATGTGCCGGGGGGCTGGCTGTTATCTCCCCCGTGAGAGGCCTGAACCAGGATAAAAAGCCCTTATTTGTCGCCCCATCTCGACCATCCAAACACAATCCTGAAGCTCGGCAGGCCCTCAAACGCTATAACCCCTGCAGAAAAGGGGACCTAGGTTGATCCCTCATTCAACAAGTAAGCTCAGCGGGGAACTGGTTCCCGAATCGTCAACAGTTGGCGCCGTCCGTGGGAATCAACTGAGTCCTTTCGCGGAGAATCCCTGAGGATGCTGAATTCTCAGGATAATCAAGACCTCTGCGTCTTCGACGACGTGGAGGACGATGACACGTACTACGTCGACGAAGGCATGGCTGGCGTGGCCGATCCGAAAAGCCACACCGAGTCTGGGAGTCTTTCCCCGGTGGCTGCAGTGCGAGAGCGTTTCCTCTGCTCACAGCGTGGTTCCCTCACTAATGAAGAGGAACCTGACGATCTCCACGATGATCTGAGCATTCCGGACCGTCCTGAGTATAGTCGTGAGACCATGTCAGGTGGGGACATCATTATGTCGCCCTCGCGGTCCTAGTGCTCCCGCAGCATCAACATGGCGGGAAGAGAAGAAGATCCCAAGGTCGAATCCTCGGGGGCTGCATGCCATCATCAGAGCGAGATGGTCAAGAATCTTCCGGAGCTGTCCCTGAACAGGACTTTGGCGAGCATCCACCGCTGAACTCGCAAAAAGTTGGGAGCCAAGGTTGAGGGCCCGCCTCGCGAGAACTCCTACGAGCACCGCTCCCCAGAGCATGTGCGCGATCGCCGGCCAGGGTCACCCCCTCCCGCTCCCCAGAGCGCCGAGCGGCTGCGGGCCATGGCGGCGGTCGTGCGCAACTTTCGAAACTTCTTCAGCCAGGCGGACTTGGAGGCCTTGGGCGCGGTCGTGGCTAAAAACCTAGAAATGCTCGCCACCGACATGGGGCTTCCAAGGTCCCCTGGCGGAGAAGGGCCCCGGAGTGTTTCCCGGGACCATAAGCACCGTTCCCCTATTCGCTCCCGTCATGGCGTCTCCTGAAGTCCTGCTCGAGAGGACCATGGGAAGCAAGATCGGCGCCGTGAGGACATTCGGAGCGGTTCCCGGACGACCTTGCGGGACCAAGGGTACACTCGGTCCGCCCACAGGCATAGCGAGTGCTCAACCTCGGGGCAACCCTCGTCACGTCGATATGGAGAAGTGTTCTCTCGCCTTGGCCCGCGCATGAGGGACCATCGCGACGGTAGTCACCATGATCGTCATACCCGGAGGGGTCGCCACGATAACCCGGCGTTCGGATGCCGGGCCTTTTCGGCATCCCTCCGCGACGTCTCCTGGCCGAGCAAGTTCAAGCCCGACCACATCGAGAGGTTCAATGGAACCCAGAATCCAGACGAATTCCTCTCGATCTACTCCACCTCCAATCTAGCGGCTGGAGGGGATGAGGGAGTTATGGCTAACTACCTGTAACAACCCAATTTTCGTTTATCCGGTAAGTGAGGCTTGTCATGCTAACGTCTTCCGTAATGTCATTAAAGACCTCACTTAAATACAATCATACGGGTGTTAGGACATTTATCTTGCATGAAGAGGGAGTAACAAAATTCTAACAATCATTTTCCAAACAGCATACATGTTATTCTACCCTAGTCAATGACATGTGGGCCATGTTCATAAGAGAGAGGATAGTAGGCTGCACATATCTACTATACCATTTCTTACTTTATTCATCCCTACACACTTACCTAACAAGCCAATGACACATGGGTCCTACTTTGCATAGGAACTTGTGGACTGCACATCCTCTCCATGCCTTTTCTCACTTCAATCACTCATACCCACTCTTTTCACTCACCCTATGACATGTGGGACCTAGCCCCACATGTAAGCATGAATGGGCAGCCATATATAAGGTGATGCACATTGGTTTCTCCTCCCCCTACTGCCCATTTGTTCATCCCAAACCAGAAAAACAGCAAGCACCTCTTCTCCAAAACCTTGCCTTTCTCCCCCACAAATCCACTCAAAACTTGAGTTTGAGCTTGTGCATGTTATACCACATTGAAGCCAAGATCAAGAGCTTCAAATCCATCCAAATGGATTCTTGAGGCACCAAGTTTTGGGTGAGTGGTAACCGTTTTTCTTTCTTCTCATATTCTGAAATTTTGCCATTGTGACTCATTTCCTTCTTCTCCATGGAATCCATCATCACACTTTGAATCGGGTCGCGCATGTCGCATGGAAGCTTGAGAAGGAGGGTTAGTTGTTGTTGCAAGCACGAGCAAGCGAGGTCATCGTCGTCTATATGAGCTAGGAGGAGACGAACCGCAAGAACCGGCGTTGCGGTACTTTTGTCATTCCCTCGCCGAAACCAACCGTCACCAAGTGTAAAAGTAACCCCGTAGTGGTAAGATCCCACCCTAGTCCACCCTTTTTGAAGTCCTAGTCCATTTCTATGAAGTATAGAAGCAAATGGACAAACACCCATTTTTGAAACAGACTGCTCAACCCGGATAGTCCGGGGTTTAGTCCGGATAGTCCGGGGTTTCAACCTGGATAGTCCGGGGTTTCATCCGGATACTCCGGAAAGGGCAGAATTTGCGAGACTAAGGGGGTCAACCCGGACACACCGGGGTTTAAATTCGGATACTCCAGACATAACTCAATAAAAAGCCCTAAGACTTGAACTTTTGACGCAAAACTTAATTAGTATTTTCATATTATCATTAGTACTACACATTATGAGCATTTCATGCATCTTTTAATCATGTGCACCATTGGAGTTCTTGATTTGGTGTTTATGGAATTGGATTTTCTCGTTAGGTGTTGATGCTTCGGAAGGCACTCCCGAGTACGACTACGCCTTCGAAGTCAAGAACGAGCAGCAAGGCACTACTTTAACCCTTGACCAAGATTGCTCCTACTATTTAACATTTATATTTTGAAATTATTTTATCAATTGCATGCTTACTTTCGATTACAATTATGATTGAGTAGAATTCTTAGCTATTGCCACATTGTAATGTTATCCCCTTGCCATGTTCTTTCCATGTTCCATTGTCGCCCTAGGTGGTTGGTTTATTATTATTGTATATGGGTTCGTGTGAATTGCTTAGCCATGCTTAGAACATCATTAGAATCCGCGATAGATGGACTTAATCCATCGGTCGCAATGATCAAGAATTATTATGTTTATGATGGTTTTAAATGTTGGTTGATGAGTAGATATATTGGTTAAGGACCTTAAGGACTGAATCTTGGTGACGTCTCTTTGAGTAACTATCGTGCGAACCACACACCGTTTATGGGACCGGCGTAACCAAGTACTTGTGTATGACTAGGGTGTGTAAACCATGTGCACTCGGAATTCCTTGAGCTTAGTGGAGCGTCAAGGAATGTCCGCCGGAATTCCTTGAGCTTTGTGGAGCGTCAAGGAATGTCCTCGGAGTCCCTCGAACTTTGTGGAGTTGGGGATGTCCAACAACGGGTGTATTCCTTGATCCACACACACAGGACACTGGGCACGCGGGATCAAGGGTCACAGTCATCCGGATGGTTTAGATACACTACCATACATACTGGAAAATGGTTTGTCATGTTCACCTCGGCCGACACATCTAAGGAAATGTGTTAATAGCTTGGCTTACGGGTGTGGCATGTCGTGTGGGTAAAGTCGTACCTCTACAGAGTTTAAACTATTCGAATAGCCGCGTCCATGGTTAAGGACGATCGCTTGAATTGTCAGTCACTGGGCGAGTATTAAGGACCTTGGTAAGAATGGGATGGGAGTGGGAAAAAGACATGAGTATTGGAGTACTCGTGTGTGTAATCGAACATGAGTGATGGAACTCATGGTTCGGAGAATGCTTGAAAGCATGATATGTATGTGATTATGATGATGTTATATTATGTATTAGATTTTGCAAATGTTTACTAAATGCAAATTTTCAATCTATACATGTTAATGATTTATCCTAAATATTGCTTTATGCTGAAATTGCCATTTTGCCTTCCTTTGATGTAGCAACTACATGTAGCTAGAATTCAGTATACAATTCATATTATTGTGCGAGTACACTCTTTGTACTCAATCGGATTGTCCACTACTGCAGGTGAGGATGAGGCACTGCCCGGGTACTTTTACTGGGCAGATTTTGACGATTCTAACGTTTAGTCGCCGTTCTTGCCCCAGTTGGTTGCCTGAGGGTTTGGGGGCATGCCATGCTGGCCCTTTTGTTGTTTATCTTATGATTTCCGCTGCTACTTGGTGTAATAACTCTAAATATGTCGTTTTGGATAGCAGTCCTACTTTTGGAATGTAATGATGTTTATGTTTCTGATACTTGTGTATGTGTTGTGATGTCAACTGTTGGATGAGAATGCGCGTGTTGGTGAACTTTCCTAGGACCAACACGGGTATATTCATGGAACGCCCGAGGTTCCCTTGATTCACTTGAGATGTACCACGCATTTGAGTGAATCAGTGGAGTCCCGGGGACAGTTCCCCACAGTACCTCCCCACGGTCCTCGATGGTTCTGCTAGGACGTGGTTCTTCAATCAGAGGGAGGGCTCGATCCGCTCGTGGAGACAGCTCAGTGGGGCACTCCGGGCAAACTTCCAGAGCTACTACACCCACCCGGGCAAGGAGCGCGACCTCGAGTGACTGATCCAGACCGAGGATGAATCTTTGCGACACTTCATCCAAAGATTTATCAAGGTGAGGAACTCCATCCCGAGCATTTCGGATGAGGCCATCGTCCGGGCCTTCAAGTTCGGGGTCCGTGACGTCCGCTTCACGCAAGATCTAGAGATCCATCCAGATCTTACGACCAACGAGCTGTTCCATTTGGCCGACCGATATGCGAATGCCAACGAAGCGGTCCAATGGAAGAAAATACTAGACGAAGGCAAGCTACCGCCTCAGCCGGGCCTGGAAGGCTCCTCGAGCAAGAAGCACACGGGCTCTGTAGAGAAGAAGATCAAAAAGAAGACGAGGTCGTCTGCGCCGGGCATGGTGGCCACCATCGAGCATCGCCCGCCATGGGTTTCGCCAGCTCAGCAGCCCGGTGGCGGGAGGGGCTGGCCACCTCGATGACGCAATGACCAAGGTCACGACGACCGAGTTCGCGGTGACCAGAGTCGCGAAGGAAGGAGTGCTCCTTCAGACGACCGCTACTGCTCGCTTCATTAGGCAACCGGGCACGACCTTCGCAACTGTCGGACCTGGGCGTTTCGCCTGGAGAAATTCTACAATGGCGAGGGCCCCATACCTATGCTCCCAAGGAAGGTGGAGAGCAGGAAGGGCAAGGGTCCTGCAGATGAAGACGATGACCTAGAATACCGGGAGCCCCATAACCACATAGCCATCATATTCAGGGGCTCCTCGGCGTACAAGTCCCACAGGGACCTGAAGGAGGTGGCGCGGGTGGTATGCACATTGCTCAAGGCAAGCCCCCCGTGCAGCATCTCAAGTGGTCTGAGCTGTCCATCACTTTCTCCAAGGATGATTGTCCCCTTGGAATGACCAAGCCTCAGAAGCTCCCGGTTGTCGTGAGCCCGACCATCAGCAATGCTAAGGTCGGGCGGGTTCTCATCGATGGCGGGAGCTCCCTGGATCTCATATTTGCCAGGGTCCTGGACGAGATGCAAGTTCCTCGATCCAAGATCAAGAGCATAGCTGTCCCGTTCTTTGGGATCGTGCCGGGCACTTTGATCAAGCCTCTTGGCCAGATCATTTTGCCCGTTACATTCGAGAGCCTGAGCAACTTCTGAATTGAGATGATCACGTTCGAGGTCATCGACTTTGAGTCAGCCTACAACGCCATCCTCGGCAGGCCGGCTCTCTCTAAGTTCATGGCCGCCACGCATCACGATTACCAATGTTTGAAGGTCCCCAGACCAAAGGGCGTCATCGTCATTAAATGGAACCATAGGGCGGCCATGAACTGCGATGAGAAGTCGCTCGACATGGTCGGGCAGCTACCTCAACGCGGCCCCGACCAAGAGCCGATGCATTCCCAGCCGAAAGTCGCCCTCCAGCTTGGAGGAGGAACCAAGGGAAGTAATTAAGCACAGGCTAGTTGTTCGGCCTGATAAAAGGCTTGTGCGTCAGAAGCTCAGGCGTTTTTCCCTGGAGAAGCAAGCAATCATCTGGGATGAACTCGACAAGCTGCTCAAAGCTGGCTTTGTCTGAGAAGTCGAGCATTCCGAGTGGCTGGCGAACCCAGTCATTGTCAAGAAGAAAGGTGGCAAGTGGCGTATGTGTGTCGATCACACCGGCCTGAACACCACCTGCCCAAAAGACAACTTTCCACTACCGCGCATAGACCAGTTGGTCGACGTGACGGCAGAGTCCCACGTGATAAGTTTTCTGGACGCCTACTCGGGCTATCACTAGATCAGCTTATCCCCTGGGGACGAAGAGAAGACCTCCTTCATCACACCATTTGGCACGTTCTGCTATACGACCATGTCTTTCGGTCTAAGGAACACCGGTGCGACCTTCCAATGCCTGATGCATAAGACTTTCCCATAACAAATAGGCCGGAATCTAGAGGTATACGTAGATAATATCGTGGTGAAAAGTCGCCTTGCCTCGAGTCATGTATCTGACCTCGAGGAAACCTTTTGTAACCTCAACAGGCATCGAATAAAGCTTAATCTGGAAAAATGTGTCTTTGGGTTAAAAGCGGGCAAGGTGCTTGGCTACTTGATCGGACCACAAGGCATCGGGGTGAACCCGAAAAAAATCGAAGCTATCGAAAAAATGCAGCCTCCGAGCTACGTAAAGGAAGTCCAAGCCTTGATCGGACGCATGGCGGCCCTTAGTTGCTTCATTTCCCGGTCGAGCGAGCGCGGGCTGCCCTTCTTCAAGGCACTCCGCAGACACGAGGGCTTCGCATGGACGGAAGAAACTAACCGCTCCTTCGAGGAGCTAAAGCGGTACCTATCTAGCTCACCCGTCTTGGCCACTCCAAGGTCGGGAGAGGCGCTCCTGCTGTACCTCGCGGCAACCCCCCAGGCCGTAAGCGCGGTGTTGGTGGTCGAGCGAGACGGAGCGCAGTGTCCAATATACTACGTTAGCGAGGTGCTGCACGAACCAAAGGAGCGGTACCCTGAGGTCCAGAAGCTGTTGTACTCGCTGCTCATAGCTTTGAGGAAGCTGCGCCACTACTTTCAAGCCCACAAGGTCGTCGTCCCGACCAACTTTCCACTTAGGGAGATCCTAAAAAATCAAGACGCCAGCGGTCGGATAGTGAAGTGGGCTATGGAGCTCGCCGAGTTCGATATCCACTTCTCGGCCCGCACGGCGATCAAGTCCCAGATCCTCGCTGACTTCGTGGCGGAATGGACGAATCCAGTGCCACCCGCTTTGAAGCCCGACGGGTCTGAGGATGGTCGCTGGACCTTGTACTTCGACGGATCCCGAGCCATTTAACGCCGGGTCTGGTGTCATTTGGTATCCTCAAGGGACCAGCTCGATCGTCATCCAATTACGCCGCGCGACCAACAACGCGGCGGAGTACGAAACCTCTTGGCGGTGTGGCGTGCAAGGCGCCGAGTCCAAATGATCGACTATGAAAGGTGGTTCACAGTTGGTCGTCAACCATGTTAATAAGGAGTATCAGTATTCCGATAACTCAATGGCGCTTTACTTGGTTGAAGTAAGGAAGATGGTGCGGTACTTTAGAAATTTCGAAGTACTCTTCATCCCCAGGAAGGATAATTCCCTGGCCGACCATCTCTCCAAGGTCAGTTCCTCTCAGATGCCCGCCCCTCCGGGGGCGCTCGTCGAGCATCTGTACAAGCCCTTCATTCCCTTTGTAGAGGAGGCAACAAAGACGTGCGGTAACGTCTCCCTCGTCGGCGGTGCGATCGATGACACCATTCGCCCGAAGATTTTGCCCATGGGACACTGCCCGAGGAAGAAGCCGAGCGTTCCCGGCTTATAAGGCGGTCCTCTTCTTATAAATTAATCGAGGGCGCCTTGTACCGCAAAGGAGCACTTGGAGTCCTCTCCAGGTGTATATCTCGGGAAGAGGGCAATTTCTTTCTCAGAGATATCCATGAGGGATTGTGCGGAGCTCACTCGTACTTACAGACGCTCGTGAGCAAAGCCTTCCGGTTGGGGTATTATTGGCCGACGGCCTTAGCCGACGCTTGGGCGCTCGTGGCGACTTGCCGGGCATGCCAGTTCCATGCCCGCAAGGCCCACCAGCCAGCGTACGCGCTTCAAACTATCCCACTCTCATGGCCGTTCTCGACCTGGGGGACCGACATTCTCGGACCTTTCCCCTGTGGTCGAAGGGGTTGCAAATACTTGCTCGTGGCCATTGACACTTTCACTAAGTGGATCGAGGCTAAGCTGGTATCAACCATTTCGGCCCAGGCAACCAGGAGGTTCTTCCACAGCAACGTGGTGATGCGCTTTGGGGTCCCCAATCGCCTCATCACGAACAATGGCACTCAGTTCACGAGCGAACTATTCCAAGCCTACTGCGAAGACATCGGGACAAAGGTCTGCTTCGCCTCTGTAGCTCATCTGCAGAGTAACGGAGTGGCCGAACGGGCAAATGGCCAAATCCTCCAAAGGATCAAAAAGAGGGCCTTCAAAGACCTCTCCCAGCACGGCAAGTCGTCGGTGGACGAGCTTCCTTCCGCCCTTCTAGCTCGTCTATGGTGCGGAGGCCATCTTACACGCTGAAATTGTGCTGGGGTCCCAAAGAGTGCACTTGGTCGATAGCGTCGATCAAGAGCTCGAGTGTCTCCTTGACCTCGACCTCGCGGAGGAGACGCGCGAAGGGGCGCTGCTGCGATCCGCGGTCTATCTGCAAGCGCATCGCCGTCACACGGCTAAGTCAATTCGGCACCGGGCCTTGCAAGTTGGTGACCTTGTCCTACGTCGAATTCAGGACACGTCAAAGGCTAACAAGCTCTCCCCCAGATGGGAAGGCCCGTTCACGGTCGTGTCGGTAACATGCCCGGGGGCTGTCCGCCTGGCGATGGAAGATGGTCAGGAGCTCAAGAGCTCTTGGAACATCGACCAGCTGCGCAAGTTCTTTGTCTAAGCTCACATTCGCTTTTGTATCTTGCATTTGCTTAGCAAGTCCATCTTTCTGGAAAAATTTGGTTCCCTCGCCCGCGCTAAGTCCGTTTTCTCTAGGACTTTGTGAATGTTCTCAAGGTCACTACCCGTTGGTAATCCGACCCAGTCTCGCACAAGGGCATGCTTTTTCTTCGTAATCTTGGTGATGGGACGAACGCGTCGAGCGGGAATGTTCGCTTCAAGCGCCCATATTCTAAGGTCGGGCTAGCATGTGCATGAGCGTACCGAGTGCCGCGACCAATGCCCGATCACCAAAACTCGCCGCCAGAGGCTTCAGTCTCCATAAGCCGACTATGATCCGCGGTAGCTTACCAACCTAGCCCATGCCCACAACCCGGGGAAGTTGGCAACTTGGTCGGGGAAGCGATGCGCGTTCTTCCAGCTCTCCTGTGAACGAGCTCGTGCTCGCAACTTAGGTGCACGACCTTCATTCGCAGTGGGGGCTTGGTAGGAACGAGCTACCGCACTAACGCTTTTTCCAAAATCATCGCCAGCACCTCGCTCTAATTCACGATTGTATCTTGTCCGTTTCCCTTTCAGGCTTGCATCGACCGTGCTTGTGTCGACCCGTGCTTCACTCCAAATTGCACTCCTATCTGCCTATACTCCGTATGTTCGCTTCATGTTCGTTGTTTGCAGATAACAACCAGAAGAATTCAAAGGCAACAAAAATACAAGATAAAGGGCAAAGTCTTTTTGGAAAAAGAGCTATATTCACATCATCATGAAGTCCAAAAAGAGAAGAAGAAGCAAAAGATTTCTACGCTCCAAGCCTTGCTCCTTTGAGTGCCGCAGAAAGTTTCTGCCGCATCTCGTCAAGCTTGGCCTCGAGGTCGATCACCTTCCACCGGGCATCCCGTCCTTTGCGGGCCTCTTGACGAAGCTGCTCCACCTCCTCCTCGCCGTGCTCAGCAAGCTCGGAGGCCTCCCTCGAAGCCCGACCCAGCTCTGCCACCTTCGACCCGAGGACTTGGGAGTGTTGCTTTTCGTGCTTGAGCTCTTTCTCGAGCCCAAGAATCCTCTCCCTACCCTCAGCGACCTCCTTCTCAGCTTGGCGGCATCTATGCATGAGCAGTGTGTCCCTGGCCTTAAGGTCGTTCATCCGCTGCTCGAGCTCTGTCACCTGGGCATCATGATCGGCCTGAATCTGAGCCAAGACTTCGGGAGGAACCATCGACGCATTAAAGTCCTCCATGGTCTTTTGGAGGACCTACAGACGAAAAGATATCAGATACTGAATTCAAAAGAAGGAACCACCGCAAGAAGAAAGGAAGTATGCTTACCCGACCAGGGAGCGCACAGAGGTTGTGCCGGAAGATCTTAACAACATCCGCTGTAACATCTCAGTTCTTTTCTAGACTGGAATTTGGTCTGGTCCTTGAGCCTTAAGCTTTGAAAAAAAATAGTTGTTTGTTTTCCTTGTAGGGCTTGTTTTTCCCCAACCGGCCCAAATGCTCCCACCCAACCCTAACTCTAATCTTCCCCACCCCTCCAGCCGCAACTTCCAACGCACCCAAACCCCCCTGCCAAATGCTCCTCCCCCTGTCCCTTCGCGAGGCTTCTGGAGAATTCCCTGCGTCGTCCTCTGGCTCGACCGAGTCCTCCTACGGCTCTTCCTGCATCCAGCCGGCTTCACCGCTCCCTGGATGCCGCCGCCAGCGTCCCCTCCATCCTCGTCTCTCCTCCGATCTGAATCGTGCCGCCTTTTGGATTCCACGACCGGCTCCATGCAACGCCGATCCCGCCTAACCCAGGCGGTTAGGGGTGAAAACGGGACGGATATTTCCTGCCCGATCCGGAGCCGGATCCGGTTAGAACCGGATTCGGGATGAAAAACGGATATCGGGTCTGATTCGGATCCGGATCCGAATATTTGAAAATGGATATCGGATTGGATACGGAGCGTATATTATCTGAAAAATATGGGTCGGGAACTGGATATCGGATATTTAGCTATTCGGATATCCGGATTTCAAATTTGGGACTCCACGTGGCCGATAGCCTCGGTCTCTCTCTCTCGGGATTTTGATTCCCCAAAGTCAAAGGACAAAGTGGCCAGACGCCAAAACCTAATCTCTCGGTCTCTCGTCTCTCGGGCGGCTGATGCTCTCACCATTGTCGCCAATGCCATTCGGTCCGCCGCCGCCCTAGCCGATCTGCTGTCGTCCCCGGTCCCCAGCGTCTCCCTCCGGCTTGAGCTTCGATCCTCCCCGGCGGCGTATCCCTCCGGCCCGAGATCTGTTCCTCCCCGGCATCTCCCTACAGCCCGAGCTCAGATCCTCCCCAGCGGCGTCTCCCTCTGGTCCGAGCTCCGTCTCCCTCAAGCCGCCCGGTGCTCAGATCTAACTACCTCAGCTGCTCGACCGTCGACTGATGAGGATTGAGGAGTCCAGGTAAGTGGTTCCCATACCCCGCATGAATCAGGAAAACTTGCTGTGTATGTATCCAGGGAAAACCGCCCCTTGCCCTCTCGGGCGTGCAAGTTTGGTTTCTTTGTTTAATTTGTCTTGGTTTGCAATAAAGTGAGGCTTGCTTGTTTGTTTGTTAATTATTACAAGAAAATATTTAGGAGCTGCATTGTAATTCCAAGACAAGATACTATATGTGCTAGTACATGGATGTGACATTAGACTGTCAATCGCAAGATTATAGATTTAAGTTACAATCTCGGTCTTAAGCGGCTCAATTAGAACATGAATAATTTGCACTATGTTCTCAAGAATACCGTAGGATCGAAATTCGAATATGTATTGAGGAATTTGAGATTGATGTGACGTTTGGGATCTCATTGTAACAAACAACATTTCAGTTCTTTGTGGATGATAATACATAGAAGTTCTCAGCGCTTGGAGAAACCAAGACAAAGGGGATTTATTTTGTTCAAGGAATTGAACCGTGTTTGGACTTTGGAGATGATCTTGCCATTTAGGACCGAGAACTTCCTATCTTCTAGTACTTTCTTTTGTTGTCTTAATAGGAAATGCTAGCGAGAGCAGCTTGTCGATTCATTGTCCGTTTCATTTGTCTTGCTTCCATTGTACTAGTTAACTTTTGAGCATTAGTTACTGAAAGAGAGCCATAGAGGATTCCATTCTAGTCTATAATATGTAAACTCAGAAAGATATAACCAATGTACAGATGGACCAATCCATTAAAACTAACATATTGTGATGTATTCGTGTGGTTTGATTCAACATATATTACTTTATATATGTATGCATTATCCGTTCTCGAATTATCCGTTCCCGATCCGAATCCGTTGTATATCCGATCCGATCCAGTATCCCAAATTATCCGGATTCAGATCCGATCCGATTAGCCCGTGATCTGGTTCCGAATCCGGGAAAAATATGGGTTAGGATACGGAAGAGTAATATCCGCCAGATCCAATCCGTTTCACCCTACAGCGGTGCCTCCGGGCCAGCATTGCCGCCGACCCCTGGCTGGTCTGACGCCGCCGCTTCCCCTTCCTATCGGCCGTTTCGCCCTCAACCTCAGCTCGGCCATGGCTAGCGTTCACCACCCTCCATGAGGTACTAAAGGGTGAGATTATAGTTAATGAATTGTAATTTGTGTATCAAATCTGGGTTGAGTTGCTGAGAAGAAACTTTATGTGTATTGAATTTAGTTGGTAAATTTGCAAATGTCAGTTTTGGGGCTTCTGTGCTGTGATCAACTAAACTATACTATGTATTCCTGGTTCCTGATGTATTTGGGGTGGACGTGCAGTAGATTTTCATGTATATATTGACATGTATGGAAGTTGTAATGGAGGCACTAAGGTCTAGTGTGGGTAGCATATAAATCTGATTTGTGTGTTTGTTGGATTACTGGGTATACTCATGTCCTTTTTTGGCTCAGTGCTTAGCTGTGATTTATCGATAACTAGTATAGACCTTTATGGAGTTATTTGCTCATTTTTAAGTTGTAGGCTAATTTGATTAACTCAATTACGTTGTTGCTAAGCACAAGTGTGATGTGGTTTATGGAAATGAGTATGTATTTGTTTTTAAGTAAAGGATTCTGCAAGTTATGATTAGCATGTCTAATTGTGTGACGACCCTTACTAGCTAAGATGTGTAGATCTTACTCTAGTATAGGCCTGACCTGGATGTTAGATTGGGACGTATGCTAGTATGGCTCAGTTTAGCGGTCTTGCATTGCATAAAAAATTGTTTTGTACAGAGTAAGGAATGGGGTAAAAATGTGGATTGTTGAATTGATGTTATGCACAAGGGTTAAATGTTTGCTTTTCGGTCTGTGATGAGTTCTAGAGGGTTGTGCATTAATTTCTTGTGTTGCTTTATTGCCGAACTATGTGGGCTCCTATGGAGTATTTGGTAGGTTATTTCTAAACTCTCCGTAGAGTCCCAGAACGTGGAATACTGATGAATGGTTTAGGAATTTTGGTCTTTTGCCTAGCCGGCCGAAAACTGTTTGAGTTATCTAAAAGAGGGCTTGCGGGTCGTATTAGTTCATATCATTGGCGATTTGTGATGTCGTGTATGTTTTGATTGAATTGTATAATCTTCCTTTAGGAGGAACCGCGCCTGGGTCGAGGACCTCTGCACCTCACTTCGTTCTTGAAGGTTAAAGGCAAGTGCATCGTTGTTTGAACGTGTTATGATTTGTTTGATGAACTTTATGTGCCTTGCCATCATGACATTATGCTGCATCTCTAGATTGAATGTTATGTGCGTTGTTTGATGAATTCCGTCTAGATGCTGTGATGATATCTTGCTAAATCTTAGTTCCATATTCATGCTCACTAGTTTGATAGGCTAGTGGGAATACTGAAAGTATGGAATTGGATTGCTAAAATGCTTTGATTTATGATCAAGATAGATGGAATTAGTAATTACTCGAGTATTGATGATGTGAGTATGAATATGAATGTTGAGGAGGTGATTATGAGTGTTGAGAATGTGAATATGGAAGTTGAGAATTTGGATATGATGTCGAGAATGGGATTTGCATATGTGCATTCATGAAAAGTGAATTGAGCCAGGTCGGTGAGAAAGTCATATGAATATATATGACTAATCCGGAGTGCTCATGTTGATCATATCTCGCAGTCCCATTCATCGGCGTGAATGGGAGCGATGTTAAGTGTAGGGACCTGCCACACGATGGCAGAAAAGTCCTACTTCGGTAGGCCCCGCCACGGGATGGTCGGGAGGGTGCACGCCGACGGGTATGCACCCAGCAATACCGGTATATGCTTGAGGAGGTGCATTGAAGAGCGTGCATGATGCATTGTTATGTTATAAGATGTTAAATGAGAAGATGAGATGAGATTTATGAAATGAGATGAGAATTGTGAAATGTGATGAGATAAAACATACATGAGTATGCACGATGCATTATGTGATAAAAACTATGAATGATATATTTATGTGCTAATTTACTTCTTGATGGCTAAAGAATGGGTAGTATGTGCTATGAAGATGTGCAATAAAGAGCATTCATGATGCATTGCATAGTTTGAGATGATAAATGTGAAATCGAGACGTGGTTTGATGCATTGCGTAGTTTTGAGATTGATAAATGTGGAGTGGGAATGTGATTTCCCCTTTGTGGTTTGCGTGCGAGTCGAGCTTCATACATGATAGGTTTGCTTGTTGTTTTGTTATGATGCGCTTGCTGGGTCTTTGGACTCACCTTTGTGGTTTCTTGTTTGGTTTTGTAGGTACCAAAAGAGCGACATATGAGAAAAAGGGCTTAGAGTCATCACAACACACATAACTATCTGCTAGATCATGGGTTAACCCCCACCATACTTGTGATGGTTCCTCATAGTGAGTTACACCCTTACTCTACCTTGATAGTTCAAATGTTTATCGTTTAATCTTTTTAAGTACGATTGTGGTGGAAGATTTATTATTTTGTGATGCGACGCTGTTGGTATTACTTTACTTCGTTTGTGAGGCTTTTTATCCCTTACTCTGCTCTTTTGTCTACTGAGTGGATGTTCACTATTATAGGGGAGGTTCTGTTGAAATTTTTAGTGAACTTAGGAGTTAGTACCATTCTGGGCTCAGTTTGGAGCCCGGGGTGTTACAGTTGGTATCAGAGCAGGTGTTAGGTCCGTATGGGTGAAATAGAATAAAAATTGTGGAATGACTATTAAATGTTAAACAAAAATACATCGTGCATAAAGTTAATTAATTAAGACCTGACACACTGATGCACAGTAGGACTGGGACGGGTTAAATTTGTTTGCTTGCGCGCGAACATTTCTTTCATTATGAATGTTGATTTATGTGATGCTATTGCGCCCAATATTTGATCGATGCTTTATAGTGAATAGCAATGGTTTTTATTGTTATATTGTAGTGTCGATGATGAATGCCGATTATGGTATTACATATTGCTATAAATATGAATGAGTTGAGTGAATATTTATATTTGTATAAATTAGCGTTGTTGGAGGGGTTTTGATCTAGTCCTTTTGTCTATAGAAAAAGAGTTGCTTTTTGTATGTGTTTAAGTGGTTTTCGAGTTTGAATGAATCTCTTGAAGCATTTGTGCAAGACTTAGTCGTGTGGGTCTAAGTGTTTCTAGCCTCGTTAGGGAAGGCCTGCTTGCTCCCTTGGTTTTCTCTTTTCGTGAAATTTCCTTGCCATCGCCCTCCTTCGTGGAAGTTTTCAAATTTGAAATTTGTTGGAGACCTTTTGCATGTCATAGTTCGGGTTTTGTTTTATTGTGATTTGAGAGTTGAGTTCTCCTGTGAGATTTGGTTGGGCTTCTCTAGAAAATGCTATGAATAATGATTTGTAGAAGAAGTATGGTTTAGTGTGTTCTTGGAATGTAATTACGTTTTGGATCATGTTGAGGAATCGTCGTAATGAGTAAATATCTGAGGACACACCCTGCTAGTGAAGCGTAGGTTATTATCGAGAATAGTCCGTCTGATGAACCTATTATAGTGAGATGATGGTGTATAGTAATGAAGGGTGTTGGACTATGTTGTTATGGATTATTACTGTTATGTGTCAACAAAATGACTTAATCAGTGTTGTCATCAGGAATAATAACGTATGGAATGATGGTATTGATGTTTGGTTTTGTCTTTGGTGAATGACTGTTTTGGAGCCTTTTTAGTGAACTGTCATGAGGAGATATGGTTTAATTGTTGGAGTCACTCATGGGTGGAACAGGTTTTGAATGTTGAGGTATTGACTCAGGGTTAGTGGGAATGATTGATGTTAACCTTGCTAAAGATGTCATTGAAAAGAGATGTCTTAAATTTAGATTCTAAAGTTATATGGCTGACTATTCGTTATGGTTTGTAGACTAAAAGAAAATGTTGATGCACTGTCGTATGTTGAATCACTATTACGTTGGATGTACCTAAATCATAACATGAATTTTTTAGAATTGGATTAAGGTTGGAGGATAACAATTGCCTTTATGGCTATAATTTTGGGTAATGTAATCAAAGGAAGAGTAGTTTTGCAATTCATGGTAAATCTTGATGGGGTCTCTTAAAGTGCAAAGGGTGAGCATTAAAACCTTAGTGGTAAGGGTATGAAAATATTAAAGAATGTGTGATCTTTTGGATGCATGCCTGTGGCTAAAGCGTCTATTGGTGGGCAATAGAAATACCCCAGATTTGTTTGTAGGTTGCCAAGTTGCGAAGTTAGCTTTCATAATTGAAAATAAGGAAGGAAGAATATTTAATCCTGAAATAAATTGTTGATGGTTTTAGAATGCTTATTCGTTGATTAATGCTATGCATTTGCCCTTGCTAAGAAATTTAGCAAGTCAAGATTGTGGAAATTTATTATCTCTATTCTGATTAGAGTTGGATTCAAATATAATGGGAGTGGTATTTGTGAATGTCTATAAAAGGTGAATCTTGTGTTTGTATCTTAAGTGATTCTCGCTGGTGAAGTGGCTTTTGTTGGAGGATTAGTTTCTTTTTCTCTGGAGAGAAAATATGGTGGTTGTGTATGTAGATGTTTGATTCGAGGATCCGCTTTCTTTTTCTGAAAGGTTGGCTCTGGGCAAGTACAAGTTGTTTTACTTTGGTTTGGTGAACCGCATCTGTAAAAGAGTTATGAGGTGTTTCTCTCTTAAATTGAGTTTCTCCCCAATGCGAATTTTATTGCATTGATTTCAAGATGAGGGAAGTGGCTAATTTTGTTAATGAGAATCGAGATTTCCTTTACTTGTAGCGTGAGAAAGGTAAAAGTTTGAGCTTGGGTTTCTTGTTGAGTTTAATAGGAGTAAACTCTTTGATGTGGTTTGTTGGGTGGAAGTTATAGGGGGGGAGACTTTTTTAGAAGAGAACCAAGTGTGGGTTATAGCGAAGGTATGGCAATCTGTTGTGAAATGTTCAGTTGTGAGCAATTATTGGGTAGTTGTCCCTCAGGTGAGGTTCTAATAATAATAATAAGTATACTAAGTATATTGTGGATACGCTGTTGGAAAGAAATGGTGTTATAGTGGCTCTTTCTTTCGAGGGTAATGGTCGGTAGAGGTCGTTTGGTTTTGAGGTCAACTATTTGTAAGATAATGGTATTTGTGTTGTGGTTTCTTGGGGTACAAGTTTGGAACCCAAGATATTAAAATTGATGGTAACGATGATTTGTTCAAAAATGGTTTAGAGGATGGTGAGAGTGATGTGTCTGGTGTGGTTCCTGTCATTTGGAGTTGATCGAACCATGGTAGAGAGGAGAGTAAAATTTTGTGATTGAAGTTGAAAAGAGAATTAGATTGGAGTTAGAGGTTGGTGCCTTGTTCTTCTAAGAAGAACCATTGGTTATAATGGGGTAGTATGTTTTAATGCCAAAAGGAAAGCACAGTCTAAGTCACGTCAGTCTGATTTTTGATGGTGGTATGATTTGGGATTTTAGCTTACTGCTTCATCTTGCTTGAGGTCGCAGGTTGAGGAAGCTCTTGTATGATTCCTTGTTCAGGAAGTTCATCCGGGATCTTTAATGCGAGGTAGTTTCTGCTAGACGTTGGTCTTTGAGTTAAGATGTTCGTACGGGAGTTTGTCGGGTTTGTGTGCATGGTGGTTTAAATTCTTTGCCCTAGCTTTTTCAATTGGATGGTGTTCTAGGAATTCGGGGTCGAATTCCTTTAAGGGGGGGGGGAGAATGTAACATCTCAGTTCTTTTCTAGACTGGAATTTGGTCTGGTCCTTGAGCCTTAAGCTTTGAAAAAAATAGTTGTTTGTTTTCCTTTTAGGGCTTGTTTTTCCCCAACCGGCCAAATGTGTACATATGGTTTTCACTAATAAGAATTTAATTCTGTTTGTTGAACCTATAATAAATATTTGAACCTATAACTCTGTAAAATTTGAAGACCAAACTCAACCGTATTTGAAGGATATGAAATTGATAAAGTGCGAAATAGCAGGATATGCTATCTTTTACTTAAAAAACATTTTACTGTGAAAAATTATCACAAGTAGGGGATGTGAGATTCCATAGCTCTGTAAAATTTGAAGACCACACTCAATCACATTTGGGAGATATGAAAATAAAATATGCCAAACAGCAGAATACACTATCTTTTACTGTCAAGAAAATAACATTTTATTGCATATTACTCAATGTGTTACTATATCCTTTGTAAAGTTGTTGTGTAATACTTTGTTTTAATAGAGTAACATTTGGTGTAATAACTCGTAATGTGTCATTTGTTTGAATACTAAATGGCAACATATCTAGTGTTTCGTAAAGTTCAAGAAAACACATGTACATATTTTCAAAAATTCTCAAAAATTACCATACGTAGAGGATGTGAGATTCTACAATTCTAACAAATTTGAAGACCAAAATCATTCTCATTTGAAAGTTATGGGTAAATAAAAAAAAGTCCTTATATAGCAGGCTGAAGTAACGAATCGTATTCAATGAGGAGTCCTGTTGCAGTTACTATCCCCGTATCGTACATGAATTCCCGTATCCGTTGGGCGTATTCGAGTAAATCTCCTTGTATCGGTAGTAGGATCTGGACTTTCCCTGCAGGGGATATCCTTTCCGCGTATACCTTATCCCGCAGGCTCAGGTTAGAGATATACATAATATCCTGGTATGTACGCGACATGGTTTATGTCTTTATAGTATATGCCCATATCCCATATTTAGATATTCAACAGGTATATACAAAATTTTCCCGGGCTCCTCTCCAATCTTATATGCTATACTTGTCATTTTGTATGAGGTGTACTTTCGAGAGGTATGAGCTGTAATTGATAAGGACAACGACAGTGTAAATATAGAAAAACTAAATGTACTATGTTTGTTATGTAGTCTGCATTATTCATAACTATAACAGAAAAAACTCATTATTTGTGTCAAAATCTGAACTCTCATTTTATATATTGTACGGCCAGGCAACTACTACCTGTGTTCAAGTTTACCTGATGTATTCCTCTTGGCATATAGACCATAGTGATAGTGAAAGTGACTAATCTATCCCTAATTATTACATGTAAGGACTATATTCAATACTTGCATATAAAGAATATAAAATAAAGTTAAATATTTATTAAGGCATAAAGGGAATGTCACACTAATTTTGTATTAAAATATAAAATACGTTTTATATTTATGGATAAGATTATTTAAAAAACTATGCCCTACGTTTATGTACAGAGGAAGTATTATTTCTATTCGGAGGCAAGGACATATGAATCAGAATGTTAAGAATTACCAACAAAGGGTAATTTTCTAGACTATTATACAAGAACGTTTCTGGTAACGTTTATCAAAAGGGACAACAATAAAACGTCACTTTTGTGGAAAGATCATGTCAAATTCTTAGCCACATACCAGTCCGATGTGTGGAAAACTAACGGGATATCTGTTCCCATAGCATATCTGTTCTACAGCATCCTAGTGACTCCATTATACGCGGGGGAATTCAAGCGTGAGAAGGCCATCCACGTCAGTGTTTTTTCATAAAACCCCACGGCAAAATAGGGAATCGTGAACAGATCCTTCCACGGTGAATTAGAAATCGCGGACAGGCTCTTCTATGGTTATTTTGCAAAAAGATCTCGTAGTTCTGTAAATTTTGGTTCTTTCAGCCCTAAAGATTTAATTTTTTTTTTGAAATAATGAACATGTCTCTCCACCGGTTATTTTGCGAAAAGAATCCTGTAGTTCCAGCAAATTTGACACGAACGCCGGCTCTAAAAATAGGAAATCGTGGACAGATCCTTCCACGGTGAATTAGAAATTGCGGACAGGTTCTTCTATGGTTATTTTGCAAAAAAGACCCCGTAGTTTCATAAATTTTAGTTCTTTCAGCCCTAAAAACTTAAATTTTTTTGAAATAGTGAACAGGACTTTCCACCGGTTATTTTGCAAAAAGAATCCCGTAGTTCTAGCAAATTTGACACGGACGCCGGCTCTTTCAACTAGAAAGATTTAAAAAATTTAAAAATCACAAACAGGTTCTTCCACCGGTTATTCCGCAAATTCGATTTGCGAAAAACTCAGACTAAATTTTTTCGCGCCGCACAGCATCGCACACGTCTTTACCTAGTAGTTAACATGACCACAAGAAACCTGGTGCAAATTATGCATCCGTACAACCAGAACGAATTAAACATCAGTTTATATCGGTCTTCCGGTATTGTCCTCCTTACACAGAACAAAGCAAACATCAATGGTATGAACTGCAGGACTGTGTACGAACACACACTAATGGCCTGAACGATGACTATTGTAAGTTGTCATTGAAATAACAAAAGACCACAAAAGAATAAATATGTAAATGGGTTGGGAGAAGATCATACAAGTCTATAGGAAGATCAAATTGTACCAAATAAAAAAAGAAAAAAAACTAATGATAAAAATATTAGCGGCCACATTATGGCCTATATCGTCGGCTATTATAAATTTTGCCCTGCTTTGATTTCCAGTGTGGGACGGTTGGGATGGGCCTCCGCGAGGGTCTTGAAAGCTTCCTCCGTAGCCTCCACCTCTGCAACACTCGCCCCCTGGCTATCTATGCCGACCCTAAACCTAGTGAGGCAGGAGAGGTACTGCATGCCAAAATCAAAGCCACTGATCGCAAGACTTGAATTCAACTGGGTGGATGTAGAGCCGAAAGTCTTTGAGCATCGGCATAGATCCAGCTTCAAACATGAGCCCGGTATGCAGAGATCGGAAAAAGAAATCCTGCAAGTTCTGGAATCCTTCGTTGCATCTGATAATAACGAACCTATCTTTGGGGCCCGGATTCAAGCGTAGGGAGAGATACAGTAGAGTGGGTATGTTTCCAATGTTACAAAGATTTCCTTAAGAGTGAGCAATAACTGTTCGAGGTTGATAAATGAGCTCACCCATTTGGTAACCTTGCAAATGTTTTCCCCTCTAATACCAAGCACTAGGAGACTCTTCAGACTACAAAATGAGGAATCTGCTGAGAAGTCATCCTCGTTTCTAAGTTGGATATCAATATACAGGCTATGAAGGTTACAGCCATCCAGAATATGGAGAGAAGCGGCTAACATGTCAAAATGTCAAAATGTGTTATCCAGAAGCGGAAAAGAAACAACTGTGGCATCCAAGCAAACTTTGCCCGGGGACATGAATCTCGCAACGAAGAGCTACTGTGGCATCCGAGCAATCACTACAAGAAATAGGGAAAAATTCGTGGGCCAAAAACCCACGAATTTAGGCTAAAACCCATGAATTTAAGGTAAATTCATGGGCAAACCGTCGAATTTAGTTCACGAATTTAACTCGACGAAATTAATCAATTAAATTCGTGGGTACTCACGAATTTAAATTAAATCGTGGTTCTTGAAAAACCCATTTATCTAATAGCTTAAATTCGTAATGGAGAAACCCATTAATTTAATCATTAAATTCGTGAGTTTTAAGTGGCCCACTTAATTTATCACCATTATACAAAATATATATATATATATATCCGGTGATCCACCACCCATCCGCTTGTATTTCATTGATGTCACTTGATCATTATTTTGGTAATTTGATACCCAAATTATAGCGACGACCTCCGCTCGCTCCGGCGAAGTTAGCCTTCTTCGAATTTGAATCATAATTCAACAAAAACTAAGTCACCAAAATATACAAAAATTCGCATGACCTCTCTAGTAAATAGGACATCCACTCACAGACAAAAAACATTTGCGTTATAATATATATATCAATATCTCAAACCAAAAGAAGACATTCTAGCAGATCCTTAGATAATCAATCACACATCCAACGGTAATTTGTAAACTACACAATGATGTACAACATGATCTCAGATCCACTTCAAAGAATGATTTCTTTAATTGTTGTCTCATCACCCATATCATACAATTTGGTATGAAAGCTACATTTATAGCAATCGTAGAAAGGCTAACCTAACCCTAGAAGGGCCTTTCTTCAACCAAACTTACAACTTATGAGAGACACATGAAACAAATGAAATATAGCCACACAATGCATAAATAAATTACTTAATTGCTCGTGTGTAATGCCACCTACAATGCATAAATAAATACTTTGGAGATGCTTTAGGTTACAACAAAAGACATAGACATGCGATCCGGTGGTCAAATGTGTAAGTAACTAAGTATGTTCTTAATACCTAAATCCAACAATGCAACTCAAAGTTTCTTGGCATACTGAGTTAGCGATAGCTCCAGCCACCATTCTTAGAGTTTGTGGGTCCTCCATCGATCGATGTGTCATTGACAACAAGGTTACACCACCTTGAGCCATGATAAGATCTTGATTTGTTTACGCATATGTAAATTGTCACAATAATATAAGACATATTCTACCACGTAAGCTAAGCTCACTATCTAAACTCTCTTTCATAAATGACAAAATACTATCGGCTCACTAACCATTCATTGCAAGATTAGCAATTGCTCCTGCTTTGCTACTCTGCGTATGGTCTCATCCTCGAGCTCCTAAGCAAGATTAGGAGGAGGTAAGGCCACCGCTTCTACAATCTTTTCCGATTAAGCCTCTGAAAGTACAAAAGTCAAACATAGTTAAATAATGATTGATGAAATTAGCAAAAACCATATGTCGCTCAGAACAAAATTAAGAAAATAAATGCAATTATTGCAAAGTTGCACCCAAACATTGCCGATCCAACATTAGCAAGCAAGCATTGAATAAGATTTAGTGCCGTGGTCAAATATTGAAGCATCAATTGAAAAAATGTGCGATAGCGAGATTGTAGCAATGTGCTTCAAGTACAAATCTATACTTCTATTATCCGACAGGAGGCTATTAAGCAGTCGATTAAAGCTTATATAGAAATACATCACTTCATCAGAATGCATCTAGAATAGCTCTGCATATGTAGCCGTGCATCACTTCATCACATACACTTACAACCAACCCACTTGTGCCATCCCATGCAGGAATGAACTCATTCACCCAACCAAACACACCTTAAATTCATGTCATAAAGAAAAGTCTGACAATTATTTATGTGAAGCCACCAAAGCACTTACTCTAGTGGAATAGCATAAAATGCAAAAATCATGTCTACATTGCACACATTCATCAACTTGCCACACTTGATCATAAATACCAGCAGGCCCAAGTCCATGACAGGCAATCCGACCGCCAAATACCAGCTAAGTATAACATCATGTAAATGCATACAGTAAGCGGTAAATAAAATAAACTTACCCCATTCAGGAGCAAGTTTTTTAGACTTGTCAACCAACGCATAGCCAAGCATATGTTGTAAATTCAATAATGTGTACAAGGCAGAAAACAAACTTAAGGACAATGTTGTGCTTGCTAACATTTAAGATCACCAACTTTTGCCTGATTAGCCTCGCTCAACAAAAAATTATGTAAGAAAATGTATGTGTTAGACCAAAGCAGCTACTAGAAAGTTGTAAAAGAAAAGAATTAGCAATATTCGTCTCAAAATAAACCAACCAAGGGATCTCAGATGTTTCACCTTTAAGACAGATGATACCGAACTCCATACATGTTATCACTCTTTTGACATCCTCAATAAGTATTTCCTCAAGAACTAGATGTCAGATTATTCTTGCTTGCCTCACCTTTACCAAGATGCTTACCACTCCATGAAGACTCAAAGTATCATGACGATGCTTCTTGACACGTGTGGTAATAGATATACTTTACAATCTAGGTGTAAGCACATGGTTTGCCTTGTCACCATGACTTCTCCAAAGAAGAAGCATGTGTTTGACACTTAATCTACATAGTTTTGCAAGAAAATTACTTGTTTATGATGAGAGATGAAGATAGTATGAAGTCGACAATATGAGGTACCACTAGACTTACATAGTCGTAATAATTGTATCTGACACATAAGATGAAAGTTGCCCATCTCTACCAAAGACGCCCACACTCCTAAAAGAATGTGTGATCATGAAACAACTTAAATTATGCAATTTCACCTCGCACGCATTATGAAAATTATGTCATCGTAAATACCGATGATATCCTTCAATTGATTTGGGCGGGGAATGATGAATAACAAAATGAACATCGTGTTTATTAATACCGCAATTTGTACCATTAGCATAGTGCACCAATAAATAAATATGTACAGATGTTTGAAAGATCAAGTTACCCATCCCAAATGCAATCAGTAGCAAATATTATGTTTATCTTATCCATACTCCATTGCCTCTGGATATGGGCTCTATCATTAGGATCTATGCTACCATGGTAGTGTGACGCATTGTGTCCACGTTCCCGAGTAGAAAAAACAGAAACAGATCAAAAGTTCGAATGACAGTCAAGAATTACATAGCCCATAAAATTCAAATGCTAACCACTTGGAATTTACATAGCCCATCAAAGTTTCATTATCTGATTAAATTCAACTATAAAAGTGCAGCACTTTGAATTTAACATGTCATCCAGAATACCTCCCCAAGAACATGACACACGAGTTTTTGACTCGTTCTCTGAAGCATGAGTTGGATAAGGCAAGTTAGGTATGGATCTTTTTAGGAAATTCCATTCAGAAGGTTATTAAAGGGGGCAGACAATCTCAACGCCAATACTAGCTTAAAATTAAGTCACCGAAATTTAGAAAATTTTGGCATGACCTCTCTAGATAGTAGGACATCCACTCAGCAGACAGAAAAAAACAATTGCAGTTATGATATCATTCTAGCAGGTCCTTAGTTAATCAATCACACATACAACAGAATTTAATAACTACACCACGACGAGCGACATATTACAACCATAATCAATACAACCAGGCTTTACGAATCGATTAAATGGTTTGATGCAAACGTGAATGTGCTACTACCCCCTTCCATGCATGTCGATTTCAAGGTACCTACAACAACACAACAACAAGATCTAAAAGAGATCAGAAAACAATATGTGAGCCAAGAAAGACGAGGTGCAAAAAGAAATGCACAATGAATAGTTCAAATTTGATCTAAAAGAACAAATAACAAGTACCACCAAACTCAACAAAGACAATTTGGCATGTTATTTTTTATGCTTTCTGAATATAACAAAGAGAGATCATAAAATGAATCACAAGGAGCCCAAGAAAATGCATTTCTGCAATTTTCATTATTTAAGTTCTCTATCAAGTGGAACATATGAAAATTCTTAGGGCAATAAATGCTTTTGTTCCGTCCAATTTCCATGATCTTTTGGGTGACATGGAAAAGAACAGAGCCCAAATAAAAGTTCATTTGAGGGCACAACATCTATATATCATTATACCTTACATGTAAAACAAAGCTCTTCACGACATCAAGGACGGCAGCAGTGGTACTATCCCATTTATACAAGAAACTCTTTGAAAATTGATCATCTTCCTAGAAATTTGATCTTGTAATGCTTGATACTCCCTCTCTGCTAGAGCTTTTCTTTGATCCTAATAGAACTTGAAAATAATTAATATTAAATTATTTATGAATCACTATGATGGTTCATGTGTTCATGACGCCTTTACAGAGAAAAAGGAAAATAAAAGGAGATAGCCTATTACTAATCACACAACAAGTAGTATAAATAAAGAATTTATTCGGTGACGCCTCATTCACCTTCTAAGTGCTCACATGAGTTTTAGGATACATACCCAATTTCTAGTATGGTATAAGTGCATATATACTAATAACTATACACCCAATATCAAGACTAAGCATATACACAAAGAGCTCAAAGATTGAATCATGCACACTAATCATTCGGGACACATAACCCAAGCAAGCACAGATTAGGCAAATATAAATGTATATATATTGCTCACTACCAGAATCCCATATAATGGCTCATCAACATAAGAATCTGCTGAACAACAACACTAACTGCATTAAGATTCCAAGAACACAAATACTACCACCCTCCTTTGCCTTTAATCATCCCCTAGCAAAGCATGCATGCATATTCTAGGGCCAAACTTTTCCTCTAAAAGCATGATTGTGCCGAACCAAAATTCAAGCCCTACCAATTATTCTGATGACAGTACATGCACAATCACATTCAACAACCCTAAACCTTCTAGGCATTATCACAAACACCTCACATGCATGCCAAAACTCCCCAAGAACAAGGTATACCTCCAATCTCACACCCATGGAGAAAGAGGAGATGGGGGCATGGCCATTGGAGGGGAGGGCTACACACGGAGGAAGTCACACGAGGAGAGTCGTGTCAGGAAGAGACTACGGAGGAAGTCGCACGGAGGTGGCGCTGGCCGAGCAGGACGGCGCTGAGGGAGCCGCCAGAACGCAGCCGGAGGCAACACGACGACATGGGGCCAGAGGCGGCGGCCATGGTGACTCGACTGGGAGGGAGCGCACGGGGGAAACAGTAGGGAGGAGAGGCGCCAGGGGGAACCGACTGGGGATGCAGGCCGCCGGAGGGAGCTCGGGAGGAAGCTTCAGCAGGTGAGAGCGCCAGAGAGCATCGGCTGGGAGGGGGCGCACGGGAGAGCTTCGGCAGGGGTGAGCCAACACGAAGAAAATATCGGCCTGGCCTCCCACCAATGCCAAGACAGAAATTGTGGGCTCTGCAAGCCCACGATTTAATTAAATTCGCGCCAAAGATAAAAACTCACGATTTAATTAAATTCGTGGGTCTCGCAGTGGCCCACGAATTTAATTAAATTCGTGGGTTTCTATAGACCCACAATTTAATTGTAGAATTGTGGGTTTTTACCCATGAATTTAAAAAAAACCCACGAATTTTTCCCTGTTTCTTGTAGTGAATACTTGCTTGGGAACGAGAATCTCACAGCGAAAAACTGCTGCAACTCCCGAGCAACCTTGCTCGGGGACGAGGATCTTACAGCGAAAAGCTACTGCAGCATCCGAGCATCACTTGCCCAGGATAGGGAACTTGCAGCGAAAAACTACTGCAGTGGCCTAGCAACGCTAGCTCGGGGAAAAGAATCTTGCAGCGAAGAACTGCCACGACTTCCGATCAACCTTTGCTCGGGGACGAGAATCTCGCAGCGAAGAACTACTGCGGTATCCGAGCAATACCTGCTCGGGAATAAGAATCTTGCAGCGAAAAACTGCTGCGATCTCCGAGCAACCTTTGCTCGGGGACGAGAACCTCGTAGCGAAGAACTACTGCGGCATCCGAGCAATACTTGCTCGGGAATAAGAGTCTTGCAGCGAAAAACTGCTGCGACCTCCAAGCAACCTTTGCTCGGGGACGAGCACGCTCTAGTGGGATCGAGCGCTTCGCTAAATGCCCGGTCAAACTAGCGCTCGGAAGCGGAGGCAAAGGGTCGTGGCGGTTACTTCTCCGCGAAGCCTTGTAGGTACAGCTCTGACAGTTTTTCAAAAACCGCGCCTTTTCATGACAGTTTTGGAAACCGCGCCGCCGTTCGTCGGTCCACGAGCGGGCGGGGGCAGTTTTCAGTCCGTTCGACATCTCCACCTATAAACACCAGGCGGGGACATCTTCAAAAACTTTCTTCTTCTTTAGCATTTCGCAACCACTTGCCAAAGCTTTTCATCCTTCAAATCCTTTCTTTGTCTCTGCACCCTTCCTCCAGATCTCTCCATGGTGAAGTTCGGTTCGACTAAGATCACCGAGGAGAAGCTCCGGGCGCTTGAGAGCTTCGGGTACCTCGACGCGGGTACCTGGCGGATACCCGGTGGCTAAGAGGCTCCCGCCCCGGATGGAGACAAAATAGTCACCTGCGAGCTTTTCACCATCAACGGGCTTCGAATGCTCGAGAGTGGGTTCCTTGAATCCGTACTCGCGCATTGCGAGTGCGAGATTACCCACTTGAACCCTAACTCCATTCTCATCTTGACCATCTTATCGCATCTCTGCGAGTGTTTCGTGGGCATCCTACCCACGGCGAGCCTTTTCTTTCACTTCTATTGCTTGTTTTGCACCGGCGCGGCTTCTCCCGCTAGTTCCTCGTACTTTCTCCTGCGGGCCAACCGTCCATACTTCTTCTTCTTGTTGTTGGGCCGACTCTTGGTTTTATTTGCAGAAGGCGGAGGGAAGCACCCTCCACTACTCCGGTGCGACGGCATCCAGCGTCGAGACTCAGCGCCCGTCGGTGGAAGCCGAGGAAGAACGGGTCCTGATGACGATCAGCGAGCTCACGAACATAGGGCTCACTGCTCGGAATATCGTCTGCGACTTCCTCAAGAACAAGGTGTCGCCCTTAAGGAAGAGGGAGCACCCTTTCTTCGAGATCTCCGGGTGGCTTAATCTCACCCGAGAGGCTGATTCCAGAAAGACTTAAGGTCTTGAGAAGAGATTCTGCGATTTGAGAAGTGGACTAAACATTTTAGATTCTCAGAACTTGGCTTGAAAGATTGCATACTTCAATGCTATGTTTGTTTGATCTCAACCAAAATGAATTTCAAAAATTTATTTGTTTCTTTGAAATTGTTTGATTTTGATTCTTGGTTTGAGTCAAACCACTTGTGATCATAGCTCAATTTGTTTCTGTGTCCGCTGATCATAAGTGGGGAGACGGCATAAGTGTTCACAACTCATATCTGCTCATTCCTCAAACTCAACCATCTAAGTGCTATGAAATTACAAATATCGGACTATCCGATTTTTTGTATCGGACTATCTGATTTCTGTAGTTTCGCACTTATCGGACTATCCGATGTTCTATATCGGACTATCCGATGTTCTATATCGGACTATCCGATGTTCTATATCGGAATGTCCGATATCTGGGTGTTCGCACATATCGGATTGTCCGATGTCCTTATCGGACTATCCGATGTGGGGAGGTTTAAGTGAAGCCAAAGGGTTTTTCTCTCTCCCCGCGTTCACTATACTCCAAAAACTTTCGAGTCACCTCTCCTCTGGCGATTTTGGAGCCCCAAGCCTCTCTTCCTCATATCAAGGGTGTTCCACCGCGGATTCAATCTCTTTTGCCAGAGTTTCATCCCTTCATTGTCACCTCTCCTTGGATTTGAACTTGAGGTAACCTTATTCCTCTCATCTCTAGGGTTTCTCATCTCCGTTGTTTATCTGTCAATTTCCTTCGGTAGAAATGTTTCCCTTTACCCTAGAATTGTATCCCACGAGTTTGTTGCCAAATGCGTGGATCATCGTCAAGAAACTGCCATTTGTGTTTTTCCCGCAAATATCGGACTATCCGATCGTGGGTATCGGACTATCCGACTTTGTCATCAGACAGTCCGACCCAAAGTATCGGAACATCCGACTGGAAAATGTTTCTAGGAAATTACAAAATGTGAAGTTTCTTTCCTTTCCATCGGTTATCGTCTCAATTTCCATTTGTCTTTTCGTCCAGTTCTCTGCAATGGCTGCTGGTGATGACAAGGGTGAGGGATTGAAGAGGGCACTCCACACTGATGATCAGGGTCGGTTCAAAAGGAAGACCCCTACCGACAAAAGGACGAAGGCTGCATCCAGTCAAGGCAAACCTTCAGACCCTTCATTGCCAATGTTTGAAGAGGATGCGCCTGAAGCGTCGGTCCACGAGCGGGCGGGGGCAGTTTTCAGTCCGTTCGACTTCTCCACCTATAAACACCAGGCGGGGACATCTTCGAAAACTTTCTTCTTCTTCAGCGTTTCGCAACCACTTGCCAAAGCTTTTCATCCTTCAAATCCTTTCTTTGTCTCTGCGCCCTTCCTCCGGATCTCTCTCCCCGCGTTCACTATTCTCCAAAAACTTTCGGGTCTCCTCTCCTCTGGCGATTTTGGAGCCCCAAGCCTGTCTTCCTCATCTCAAGGGTGTTCCACCGCAGATTCAATCTCTTTTGCCGGAGTTTCATCCCTTCATTATCACCTCTCCTTGGATTTGAACTTGAGGTAACCTTATTCCTCTCATCTCTAGGGTTTCTCATCTCCGTTGTTTATCTGTCAATTTCCTTCGGTAGAAATGTTTCCCTTTACCCTAGAATTGTATCCCACGAGTTTGTTGCCAAATGCGTGGATCATCGTCAAGAAACTGCCATTTGTGTTTTTCCCGCAAATATCGGACTATCCGATTGTGGGTATCGGACTATCCGACTTTGTCATCGGACAGTCCGACCCAAAGTATCGGAACATCCGATGTTTCCAGGAAATTACAAAATGTGAAGTTTCTTTCCTTTCCATCGGTTATCGTCTCAATTTCCATTTGTCTTTTCGTCTAGTTCTCTACAATGGCTGCTGGCGATGACAAGGGTGAGAGATTGAAGAGGGCACTCCACATTGATGATCAGGGTCGGTTCAAAAGGAAGACCCCTATCGACAAAAGGACGAAGGCTGCATCCAGTCGAGGCAAACCTTCAGACCCTTCATTGCCAGTGTTTGAAGAGGATGCGCCTGAAGTGGAGACTGCTACAGCACCAAATCCTGCTGGTGGCAAAACGAAGAAGCAAGTTATCTCCAAACCCAAGCAAAAGGGCATTACAATTTCTGAGCCAAGGCGTCAGGGTGACGCTCCTCCTGCCCGTGCTCCTCCTCCATCTGGCAAGGGCAAAGGATCTTCTTCCAGTGCCCCATCTCAGGCAGATCCTAAGGGCAAAGGTCCAGCTCAGGAAGACGACGACTATCTTCCTTATCCATTGATGACCAAGCCTTCTCGCCGTCCCGATCTTAAGAGGGCTGTTGTAAACTACAAAGGCAAGTCAGGGATGGTCACAAAGGCGAGAGCATTTGATCCCTATATTAAAGGTCAATTCTCCTCAGATAAGCGTTTCTGGAATTTCTTTCAGCAAGACTTCTATGAGACAGTCATCCTTCCTCGCAAGAATCCAACAGTCAGTATGCAATGGGTTGACTGGGAATACATGGAGGCCTGCGATGATCCTGTCTTCAATGATGTCATCGAAGCTTGTGAGAGACTTGGCATTAAACGCATAATGGGCATGAAGCAGGACTGGAATACAGAGGTCATTGCTCAGTTTTTGTAAGGACCCGAATTCAACCATTCGAATCCACTGTGTTTTTCCGCACTAGTCCCAGGATCAAACGCTAGTGCACACAGCTTAACATCGGTAAGCATCATATCATACACAACGATAAGAATAATAAGACTTTATTGATTGAGTATAACTAGTGTATGATCTTATGATCACTTACATTATTCAGCCTCGCAAGGCAGTAATAAGACCAACAAGACAAATGCAGCGAAAACTAGTAGAAAATGTAGATGTCCCATCAGCACACCACAGGCAGCTGACTAGGTTTGGCCTAGTGACACGCGCCCACCTGAAAGTCCTCCTCCAATAGTGACGATGATTCCTCCACTGTTGTTGGTTGTTAAGCAAGGGTGAGTACACCAACACGTACTCAACAAGTTGTGCATAGAATGCATTTCTATTATAACTATATGCAGGCTTATTCCAAAGGGAGGCTTATGGTTCATAAGCAGTAAAGCAACATTTGAAACACATACATTAATAGATTGAAAAGATAGTAAAACAAATAGTAACAAGTAATAGATTCAGTATTTCTCAAGTAAACCAAGTTTTCTCATCCTAAGTCCAGATTCAACTTTCCATGGCAACCTGCCATCCATCCCAAGTTTTATTTTGCAAAAGTCTAAACCCTTGACTGTAATCCCCGAGAATTGCTCAATACCGTGAGCACGGCTATCCGAATAGATTGTACACTCTGCAGAGGTTATGCACTTTACCCACACGACATGATAATCTCTTTGATGCCAAGCTATTAGCACACTTCCTTTGGTATGCCTAGAGAGAATCATGAAAAGCCTTTACAATGTTCTGTCTTAACTCAAGATTACACGCTAAGGTTTCAACACCAAGGACATCTGTCCCACAGGCCCCCTCTTGCGCCATCTGGGTTCATTAAAAGGTGAACCACCACTACCACGGTAGTACCAAAACTAAGACATTACAAATTAATCAGCTAGGCTGCCCCATAACAACATGTGGTTGCATGATTGACTCAGGTCAAAGGCTCGCAAGGTGTCCTTATGGTTTGATCAAAGCAAGACATACACATACACTCTGCCCATCGGGCCCACCCTGGCATCCTGCCCTTGCCACTTGCTCCGACCCAAAATCATAATCACCCTAGTTGATTACCAAGCACCACGTGCCATCAACAAGTCAATATCGTTGCGTGACATCCATTGCCACTACAAGTCAATCTCATCGTGTGACCACACATGACACACAAATTCAGAACATTGTTCCATATTCCATTAGTCAAGATTATTTATCAAAGTTTCATGCATATACATGTGATGACGTGGCATGTCTAAGCAATTCTAATTCCGTTCTAACCATCCATGTTGATTTCATTATTAACCAACTATAGTAAACTAACCTAGGGTGACAAGTGGATCATAGCATACAACTAGCAAGGTAGGGTGTAATTCAAAGGGTATGATAGTTAATCCCAAACTTATGTTAAAATCATTTATACACATAAAATAACAAGTGATAAAGTAAATCAAAATAGCATGCAATCTAGTTTATGGGTGCAACATGATCAAAGCACAACTTGCCTTGCTTAAGCTCCTGGTATTGCTCCGAAGATTGCTCTTGAGATAATAGTTCCTCCTTCGAAACCTCGCTCAACTCAACGTCTACGTGAATCGAGAAGAAATAGCAAATAAACACCAAAACCAAAGAGCAAACAATTTCAAAAATTCAAATAAAAGCCACCATTAGAAAGATCTCAATTTTACCAATTTTTATGAATTTGAATTACTCAAATCCGAGTTAGAACGCAAAAGTTATAGCGTTTAGAAGTTTAGAAAATAAACTAAATTGAATTTCTAAATTTAATAGCATCACTTTTATAAACGAAATCCAAGTTTTTCCCACTCGACCGTACGGACGACATGCGGCGAAACTTGTACTATTGATCCTTTGATCGACGGCGAATGTTACCCGGACTATCTCACTATTCCTTTAATAACGTTGCTCAAATCTAACCGTCCCTCTTGACCCAACGGTTGAGATTACCTGAGGTGTTCACTGATTGGCAAAGTGACGCGGCCTGACCTAGTACATTCATGGACGACTGGGTGGTCTTGGTTTGACGGCGAGGTCCGCGACTCAAACCACCGGTGAGTTCGGCGTTGCGGCGATCTCGGATACTCCACAATCCCGACGAATAGCGGCGAATCGACGATGTTCCTCGGAAAACAGCAACGGCGATGACCTCCGCTCCGGCGAGCTTCCACAGCGATTTCCTTGCGTCTCGAGCTCCACGTCTTGAATAGCAAACGCGACGCCTTGTATGATTTCCTAGGGCCTGATCGATGCACTATATATGATGCCTGGTCTTCGAGTCCAAGACGAACTCGCAACGGCTGCGATCCAAACTTTCTGATTCCTTGGTGGCAACCCAGCGCACCCGTACCTTATTCCCACGCCCTCATCGAAGCATGCTCATCAATCATGACGTCCGAGTTTCCAAACGGGATACGTAGCAGAGCAAAGCTTCCTTCACCGTCATTTGTCCAGACGCGTTGCATGAAAACTCCGGTCGGATGTGCGAATCTCGCTCGAACTCAATCCACTGGCCACGTCGGCTCCAAGGTTTTGATCGGAACAAGGCGCAACCGTACTCCCTACGTCAGCTCAAGCGGGAACCTTCGGTCAGCTGTCCGAGTCCCGATTGTATGTGCGGCACATTTTCTCGGTAAACTTCAAATGATCACGCCTTCACCTGGCCACGTTGGCACTTCTAGATCAAGACCAGCGGCCGCTTTGTCCGTGAACCACTCGCATACAGCAACCGATTCAAAGCCCAATACCAATCGCGAGAATCCTCATGATGGTTTTCTTTTACAAAGACAATCACTCAAGATTTATTTGATTTCTCTGAGCCGTTTAATAATCGGAAGATTCCAAGAGAAATAAAAAGAACCTTGAGCCCTTATGGACTTAATCAAAATATTTTTGATAAAACTTTATTTTAGACTTTCCTTTTTATAAATAATTCTAAGAGACAATATACTCTAAATTAACATAATTACAACAGATCTCAGAAAATCCGAATAACTCCAGAAAAATTCACAAAAATCATAACTGTCAATAAAATAATATTTAATATTTGAAAACTCGAAAATTGGGATGTTACAAACCTCCCCCCTTAACGGAATCTCGACCCCGAGATTTTAGGGCTAACTAGAGAATAGGTTCGGAAATTCTGCCTTCAGATCCTCCTCACGCTCCCAGGTTGCTTCATTCTCGGAGTGATTACTCCATTGAACTCTAAGAAAAGCGAGTAGACTTATTTCTGGTTCTACGCTCCATTACATCCAGGATCTTAATCGGCTGCTCTTTGTAAGTCAAGTCTTCTCGCAATTCGATAACTTCTAATGGTGTTTGTTCTGCTGGCACTCTGAGACATTTCTTAAGTTGTGACACATGAAACACATCATGCACTCTGCTAATGACTGGGGCAACTCCAACTGATACGCAACCTCTCCTCTACGGCTCAAGATCTTAAATGGTCAAACGAACCTGGTTGCAAGTTTTCTCTTGTCATGGAATCTCTTAACACTTTCCGGATGAATCGAATACTAGATCATGGTTTCCTCAAGTACCATTTGCTTAGGATCTGCCTATCTGGCACACTGATTTGACCTTAAATCCTCAGAGTATCCTAATCACTGGAAAATTCTGCTTCTTGGCTAAGCCTTCTTCTTTCCTTGACTTGATTTTGTGTGTGTGTGTGTATATATATATATATATATATATATATTCTTCGAACCTCCGTGGTCTTATCTTCTAATGTTGGTTTTTATTTTCCAAGGTGGGTATGAAACTTTGTCAAACGATTTCCGATTTTGACCTCTTGAATTCCTTGCATAACCCTGATTAATTGTTCGTTATCAACCTATTGCACTGCGGCCTCGTAACTCAACCATCGACTACCACATTGGTCTTACTAGAATGGAGTCTGATACTAGCATCTTTTGATCATTTCCAGCCATTTTCTTCGTTTCATATTAAGGTTTAAGTGAGTAAATATACAATTTAGACTCTTATGGTTCGCATCTATCTTTATTGAGTTAATGACACCCTTTTTTTTATAGTCGCATAAAAGGTCTAGCTATTGTCGAAAACCTTTCTACGAACTAGTGATAATATTTTGCCATTCCTAGAATTTTAGATCTAAGTAACGATTCTGGTTGCTTCCAATGTAACACGACTTCTACTTTACTCAATTCCACATCAACGCCTTTAACAGTCTTTATATGACTAAAGAATTCAACCTTTTACCTCCAGAGATCAAACTTAGCGTATGACTGCTGTTCTCGCAATTTTTTTTTCAAGACTGATTCTCAAATGTTCTGCATGCCCTTCTTCTGATTTAGAGTACACAAGGATATCGCCTATAAAGACAATCACAATTTATCCGAATACTCCATGAATACTTTATTCATTGTGTTCATGTCCCATGCTAAGTTAATAGCTGGTACGCACAAGTCATAGCAGCTTGAACCATAACTAAGTGGTGATTTTAGAAGCTAAACTTAGAGCACTGCTCTACTCATCCCTTTATTACAATAACTGGACCCATGGGTCATACGGCGACGGAACATTAAACTAACAATTACTTTAGAAGCAAAACTGGAATGAAAATGCGACTTTTAGGCATCCAGCTACTCCTCTTCACCACCTTCCCTACAGATATCGAACGGAGGGTCACCGGCTCTGGGATAGCTATCTTCATTCTCCTGATTTTGATTATCAAAGAGATAGTCATCCTCTTACTGCTCAGTAGCGGTATGGACATCGGGTATTTCCAACACAACTTCCACGGCGTCCTGGACTTCATCCGTCGTAATGTGATTAATTTTTCCACGCATTGCCGTTTGAGGTGATGCCCCTGACTGCACTGGTACTCGATTACTTCCTGTCACTGGGGCTTTGGCTGGGGTAGTCCCTAAGTTAAAAGGGATGGGAGTGATATTTCCCTTCCTTGGACACTTGTTAGCGAAATGTCCTGGTTCATTGCAAGAGAAACACTTCTTGACAGCAGATTGTTGACTTCCTATTGATGTGTTACCTACTGGTGCCGGCGTTTGAAAGTTCTGAGTGGTTGGGTGTGATGACGGGGCTGATGTCTTGTTGGTCCACTGGGGTTGAATTCTGGCAAACTGTTGCGGTGTCATCCTTAACCTAAGTTGATTAGGTCGTCCTGCCTGGCCAGCCATTCTGCGCTTACGATCTTCACCTAATTCTTTACGCTTATCCTCAAGGATCAAGGCTTTATTAACTAACTCCTGAAAATCAGGGAAGTTGTGGGTAATTAGTCCCACTTGTAATCCAGAAGTCAAGCCTTTCAAGAAACGAGACTGTCTAGCCTTATCTGTAGCTACATCTTCAGGTGCATATCATGCTAACTGAGTAAACTTGTTTAGATATTCTGCCACTGACTGGCCTCCATGTTTCAGAGCCCTAAACTCCTTCTTAAGTTCCATCATTCCTTCAGGTGCATGATACTGACGGAAGGCAATTGAAAACTCTTCCCACGAGATTTCCTGCGGGGCTTCATGTGCTGCACAATAGTTCTCCCACCATTCTGCGGTGATACCTTCTAGCTGGTGCGAAGCATACAACACCTTCTCGTTGCCCTCACACTGCGTGATATGCAATTTCCTCTCAATGTTTCTCAACCAATCATCGGCCTCTAAAGGATTAGCATTGCCTGAGAATGTTGGAGGACGGGTTCTCATGAAGTCTGATAGCTTGGAATGAGAACGCGGCCCATTGTTGCCTTGAGGTATATTAGTGTTGCCTATGGTTTGATTTGTCATGTTCTGCATTTGTTGCATCATGGTTTGCATAAGTTGAGTTTGCGTGGCTATACAAGCTCCCAAATTCTGCACATCTACTGGCGGTGCTGGTTGCAGTGGCGTTCCCTCATTGAACTCATCATTCCGGCGAAGGCCACTTCCTGAAGCTCCATTATTACCGCGAGTGTTCACCATCTGTTTGGTTTGTGTTTAGGTTAGGAAAGGTAGAATTAGCATAGATAAGATGTAAGAATTCCTAATGCGGGGGAAATAGGTTAAACCCAGAATCTAATACTTTTATTAATTAACTTGGTATGGTTACTTACAAAAGCCTAAAAGCTTGCAACACATACGGCACACTCAGCAATCATAAAAATCCAAACTAAACACTCCACCTTAACGTCTGTTACATTTGGGTAAGTCTATTCTATGACGCGACTCGCTATTTGAGTCCCAACTTTAAACTAAGACTCTCACTCCTCGAGCCATCCTCCACTTGAACTTCCTGGTGGGTATCTGGCGGATGATGAGTCTTTGGCGCTGAATCGATCTCGGTGTCCAGAATCGGTGACGCTTCGCCTCCTCGACTCGATTCCACCTCCTCCGATGAAGCTGGTGTAGCACGGCCTCTCTCTTGTAATGATTCCTCGGGCTCCATGATTCTCTCCGAAAAATTTGGGGTAAATTTCAGCAAAGGTAAGGAGTAGAGAATAAGATGAGACAAGAGTGTTGTATTAATCAAATTGTGGTTTTCCATTTAGAAAATAATTTTTTGGACACTCTACCAACTAGGGCCAAGTCCTACAGTCAGTATGCTCTAATACCACCCCTGTAAGGACCCAAATTCAACCATTCAAATCCCTTGTGTTTTTCCGCACTAGTCCCAGGATCAAACGCTAGTCCACACAGCTTAACATCGGTAAGCATCATATCATACACAACGATAAGAATAATAAGACTTTATTGATTGAGTATAACTAGTGTATGATCTTATGATCACTTACATTATTCAGCCTCGCAAGGCAGTAATAAGACCAACAAGACAAATGCAGCGGAAAGTAGTAGAAAACGTAGATGTCCCATCAGCACACCACAGGCAGCTGACTAGGTTTGGCCTAGTGACACGCGCCCACCTGAAAGTCCTCCTCCAATAGTGACGATGATTCCTCCACTGTTGTTGGTTGTTAAGCAAGGGTGAGTACACCAACACGTACTCAACAAGTTGTGCATGTAATGCATTTCTATTATAACTATATGCGTGCTTATTCCAAAGGGAGGCTTATGGTTCATAAGCGAAGCAAAGATTTGAAACACATACATTAATAGATTGAAAAGACAAGAAACAAATAGTAACAAGTAATAGATTCAGTATTTCTCAAGTAAACCAAGTTTTCTCATCCTAAGTCCAGATTCAACTTTCCATGGCAACCTGCCATCCATCCCAAGTTTTATTTTGCAAAAGTCTAAATCCTTGACTGTAATCCCTGAGCATTGCTCAATACCGTGAGCACGGCTATCCGAATAGAATGTACACTCTGCAGAGGTTATGCACTTTACCCACACGACATGATAATCTTTTTGATGCCAAGCTATTAGCACACTTCCTTTGGTATGCCGGCAGAGAATCATGAAAAAGCCTTTACAATGTTCTGTCTTAACTCAGTACTACCCGCTAAGGTTTCAACACTGAAGGGACATCCTGTCCCAGCAGGGCCCCCCTCTTGCGCCATCTGGGTTCATTAAAAGGTGAACCACCACCACCACGGTAGTACCAAAACTAAGACATTACAAATTAATCAGCTAGGCTGCCCCATAACAACATGTGGTTGCATGATTGACTCAGGTCAAAGGCTCGCAAGGTGTCCTTATGGTTTGATCAAAGCAAGACATACACATACCCTCTGCCCATCGGGCCCACCCTGGCATCCTGCCCTTGCCACTTGCTCCGACCCAAAATCATAACCACCCCAGTTGATTACCAAGCACCACGTGCCATCAATGAGTCAATATCGTTGCGTGACATCCATTGCCACCACAACTCAATCTTATCGTGTGACCACACATGACACACAAATTCAGAACATTGTTCCATATTCCATTAGTCAAGATTATTTATCAAAGTTTCATGTACATGTGATGACGTGGCATGGCTAAGCAATTCTAATTCCGTTCTAACCATCCATGTTGATTTCATTATTAACCAACTATAGTAAACCAACCTAGGGTGACAAGTGGATCATAGCATACAACTAGCAAGGTAGGGTGGAATTCAAAGGGTACGATAGCTAATCCCAAACTTATGTTGAAATCATTTATACACATAAAATAACAAGTGATAAAGTAAATCAAAATAGCATGCAATCTAGTTTATGGGTGCAACATGGTCAAAGCACAACTTGCCTTGCTTAAGCACCTGGTATTGCTCCGAAGATTGCTCTTGAGATAATAGTTCCTCCTTCGAAACCTCGCTCAACTCAACGTCTACGCGAATCGAGAAGAAATAGCAAATAAACACCAAAACCAAAGAGCAAACAATTTCAAAAATTCAAATAAAAGCCACCATTAGAAAGATCTCAATTTTACCAATTTTTATGAATTTGAATTACTCAAATCCGAGTTAGAACGCAAAAGTTATAGCGTTTAAAAGTTAAGAAAACAAACTAAATTAAATTTCTAAATTTAATAGCATCACTTTTATAAACAAAATCCGAGTTTTTCCCACTCGACCGTACGGACGACACGCGGTGAAACTTGGACTATTGATCCTTTGATCGATGGCCAATGTTACTCGGACTATCTCACTATTCCTTTAATAACGTTGCTCAAATCTAACCATCCCTCTTGACCCAACGGTTGCGATTACCTGAGGTGTTCACTGATTGGCAAAGTGATGCGGCCCGACCTAGTACATTCACGGACGACTGGGTGGTCTTGGTTTGACAGCGAGGTCCGCGACTCAAACCACCGGTGAGTTCGGCGTTGAGGTGATCTCGGATACTCCTCAATCCCGACGAATAGCGACGAATCGATGATGTTCCTCGGAAAACAGCAACGGCAATGACCTCCACTCCGGCGAGCTTCCACAGCGATTTCCTTGCGTCTCAAGCTCCACATCTTGATCAGCAAACGCGACGCCTTGTATGATTTCCCAGGGTCTGATCGATGCGCTATATATGACGCCTGGTCTCCGAGTCCAAGACGAACTCGCAACGGCTGCGATCCAAACTTTCTGATTCCTTGGTGGTAACCCAACAAGACCAGACCTTATTGCCACGCCTCATCGAAGCATACTCATCAATCACGACGTCCGAAGTTTCCAAACGGGATACGAGCGAGCAAAGCTTCCTTCACGGTTGTCTAGGACGCGTTGCATGAAAACTCCGGTCGGATGTTGCGAATCTCGCCGAACTCAATCCATCGCCACGTCGGCTCCAAGGTTTGGATCGAACAAGGCGCAACTGCACTCCTCGTACGCCACCAAGCGGGAACCTTCGGCCACCGTCCGAGTCCCGATTGAGCAGCGGCAAAATTTCTCGGTGAACTTCAAACGATCACGCCTTCACCTGGCCACGTTGGCACTTCTAGATCAAGACCAGTGGCCGTTTTGTCCGTGAACCACTCGCATACAGCAACCGATGCAGAGCCCAATACCAATCGCGAGAATCCTCATGATGGTTTTCTTTTAGAAAGACAATCACTCAAGATTTATTTGATTTCTCTGAGCCGTTTAATAATCGGAAGGTTCCAAGAGAAATAAAAAACCTTGAGCCCTTATGGACTTAATCAAAATATTTTTGACAAAACTTTATTTTAGACTTTCCTTTTTATAAATAATTCTAAGAGACAATATACCCTAAATTAACATAATTTCAACAGATCTCAGAAAATCCAAATAACTCCAGAAAAATTCGCAAAAATCATAACTGTCAATAAAATAATATTTAATAATTGAAAACTCAAAAATTGGGATGTTACAGTTTTATGCCACTCTCTTTGTTGCAAACGATCAGATGACATGGATGACTGAAGGTGTTCAATTCAGAATGTCTGTTGGTCGCTTTGGTAACCTTTTGGGATTTAGAGCTGAGGACAGCATGGACAAGGATGATCTTCATAACACTCGCTCTCTTGTTGCTGACAATCTAAATCCCCTGTACATTGAGGATTCTTCTTTCGAGCCAGGAAATACCAAGTATTTGAAGCCAATGCTCGCAGCTGCCAACAGACTCCTCCGGAAGACCATTGCTCCTAAAGAAGGTGATGCCTCTCACATTCTTTCCTACACCCGTGATATTCTGCGCCGAATGCTACCTGTTGGGAGACCTTTTATGGTTGCTCTTTACCTTTGGAATGAAATTCATGCCAACTCCCTCGACCCCAAGCGCAGTTGTGGTTTCGCACCCTACATCATGAGGGTTATTGAGGGTGTTACCAAGATGAAGTTTGAATGTGATGTAAAGCACCTCGGGCTGCAGATCAGGCTAATCAAGCAAGATAGTCTGATGACAGGTATCGGATAGTCCGATGTGGGCCTGACACAGGGCAGAACGGCTATATTTTGTGTCTTGGCTATAAATACTCCACCCCCTCCCTCATTTATGTCACCTAACTGCGTGTGCTGAACATTTATTTCATCTTGGCTTTTCTCTTACTCTCTCTTGAGTTCTTCCTTGAGAAATTTGTTGAGAGTTGAAGCAAGAGTCTTTCTAGTGCTTAGTTTTCAAACCGTGAAAGTTCATTTGAGCACTAGAGCGATTTTCAAGAGCGGATCTACACTCCATTCATTACTCTTGGAGATTGAGGTCTCCTAGACGGCTAGGAGTCACCGGTGAGCTCCCAATCTTCGTGTGGGACACCGCCGGAAGTTTGTGAAGGTGTGATTCCGCCTCCGCAAGGAAAGGGATCAAGAAGTGAAACCGGCGAGTGCTTTGTGCAACACCGGGAGGAAAGTGGTCAAGTGAGACCCGGGCTTTGTGCCTCCTCAACGGAGACGTAGGATCTCCTCAAAGATCCGAACTTCGGGAAAAACCAACCGTGCATCGAATCTTGGTTTGGTATTCTCTTGTTGCTTCGATTAGGTTCATTTTGAAGTAACTGCAATATCTTGATTTCTAGTATCGTGCCTTGTACTTACTTGTCGCATACCCTAGATGTACTTTATCCTATGATAAATCAGTCAGTTCTCGCTCTGATCGGATAATCCGATTCTATATATCGGATAGTCCGATATCAGAAGTCGGATAGTCCGATCTCTCCGCTACAAATTAGGTTTAAATTTTATTAACGCCTATTCACCCCCCTCTAGGTGACTTTATCGATCCTTCAATTGGTATCAGAGCCAAATCTCTGTAGTTTGGCTTAACCGCTTGGAGAATCAATATGTCGCTAATAGAGAAGGATAACGGAAGCCGTGACCAAGATAAGAGCACGGGTTCTGGCAAAGGGGCTGAGATTCCTTATCAATATCCTGCTTTTGGTGTCTCAAGCTCTTCATCGTATGTTTCCGTGCCCTCCGGTCGAGCGCCTCATTTCGATGGCACTCACTATGCCGCATGGAAATATAAGATGAAGATACACTTGAGATCGCTTCACCCTTCTATTTGGAAGATTGTGCAAACAGGTTTTCAGCCCGTTGATCCAGAAAATCTCGCTCCCGAAGAAGACAAAGCTCAACACTTCAATGATTTGGCCATCAATGCTTTATTCAATGCTTTGAGCGATTCCGAGTTTAACCGAGTCGATGGATTTGAAGAGGCTAAGGCAATTTGGTATAGACTCTTGGTTACTCATGAAGGAATATCAAGTGTCCGGGAATCAAAGATCGAGCTCATTATTAGTGAGCTAAGTCGATTCACTTTGGAAGTCGAAGAATCCTATACAAAGATGTTTGACCGCTTGATGGTGCTTGTGAATCAAGCGAAAGGTCTTGGGTGCACCGATCTCACTGACAAGGCAGTTGTCAAGATCATCCTTTGTGTGATCACCCCCACCAACCGCAACCTTGTGCAACTAATCCGAGACCGGCCAAACTTCGACACCTTGACGCCTCATGATGTAATTGGCCTGCTAATGATGGATGATGATCAAGGAAGCGGAAGTTGTAGAAGAGCTCAAGTCTGGAAAGAAAAAGGGGATTGCCTTGAAGGTAGTGAAGATTGTGAAGGAAGCAGAAGAGAGCACAAGTGAAGATGAAGAATCATGTGGTCCATTGACAAATGAGGACATGGCTCTATTTGTGCGAAGATTCAACAAATTCTTCAAGAAGAAGAATTTCAAACAAGGAGGTCAATCAAGGAGTTTTGGAAGAAAATCAAAGGGGAGACACTCCACAAGAAGATGCTATGAATGCGACGAAACCGGCCATTTCATTGCCGAGTGTCCGCATAAGGAGAACAAATATGAGAAGCCGCACAAGAAGGACAAGTACCGGGGCAAGAACAAGGAGAAGAGCAAGAAGTACAAGGGCAAGGGTCGTGCCTACATTGGAAAGGAGTGGAACTCCGACACCGACTCCGACTCCAACTCAAGCTCCGAGTCTGACGAAGAAGGAGGAATTGCCTCCGTCGCCATCGTCGTACCCTCTACCTCAACAACGTCGAAGGGCCTCTTCGACAACTTAAGCGATGACGATGAAGACGCTCCAATGTGTCTTATGGCAAAGGGGCACAAGGTATCATCAATTGCCTCCACTCCCTCTATTGCTAATGATTGTCTAGATGAGCACGATAGCGATAATGATGACATTGAAATTGTGCTTAAGTCTGTGAAAAACCTTGATATTCATAAGTTGAATTTGCTCTTAAAAGATATTGAAAAATTGGAGGAAGTGGTAGAACAAAAGGAAGCTACTCTCGAGGCTCAAGAGGATTTACTCATCCTTGAAAAGGAGAAAAATCGTGAGCTAGAGAAGAGCTTATCTTTTGAAAGAAAGAAAAATGAGGAATTGGTCAAGAATTTGAAATTGACTGAATCCGAAATGACTAGTCTTGAGATCACCTACGCTTCACTTAAAGAAGAACTTGCTCAGGCAAAGGATGCTTGCAAGGCTCTTGAGTTGAAGCTTGTTGATCTCAAGAATAGCCCTCCCATCTCGTCAATCATTGACTCCAATTCTTCACTACCTTCTACTAGCAATGGATGTGCTAGATGTTACGACGTTAATATTGATGCTTGTGCCATTAACATTGAGACTTTGCAAGTATTAGCTCATGAAAATGAGAAGCTCAAGGGAATACTTGAAGATGGACTTCAAAAGTCCTATAAGGCTAGCAAGGGATTAGAGGAGTTCCTCGGTAAGCGCCAAGGTAACCCCATGAAGCATGGGATTGGGTATGTTCCACCCAAGGTCAAAGGAAACCACATTGTGGTTGCCCCTTTGAACAAGCCCATTCACTTCGTTAAGGGGGAAGCAAATGCTAAGTATAAGGCTCAATCCACTTTCTTTGCTTCATTTGTGCTTAAGAGGACTAGCCTCGGTAGAGTAGTTGCTTGTCACATTGGGGTAAGCCCAAAAATTCTTCTTATGTGTGATCTATTTGGGTCCCAAAATCACTTGTCACTAACGTGCGTGGACCTAAACAAGTTTGAGTACCAAAGAGCAAAAACTAAATTTTATTTTGTAGGCCTACATCTCCGGTGGATCAAGTTGGATCTTGGATAGCGGATGTACACATCATATGACCGGAGAAAGGGCAATGTTTGCACATTTGGAAGCCAATGGATCAAATAGTGAGACCATCATTTTTGGCGATAATGGAAAAGGTGAAGTGGTAGGTTTAGGTAAGATTTTAATTACAAATGATTTCCATATAAACAATGTTTTACTTGTTGAATCACTAAGCTACAATTTATTGTCCGTTGCTTAATTATGTGAAGCAGGCTACAATTGTGTGTTTAGTGATAAGGGTGTGGATGTCATTAAGAGGGATGATAGTTCAATAGCTGTTAAGGGTCGTTTAAAGGGAAATCTCTATCTCATAGACTTCTCTACGGATAGAATCAACCTTGAAATGTGCCTAATGGCTAAATCTAGCATGGGTTGGCTATGGCATCGCCGGCTTGCCCATGTTGGTATGAGGAACCTTCACAAACTCATTAAAGGTAATCACATCCTTGGACTAACAAATGTTATCTTTGAGAAAGATAGGGTGTGTAGCGCGTGTCAAGCCGGGAAGCAATTTGGAGCTTCTCACCCCGCCAAGAATGTGATGACCACTTCAAGACCATTGGAGATACTTCACATGGATCTATTCGGCCCCGTCACCTACATAAGCATTGGAGGAAACAAGTATGGTTTAGTTATTGTAGATGATTTTTCTCGCTTTACTTGGGTGTTTTTCTTGCATGATAAAAGTGAAGCCCAAGGAAGCTTAAAGAAATTCATGAGAAGAGCTCAAAATGAATTTGAAGTAAAGATCAAGAGAATTCGGAGTGACAATGGCACCGAATTCAAGAACACCGGTGTAGAGAAGTATCTCGATGAAGAAAGTATCAAGCATGAATTCTCGGCTCCCTACTCCCCACAACAAAATGGGGTAGCCGAGAGGAAGAATCGTATCCTCATCGAGATGGCGTGCACAATGCTAGAGGAGTACAAGGTATCCAACATCTTCTGGGCGGAGGCCATCAACACCGCGTGCCATAGCTCCAACCGTCTATACCTCCACAAATTGTTGAAGAAGACGGCGTACGAGCTCCTCACCGGCAAGAAGCCAAATGTATCCTACTTTCGAGTTTTTGGAAGCAAATGCTATATCCTCAATAAGAAAGCTAAGTCTTCTAAATTTGCTCCTAAAGTAGATGAAGGTTTCTTACTTGGCTATAGATCAAATGCTTATGCATATCGAGTTTTCAACAACACCACCGGTGTGGTTGAAATCTCGCGTGATGTAACATTTGATGAAACTAATGGTTCTCAAGTAGAACAAGTTGATCGTACTATGATGGACAGGGAAGAACCGCCATGTGAGGCAATCAAGAGATTGGCAATTGGAGAAGTGAGACCTCTTGAGCAAGAAGAAGCCCCGAGCACTCCAACTCGAGATGCACCTTTGGATGATGCTCCATCTTCTTCTATGCAAGCTCAAGACGGTTCGAATACCACCCAAGACGATGAGGACCCAATTCAAAAGTCAAATGCAAAGGTTCCTCATCCAAGGGTTCATCAAAGCGTACAACGAGATCACCCCGTCGACAACATTCTTGGAAATATTAACAGGGGAGTGTCCACTAGATCTCGCGTTGCTAATTTTTGTGAATTTTACTCTTTTGTTTCTTCTCTTGAACCACTCAAGGTAGAAGAAGCACTCCAAGATCCGGATTGGGTGATGGCTATGCAAGAAGAGCTAAACAACTTTGAGCGAAATCAAGTGTGGAAGCTTGTCGAAAGACCCAAGCAAAACGTGATTAGAACCAAATGGGTGTTTCAGAACAAGCAAGATGAAAATGGAGTCGTGACTAGGAACAAAGCTCGGTTGGTCGCTCAAGGGTACACACAAATCGAAGGTTTAGATTTCGATGAAACTTATGCTCCAGTAGCTAGGCTTGAATCTATTAGAATATTACTTACCTTTGCTACTCACACTGATTTTAAGTTGTATCAAACAGACGTTGTCGGTGTACGTTACACCAGGGTACCCTCTTCGCCACACAAAAGTATGTGTGGCCCACTTGGCAACCTAGCAGGCGGGTGGGTGAATACACCCCGTATATCAGGTGTTAGTCCATGTGGCGTGCGGGTGAGTAGGTGGGCAACCACGCCCTGCTCGCTCGGCGCCCAGCCCACGTGGCGGCCTAGCGGGCAGGTGGGCGAGCACGCCCAGCCCGTCGGGTGCCGGTCCACATGGCGTCGCGTCGCGGCGGTGGGAGACCACGCCGCCGCTTTGGCACCCCACCCGTGGCGCCTGGCGGGCAAGTGGGCGAGCACGCCGCCTGCTGGTGCCGGTCCACATGGCATGCGGGGAGCGGTGGGCGACCACGCCGCCGCCCGGCGCCCAACCCACGTGGCGGCTGGGCCGGCGGTGGGCAAGCACGCCTACACGGCCGGTCTTGGTCCACGTGGCATCTGGGCGGCGGTGGGCGACCACGCCCGCCGCCCACCGCCATGCAAAAAGGTGGGATAAGGTGGCTTCGTCCCGAAGCCTCTTCCCCCGTCGTACCATGTCAGAGACAGGTCTACGGTGTCAGGCCCATCAATTCCAAGGAATTCTTCTACACGCCCATTCCTTTGACGCCTCATACCAACCCGTCACAGAGGGGTCACATCGCGGAAGAACCGGATGAAACCATGCGCTGGCATTAATTAAGGCTGGAGGAACGGGACAACGCATAGAGGCGTAATAAATGCATGTAAGATAAGCATGATGACATCCCCCTCTCTATCCGACCCGTGTCAACCCAATGTATATAAAGGCATTCTAGGGCACCGGAGAGGGGAGACGGAGGGACGGAGAAAAAGAGGTAGGAAAAGAGTCTAAGGAAGGACTAGTGATCTCAGAAGCTCAGAGCGAAGCTTACGATCTGTAATCCAAGATCGAGGCGGGACGTATGGTCATTACCCTTAGTAAGGGGCCTGAACACAGGTAAAAATCCTCGTGTCCATGAGCTTTGAGGGTTCCTAAATCTATTAGTGTGAGAGAAATTAGGGTTCCTATTGACTAGGGTTTGCCAATCGCGAAGACACCCCCCTACTGAACCAAACCCAGCCTGTAGATCTGGGCCTGTCTGGTGGAATACGTCGACAAGGGCGCGCCAGGTAGGGGTCAGTGGTTGGCTTTCTGGCCATCTCTCCGGTGGGTTCCGGGGCTTTTTCTTTAAGCTCGTACATTTGAAGATGAAGGGTTCGCAACATCGACAAGGGGCGGAGTTGAACCCTACTCGGGGTGCGTCCCAGCACTCCCGCTGGTTGCAAGATAATCTTACTCCGCCTCCGCAGGGTGGCGGCGATGCTCTCGTGGTGGCGGCGGAGCATCCGGTGCGACGCCGGCTGGCCATGGAAGCGGCCACCCTGGCTCAGAATCTACATGCAGCCCATCTCCTCTTAGACCACCCTCCGGTGGAACTTGCAGGAGACTCCCCGGCCACTTCGTGGCTGCGAGACCTTGCCGGCCTCGTGGGTGCGGCCCAACTTCGGGTAGAGGCCCTCGGCCGGCCGAGTACCGGTGGTACTCCACCACCCAGGATGCGTGCCGAGGGCACGCAAGGATCAAGCCGTCCTAGTGGCAGACGCCCTGGCCAGGTGGGCCAGGGCCAGGAAAGAGGCGCGCGACGCGTTGGTCCCGGTTCTGAAAGGAACCATGGGGACCTAAGGAGTCATCTTGATGACACCCGCCGGCGGAGCGGCGACCTTCGCGGTCATTTGCCGCACCATCCGGCCAGGGAGCAGGGCCGCGGTAAGCGGATAGCTTCTGATGATGAGAGTCCCCCTCGTGGCTCTCGTTTTTAGTCAAAGGAGGATGCTTATTCCTCTGATTCAGTGGGGACCCCGTTCCTCGCTCTCCAGGTCGAGCTCCTGGAGGGACGCTGGGCTCCATTTATGGCGTTGGGTGCCAGGCGTTCTCTCGGCGGTTGCGCCGCGTGGCGTGGCCTGACAGATTTCACCCGGCGTCCATAGAAAATTACGACGGCACCACCAATCCGGAGGAGTTTTTGCAAATCTACACCACGGTGGTGCGAGCGGCCGGTGGATCCGGAAAGGTTATGGCCAATTATTTTCCAACGGCCTTGATGGGCTCCGCCCGTTCTTGGTTGTTGAACCTTCCGCGAGGGTCGGTGCACTCGTGGGAGGAACTATGCAGCCTTTCCGTCGCCAATTTCTAGGGCTCCTTCACGCAACCGGGCGTGGAGGATGATCTTCATGCCCTGGAACAGCAAAAAGGGGAGTCGTTGCGTGATTTTATTCGACGGTTCTGCCACTGCCGCAACACGATCCTCATATCTCGGAGCAATCAGTCGTCATCGCCTTCCGAAGAGGCGTCCGCGACCGCAAGATGAAGGAGAAGATGGCTACCCGTACCATCAACACCACCTTCGAGCTTTTTTCCCTCGCACATAAGTGTGCGCGGGCTGCGGAGGCAAGAGGGCCAGGGTCTGGTCCCCAGGGTGGCCGAGGAAAAGATGAAGCCGGGACCTCGAAAGGTTCCAGCCCGCCAAGCAAGAAGACGCGGAAGCGTGAGGCAGGAGAGACCAGGCGGGTCTTGGCCGCCGAACGCGACCGCGATGATTCTGGGTAGCCGAAGCATGACCGCTGTGATCGACGTGGCAACCGCCGTGACCGACGTGATGACCACCGCGGTCGTGGGAACGACCGTCGCGGGCGGAAGGAAAGAGGGCCTTGGTGCCCAATTCATCGAACCGACACCCATGACCTGGACAGTTGTCAGGTCGTGGATCGAATGGTGGAGTGGCGGATCAAGGAGCATCGCCCTCGCGACGATGATCAAGATGAAGACCCCGCCCCGCAGGCTTTCCAGCAGGCGGATCACACCGTGGCGTATATCTATGGTGGTTCGTCCGCCCTTCGCTCGAACACCGCTTGCAAGAGGTTGAAGAGGGAAGTATGCTCCACGGGATCAGGCTCAGGGGCACGTCAGATGCTGAAATGGTCGGAGGAGATGATCATCTTCAGTCAGGATGACCACCCTGAGGGCGTCACCGGCCTAGGGCATCTCCCGATCGTGGTGTCACCCACGATCCGGAATGTCCGGCTGGGTTGTGTGCTAGTGGACGGAGGGATCTGAATCCAACGTTGCCTTTCTTTGGAATAGCCCCGGGGGTTAGTGCGATTCTCGTGGGCCAGGTGCGTCTCCCCGTCACTTTTGGAGAGAGGGATAATTATCGCACCGAGCTGGTGGACTTCGAAGTCACTGACTTTGATCTCCCCTACAATGCCTTACTTGGCCGACCGACATTGGCCAAGTTCATGGCGGCGACCCACTATGCCTATATGTTGGTGAAGATGCCAGGGCCTGCTGGCCCCATAACCATCCGGGTGTGCTGCCACAAGTTCGCGCTCGATATGATCGGCGCCACCTGTGCCGGGCGTGCTGATGCCGCCTGCTCGGGAGCCCCTCAGGCCCAGACCCACGCCTCGCCTGGCTCTGCCGGTGAGGTTAAGGTGGTCGCCCTGAGCGAGGGCTAGCCCCAAAAAACTGTCAACATTGGCGCCAACCTCAGCGCCAAATAGGAAGACGCGCTCGTCAACTTCCTCTGGTCTAACTGCGACGTGTTTGCCTGGCAACCGTCTGACATGACTGGGGTCCCCAGGGAGGTGTTCGAGCACCGATTGGCTACGCTCCCCGAAGTGCGCCCGGTTCGGCAGAAGATCCGGCGGCAAGCTCCGGAGCGGCAAGATGACATTCGGCAGGAGGTGGAGAAACTATTGAGCGCAGGAATCATCAGGGAAGTCACTCACCCCGAGTGGCTTGCCAACCCTGTGCTCGTTAAGAAATCCAACGGGAGGTGGCGAATGTGTGTCGACTTCACCGACCTCAATAAGTCCTGCCCGAAGGATCCTTATCCCTTGCCGCGAGTTGACCTCATTGTTGACTCTACGGCAGGTTGTGAGCTGTTGTGCTTTCTGGATGCGTACTCCGGATACCATCAGATTAGCATGGCGGTGGAGGATGAAGAGAAAACTGCTTTTGTAACCCCTATGGGTGTTTATTGTTATGTTAGAATGGCCTTTGGTTTAAAGAATGCTGGTTCTACTTACCAACGTGCCATGCACATTACTTTTCGTCCACAGATAGGACGTAACCTTGAGGTGTATGTTGATGATCTGGTCGTGAAGGTTAAAAAGGGTGAAGAGTTGATTCAAGACCTGGAGGAAACCTTCGCCAACCTTCGGAAGAATTGCCTGAAGCTGAATCCTGAAAAGTGCGTGTTTGGCGTTCCCTTCGGCAAGCTGTTGGGGTTCCTGGTATCCAACCGAGGCATCGAAGTCAATCTGGATAAATTAGAGGCAATTGAGCACATGAAGCCGCTAGCACGGCTCAAGCAAGTCCAATGCTTGGCCGGTCGTCTGGCTTCCCTGGGACGGTTCATCACCCGACTGGGAGAAAGAAGTTTGCCCTTGTTTAAACTGTTGAAGAAAACTAATCATTTTGAGTGGACTGATGAAGCTCAAAGAGCATTTGAAGATTTGAAGTGGTACCTTACCTCTCCTCCAGTATTGGTCTCCCCTATACAAGGTGAACCATTGTTTTTATACATTGCTGCTACCCCTGAAGTGGTGAGTGCCGTACTGGTGGCAGAGAGGGAGGGTGTCCAAAAGCCAGTCTATTAAGTCAGTAAGGTGTTGCATGAAGCAGAAACTCGGTACCCTCAAGCACAGAAAATGTTGTATGCAGTCCTAGTGGCATCCAGGAAGTTGTGGCATTACTTCCAGGGACGAGAAGTTACCGTGGTCACGGCCTACCCACTGCGAGAAATCCTCTACAACCGTGAAGCAGAAGGCCGCATTGCCAAATGGTCAGTGGAACTGGGAGAGTTCAACCTCAAGTTTGTCCCCCGCACTGCCATCAAGAGTCAAAAGTTGACGGAGTTTGTTGCCGAGTGGACTCCCGCCACTCCTGAAGCGGAAGAAACCACCGCGCCGCCTCCCTGGACCTTGTTCTTCGATGGCTCATTCAGATTGGAGGGCGCGGGGGCTGGTGTTGTCCTAGTCTCTCCGACTGGTGACATTCTCCAGTATGTGGTTCCTCTCGATTTCAAAGCTACTAACAACATCGCCGAATATGAAGGCCTGCTGGCAGGGTTACGCATTGCTTCGGCGCTGGGCATCCGGCGTCTCCAAGTCAAGGGCGACTCCCTGCTGGTCATTAACCAAGCGAGGAAGGAATTTCAATGCTCAGACTCCACCATGGCGGCGTACTTGGTGGAGGTCAGGAAGATGGAGCATCGCTTTGAAGGATTGGGATATGTCCATATCCGAGGCGTGATAATCACCTTGCGGATGGGCTCTCGCAGCTTGCATCCTCAAGGGCTTCAATTTCGGTCGGAGTCTTTGAAGAAAGACTATCGCGACCGTCCATCACAGCCCACGATTCAGGTGGGGATGATGGTGTCGCTATCGCTGCCCCCAATTTAGGTGGGGATGATGGTATGGCCGTCGCGGCCTCCGACCCAGGTGGGGAGGGCAGCACTGCTGTCACAGCCTCCAGTTCAGGGAGGGAAGGCAGCGCGCCTGCTTCCGCCCCCAAGTCCGAGAGGGAAGGCGGCGGTGCTACCAATGCAGCACCAGGGGAAACGCTTGGCCCAGCGGAGTACCCGGGCGAACACCGAGTGCTCGCCAAGCTTGGCCGGGAAGGTCAGTGGATGGATCCGATCCTAGCCTTCCTGCGAGACCAAGTGGTCCCCGACGATGATGCCTCAGCTGAGAAGATAGCACGTAAGGCCAAGTGCTATACTCTGGTGGGTTGGGACCTATACCGCCGGAGCAGAAATGGGATTCTACCGAAGTGCATCACTCGGGAAGAGGGGAGCGCCCTGCTCTCTGATATCCATGGGCGTGCAAAGGGAGCCATATGTCAAATTAACGCTGGTCGGCAAAGCATTTCGCCAAGGATTTTATTGGCCTACTGCCCTCCAGGATGCTTTCGAGCTGGTGAAGAAATGCGAAGCTTGTCAGTTCTTCGCCAGGCAAATCCACCGACCGGCCCAAGCCCAGCAAACCATCCCGCTCTCTTGGCCATTCACGGTGCTGGATATCCTGGGTCCGATCCCGTGGGCCACAGGGGGCTTCACCGACCTCTTCGTCGCTATCGACAAATTCACCAAGTGGGTTGAAGCTGAGGCAGTACGTGTCATTACAGCTTCCGCTGCTGTCAAATTCATGCATGGGATCTTCACCCGTTTTGGAGTCGCCAACCGCATCATCACCAACAATGGAACTCAATTCACCAGTGCGGCATTTCTGAAGTTTTGTGATGAAATGGGCACCAAAGTATGCTTTGCTTCGGTGGCCCACCCCAAAAGCAATGGTCAAGCAAAGCGTGCTAATGCATTGGTGTTGAAGGGTCTCAAGACAAGGGCGTTTGATCGACTCCATAAGCGAAGCGCGTTGGATCGGAAGAGCTTCCTACTCTTGTGGTCACCGTACCACGCCCGGTCAGACTCTTCGTGAAACACCCTTCTTCACGGTGTACGGGCGATTTGTTCTCCCCTCTGAACTGTCGTTCGATTCTCCGCGCGTCTCGATTTTCAATGAAGAAGGCCATGAAGATCTTCGGCAAGAAGAAGTTAACCTCTTGGAGGAGGTTCGTGACTGGGCCACCCTTCGCGCCGCCCGGTACCAGCAAAGCCTCAGGCAATACCATGCCACGGGGTCTCGAGAGGACAACGGCGATGGGCGACTGGTCTTGTCTGAATTGAGACGATATCGGGTTGCATAATTCGCCTCCCGGTGGGAGGGCCCCTTTAAGGTGGTCTCAGTATCTCGACCCGGAGTGGTTCAGTTGGCCACTAAGGACGACCAGGAGTTGGCGAATTCCTATAATGTGGAGTTGTTACGAAAGTTCTATCCGTAAAAAACTGTAAGTATCCAGTGATTCGCTTTGATCAGCCTTGGGGTGAGGCTATCCCCCAGCTGATCAGCGGCCACTGGCTGTTGATAATGTTATTATCTTGAGGGTTTTCTGCCTTGTCATTATTACCCTCTTTTGTGTCCTACGGGACAGTCTGCTGCATGGATGCTATTGGTTCCAAGTCTTTGGCAATTCCTTGTCAAATCCGTGATGACACCCGGCGTCTGTGTCGGTTAAGGACGGGCAACTAGAAAGTGGATTTGGCACGGTGCTGAAATGCTGTTCATACACCTCGGGTTGGCTATCAGAAGCACCGTTGGTCGTCACCACAAGCGCCGTTGGCCTAATATCCCTCCTGGAAGCTCGCTGCCTTACCGCACATTGCCGTGGGTCATTTTTCGGAGAAACGGCAAGGACATGAAGGTCAAAATGGGTGAACCAATATTCTCCCATGCACAGATTTGTATTGTCAGGATCTATATTTTATGTGCCCTGCATGATATCCATTTGCCTTTGCAATAGCTGTATATGTGCATAGGCCAAACCTTAAAGCCTTGGCTCGTTTCAAAAAGAAAAATCTAATAATGCATAAAGGCTCATTTGGTGCCCAATACCGGGGCTGGTCGCTTGGCTCAGCCGGTCACCCAAGGCAAATTTGGTCGCTTCAGAGATCAGTGTCGCCAAGCTCAGTGGTCACCAGCCTTTGGGGCTGGTCGCTAAAGCTTATTTGGCCGCCCATACTGAGGCTGGTCGCTCAAGCTCAAGCTGGTCACCCAGCACCGGGGGGTCGATCGCCCATTGATATATAAGCCAGATAAGTGTCTTATATAACACTTATGATCGTTTTCTTATATATACGCTAAAGATAAGTCAAATTATGCGTGGTTATCCTGGGTACTAAAAACCCGATGGCTCCTTGGCGATAAAAAGAAGGTATCCAGTGTTGGCATCTAGTAGACCAAGTGACTGGAGCGTGAGTTTAGCACGGTACTCAAACGCGGCTCGTACACCTCGGGTTGGCTCTCAGAAGCACCGCTGGTTGTCACCGTTGAGTGCCACTGGCCCAAGACCACTCCTGGGAATTTGCCATCTACTGCTCCACACTGGAGTACAATTCTAAGAAACCGCAAGGATCTAAGTTCCGAAAGGGTTTAGGCCAATGACAACTATGCATAAAAACTTGACGACAAAACTATTCTGTGTCTAAGCACAGATTGTTGAAGTTCAAGAACCATTTTACCTAAGTTTTGTGCGGCTTGTTTGGATTGAAATTATGCTTGTGGCTAGCTGCATGCAACCCTTACAGGAAATCTGGAGTGTCACCCCGGACTTAAAGATTTGATTGGCATTTTGGCTGAGTGCCAAACTGATTGCCCAGCAGCCCTAACATGCAATATCAAGCAAACATAGTGGACAAGCATGCAGGTAAAGCAAACAAAAAACATCCATTACGCTAAGAGTTTTGCGACATGTTTATACAGACAGGGAGCAGATCAACACAAGAAAACATCAACAAACAAAAACAAAAGAAGTGAAGTGGCGGCTCAGCCCTTCACTCATCGCCAATGTCGAGGTCGCCGGCGCCTTCCTCCTCCACTAGCGGAGTCGAGACATCCATGACCGGCTGCTCCACTTGTAGCAGTCCGGCCACGTGCTCAGCGGCCGTGCTCACATGCGCCTGCGACTGCGCGTCGTCCCCCTCAATGCCGGCCTCCATTGCCGCCATTGGATCCAAGGAAGCGTCGCGGCTGGCCTAGCACGCCAGCACGTAGGTTGCGGTCATCACCGCAACCTCTTGCCCCTCTCCAGCGAAGCGAGCGGCTAGAGCTGTTGTAACATCCCAAAATTTCATTTCAAAAATAGGATAAAAAATATTTTAAATTATTATTTTATTGGTTGTCTCAAGTTATTTGTCTCCTCTTTATTTTCTGGATTTCTCTAGAGTTCAAAAGAAAAGGACTTTTGCCTATTTTTAGAAAAACTTAAAACTATTTCCTTAAAAAAAATAAAAACCCTATTTAAGTTGGAATTAATTTTAAAAAAATATTTCACAAGGAACATCGGAGAATTTTCCCATTATTTGTTAAAATCCTGATTTCAAAACCTTTCCAAAAGTCTCATTAATTAAAAAAATATAATTTGGAGACAAAATAAAAGATTTGGTTTTGCTAAAACTATCTTAATTAATATATGTAAACCTAAGGGAATTTCTGTGAAATTTCCTACAATTATCAAATTATATATTTTCTAAAGCCTTCCAAAGCTTTAATAAAATAAAAATATATGTTGATATAAAAATAAAATATTTGGTGGTACAAAAATATTTTAGTTGATCTCAAAATGTCCTAATTAAACTCCCTAAATTTTATTAGAATTTTTGGGGTTGTTTTAGTATTTTCTAAATTGAAAAGATATTAAAAACAATATAAAAGTATTTATTGTACATGAATAAAATTATTATTTTATATAATAATATTTTATTTGTGTTACTAAGGCTGTGGGTGACGTTCTAAATTTTTTTTCGGAATTTTTAACGGCTTTTTGTCATTTATTTCGATTTTTCTTGAACGGTTATTGATTTTCGGAATTAAATAAACAGTAATGCTATAGTAACGCCGGCGGTTTCCAGTCAGTTTCCAGTCATAACTCCGGCGAGCGTTTCCTGATGATCCGCTGGTCGGATTGCCCTATATATTGGAGCATAGATTCTCACGTGCGTTCTCCTTACAACCCGACTGGAATTTTTCCCATCGGAGTTCTGGATCTCCCTGCGTGAGCCATTCTTTTCAACTCCGGCGAAAACTTCGGCGAGCTTTCCTGGTCACTCCCGAACTTATTTTGATCTGAACTTTTTACCAGAGCTTCCTCTTATTGTCCTCTACCTCCAGTAAAACCAGATTTTGAAAATATCTACCGGAGCACCTTCGGCCACCGATTTCTTTCCCAACTCCGGCGAGCTTTTCCCGTTGATCTATTGGTCCTCTATAGCTGAAACTTGAACCCTAAACGTGTCTCCACATGCCCCACATCATACTCAAAATCAGCTTCAGAATCACAACGGATCTCCCTCGGCAAGCCTTCTTCCCCAACTCCGGTAAGAACTTTGGCGAGCTCTACCGGGCGCTCCCGAACTCCGTTCATCCTCAAATTTCTTGTGGAGTAACCCCATGATGTTTGCAATACCCCCGTGAAACAGTTTTAGAAGATTCCAAACAGAGCAGCCGCGCCGCCGCATCGCCCCGAGCGCCGCCCCCACGTCGGTCTGTTTTGGCGTCGCGTTCTCCATCAACTCATCGACTCTTTTCAAGATCTGTCTACGTCACGTTGTGTCTCATGGTACCCTCTGTCTACCATCCAAATTTGGTACAATTTCATCCACTGGATCAAAAGTTATGGCCGCCCAAACATCAAATATTGCCGGAGCCCGTTCTCCCTCGTTTTTGCGAGTTTGGCCGTGCAATTTTTATGGTAGACTCCTCTTGATGTCCCCTACATGGTGCTGACCCTAACCCACAGTTTTGACCTCGTGATTTTGCGCAAAAATTCTTTTCTCCGATCAGACTGCGTTGCAAACAGCAGAAAACTTCGTCGCGCGTTCCCCGTTGATCCAGAAGGTTAAACTCAGATCCGTTCTCGTCACTTTGTGCAAAATAATCCCAGATAACTCTCTGTAAAATTTGGTTAGGTTTCGTGTAGTACTTTAATAGTTATGGCAATTTGATCTATTAGCTCCGAGAGCCGTTAATCGGCAGTTTATGATTAATCCGGTGGGTCATCGCCAAATCCGCCTATACCGTTGAGTTCGTATCGCCGCGTTCTACACCGTGCTCACCCTATCTTTGCTATTCCACTGTCCAAAAATTTTAATATTCATTTCGCCGTCGGTTTCGTCGCCGCAGTGCATCGCCTTTTGTCGCTAAACATCCTAGTTCGCTTTGGCCGAGTCCTCCCATCCAGTGGGTCGTTACCCTACTGTTTTGGCCATCCTTCAAGTTCATTTGGTCTCCATTTGCCGTCAAAGCCTTAATCTAAACCTACCCGTCATCGCTTCGCCTCCGCCGTTAACGTTTCGCCGTTAGCGTTTCATCGTTAACGTTTCATCGTTAACATTCCATCGTTAACGTTTCGTCGTTAACATTTCGCCGTTAACGTTCCGTCGTATCGTTAACGTTTCGCCGTTAACGTTCCATCGTTAACGTTCCGCTGTTAACGTTTCGCCGTTAACGTTCCATCGTTAACGTTCCATCGTTAATGTTCCGCCGTTAACGTTTCGCCGTTAACGTTCCATCGTTAACGTTTTGCCATTAATGTTTCATCATTAACGTTCTGTCGTTAACGTCCCGTTGTTAACGCTTTGCTCTCATTGTATCGTTGTCATCGCATAGGTGCATGCAAGTGAAAGCCCTAGTGCGATGTCATCACCTTTTCTATCGCTTTATTGTGATCTAGCTCATCACGTTGAGTTCAACCTTGTATTCCTGTCATCACCGTCTCGTCGTCGTCGAGTCCTGTTTCCGATGTAAGACTAACCTCCGGACCGAACCGGAGTGGATGTTGATCCCATTCGTCCTTGTCTTATCCCTGAAAATCTAATCTGCCATTAACCCAGAATTCATTCATGGACTTGGTCGCTAGACCATTGGCCATATGTCATATCCTTGTACCCATATCTAATCTATCAGTCCATCTGTCCTTGTTTGACTGTGTATCCACTTAGTCAACAAGAGTCAACTTTGAGCATCAGTTTAGTTCATCGTGAACTAACATATCTTCGTGGACCCGGTCTATAGATCGAGAGTCCATATGACATCGGCTATCCAACCAAGATAATATTCTTCGAAATACTATTCCTTCTTTCCCAGTTATTAATCTTTCTCTTCGGTGTATTTTCCGAAAGCCGTTCTCTTTTGTCTAACCTCCGACCTAATCCATTCAAGTTCCTAATTTCATCTAAGCCGTTGTGCCCAATGCTATTCGTTCTTAATTTGGAGTTTACTTGATTTGCTTTTTAAGTTTTGTTGTATTTATGTTTGTTTATCGTTAGACACGTTGTAATACTGCAAATCTTCTTTGCCTCGGTTTTTCGCCAGATTGGTTTTCCTCCTTTTTAATTCAAGGTTCAGCCGTCGTGCGGTTCTTAATTGTATCAAAGGTTTTGGGTTTTTCTGTGAAATCTTATCGGAATGGTTGTTTTCTCCGAGCCGTATAGTTTTACGGCAAGATTGTTTATCCTGTCATCTGTCATTTCACGCCAAGGAGTTAAATTAATTGGTTCGCTTAAGGGTTTAAAGTTGGATTTTTGGCTACTTGGAGGGTCTTTATTTATTTCCTCCTAATTTCTCTCTCCCTCTTCCTGTTTTGTGGCTGAGAATGACTTTGGGGGGCTTCTTTCCCAACCTGACCGATTTTCCCCTCGCCGAACTCCCTGGCGCTCCCACCCTGGCGATGGCTCTCCCTGGCGCTCCCACCCTGGCGATGGCTCTCCCTGGCCTTCCTCTCCCTAGCGACCACTTCCCCTGCGCCCGGCGCCTTGCCGGTGCTCTCCCCTGCGCCCTCCCCAGGCCGGCATCGCCTTCCCCTATGGCTTGGCGTTCCCCTACAAGCAAGCAAGAAGAGTCAAGCTCTGCAAAGATCCGGAGCAAAGATCACCAAAGCTCCATCACCGATGCCTGCGACATCCTGAGCAAAGAAGACCTCCCCTTGGCCTTCTTCCTCATTTAAGAGAGGCAAGGTATTGTTCTTGGAGGATTTGTTGCATGGTTGGTATTTGATTTCTAGTGTGCACGCCAGGTGCTTGATGAAATGTTTAACTAGGGTTCTTGTTTTGAATGCTATTAGTTGAGTGGATCCTGGATCCTAGAAATGTGTATGATATTTGCTCGATTTCATGGGTGAGGCATGTGACTTTGCTTGAATTAGTGTTTGTCCATTCTCCGATTTGCTCTCAGAAGTAAACTACAGTTGCATATTAGAATGTTCTGTGTGCATCTACTGATTGGCATGATTGATTTTTACAATGCACAAGATGCTCCTTATGTATTAGAATTGCTGAGCTGCTAAATAGCAATTAAGTATAAAGAGCATATCGATATCATTTTCTAGTCATTATTTGATATCTCTGCTTGGTGCCTGGTTATTCTGAATTTGGGCAAGAAGGAAATCATTGCACTGCCAAATGTTTAGAGAGAAATTTATGCATGATCGTTGTCTTATATATGTATGTTCTTGCTTATATCATAGAGTGCATTTAAGTTACTGATTTGCAAGCATTGGCCAAAAGATCTCTATTTTAAAGACATTGAGCAATGGTTTAGTGATGCATTGGGATTATAATTATTGTGACTACGGTATTTGTAGCTCAGGGCTTTCTTGAGTGATACTTTTCCCTCTAGAGAGTAGTATGCATATATATATACATGATTGGTTAGGTTCGTTTTGTATGCACTACCATTGTCAGTTTTCATGGCAAAGCATTTGACTGAAGGTAGTTAGCTAAATTATCAGATGCATTATATATATCTATATATATATGTAGGGTTTTGGACCACACTATGAAGGCAATGCTGATGACCTCAAATGTACTATGCCATGTTTTAATCGCTACACTGTCTATTTGGTATACATGCAAGTGATGAGTGCATACTACTGAGTTTCATACTTAAGATGACTGAGTTTCATTTGAGCTTATTGAAAGTCGACCATGTGTATTGAGTTGTTAATCGATTTAGGTGGTTTGTTGTCTTAAGTTATATCGTGTGTATGTGTTCTAAATTCAGGCTTTCTTTAATCCCGGGAAGTCATGCGAACGCTAAGATTCCAAATGCCACTCCATTTCCGTCGGTAAAAGGCAAGTGCAACCCCTAGAGTGTTATTAGGGTATTAAATGCTTTGTTTGTGATAGGATTATGAAACTTCTAATGATGTGGTTATGTTTAATAGTATATCTAGAAGTTGTTTTTAGTATGGTGATGAAGATGGATGAATGTTAGCAAAATGGTAAGTAAGTTATTCAATTCCCATTTATGGCATTTCATTATGAACTTTATGAATGAGTATGGTTATGTTGATGTAAGTAACAAAATGATGAATGTGATTAAATGATAATGTGTGTGTTTATATTCGGGTTGGCTGTGCTTATAAACATGTGTATGACCAATGTGGAGTTGAAATAGGATGAAACGGGTAGATCATTCATGTCATTTGCACTTTTGCGCATTCATTACAGAAGAGGCGACCCATGTTGATGTGGGCCTCTGTACTCACACGTAGTGAGTACAAAAGTCCTACCTCGTAGTCCCATCCACGGATGGGAGCGAGTCAGTAAGAGTAGGCCCCGCCACAGGATGGTTGGGATTGAGGGTGCACACCGACGGGTGTGCACTCAGCTATACCGGTATACGCTATGATAATGTGCATTATGAGCATGCATGGTGCATTCAATTTATGATTTTTGAGAAAAAAGGATGAGAGCATGAAAGCATTGCATTGTGTGTTGCAATTGGTAAATGTTAATTGATGAGAATGGAAATGACTGGTTGAGTATTGAGTCGTGGACTCATCCTGAAATGATTGTTGAGGCATGAGTAAGGTTTATTTATGTTTCCGAGTTGGATGTGGTAAGTAGGGTTAGTTTCTGCTTCTTTAACTGGAAAGTTTCAATTAAGTAAGGGTTATAGCAAATGGTGGAGTAATCGTGTTCTTACATTTTGAAGTTATATGAATTTAAATTGCTCCTTTTATTTAAGGATGTCAAGTAAAGGAACTATTATTGTATGTCTTGAAGTCGTTGTATTCCAATCGAATTCATTACTTTATGTTTGATTGCACTTTGCTGAGTCTTGGACTCACGCTTGTTGTTTCTTGTTTTAGGTACTTGAAGTTGGCTCGTCGGGTTGGGAGTAGCAACACGTGCACTACTTCAGTCTCCAATAATCTGTTTAATCAATTCGTTAAGTTTGGATGTAATTAATGCGGTTGTAATGTGTTGTCCGTCGTGGTGGTGTTTATTAAATGTGTTGGATGTGCGATTGATTAGCTAAGGACCTGCTAGAATGATATTATGATTGCTATTGTTCTTTTGTCTGCTGAGTGGATGTCCATAGTTTTAGAGGAGGTGCTGTCGAAATTTTTGGTGAAATCAGGAGTTAGTAGCATTCTGGACTCTGTGGGAAGTCGGGGTGTTACAGTTGGTATCAGAGCGGGCTTCAGGTCCGTGGTGTTTGAATATAGTGAGTAATTCTAGAATGAATTAAAATTTTCTTTGTGTGAAGGTAGAAACACGGTTTAGGTTGAACTGTTAAATGTGGCCCTAGGGCAATAACCATAAAATTTGATGTAGAATGGTTAAATAATTTAAAACTTGACACACTCTGATGCACTGTAGGAAAGGGATGGGTTATCGTTGCGTTGTGCGACAATGCTTATTTTGTGATTGGTGCTATGTTGATGCATGATGTTATGTTATATGTTAGTCTTGCTGAGGCTTGATAAGCTTATTATTGCTAAGTTTATGAAGTTATCAGTTTGACTAGTGGATCTTTGGAATTTACAGATCGAGGAGTTTGGGTCTGTTGGGACTCTTTGTGCCGAAGGGTTCGGCCTTGTCGTGTGGCTGTGGTTGTTGGTGCGGCAGTTAGGGCTAGCACCGAAGGAAAGCTCTTGTGTTTCTGTCATAAATCGGAGAGTTGATGGAGTGCGTATGTGAATTTTGTCTTCCTTGGTCTTCTTGGATTTAAGATAAAGAAGAGAGATTTGTGTTGTACCTTTTTGGTTGCTTTGCGGAGAAAGTAATGGTTTCCTTCCGGTGTTGAACCTTCTTCCAGTTTAAAAGGAGTTATTGAGTTTTGTGAAAACTTAGGCCGTGCGAACTCAAGATTTGGTGCTTTAAAGGAAAGGTGTTATTTGATCGACCCGCTTTTACTTCTCGTGGATTTAGTTGTACAACTCCTTTCTTTCGTGGAATTTTGGGAGTTTGATGATGATTTGAGGATTTGTTGAATGACCGAGATTGAGTCCGTCATTCTCTAACTTTTTGAGAGTTGAGCTACCTTGGAAATTTCGGTTGGGTTTTTCCGAAAGGAAAGTCGGCAATCGAGTATATTGTGGGTTGGTTGAAGATCTCCTGTAGCAGATTAGTAGAACGATTGGGTGGTTAGGGTTGTTGACCCTAAATTGATAGAGGGCAAGGATTATAGGGTTGGTTATAGTGATCCACGGCTATAGTGGAGGGTTGGTAATGGTGTGTCTTGTGAAAGGCTAGTAGTGGTTATGATGTAGAAGAAATAACAAGTTGGGTTGGAACTTGTTTAAATAAGTTGATGGGATTGCTTTGACTAGAGGTGTCCTCGATTAACTCTAAATGGGTTGATTAATGTTAAGCTTTTACGAGGTGACGATAAAATGACCTAGAATGGAATTGGAGTTAAAATGCGAAGAATCATTAGATGGAGTATGTGGGGGCTTGGTTTGCTGCTAGCAATGGATGGTCTTATAGCCATTTTGGACGATTTATATCTCAAGGAGATATTGTTTATTGAGGGAGACTTAAATGGTTTGATCTAGTGGTTGATCGTTTTGCTAACAAATCGGAAGTATGGATGGCAGACGTTAAACCTATTGAAATTGCTTTGAAAAGGGAAAACTTGAATGTAGCTTATGAAGTGGACTTTGATTTGGTAGGTTGATTATGGTTGAAGTTATAGCTTACTTTTCATGATGAGTACCATGGGGAAGAATTGGTTAATGTTGGTGGTAACCTGTCCGAGGGTGATGTATTTAGGTGAAAGGTTAGATTTATGATTAAAATCTACGGAATTGGATTGTCAGTGTAATCTGTTGGGTGTATGCCTTTGTTAAGGCGTTCTGTTGGTGTGCGATGGAGAATTTCTAGAATCATTGCATTTCACCAAGTTGCGAAGTTAGTGGATGAATGAAGATGAGGAAGAAAGAATGCTTAATCATGAATTGATGTGATGGTAGTTTGTGGATTTACTAAATGAAGGAAATAAATAGAGGTATGGAAAATGTTGGAAGTTCTTGAATGGGAATGATCTTTGGGAATGGTCTAAAAGATGAAATCTTTAGTTGTTGTTAAAAGTGGTTTTTGGTTAGAAAACGAAAAATTTTCCCTCTCTTTGGAGGCCAGTGTTGGTTGTGAGTGAAGAGATTTGGGTCCCAGAACAGGGTTTCTTTTTCGAGTTGTGTGGTTTGGGGCAAAAGTTATGGGATGTGTTGTTTCTTATTCGAATTTTTCTTTGGTGTGAGGTGGTACACCATGGATCTTAAGGTGATGAAAATGAATTTTTGTTGTTAAGGAGAATTCAGCTTTCTTTGGTTTTGTGGTCGCTTCTGAAAAGAATTGTGCGGTGTTTCTCGTCTAAGCTGAAATTCCCTTTCTCTTAAGAAAAAGGATGGTGGTTGTGTGTATAGATGTTGGATTCGAAGATCGATTTTCAGTTTCCGAAATGTTGTTGGGGTTAGTATGAGATGTTTTGCTATGGTAAAAGCGAACTGATTTTCTTTGATCTTTGTGATCGTGTTTGTAAAAGATTTAAGTGATGTTTCTTTTTAAGGTTGAGTTTTTCCTCATTGTGAAATTTATTGTTTTGAGTTCAAGTTGAGGAAAGTGGTTGGCTTTGTTAAATGAAGCGAGATTTTCTTTGTTCTCAAGTGTGATATAAGAAAAAAAATGTTGAGTAGTGAGTTTTTGGTGGAGTCTGAGAGAAGATTATACTCTTTAATTTATTTCGAGTAAAGGTGGATAGTAAATGGATCCAGAGTGGAGAGCATTGAAGGGTGTGGCATGTTTTGATCCAAATCCTTTGTGGGAGGATCGATTGATTTCATTGTCTCTTGGTCGTGTGTGATTATTTTGTTGGTGGACTGTTTGGAATCGGTTGGCGAATGCCTTGGTCTAAATGTGTTGGGAATCTTGGTTTCCTGGGTTGGAATCAATGTTTCAGTCATGAATTGTTTCTTTGAGTGGTTGTCTCATTGTGCGAGTAAGGTACGAAGGAAGGTAGAGTATGATTTTTGGTACTGTGATGGAAATGGGATTTGTGATTTGTTTCGATAGTAAGGAATGACCTTGATCCCTTTTGTTCCAAGGGCAATAATCTACAAGAGATAAAGATTTGTGTTTTGTTTCATGGAGGATTCCGATGCTAAATGGTTAGAAATGGTGATATGTTCGGAAGTGGTTAGAATCTTGTTGGAATAAAGAATTTTGTGTGTGGCTCTTGGGTTAGAAAGGTTGATCAATGAGGAGGGATGGGAATCAGTGTTTTGTTGGTTCGTAGGGGATCCAAGTTTATAACCCAGCTATTAATCGGATAGCTTGGGTGTTTTGATGATAATTGGTTGGGCGCTTAATAGAGTGATGTGACTCGTGTTTCCTATCATCACGAGTTGGTTGATCTGCGGTATGGAGTTTGGGAGAGGAGATTTAAGTTGGGTGAGTGAAATTGAATAGAGAAATGAGAAATGAGTTTGGGAGTTAGTATTATGATCATCTGGGAAGAATCATTGGTTGGTTGGAGGTTGTGTATTGAAGCGGTAAAGAAGAGTTGTCTGAGTTGTCAGACAGTTTATGAGCGGTATGATTTAGGAATTGGCTGATCACCTGGATCCATTAGAGTTCTCGTGTGGGAGATGTGAATTCTCCGGCTGAGAAGGTGCTTGTGGGATTCCTGGTTAAGAAAAACACTTGGAGGTGAGAGCGCAAAGTAGACTTGGTTTAGCCTAGGTCTTTGAGTAAGACCCGATCTTGTGTCTTGTAGCATGCCAATTTAAGGAGGTAAGGTGAGTGTTGATTCAAAAGGGATGGAATGAGTTAAATCGCTTGCATCTTTTTATTGGAAAGAGAAGTGGATTGAATTTTGGAATTCCTCGTGGGTGAGAAATACGGATTTGTTGTTTGGGTATCCTTGTTTTGTATTTTGTTTCTGTTGTTCTTCTTGGTGTTCTTGTCATGGTCGAATTCGAGGACTAATTACATTAAAGGGGAAGAGTGTATCTCGCAAATCTTCTTTGCTCGGTTTTTCGCTTGATTGGTTTTCCTCCTTTTAATTCAAGGTTCACCATCGCGGTTCTTAATTGTATCAAAGGTTTTGGGTTTTCCATGAAATCTTATCGGAATGGTTGTTTTCTCCGAGTAGTATAGTTTTACGGCAAGATTGTTTATCTGTCATCTGTCATTTCGCCAAGGAGTTAAATTAATTGGTTAAGCAAGGGTTTAAAGTTGGATTTTTGGCTACTTGGAGGGTCTTTATTTATTTCCTCCTAATTTCTCTCTCCCTCTTCCTGTTTTGTGGCTGAGAATGACTTTGGGGGGGCTTCTTTTCCCAGCCTGACCGATTTTCCCCTCGCCGAACTCCCTGGCGCTCCCACCCTGGCGATGGCTCTCCCTGGCGCTCCCACCCTGGCGATGGCTCTCCCTGGCCTTCCTCTCCCTAGCGACCACTTCCCCTGCGCCCGGCGCCTTGCCGGTGCTCTCCCTGCGCCCTCCCAGTAAGCATCGCCTTCCCTATGGCTTGGCGTTCCCCTACCAAGCGATACCAGAAGATGGCAAGCTCGCAAAGACATCCGGGCAAAGATCACCAAAGCTCCATCACCGATGCCTGCGACATCCGGAGCAAAGAAGACCTCCCTTGGCCTTCTTCCTCATTTAAGAGAGGCAAGGTATTGTTCTTGGAGGATTTGTTGCATGGTTGGTATTTGATTTCTAGTGTGCACGCCGGTGCTTGATGAAATGTTTAACTAGGGTTCTTGTTTTGAATGCTATTAGTTGAGTGGATCCGGATCCTAGAAATGTGTATGATATTTGCTCGATTTCATGGGTGAGGCATGTGACTTTGCTTGAATTAGTGTTTGTCCATTCTCGATTTGCTCTCGAAGTAAACTACGAGTTGCATATTAGAATGTTACGTGTGCATCTCTTGATTGGCATGATTGATTTTTACAATGCACAAGATGCTCCTTATGTATTAGAATTCTTTGAAATGCTAAATAGCAATTAAGTATAAAGAGCATATCGATATCATTTTCTAGTCATTATTTGATATCTCGCGCTTGGTGCTGGTTATTCGAATTTGGGCAAGAAGGAAATCATTGCACCGCCAAATGTTTAGAGAGAAATTTATGCATGATCGTTGTCTTATATATGTATGTTCTTGCTTATATCATAGAGTGCATTTAAGTTCTTGATTTGCAAGCATTGGCCAAAAGATCTCTATTTTAAAGACATTGAGCAATGGTTTAGTGATGCATTGGGATTATAATTATTGTGACTACGGTATTTGTAGCTCGGGGCTTTCTTGAGTGATACTTTTCCTCTAGAGAGTAGTATGCATATATATATACATGATTGGTTAGGTTAGTTTTGTATGCACTACCATTATGGGTTTTCATGGCAAAGCATTTGGTGAAGGTAGTTAGCTAAATTATCGATGCATTATATATATCTATATATATATGTAGGGTTTTGGACCACACTATGAAGGCAATCTTGATGACCTCAAATGTACTATGCCATGTTTTAATCGCTACTTGTCTATTTGGTATACATGCAAGTGATGAGTGCATACTCTGAGTTTCATACTTAAGATGGTGAGTTTCATTTGAGCTTATTGAAAGTCGACCATGTGTATTGAGTTGTTAATCGATTTAGGTGGTTTGTTGTCTTAAGTTATATCGTGTGTATGTGTTCTAAATTCAGGGCTTTCTTTAATCCCCGAAGTCATCTGACGCTAAGATTCCAAATGCCACTCCATTTCCGTCGGTAAAAGGCAAGTGCAACCCCTAGAGTGTTATTAGGGTATTAAATGCTTTGTTTGCGATAGGATTATGAAACTTCTAATGATGTGGTTATGTTTAATAGTATATCTAGAAGTTGTTTTTAGTATGGTGATGAAGATGGATGAATGTTAGCAAAATGGTAAGTAAGTTATTCAATTCCCATTTATGGCATTTCATTATGAACTTTATGAATGAGTATGGTTATGTTGATGTAAGTAACAAAATGATGAATGTGATTAAATGATAACGTGTGTGTTTATATTCGGGTTGGCTGTGCTTATAAACATGTGTATGACCAATGTGGAGTTGAAATAGGATGAAACGGGTAGATCATTCATGTCATTTGCACTTTTGCGCATTCATTACAGAAGAGGCGACCCATGTTGATGTGGGCCTCTGTACTCACACATAGTGAGTACAAAAGTCCTACCTCGTAGTCCCATCCACGGATGGGAGCGAGTCAGTAAGAGTAGGCCCCGCCACGGGATGGTTGGGATTGAGGGTGCACACAAGCGGTGTGCACTCACTATCCCAGATACGCTATGATAATGTGCATTATGAGCATGCATGGTGCATTCAATTTATGATTTTTGAGAAAAAGGATGAGAGCATGAAAGCATTGCATTGTGTGTTGCAATTGGTAAATGTTAATTGATGAGAATGAAAATGGTGGTTGAGTATTGAGTCGTGGACTCATCTCGAAATGATTGTTGAGGCATGAGTAAGGTTTATTTATGTTTAGAGTTGGATGTGGTAAGTAGGGTTAGTTTACGCTTCTTTAACTGGAAAGTTTCAATTAAGTAAGGGTTATAGCAAATGGTGGAGTAATCGTGTTCTTACATTTTGAAGTTATATGAATTCAAATTGCTCCTTTTATTTAAGGATGTCAAGTAAAGGAACTATTATTGTATGTCTTGAAGTCGTTGTATTCAATCGAATTCATTACTTTATGTTTGATTGCACTTTCTTTGAGTCTTGGACTCACGCTTGTTGTTTCTTGTTTTAGGTACTTGAAGTTGGCTCGTCGGGTTGGGAGTAGCAACACGTGCACTACTTCAGTCTCCAATAATCTGTTTAATCAATTCGTTAAGTTTGGATGTAATTAATGCGGTTGTAATGTGTTGTCCGTCGTGGTGGTGTTTATTAAATGTGTTGGATGTGCGATTGATTAGCTAAGGACCTGCTAGAATGATATTATGACTACTATTGTTCTTTTGTCTACTGAGTGGATGTCCATAGTTTTAGAGGAGGTGCTGTCGAAATTTTTGGTGAAATCAGGAGTTAGTAGCATTCTGGACTCTGTGGGAAGTCGGGGTGTTACACACGTTGCTGAAAGTCGCTCGAAGGAGCTGAGGATCAAGCAAGCGGAGATTGAAGATCGAGGATCAAGGATCGAAGATAAAGTGTAAAGAATAATATAAATTGCAAGGGCCAGGCAAGTTATGCTTTGACCATGTTGCTTCCAAGTTTTGATAAATTATTTTGATTCAAACTATGCATGCTAATTCAAATAAAAATGGATTTAAATAAATTGGGTGAATTAGCTAATCAACCTATTTGTTATTGCTACCTTGTTTTTAATATTTGTATTCCATGATTCCCTTGATGACCTAAGGTTGGTAATATTATTTGGTTGATAATATTGTGCCAACACGGGAGGCTAGACCGTGAATAGTTGCTTAGCTTTGCATATACCGTGAATAATCTTTTAAAGTACAAAGGTCAATATTGATTAATGGAATATGCAATGAATTTTGAAATGGTGTGATGTGTTGCCACACGATGATGTTGATATATGGAGGCCTGTGTGGTTCCATATGGATGTTGAGTTGTTGTTGGCATGTGTTGCACAATGATCAACTTGGGAAGGGAAATGATTTATTTGGGGCAAGTGGACCGAGGCTTCGTGCTGTGGGCCTTCGTGGCAATTGGGGTGGGTTGAGTGTTGTGAGGGCTGTGTGCCAAAATGTGAGAGAAGGATGTCTTGCCTTGGTCGACTAAGGACCTTACCTTGCAAGCCTTTGACTGAGTCTCGTACAACCACATGTTTGAATGGGAAGACCTAGTTTAGTAGGATTACGATGTCTTACCTTGGATACCTCGGGGTGGCGATTACACGGGGTAAGCAGACGGGAGCGTGCTCGTGCTTCGCTTGGTACCCTATCCAACGTTGTTAAATCGGCCCTATACTTGACTCTGTGTGAGGGAAGCGATAGTGGAGGCAACACGGAGAGGTTCTAGGTGGAGATAGAAGTTTCGAAAGGCTTTGTTATGATCACTCATTCGCATACTCTTGTATGGCGATTCACGGTGACGTGGTGAGTTGATTGTATCTTGTGGGTAAAGTGTACAACCTCTGCGAGTGTAAAACTATTGAATAGCCGAGTCCACAGTCTTGAACAATGCTCGGGATTACAGTCAAGGGGTAGTGTTTTGAAAATAAAATGGGGTGGAAGGCTGTGTGCCAGAGTTGATGATGAAAGTTCATTAAGGACTGTTTGTCCAAAATAATGTGGAAAACAATTGAGAAACTTATTATACTATTAAAGTTTTGCTTCTTTTAATCTAGATAAATAATAATTTAAAAATGTTGATGCAAATGCAAAATAGCCAACTGAGCCATTCCTTTGTAACAAGCCATGCATGTAGTAATAGAATTGCATTCTGTGCATAACTTGTTGAGTACGGTGTGTACTCACCCTTGCGGGCAAAATTTTACCAGAAGAGAAGTCTACGCCAGCGTGAAAGAGGAGTATACTGGAGGGCCAGAGAACTAGGGAGCAAGCCTCTGTCAGAGCGCCTGTGGCGAAGATGGATCACCATGACGTTTAAATTCCGCTGTTGAATTATTTACTCGATCATTGTAAGCCTGCGTGGCAAACTATTGTGAGGACCATATGGTCGCATAACTCGTTTATATACATGATTGATGTACTTTATTTATCATTCCGATGTGTACGTTGTGGTATATTATCCTGTTTGCTTTGTGTGCACTAGCGCTATCTGGACTAGTCTGAATATCTGAGTGTCCGGATTTGCAAATTCGGGGCACGACACATGTTGCGACCCCAGTGCCTCCGCTTTGGTTGGTGGCGTGGGCATCTTGCAAGCGGTGTCACTTGATGCGTCTCAACACCACCCCAAAGGTTCTAGGCATCTCTTGATGCGCTGGAAGGCCCTCTGGAGCATGGTGGCGAGATTGCGCTGGAGGCGGGCAGACTCGTACTCCGCCTGCCTCTACGCCGTCTCAGCCTTCTCCGTCCTCAGCTACATGGCGGCGGTATTGGCCCTCTCCTGCGCCACCTCCGTCTCCGCCCTCTCCCGCTCCGGCGCCAAATCTTCGCTCGTCGATGCCAACTGCCTCGCCGTCTGGGCCCCATGCCCAACAGCCGTGGCAAGTAGAGCGCCCAGTGAACTGTACAGACTGTTGAGCTCGGTGAAGAGCTCAATAGACCATGCGGTTGGAGTAGTGGTGGTGTGGGGGGCGAGGTGGCTGGAGGTGCTGGCGGCGGAAGTCTGGCCCGTGAGACGGGCCTTCTTGGTGTCCAGACCCGATGTGTCCGGGACAAGTGGTCGCTTGCCTGCGGCCCGATCAGTGGGGGGAGCCATGTCCCTGATCGTCAAAGCGGCACGCGGCGGCACCACGGCGAGGCCGATGGAGTCCATCGGCGGGAGCAACCTTACGATCTGTAGGCGCTCCGCAGGATCCACGTCGGTGAGCGGCCGAGCCGCTGAAGGAAAAGTCAGGCCGGTGGGAATCAGCGGCATTAGTCCGATGAGCCACTTGTTGAGGAGTGGCCCATCCAAATTTCCCGCGCCTGGCCAAAAATAAAGAAAGCGCAGTTGGTAGGGAGCAACAGAAAAGAGCATGTATGCAAAAAAAGCCAAAGGAAAGTGAAGACTTACGGCAAGGAAAGGTGCGGGTGATGTCATCGTCGCCTGTGTACTGCCATGCAGGCGAATACGGCGACAAAGAGGGCTGATTCTTCAGGACACGAAGTCCCTGATCACCAGCGCCCCACACAACCCGGCGTTCCGCAGGTTTTTGATGCGGGTCGCCATTGCCAAGAGCTCCACCGTCTCTTCGACGGGCGAGCTCCAGTTCTCGGTGTCTCGGTGGTTGGCGGGCAGCCCAAAGCGTCGACTCCTTTGTCGTCGGAGCGTCTGACCGATCATGCGCCACGCCTTCGATTAGACTGGCTGGAAGGGAAGGTAGCGAGCGGCCATCCCATCCCGAAGGCGGAAGTAGCAGCTCCCCACCATTTCGCCGTCGGTGGAACCGTGGCAAAGGAAGAAGTGGCGGAAGAGTGGAAGATTTGGCATCACCCCCATGAACATTTCACAGAGGTGTGCGAAGATGGCGAGGAATAGGATGGAGTTGGGGGTGAGATGGAGATGGTGGATCTCATAGAAGTGGAGGACGGTCAAGAAAAAATCAGAAAATGGCGGGACCAGGCCCGCCATCATACCCCAAACGAAGATGATGATCTCATCTGAGAGGCACCGCAGCGTCGGAGTTCTCACCCGGAAACGGAGGGTGCCCTCCGGTATGATGCTGACAATCCTCCCCACTGTGTACGAGTCCACAATGAAAGCAGGAAGGGGAGATGAAGTGGGAGGAGCCATGGGAGCAAAGGTGGCGAAGAGCAAAGAAAACTTTGGGCAAGAAGACGAATTGTGCTAAAAGAAGGAAAGCGTGAACTATCTAGTGCAGATGAATCTATATATCCCCCCACTCGCACCGACGGTTCACGAAGAGACAAGGTCGTGCGCTGTTTCAGGTCCCAAGAAAAATCGGCGGATGCGGGAAGAAATCGAGGCGGTCGCATCCTGATGAGTGGTGGCCCCATCCAAGAATGCACCGGCATTTAATGTAAGATCTCAAAAAGTTCTAGTGTACATTCTAGGGTGGGCCCGAGGGCTACTGTCGGTGTACTTTACACCAGTGTACCCTCTTCGCCGCACAAAAGTATGTGTGGCCCACGTGGCAGCCTAGCAGGCGGGTGGGTGAATACACCCCGTCTATCAGGTGTTAGTCCACGTGGCGTGCGGGCGAGCAGGTGGGCGACCACGCCTCGCCGCCCGGCGCCCCCCCACGTGGTGGCTGGTGGGCGGTGGCGAGCACGCCCTACCGCCGGGTGCGGCCCACGTGGCGTGGCGGGCGAGTAGGTGGGCGACCACGCCCTGCTCGCCCGGCGCCCAACCCACGTGGTGGCCTGGCGGGCAGGTGGGCAAGCACGCCCTGCCCGTCGGTGCCGGTCCATGTGGCATGCGGGTGAGCAGGTGGGCGACCACGCCCTGCTTGCCCCGCCGCCATGCAAAAAGGCGGGATAAGGTGGCTTCGTCCCGAAGCCTCTTCCCCCATCATACCGTGTCAGAGACAGGTTTGCGATGTTAGGCCCATCAATTCCAAGGAATTCTGCTACACGCTCATTCCTCTGACGCCTCATACCAACCCGTCACAGAGGGGTCACATCACGGAAGAACCGGGTGAAACCATGCGCTGGCATTAATTAAGGCTGGAGGAACGGGACAGCGCATAGAGGCGTAATAAATGCATGTAAGATAAGCATGATGACATCCCCCTCTCTATTCGACCCGTGTCAGCCCAATGTATATAAGGGCATTCTAGGGCACCAGATGTTGGTGATATGCCCTAGAGGCGATCATATGAGATGATTGTATCATACGTCTGTGTTCATGTACTTATCAGTTCCATGAATAAATGTCATTCCTTTGTTCATTGAGTATGACTTAATTGTGAAACATATTGGTTATATGATATTATTCTAAACGATCCCTGGTCACATATCATTATGTGGGACAATAGTGATCTGACCAGCACATGTATTGATTGATGGTAATGTTTCACATACCATAGATATGGAGATATCAAATCAATAATGTGGGCACATGTTAGAGAACATGGGGTTGGATAGACCCACTCTGAGACACTGATGAGATTGTTATCTTAGAAGTGCCATCAGGATGTAGTCTCGAGTGGTATACCTATACGATCCTTCGACCTGAGATTCTTATTGATTCTCAGCATGTGTAATTGTATACCTTGGAGCTGTCAAATGCTTCTTCGTAACAGGGGAGCTATAAAGGTAGCTTACGGGTATGCCAAGAAATATGACGTGAGATATAAGAGATCAAGATGGAATTTGCCCCTCCTTGATAATGGGAGAGATATCTCTGGGCCCCTCGGTGTGGATGGATAAGGAAAAGTGCATGGCCATGCCAAAGTGATTAAAGTGTTAATCACGAATTATATCCATTACATTGACGAGTGAATGGGTCGAGCTACCACAAGGATGGCACACATCTTGCCTTGAGCTTGGCGGTATCGCGTGGCAAAAGGATCGGTATATGAGTATATCAAGGTTCACCGATCGATCATTCGTGCATTCGGGGACAACATGCCTGCTAGGAACCATTGTTGTCGATGGTTTGGAAAAGAGGTTTCGGGGCCATGGCCGTTATGCATGAACCTAACGGGTCACACACTTAACGGGTTGGATCATGTCGATGGATTGGATCCATTAGTGGGTTTACACGGATTTGGATCCTCTGGCGTCCTAATGGATTTCTACTGTAGAAGATCCATTAGCGTGAGTCCTAATGGGCTTCTATTGTAGAAGGCCGTTAGTGCACTCTATATAAAGGGGCATGGGGGTTTGCTGCCACAAGGTCCTCCCCACCACGAAACCCTAGCCATCGACCTCTACCCCCGCCAGAAACCCTAGCCGTCGCGCGCGTGGTGCTAGCACACCGGCGCACGACGTTCCACCCCTGGATGTGTGGATACCGTAGAGGCACCGTTGCATCTGTCCTCGGCGCTGATCGGCGATCGGTTTCACCCTCTCCAACTTGCGTCGTGCACCCACGGCGAGGAGACGTCAAGGACTCAGGCGATCACTCGGCAAGCACTCGAGCGGTCCGGCGACCACTCGGCGAGCACTCGGGCGATCACGCGAGCACTCGGCCGAGCGATGGAGTACGTTCGACCACGTCTGATGCTTGAGCACGCGGGAGGCTTCACCCACTCTACTTCCGCTGCTAACGTGCTCCAAGGGTAATGCTCCATGATCTTTGACTCGCATGATTCCTGGGTGTTCGCGGTAGAAATTTTTTGTTTTCGGCTAGAGTTGCACCGCGTCTTCCATCACCGGAGAGGGGAGACGAAGGGACGGAGAAAAAGAGGTAGGAAAAGAGTCTAAGGAAGGACTAGTGATCTGCAAGCTCTGTAGTGAAGCTTACGATCTGAGAATCCAAGATCGAGGCGGGGCGTAAGGTCATTACCACAGGCACGAACACAGGTAAAAACCTCATGTCCATGAGCTTTGACGGTTCCTGAATCTATTAGTGTGAGAGAAATTAGGGTTCCTATTGACTAGGGTTTGCCAATCACGAAGACACCCCCCTACCGAACCAAACCTAGCCTGTAGATCTGGGCCTGTCAGATGGAATACGCCGACAGACGTGAAAAGCGCCTTCTTGAATGGACCTCTCTTCGAGATGGTCTATGTTGAGCAACCACCTGGCTTCGAAGACCCAAGTATTCCCGACCATGTCTACTTCCTACACAAGGCTCTCTATGGACTCAAGCAAGCACCGAGAGCATGGTTTGAATGTCTTCGAGACTTCCTTCTTGATCAAGGGTTTGTAGTCGGAAAGGCCGACCCCACTCTCTTTACTAAACATATTGATAATGATCTATTTGTTTGTCAAAATATATGTTGATGACATCATATTCGGATCTACTAATGAACATTTGTGCAATGAGTTTAGTAGGATCATGACCAAAAGGTTCGAGATGTCCATGATGGGAGAGTTGAAGTTCTTCCTCGGTTTTCAAGTCAAACAACTCAAGGAAGGAACCTTCATATGCCAAACGAAGTACATCAAGTACATGCTCAAGAAGTTTGGTATGGAGAACGCTAAGCCAATCAAGACGCCGATGCAAGCTAACGGGCATCTAGACCTCGACAAAGAAGGTAAACCGGTCATCGAAAAGGTATATCGCTCGATGATCGGTTCCCTACTTTATCTTTGTGCATCTAGGCCCGATATCATGCTTAGTGTATGCATGTGTGCAAGATTTTAAGCCGCTCCTAAAGAGTGCCACAAGATTTTAAGCTGCTCCTAAAGAGTGCCACATGGTGGCCGTAAAAAGAATCTTGAGATATTTAGTGCATACTCCTCATTTCGGCCTATGGTATCCAAAAGGTTCATCCTTTGAATTAGTTAGCTACTCCGATGCAGATTATGCCGGTTGTAAAGTGGATAGGAAGATTACATCGGGTACTTGTCAATTCTTAGGTAGATCCCTTGTTTCTTGGTCCTCCAAGAAATAAAATTCCGTAGCCCTATCCACAGCCGAAGCCGAATATATAACCGCCGGGAGTTGTTGTGCCCAATTACTTTGGATGAGACAAACTCTAAATGATTATGGCCTAACCTATAACCATGTTCTACTATTGTGTGACAATGAAAGTGCCATAAAAATTGCCAACAACCCTGTCCAACACTCCCGCACAAAGCATATTGATATTCGCCATCATTTCCTAAGAGATCATTCCACTAAAGGCGATATCGATATTCAACATGTGAGCACAAATGACCAATTAGCCGATATTTTCACCAAGCCTCTCGATGAAAAGAGATTCTGTGATTTGAGAAGTGGACTAAACATTTTAGATTTTCAGAACTTGGCTTGAAAGATTGCATACTTCAATGCTATGTTTGTTTGATCTCAACCAAAATGAATTTCAAAAATTTATTTGTTTCTTTGAAATTGTTTGATTTTGATTCTTGGTTTGAGTCAAACCACTTGTGATCATAGCTCAATTTATTTCTGTGTTCGCTGATCATAAGTGGGGAGACGGCATAAGTGTTCACAACTCATATCTGCTCATTCCTCAAACTCAACCATCTAAGTGCTGTGAAATTACAAATATCGGACTATCCGATTTTTTGTATCGGACTATCTGATTTCTGTAGTTTCGCACTTATCGGACTATCCGATGTTCTATATCGGACTGTCCGATATCTGGGTGTTCGCACATATCGGATTGTCCGATGTCCTTATCGGACTATCCGATGTGGGGAGGTTTAAGTGAAGCCAAAGGGTTTTTCTCTCTCCCCGCGTTCACTATTCTCCAAAAACTTTCGGGTCTCCTCTCCTCTGGCGATTTTGGAGCCCCAAGCCTCTCTTCCTCATATCAAGGGTGTTCCACCGCGGATTCAATCTCTTTTGCCGGAGTTTCATCCCTTCATTCTCACCTCTCCTTGGATTTGAACTTGAGGTAACCTTATTCCTCTCATCTCTAGGGTTTCTCATCTCCGTTGTTTATCTGTCAATTTCCTTCGGTAGAAATGTTTCCCTTTACCCTAGAATTGTATCCCATGAGTTTGTTGCCAAATGCGTGGATCATCGTCAAGAAACTGCCATTTTTGTTTTTCCCACAAATATCGGACTATCCGATCGTGGGTATCGGACTATCCGACTTTGTCATCGAACAGTCCGACCCAAAGTATCGAAACATCCGATGTTTCCAGAAAATTACAAAATGTGAAGTTTCTTTCCTTTCCATTGGTTATTGTCTCAATTTCCATTTGTCTTTTCGTCTAGTTCTCTGCAATGGCTGCTGGCGATGACAAGGGTGAGAGATTGAAGAGGGCACTCCACACTGATGATCAGGGTCAGTTCAAAAGGAAGACCCCTACCGACAAAAGGACGAAGGCTGCATCTAGTCAAGGCAAACCTTCAGACCCTTCATTGCCAGTGTTTGAAGAGGATGCGCCTGAAGTGGAGACTGCTACAGCTCCAAATCCTATTGGTGGCAAAATGAAGAAGCAAGTTGTCTCCAAACCCAAGCAAAAGGGCATTACAATTTCTGAGCCAAGGCGTCAGGGTGACGCTCCTCCTTCCCGTGCTCCTCCTCCATCTGGCAAGGGCAAAGGATCTTCATCCAGTGCCCCATCTCAGGCAGATCCTAAGGGCAAAGGTCCAGCTCAGGAAGACGATGACTATCTTCCTTATCCATTGATGACCAAGCCTTCTCGTCGTCCCGATCTTAAGAGGGCTGTTGTGAACTACAAAGGCAAGTTAGGGATGGTCACAAAGGCGAGAGCATCTGATCCCTATATTAAAGGTCAATTCTCCTCAGATAAGCGTTTCTGGAATTTCTTTCAGCAAGACTTCTATGATACAGTCATCCTTCCTCGCAAGAATCCGACAGTCAGTATGCAATGGGTTGACTGGGAATACATGGAGGCCTGTGATGATCCTATCTTCAACGATGTCATCGAAGCTTGTGAGAGACTTGGCATTAAACGCATAATGGGCATGAAGCAGGACTGGAATACAGAGGTCATTGCTCAGTTTTATGCCACTCTCTTTGTTGCAAACGATCAGATGACATGGATGACTGAAGGTGTTCAATTCAGAATGTCTGTTGGTCGCTTTCATAACCTTCTGGGATTTAGAGCTGAGGACAGCATGGACAAGGATGATCTTCATAACACTCGCTCTCTTGTTGCTGACAATCTAAATCCCCTGTACATTGAGGATTCTTCTTTTGAGCCAGGAAATACCAAGTATTTGAAGCCAATGCTCGCAGCTGCCAACAGACTCCTCCGAAAGACCATTGCTCCTAAAGAATGTGATGCCTCTCACATTCTTTCCTACACCCGTGATATTCTACGCCGGATGCTACCTGGTGGGAGACCTTTTATGGTTGCTCTTTACCTTTGGAATGAAATTCATGCCAACTCCCTCGACTCCAAGCGCAGCTGTGGTTTCGCACCCTACATCATGAGGGTTATTGAGGGTGTTACCAAGATGAAGTTTGAATGTGATGTAAAGCACCTCGGGCTGCAGATCAGGCCAATCGAGCAAGTGGTCCCCCATGATCCACCTCGATCAGCTCCTCCTGCCGATGCTCCTTCTGGTTCAGCTGCTCCCACTGTTCCTTCGCAGTCATCTTCTACTACTGACAGAGTCCTGAAATATCTTGTTAAGATGGCTAAGAAAAATGCAAAGAGGCTCAAGTCTATTCAGAAGCATCTTTGCCTTCCTTGCTCCAGTGGCAGCGATGACTCCGCTGAGGACCCCTTCGACTCTCCGGCTGTTGCCGCTCCCTCCGCATCTGAAGAATACGCCGCATCTGATGATGAGTCTGGGAGCGAGGATAAAGATTGACTGTTCTGCTTGCTGCTCTTCTCTCCCTTTTTGGTGCCTTGATGCCAAAGGGGGAGAGAAAAGAAATCTATTCCTCAGTTATGATGTGTGAACACTGTTGCTAACTCTGCTGAATGTCTTTTGGTTGTGATTGTTGGTGGATGTATTTTGGACTTGTTTATTGATGGTTGGTGGTAGTCGATAACTTTTGCTATGATATATTGTATACCTTAGCTCTGATGGCTTTATTTCTCATCGTTGCATTCATCATATTATTTAGCCACTTACCCGAATGCCAAGATATAGGGGGAGCTCCTCTTGAATTTCACCTCTAAATTGTGTATTTGATTCTCTCTCAAATCTCTAATGCACACATTTAGGGGGAGCTCAACATATCTTGTTCATTCAAAAATCTTTTATTCATTCATTATTGTTAAATCTTAATCGTGTTGTCATCAATCACCAAAAAGGGGGAGATTGAAAGTGCATCTAGGCCCCTAATTATATTTTAGATGATTAACGACAAACGTTTAAGGGACTAATGGCTTAAGTGAGTATATGAGCAAGTGATAGTCCCAAAAGGAACGCATCTACGGACAATGACGACCCTCAAAAGAGAAAAGAAGAACAGCGTCGACTTAGCTTAGATTTTTAATTTAATTGAGTTGATAGAATCGCCGTACTATCAAGAGGGATGGGATGTAGGTGCCTTAGAAATGATCTCTATGCTCAGATGAACAACTTTTACAAAATGAGTTTTGGAAGTCACCAAGCACAACACTCACATTGCTTTTAATTGTGCTGATATTATCGGAATGTCCGATGTGAATATCGGACAGTCCGATGGTATCGGATTTTCCGGTGTGAGTGTGGTTGCTAGTCTTGGTCCTCTCGGGAAAAGTCGGATTGTCCGATAGTTTGCATCGGACTGTCCGATGAGGACTGAGAATTTTTCTAAGGATTTGAAAGTGGAACTCTCGGGAAAAGTCGGATTGTCCGATCGCTTATATCGGACATTCCAATATGGACTTAGAAATTTTTGGAAATCTTCTTCTTCGTTGAAAACTCTCTGGAATTATCGGATAGTCCGATGTCATGTATCGGACAGTCCGATATACACTTAGAAGATTTTCAAAGTTGCTGAGTTCTTTTGAAAAACTCTCTGGAATTATCGGATAGTCCGATATACACTTCGAAATTTTGAAAGTAACTGCGAGTTTTTGAAAACTCTCGGGTTTTATCGAAATGTCCGATGTGTGTCATCGGATAGTCCGATATGTGTGTTTCATCAAAGATTTTGAATTTCTGAGGTGGACCAGATCTGGAGATTTACACATATTGCATAGTCCGATGACAGGTATCGGATAGTCCGATGTGGGCCTGACACAGGGCAGAACGGCTATATTTTGTGTCTTGGCTATAAATACTCCACCCCCTCCCTCATTTATGTCACCTAACTACGTGTGTTGAACATTTATTTCATCTTGGCTTTTCTCTTACTCTCTCTTGAGTTCTTCCTTGAGAAATTTGTTGAGAGTTGAAGCAAGAGTCTTTCTAGTGCTTAGTTTTTAAACCGTGAAAGTTCATTTGAGCACTAGAGCGATTTTCAAGAGCGGATCTACACTCCATTCATTACTCTTGGAGATTGAGGTCTCCTAGACGGCTAGGAGTCACCGGTGAGCTCCCAATCTTCATGTGGGACACCGCTGGAAGTTTGTGAAGGTGTGATTCCGCCTCCGCAAGGAAAGGGATCAAGAAGTGAAACCGGCGAGTGCTTTGTGCAACACTGGGAGGAAAGTGGTCAAGTGAGACCCGGGCTTTGTGCCTCCTCAACGGAGACGTAGGATCTCCTCAAAGATCCGAACTTCAGGAAAAACCAACCGTGCATCGAATCTTGGTTTGGTATTCTCTTGTTGCTTCGATTAGGTTCATTTTGAAGTAACTGCAATATCTTGCTTTCTAGTATCGTGCCTTGTACTTACTTGTCGCATACCCTAGATCTACTTTATCCTGTGATAAATCAGTCAGTTCTCACTCTGATCGGATAATCCAATTCTATATATCGGATAGTCCGATTCATATCGGATAGTCCGATCTCTCCGCTGTAAATTAGGTTTAAATTTTATTAACGCCTATTCACCCCCCCTCTAGGTGACTTTATCAATCCTTCACGGTGGCCGACCTTCAGCCTTTAGGGGGCGACAAGTGATTGCTCGTCCCTGCCCCTAGAGGCAGGAAGGCGGCGGTCAGGAGACAAGCCGCGCCCCCGCCCTCTACCGGTTGAGGAAGAGGCGGACGACCTCGGCTAGAAGCCCTCCGCAGCAACTTCTGGAGTATGCCGACAGGAAGGAGGTAAGCAGCCCAGACACCTGGATGAGGGATTTCGCCGTGAGAAAACCAGAGATGATGGCCCGCTTGCAACAGATCGCGGAGAGGGTGAAGCTAGCCGAAGAAGTGAGGAAGGTCAAGCATGAGAAGAAGGAGGTAAGCCGTCTGAACGCCTAGATGGAGAATTACGACCAGGAGAGCTTGAGGAAGCTCTCGAAGGAGGTGAGATTGACCGAAGAAATGATGCAAGCCGAGCAGAAGGCACTGAGGGAGGAGCTTGCCGAGCTTAAAGGTAAGCTCGAGCAGGTTACTTCAACCCAGCGGGCTGCGGAGCCTGTGGAGGTGGAAGATGAGGAGGATGAAGATGACATAGCACCCCTTATAACGAGGTGGGGACACTCAAAGTGGATGCTGGAGGCGGTCGACCCCCTCTTGGTGAGGATCAGCCGCGCCGCGGAGGAGAAGGCCGAGCTGGTGATCACGGCGGCGGCCAACCCTGCCGAAGAAGGCGATGAAGGGCTCGCCCAAGGTAATCTTCGGACCTTGCTTTTTCTTCGTTTGCTCTCTTTGCCTTACCTAAGCTAACCACACTCAAAGTGGATGCTGAAGCCATGCACGTTTTCTCCAAGTTTGTTTTTTTCGTCCTCGCCAGGAATCTCTACCTCCATTTTGCGATATTGTCGAACTACACTATCTACTTCGACCCTGGTGAATCCCAGCGGTATTGGGCGGCAGTGCAGAACCTGCGAGGAGGCACATGGCCAAGCCCTGCCATCAGCCACCTTGATGGTAATGCCATGTGCGGACAAATGCAGCTTGCACGGTGTCGGTTCTGTGATGTCATCCACTGGAAAATGGAGTCGATGCTCTCCCAGAATCGTTGCGGACGCGCAGCTGCTCTTAAGAACACCGTGACTGAGGTTCGGAGGGCTGTCATTGAGTGGTGGTCGTGAGCTCAGAGCTTTCTGTACTGCTTGCTCCACAACTTGATCCAGCTTCGCTCTCTCTTCCTCTAACACTCTTGCCACAACATCTTGTATTTGACTTTGCAGTTCATATTCTCTTATTCTTTTCGGCCGCTTGTACGACAATGTGTCATCTGGGAAGCCTTCTTTCCACGGCACCAAACCAACTCCTCGGGTGCGCCCAGGATGCTCCCTGTTACCCAGGGCAACAGTCAGCTCATCATTCTCCCTTCGTGGCATGAAAAGCCCTTGGGAAGACTCCACGTGAGCATCTGATATTTTCTACGACACCTCCCGGGCTCTATCACTCCTGAAGCTCAAGCTCCCATCTTCTGAGATAGAAGTCCCCCTCCCAAGCAACCAGTGCTTTGATCGTGCAGTGAACTCGGCCGTCGCATGAGTAACGCCCTTGAGGATTAGCTCTTGTTCGCGCCTATCCCATGCAGGTATTTTCTTCACGTAGCCACCAGTGCCTAGTGTGTGAGGGTACATATTCTTATCCGCGTTAGCCTTGTTCTTCTCGACTCACCGTTCAGGCTTCTTGAAATTCAGACTCCACAAAGTCCTTCCAAAATTCTCTTATCTTTGGAAACATGTTAAAATTTGGCGTGACATTCTTCTTCACATAGGTCTTATTCAGCTGAGTCTTCCAATTCTTCCAGCATGTGCACATGATACCTAGTGCACGTTTTTTGCAACCAACTCTGACCCTTGGGGCAAATGGAATACTTGTTTTAGCTTGCCCCATAGCGAGTCCTTCAGGTCATCGGGAACCACCCACTGATCACCTTCGCGGCCGGTCCATGATCTATAGATGATGGGCACGTTATCCCTAGCAAGTACTCCGCAGTCGTCTCAGATGGCGCCGCCGACGTGGTATAGCGAGTTCCCGACTTCCGAGAGCTGGACTATGTTGTGAACGCCTTAGGCATCTTGCTCGGACCACGACACTTGCGCGGCTTTGTTCACGTGACGCTTGAGCCTACAATTGATCTTGTTATTAGTCGTATGACCCTACAATGTTTTGGGAATCACAACGTACTAATACTTTACCTCGCCCATGTTAGTGGCGTCAGCTTGGTCCATGGCAGTGGCGTCAGCTTGGTCCATGGCAGTCGCGGCAGTTTGCTCCATGGCTGTGGCGTCAGCTTGCTCCATATCAATATCCTGTAGGTTCAAGTAGCCACTTGGGCTACCCACTCCTACTTCGTGTACATTCGAGGGCGGAACTCCCTCTGGCACTTGTCCCTGATTCGAGGCCATTCCTAGCAATCCAAAATGTTATTGGGTTAATTATATTGCATTCATTTATGGTTGCTACATGACATCAATCTTGTGAATTCAAACGATGGTAATTTGCTAGAGTTGAGAGGAATAAGTGATGTTGTCACCTCATGCTACAAACATGTGCACATGTAACTTTAAAATGATACTTATACATTAGAAAAAAATTACATGATACATATACATCTCGAAATGAAAAAAAATTCATATATTGTTAAGAATATATTCCACACTAAAATGATTTTTTAAAAAATAAGCCCTGCAAGTTCAAAAGCATGGGTGTCACGAGGCGTCCGGTACAGGAAGCGAAGCCATGAGAGACATGCTAAGCTTGAAATGGACTTAGGACTTAGTTCTTCTTTGTCTTCTTCAGCGTACCCTTTGTCTATAGGCTTTCTCCGCTCCTCTTCTTCATTGATCATGGAGTCTGCGTGTCCAACTTTTTCAATGAAAATTTCATGTTCTATGAAGATGATAGAACATGAAATTTTTCATTGGAAAAGTTGGACATGCAAGACTCCATGATCAATGAAGAAGAGGAGCGGAGGAAGCCTATGGACAAGGGTACGCAGAAGAAGACAAAGAAGAACTAAGTCCCAAGTCCATTTCAAGCAGCATGTCTCTCATGGCTTCCTTTTGTACCGGACGCCTCGTGACACCCATTTTTGAACTTGCAAGGGCTTATTTATACAAACACATACATTTTTGTCAACAAAATATACATACACATATATATCAAAAGAGTTACAAACAAGAGAAAATTTCAGCAAGTTTAAACTCTATAAACTTGTCGAAATTTTCTTTTTGTAACTCTCAGATATAATGAATCTTGAAATTTCATACAACCGCTTACTATTACAATTAGTGACACAACTATGAACTAAATGAACTACAACTACTTACTATTACAATTAGTGGCACAAAACAAATATTTACAACACATGTATACATCTTTCTGAAACAAATATTTACAACACATGTATACATCTTTCAAGAAGGTATACAAAGCACCAAATTGAAGTTTACTTTTGGCTGCAATATAAATAACCACAGAGCAAAATGATCAAAACAAAGACATGTGCAGATGTGAATTCACAAGGCAACTAGCATAAAGCTCAACTTGTTTATTTTGAGTGTTCTTAGATGTCGGGTTGCCCAAAGGCCCTCCTCGCCACAAGGGACGAGTAATAGACTAATTTGTGACAACCTTACCTTAGTTATTGATTAATTCCCATCGAAGTAAATTAATTCAGGATTAATATATCAAAAGAGTTAACGAAAAGATCAAACACAAATGCCCAAAAACTCAATGATTAACAAACCACAAACAATATTTAAACAACAGGGCTGGGTGTACACAACAATGGAAGTATATGCTTCTATCAAGCCATTTACTCCTATAAGTTTAAAAGATTATATGATCCTGTTGAAACATCACATTAACATAAATAGTAGCTAAAAGTATAGAGGCTACATTCTAGGATGTAACTAAGTCAAATGCAGAGAATCAATAAAGGACATCAAGTGGCAGTACATCATAATTTTTGAGTGTTTGTTCGTGCATGAAACTCAATATCAACAAGTAGAAAAATTCATGAAGAATAGGCGAGCATAGTGATACAAGGGGAAAGTTACAATAATTATAAATGCACGTTCAGGTTTGTTGAAGAGTTGTCCATAGCAAATTAGAGATGATGATGCTCCATTAGGTACAGTTGAATTTTGATACTAATAAGCAATGCAGTTGAGTTTTTTTAACTCAATACTATGAAGCAATTCAATACCGTGAAGCATTAACAAAAAATATCAGGTTTGTATTTTAACATAAGCATAATGCGGGTAATACCTTAATACTACGCAACAAACTAACAACAATGCATAAAATACAAGTATAACTAAAATGAACCAAGTGAAGTTTGCACATCATGATATTATGCAATCTATCATAGTTGACCACGTTACTTCCTACTCTTATCATATAAGAATGAAACCATATTGCACAAAGGTGTTACGGTGCCTCCCATTATTTCAATGAATTTGCTCAATACACAAAGACAAGTATGGTAAGTCAACACAAATTCTAGGGTAAGTGTTGTGTTATGCGAAACAGTCATAATGAGCCACGTTTTTCTTGTGAAGCATTAACATATTAATGGAAGCACAATGAAGAAAGCCATATATCAATAAGCGAGAATAACTACCTTTTTTACAATGAAGCATTAACATTGCCAATCAAGCATGCAGTTTTTCGAATACCAAATATGTAGATTGCCCATGTAAAAATAACGATGTGTCACAAATTGTCTATTTTAGTCCCAAATCCTCCTTGAACACTATACCCCACATGTTAGGTCCCCAAGCCAAACGAATTGGTCGCCCTTAGCATTCATCTGCACATTCACATCTGCACATGCACATCTGCACATTCACAATCACATTCACAATCACATTCACATTCACATCTGCACATTCACATTCACACATCGCAAGAGCAGTACCGAGGCGACGGCGGGGACATCAAGCAACATTGAACATTAAGACCTCTGTCATAATTTCGCAAGAGGTGTACCACGGCGGGAGACGCGGGAGGTCGAGGCGACAGTGGAGAGACGGCGTGGAGGTGAAAGGCGACGGTGGGGAGGCGACGGCGACGGCGTTCTCGGCGAGACGCGGGCGCCCCTGAGTCGAGGCGGCGGGCGGTCCGAGGCAAGCGAGGCGACGGCGGTCCGAGTTGAGGCGGCGGCGGGAGCTCGACGCGAACCGACGGCGGTGGTCCGGCGCGGCGGCGTCGAGAACTCTGAGGCGCATTTACGTAAAAAGTGAGAGGAGGGCACGGGAGGGCTAAGGTAAATGAGAGGAAGGCGCGGCGTTTCTATTTATAGTGGTGGAATATCACTGTCGGGCCATTGTACAACCGGCAGTGATAGTGGAATACTACTGCCGGTCCATTGTACAACCAGCAGTGATAGTGGAATATTACTGCCGGTCCGTTGTACAACCGGCAGTGATAGTGGAATATTACTGCCGGTCCGTTGTACAACCGGCAGTGATAGTGGAATATTAATGTCGGTCCGTTTTACAACCGGCAGTGATAGTGGAATATTACTGCCGGTCCGTTGTACAACCGGCAGTGATAGTGGAATATTACTGCCGGTCCGTTGTACAACCGGCAGTGATAGTGGAATATTACTGCCGGTCCGTTGTACAACCGGCAGTGATAAGCTCTTTGCCCATGTTCTGTTAAAATTTGTCTTTTTTATTACTCTTAATATAGGACGAATTTGATCATGAAATTTTATATGTAGATGGGGTAAGATGAGATGTACATCCATGATTTTGTTTCAGAATTTTTGGAAACTTTTCTTAGTTGGATTGCAGCAGTAGCATGATTTACTAGCACAGAAAGGAAGTGAACATCATTGCCATTTTCCTAGTTACTTATGAAAGTTTCAGTTTAAATCTAGTTACCCGTTCATATAAAAATCAGATTGCTAACTTTTTAATTGTTTTAATATTTCTAAAATCAAATAATGCTGTCAAATTGAACAACAAATGATGTCAAATTCGAACAAATTCAAGTGCAGATCAAAATCACAAAAATCCAAATGCATAAAACTTTCAATTTGATAAAAGAAAGCATAACCTCAATTTCCATTATTGCATATATTACATTAATTGTTACATATGAGAAAATAAACATGTCGTTCATACAAAAGAAAGCATACATTTCATTACTACAACTAAGCTACGACTCAACCTTCGTTATGATCACGGCGTATGTATGTAGCTTTGTCACTGTCTTCCATGGTACTTAGGTCAACGTCCTCTCCAAAAGGGGGAAGCTCATCGAATTGGTTGTACTCTTCCTCGTCGACAACATTCTCAACTCCGACAATCCTTCTTTTTCTTTGAATAACCACGTGGCGCTCCTTGTTAGCGGTCGATTATAAAGAAGATTTGTGTAATGTAATTAGCAAGTACGAATGGTTCTTCTCTCAGATCAAGCGAGTTTGAGGTCCACGGTAGTGATCCGTACTTATCGATATTCACGCCACGAAGTCTGACCCATTGGCACCGAAAGAGAGGGACCTTCAAAGGACCATAGTGAAGCTCCCAAATCTCTTCTATGAATCCGTAGTAGGTTTGCCTATTTCCATTGTTGTCATAGGCATCTATACGGATACCACTATTTTGATTGGTGCTCTTTTTATCTTGCGCTCTTGTATAAAATGTAAAACCATTTATGTCGTATCCTTGGAATGTGCGAATTGTAGTTGACGGTCCCTGAGCCAACAATTTCAACTGAGTGCAGTCTGTCTCCGTACGCATCATGTGTCTACACAACCAATCACCGAAATTATCTCTGTGCTCTCTCGCGAGCCAACCCTCTGACCTCCCTGGGTTTGTTTTGGATAGCACGTTCTTGTGCATGTCGACATATGGGGCCACCACAACTGATTGTCCCAAAACTGTGAAATGTGCTTGTGTAAATGCAGCTAGATTGCTAGTACGTACTGATTTCTCGCCTAGTGTCCTTTCCTGTAGCCTTCCTCATGCCGAGATACAGCACACCAATCGGTTTGAGATCCATATAATCGATGAGAACTCAATGACCTCCTCGGTTCCCCGACCATCGGCAATGCTGCCTTCAGTCGATTTGATTCTGAACATATTTCTTTATAACCCCCATGAATCTCTCGAATGGGTACATCTGATGTAGAAATACGGGACCAAGAATTCGTATCTCTTTCACAATGTGAACAATGAGATGGACCATAATATCAAAAAAAGATGGAGGGAAACACATCTCAAGCCTGCACAGAGTGTGAACCACGTCTTCCTGCAGCTTGTCTAGTATTAATGGATCGATGGCCTTCTGTGAAATCGCGTTGAAGAATGAACACAACTTGATAATTGGGTCTCGGACTTTCTCTGGCAGAACCCCCCTAATTGCAATTGGAAGCATCTGTGTCATCATCACGTGGCAATCGTGAGACTTCATACCAATTAACTTTAAGTCTTTCATTGAGACTAGTCTCTTTATGTTAGCAGAGTAACCAGACGGAACTTTGATTCCGTGCAAGCATTCGCAAACGCTAATTTTCTCTTTCTTGCTCAAAGTGTAGCAGGCTGCGGGAAGGTACTTTTTGCCTGTATCCATTTCTTCGTGATGCAGCTCCTTCCTCAGTGTATCTTTCGTTTTGCCAGGTATGTCCAGTAAGATACCAAGCAAGCTATCACACACGTTCTTCTCTATGTGCATGACGTCGATTGCGTGTCGAACTTCCAGGTGCTGCCAATAAGGTAGGATCCAAAATATTGATTTCTTTTTCCACAAAGGAGCCTTATCCCGGGAAGTCGGAATAGATGTACTGCCGGCACCCTTTCCGTGAATAATTGTAAGGTCCTTTACAGCGGCAAATATCTGTTTCCCAGTCTGATTCTTCGGAGCTAATGCAATCTCCTTTGTCCCGTCAAAAGCTCTCTTATTATTGCGGTATGGGTGATCCTTACGGAGGAACCTACGATGCCGCATGTAAGCCATTTTTCGGCTGTTCTTCAGCCACCGGCTAGTTTGTATCATCCGAGCCTTTGGGCGCATCCGTTGAAGCCTTTTGTCATCGCCCGACAGGTTGCCAAGAGCGGGATAATCATTAATGGTTACAAACAATAATGCCCGTAGGATAAAGTTTTCTCTTTTATACTCATCCCATACACATACACCATCGGTCCACAATATTAGAAGATCTTCAACCAATGGTTTGAGGTACACATCGATATCATTGCCGGGTTGTTCAGGCCCTTGGATCAATAGTGGCATCATAATGTACTTTCACTTCATACAAAGCCAAGGAGGAAGGTTGTAGATGCATAAAGTCACCGCCAAGTCTTTGTGGCGACTACTCATGTTGCCAAAAGGATTCATCCCATCCGTACTCAACCGAACCTTATATTCCTCACATCATATGCAAAGCGCTTCTTATATTTTACGTCGATGTTCCTCCATTGCACGTAATCGCAGGTGTCTGAGCATTCCATCCTTCTTACGCTCTTGGCGTGCCATCGTAGCAATTGGGCATGCCTTTTGTTCACAAACAATCGCCAGACGGGGATTATAGGAAATACCACACCACCTTACGGGGACACCTCTTCTTCTTCGCCTCACCCGACATCTTCGTTCTCGATATAAATGCGTTGTTGCCCTTATACCGCTTTGCTTTGCAAACAACACGAGCATCCATGTCCGCAAACTCATTGCGATACAATATGCAATCGTTTGGACATCGTGTATTCTTTGTACTTCCGGTCCCAGCAGGCGGACAACTGCTTGGCACGATGCGTAGTTGAAGGCAACACGTTACCCTCTGGAAGCAAGTCCCCAAGAGACATAATACTCAAGAAAGCTCTTATCGGACCAACCATTGCTTGCCTTCAAGCTGTAGTAGTGAAAGCACAAGATGCGACTTTCAGTGCTCCTCCTGCAGCCCAGTACAATGGCGTTGTAGAGTCCTCTACCATCTGTTGGAACTTTTGAAACTCCCTTTCACTCATGAAGTCCCCCTCCCCATCACGCAAACATTTGATCTAGATCATCTTCGTGGGTATCAACGAACGATCTTCCACCGCCGTCATATCGTTGTCTCCGTCATCTCCATCAATGTGTTGCCCTTCATGTACAATATCATCTTCATCAATGTGTTGCCCTTCATGTACAATATCATCTTCACCGTGCTCGATCCAACAGTATAGCCACCTTGAAACCCCTTGAAGCAAGTGTGCACGATCGACTCTATGTTACAAAACATCTTCTCATTTTTGCAATCAACGCATGGACAACACATATAGTCCGCCAGTTTCTCGACTTGTGTGCCGCAACGCATTGAAAACAAGTCACACCATTAAAGAACTCGCACCACGACGGTCCATGTCATACATCCACCTTCGGTCCATCTACGATTAATTATATCAAACTACATTTCAAGATATGAACAAAGCGATATCAAAATAATTTATTCTTTACAAGAGTCATGCATTGCTAATTAATTAAAACGATAAACACATTATAAGCACATAAGCGCAAATAACAATATATAATTGTAAATGATTAGTTTTACAAATACATCTAGTCGCATTATAAGCACATAAGCGCAAATAACAATATATAAGCACATAGCGCAAATAACAATATATATCGTCGGTTAGGTGAAGATTGCTATATAAATAGCTTATCATCGCTGGCTCGCCAAGAACCGCAAATGATAAAATCATATTACGCTGAAAATACCTTATCACTTTGGGTTACATGCGAACCGGCAGTGATAAGGTCATACTACGCGGGAAAATTGCGCTATGCTGGAAAATACATATCATCGCCGGTTGAATATACGAACCGGCGGTGAAAATGGTCTTATCACTGCGGTTTCACTATAGAACCGGCAATAATAAATCACTACGGTTTTACATATAAACGGCGTAATATCTTCTTATCACTTGCGGTTCTCTATTAAACCGCAATGATATTACCTCCATTGCTGCGAGAAATTGAAACTATTCTTATCATCGCCGATTGAAGTTTGAACGGCGGTGATAATAATATCCTTCTTAGGTTGAATTTGGAACCGGCGGTGATAATATTATCACCTTGCTCGGACCTACCCGGCGATGATGGGGGTCGCGATGAGGCGATCAGTAGTAGTGACAAGAGCTTTTGGACCTCTGGTACCGCTCCTTCGGTCGTGCAAGACTCACGACGAGTATCTTGGTCATTGCGCCCCATCTCATTCGGATTGCCAAAGATTGCGCTTCTACACTGGGGGTCTCATTGGGTGACAGTGGACTCTCCCTGTGTTTCTCTCTTTTCGATTCTGAACTCTGCACTCTGTCTATAGCAATTATATGCATTTCGATTCTTGTCTTTAGGGAAACAAGGTTCATCTACCCAAGTAATTTGGATTAAGAACGAGATAGTAGCCATAATCTCACAAGGAAACTCTCTCGAATCACGTGCTTTTATTCATTCAGAATTGGGGATAAAGGAAAAATATCAATGGGAGGCAACACTAATATTGCTAGTGCTAGCACAATGGGAGAAAAATGTGCATAATTGAGTGCTTATTGTTGCATTGTTGTGATCTTTGAATTAATATCTTTGTAGTCTTTGCTAGTTCAGCTCTTCAATGTCAAAACTCTTAACCTTTGTATGCGTTTGAGACTTTCAATTGTGTGCTGTGCTCTGTACATTAGAGTCTATCTTTAATGACACATCTTGATATTGCTATGTTTTTATATAGGATTGTGATCGGCAATCCATGTAAGTGCTACGTTCTCGGGAGCTCGCACCAAGTCTTGCCCCTTCTCCAAATGCTAGTGTTACATTAATCTAAAATTCGGTTTAACGAAAAACCGAATTAACTGAACTAAATTTGTTCGATTAATTTGGTTTGATTTTCGAATTTGTTCGGTTCAGTTTTCAGTTCTCAAAAAACTGAAATATTTTTAAACCAAAAAAACCGTATTAACTGAATACCCACCCCTAGCTGCAAACGGTGGCGCGGATTGCATAGGTGTCATGTACGGGCGCACCTATAGGCGCCGTCGTGACGCCAGGAGGGCTGTGGAGCGCGCGGCCAAGGCAGGAGCCACCGTTAGTGGCTAAGTTTAGAAAGATAGGATCTAGTTTCCTTTTGCATGCCTTAATTATAGGAGAGATTGGTTGGGCCATTGGCCATATATGCCATGTAACAGACTTGGAGAGAATTAAGCAAGATTAATTATCCTAAGTTGCTCCTCTCCTCAAACTCTCTCAAGCCACCGGTGAGATCTTCTCACAGTGAAGGCACGAGCGACTACGACCACGAGGCATGGTCCCATGATTGGGCGTTGAGGCGCTTGACAACACAGTATCGAGCCGCGTAGATCCTCTCCCACCCGCTCCAGCCCTCCACCATCCACCACCACGCCCACCTCTTCCACCGGCCACTCCACCACCATGGCGGAACCCACCATCAAGGACCTCATGGAGATGATGAAGTCGTTCAAGACTGAGTTGTCTTCCGTGAAGGCCGACATGGCCACCATGAAGGACAAGTCGTCATCGTCATCGAACAACAGCGGCGGCGGGCGCGAGGAGCCTCCTCGTGATCTGGATCGGCCCCCAAGATTCCAGAAGCTCGATTTCCCCCGCTTCGATGGCAAGACCGATCCGATGCTCTTCATCAACAAATGCGAATCCTATTTTCGCCAACAGCGCACCATGCCGGAGGAGCGCATGTGGATGGCCTCCTACAATCTCGAGGACATCGCGCAGCTGTGGTACATCCAGTTGCAGGAAGACGAGGGAACGCCACCATGGGGACGATTCAAGGACCTCCTCAACCTTCGTTTCGGTCCACCTCTCCGCTCGGCGCCCCTGTTCGAGTTGTCGGAGTGTCGCCGCACCGGGACCGTGGAGGAATACTCCAACCGTTTCAGCTCTCATGCCTTGGTCGGCTCGGGGACGGCTAGCGCGTCCAACTCTACACCGGCGGCCTTCTTCCCCCGTTGAGCCACGCTGTCCGCATCCACAATCCGGAGATGCTCGCCGGGCCATGAGTCTCGCCCGTCAGGTCGAGCAGATGGAGTTGGCGCGGCTACCTCCACCGCCGCCGGAGCCCTCGTGCCGCTTCGATGTGGCGCCTCGGCGGCCATTGCCGCCTTCTGCACCACCGGTGGCGCGCCCACCATGACAGAGGGCCCGCCTTTGAAGCGGCTGTCCCCGGAGGAACAGGCAGAACGGCGACGTCTCGGCCTCTGCTTCAACTGCAATGAGCCGTACTCCCGCGGCCACAATCATGTCTGTCGCCGCATCTTCTACCTCAACGGCGTCGAGATCGCGGCCGCCGACGAGGAACCAGCGGGGGACGATCAGCAGGAAGGCGCTCCTGTCTTCTCACTCAGGGCAGTGGCCGGTATGCCCATCTGTGATTCCATGCAGGTGCGGGTCTCCCTGGGCGCCACCATCCTCGTCGCGCTCCTGGACACCGGCTCCACACATAATTTCATCGCCGAGGGACGCCGCCGCCGCACCGCTCGCTAATCGGCGCGTCCGCGCCTCACGGCCACCGTGGCCAACGGCGAGCGCGTCAATTGCCCGGGCGTACTCCGCCGTGCCCCGGTCATCATCGAGGGCGAGACGTTCATCATCGACCTTTTCGTCATGCCGCTCGCGGGGTATGACCTCGTCTTGGGGACTCAATGGATGGTCACCCATGGCCGGGTGGTGTGGGACTTCATCGACCGCACCGTCTCCTTCCTGCACCAAGGCCGACAGGTCTCCTGGTCGGACGTCGCCGTCCGTCGGCCACCCCTACTCGCCGCCACCACGACACCGAATGCCCTCCTTGAGGAGCTGCTGCACTCCTTCGAGGGGGTGTTTGCCGAGCCGGCGGGGCTGCCACCGCAGCGCGCACGGGATCACGCCATCATCCTCAAGCCCGGCTCTACACCTGTGGCGGTTCGGCCCTACCGCTACCCGGCGGCGCACAAGGACGAGCTGGAACGGCAATGCGCCGCCATGCTGGACCAAGGCATCGTACGCCGCAGCGATTCGGCGTTCTCATCGCCGGTACTGCTGGTCAAGAAGCAGGACGGGGCTTGGCGGTTTTGCGTGGACTACCGTGCTCTTAATGCCCTTACCGTCAAGGATGCTTTCCCCATCCCCGTCGTCGACGAACTCCTTGATGAGCTGCATGGTGCGCAGTTCTTCACCAAGCTGGACCTCCGCTCCGGCTATCACCAAGTCCGGATGCGGCCGGCTGATGTGCACAAGACGGCGTTCCGAACCCACGACGGCTTCTATGAGTTCCTGGTGATGCCGTTCGGGTTATGCAACGCCCCGGCGACATTCCAGGCGCTCATGAACGACGCGCTCCGACCATTTCTTCGTCGGTTCGTCCTTGTTTTTTTTGATGATATATTGATTTACAGCAAGACTTGGGCAGATCACTTGAGACACATCTGCGCTGTCCTCGCCGAACTTCACCGCCATGTCCTCTTCGTCAAGCGATCCAAGTGCATCTTTGGGTCACCCTCCGTGGCATACCTGGGCCACATCATCTCTGCCCAAGGTGTGGCCATGGACCCGGCCAAGGTGCAGGCCATTCACGACTGGCCGACACCCCGCTCGGCGTGCGCGGTGCGTGGCTTCTTGGGCCTCGCCGGGTACTACCGCAAGTTCGTCCACGACTACGGCAAGATTGCGGTGCCCCTGACTTCGTTGCTGAAGAAGGAGGGCTTTTTCTGGAACGACGAGACCCAGGCAGCCTTCCAGGCGCTCAAGGCGGCCGTGACGTCGGCTCCTGTGTTGGCGCTGCCCGACTTCACCAAGGGCTTCATCGTTGAGTGTGACGCGTCCACGCATGGCTTCGGGGCGGTCTTGCTGCAAGAGCACCATCCGATCGCCTATTTCAGCAGGCCGGTCGGCCCCCGCCACCGCGCTCTGGCAGCGTATGAGCGGGAGCTCATTGGCCGGTGCACGCTGCAGCGCCACCGAGGCCGTACACCGGGGCGCGCGTTCATCGTCCGCACCGACCACTACAGCCTCAAGTTCCTCCTCGACCAGCGCATCTCGACGATCCCGCAGCACCATTGGGTGGGCAAGCTCCTCGGCCGACTTCTCGGTGGAATACAAGCGGGTGCCACGAACACCATCGCCGACGCTACCGTCGCATGACACCAGCGAGGAGGGCTCGGTCTTGGCGCTGTCCGCGCCTCGCTTCGACTTCGTCGACCGTCTTCGTCATACTCAACGACAAGACCCAGCCCTGGTCGCCATCAGGGATGAACTAGCAGCCGGCACAAGGGGTGCGCCGTGGTCGCTGCTGGACGGCATGGTGGCATACGCTGACCGGCTCTACATTCCGCCGGACTCACCACTGCTGCTCGAAGTGGTGGCTGCTACGCACAACGACGGCCATGAAGGGGTGCAGCGGACTCTACATCACCTCCGCCGGGACTTCTACTTCCCCGCCATGCGCCGCGTGGTCCAGGACTTCGTCCGCGCCTGCGCAACATGCCAGCGCAACAAGTCTGAACACCTACACCCGGCGGGCCTGCTGCTGCCCCTGCCCGTTCCCCAGGCCGTGTGGTCCGACGTCGGCTTGGACTTCATCGAGGCGCTGCCTCGCGTTGGGGGCAAATCGGTGATCCTTACAGTGGTCGACCGGTTTAGCAAATATTGCCATTTTATCCCACTGGCTCACCCCTACAGTGCAGAGTCCGTGGCCCAGGCGTTCTTCAGCGAGATTGTTCGCCTACACGGGATCCCTCAGTCCATGGTGTCGGACCGGGACTCCGTGTTCACCTCGACGTTCTGGCGGGAGCTGATGCGACTCACCGGCCCCAAGCTGCACATGACGTCCGCCTTCCACCCGCAGTCCGATGGCCAAACGGAGGCGGCCAACAAAGTCATCGTCATGTACCTCCGGTGCTTCACTGGGGATCGACCACGTCAGTGGCTGCGATGGCTGCCATGGGCGGAGTATGTCTACAACACGGCGTATCAATCGTCGCTCAAGGACACTCCTTTCAAGGTGGTCTACGGTAGGGACCCCCCCTCCATCCGCTCTTATGAGCCTGGAGAGACCCGGGTGGCGGCGGTGGCCGAAACAATGGCTGCACGCGAGGAGCTCCTAGCGGATGTCCGCTACCGCCTGGAACAAGCCCAGGCCGTCCAGAAGAAGTTCTACGACCGCCTGCACCGACCGGTCTCCTATGCCGTGGGTGACTGGGTGCTGCTGCGCCTTCGCCAAAGGGCAGCGTCTTCTCTTCCACAGGCGCCCAAGGGCAAGCTGAAGCCGCGCTTCGTCGGGCCTTACCAAGTCACCGAGTGCATCAACCCGGTGGCTGTTCGTCTAGCGCTGCCCCCGCGTGCCAAGCTGCACGATGTCTTCCACGTCGGCCTTCTCAAGAAGTTCGTCGGCGCACCACCGGCTACGCCACCTCCCCTCCCACCCACTCAACATGGGGCGGTGACTCGTAACTCGAGCAGGTGTTCGCATGCCGGCCGCCAAGGATGTTCGGCAGGTGCTCATCTGCTGGAAAGGGCAGTCCATTGCTAGTGCTACATGGGAGGATGTTGCCGATTTCCGCGACAAATTTCCCCAGTTTCAGCTCGGGGACGAGCTGATCGTCGAGGGGGGAGAGATGTCATGTACGGGCGCACCTATAGGCGCCGTCGTGATGCCAGGAGGGCTGTGGAGCGCTTGCCAAAGCGAGAGCCACCGTCGATGGCTAAGTTTAGAAAGATAGGACCTAGTTTCCTTTTGCATGCCTTAATTATAGGAGAGATTGGTTGGGCCATTGGCCATATATGCCATGTAACGAGACTTGGAGAGAATTAAGCAAGATCAATTATCCTAAGTTGCTCCTCTCCTCAAACTCTCTCAAGCCACCGGTGAGATCTTCTCACGGTGAAGGCACAGGAGCGACTACGATTACGAGCTGCGGTCCCATGACGATGGGCGTTGAGGCGCTTGACAACCGATGTCATGTACAGGCGCACCTATAGGCGCCGTGGCGTGACGCCAGAGGGCTGTGGAGCGCGTGGCCAAGCGAGAGCCACCGTCGATGGCTAAGTTTAGAAAGATAGGATCTAGTTTCCTTTTGCATGCCTTAATTATAGGAGAGATTGGTTGGGCCATTGGCCATATATGCCATGTAACAGACTTGGAGAGAATTAAGCAAGATCAATTATCCTAAGTTGCTCCTCTCCTCAAACTCTCTCAAGCCACCGGTGAGATCTTCTCACAGTGAAGGCACAGAGCGACTACGACCACGAGCAGCGGTCCCGGCGACGCGGCGTTGAGGCGCTTGACAACACGGTATCGAGCGCGTAGATCCTCTCCCACCCGCTCGGCCCTCCACCATCCACCTCCACGCCCACCTCTTCCACCGCCACTCCACCACCATGGCGGAACCCACCATCAAGGACCTCATGGAGATGATGAAGTCGTTCAAGACTGAGTTGTCTTCCATGAAGGCCGACATGGCCACCATGAAGGACAAGTCATCATCGTCGTCGAACAACAGCGGCGGCGGGCGCGAGGAGCCTCCTCGTGATCTGGATCGGCCCCCAAGATTCCAGAAGCTCGATTTCCCCCGCTTCGATGGCAAGACCGATCCGATACTCTTCATCAACAAATGTGAATCCTATTTTCGCCAACAGCGCACCATGCCGGAGGAGCGCGTGTGGATGGCCTCCTACAATCTCGAGGACGTCGCGCAGCTGTGGTACATCCAGTTGCAGGAAGACGAGGGAACGCCGCCATGGGGACGATTCAAGGACCTCCTCAACCTTCGTTTCGGTCCACCTCTCCGCTCGGCGCCCCTGTTCGAGTTGTCGGAGTGTCGCCGCACCGGGACCGTGGAGGAATACTCCAACCGGTTTCAGTTTCTCTTGCTGCTGGTCGGCTCGGGGAGGGCAGTAGCGTCAACTCTACACCGGCGGCCTTCTTCCCCCGTTGAGCCACGCTGTCCGCATCCACAATCCGGAGACGCTCGCCGGGGCCATGAGTCTCGCCCGTCAGGTCGAGCAGATGGAGTTGGCGCGGCTACCTCCACCGGCCGCCCGGGGAGCCCTCGTGCCCTGCTTCCAGTGCCGGCGCCTCGGCAGCCGCTGCCCGCCCTTCCTGCACCACCAGCGGGCGCGGCCCAGCCGCGACAGGAGGGCCCGCCTTTGAAGCGGCTGTCCCCGGAGGAACAGGCGGAACGGCGCCGTCTCGGCCTCTGCTTCAACTGCAATGAGCCGTACTCCCGCGGCCACAATCGTGTCTGCCGCCGCATCTTCTACCTCAACGGCGTCGAGATCGCGGCCGCCGACGAGGAACTGCCGGGACGACGATCAGAAGGCGCTCTGTCTTCTCACTCGAGGCGATGGCGGTATGCCCATCTGTTATTCCATGCAGGTGCATGGACAACACATATAGTCCGCCAGGTTTCTCGACTTGTGTGCCGCAGCCGCATTCAGAAAACAAGTCACACCATTAAAGAACTCTGCACCACGACGGTCCATGTCATACATCCACCTTCGGTCCATCTACAGTTAATTATATCAAACTACATTTCAGTATATGAACAAACGATATCAAAATAATTTATTCTTTACAGTAGTCATGCATTGCTAATTAATTAAAACGATAAACACATTATAAGCACATAACTGCAAATAACAATATATAATTGTAAATGATTAGTTTTACAAATACATCTAGCTGCATTATAAGCACATAACTGCAAATAACAATATATAAGCACATAACTGCAAATAACAATATATATGCGTCGGTTAGGTGAAGATTGCTATATAAATAGCTTATCACTGCCGGCTCTGCCAAGAACCGGCAGTGATAAGGTCATATTCTGTGAAAATACCTTATCACTGCGGTTACATGCGTAACCCGCAGTGATAAGGTCATACTATGAGGAAAATTTGCGTTGCGGGAAAATACATATCACTTTTCGGTTGAATATACGAACCGGCGGTGAAAATGGTCTTATCACCGCCGGTTTTACTATAGAACGGCAATAATAAATCACTACGGTTTTACATATAAGCGGCGTAATATCTTCTTATCACTGCGGTTCTCTATTAAACCGGCAATGATATTACCTCCATTGCTGCGAGAAATTGAAACTATTCTTATCACTGCCGATTGAAGTTTGAACCGGCAGTGATAATATTATCACTGCCGGTTGAATTTGGAACCGGCAGTGATAATATTATCACTGCCGGCTCGGACCTACCCGGCAGTGATGGGGGGTCGCGGATGAGGCAATCTGTAGTAGTGACAAGAGCTTTTGGACCTCTGGGTACCGCTCCTTCGGTCCGTGCAAGACCTCGCTGACGTAGTATACTGGTCGCTGCGCCCCATCTCATTCGACTGCCAGCATTGCGCTTACGGCCTGGGGGGTCTCATTGGGTGACAGGCTGGACTCTCCCCAGGTTTCTCTCTTTTCAGTTCTGAACTCTGCACTCCTGTCTATAGCAATTATATGCATTTCGATTCTTGTCTTTAGGGGAAACAAGGTTCATCTGCCCAAGTAATTTGGATTAAGAACGTAGATAGTAGCCATAATCTCACAAGGAAACTCTCTCGAATCACGTGCTTTTATTCATTCAGGAATTGGGGATAAAGGAAAAATATCAATGGGAGGCAACACTAATATTGCTAGTGCTAGCACAAGCCGGAGAAAAATGTGCATAATTGAGTGCTTATTGTTGCATTGTTGTGATCTTTGAATTAATATGCTGTAGTGCTGCTAGTTCAGCTCTTCAATGTCAAAACTCTTAACCTTTGTATGCGTTTCAGACTTTCAGTGTGTGCCTGTAGCCTGTACATTAGGAGTCTATCTTTAATGACACATACTGTATATTGCTATGTTTTTATATAGGATTGTGATCGGCAATCCATGTAAGTGCTACGTTCTCTGGGAGCTCGCACCAAGTCTTGCCCCTTCTCCCAGTGCTAGTGTTACATTAATCTAAAATTCGGTTTAACGAAAAACCGAATTAACTGAACTAAATTTGTTCGATTAATTTGGTTTGATTTTCGAATTTGTTCGGTTCGGTTTTCAGTTCTCAAAAAACTGAAATATTTTTAAACCAAAAAAACCGTATTAACTGAATACCCACCCCTAGCTGCAAACGGTGGCGCGGATTGCATAGGCGACTACAAAAAGGAGTTGGCACAAAATAAAAACTCAATGTCATATAGTAAAGTAAAAATTTTTTAGTGGTAAATATGATATCAGGTCAAAACTCAGTGGTACATTGGAAATTTTCTCAAACAAAGTAAAAAACTTAAATGACATAGAGGGAAGCGAACTTTTTTTTAGTGATAAATCTAAAATCAGGTTAACACTCAGTGGTATATACAAAATTTTCCTAGGCTCCTCTCCAATCTTATATGCTATACTTGTCATTTTGTAAGTATGAGGTGTACTTTTGAGAGGTATGAGCTGTAATTGATAAGGACAACGACAGCGTAAATATAGAAAAACTAAATGTAATATATTTGTTACGTAGTCTGTATTGTTCATAACTATAACAGAAAAAACTCATTATTTGTGTCAAAATCTGAACTCTCATTTTAAATTTGTACGGCCAGGCAACTACTACCTCTGTTCAAGTTTACATGACGTATTCCTCTTGGCACATAGACCAAAGTGATAGTGAAAGTGACTAATCTATCCCTAATTATTACATGTAAGGACTATATTCAATACTTGCATATAGAGAATATAAAGTAAAGTTAAATATTTTTTTTGGGCATAAAGGGAATGTCACACTAATTTTGTATTAAAATATAAAATACGTTTTATATTTATGGATAAGATTATTTAAAAAACTATGCCCTACGTTTATGTACAGAGGAAGTATTATTTCTATTCGGAGGCAAGGACATATGAATCAGAATGTTAAGAATTACCAACAAAGGGTAATTTTCTAGACTATTATACAAGAACGTTTCTGGTAACGTTTATCAAAAGGGACAACAATAAAACGTCACTTTTGTGGAAAGATCATGTCAAATTCTTAGCCACATACCAGTCCGATGTGTGGAAAACTAACGGGATTTATTAGCCACAAGCTCCTTAGCAGTTCGAGCTCCCAGTCCCAGAGCATATCTGTTCTATAGCATCCTAGTCACTCTATTATACGCAGGGGAATTGAAGCGTGAGGAGGCCATCCACGTCAGTGGTTTTTCATAAAACCCCATGGCAAAATCGGAAATCGCGGATAGATCCTTCCATGGTAAATTTGAAATCGTGGACAGGTCCTTCTACGGTTATTTCGTAAAAAAGACCTTATAGTTCTGTAAATTTCAGTTCTTTCAGCCCGAAAGATTTAAAAAAATTTAAAATCACGAACAGGTCTTTTCACCGGTTATTTGCAAAATGAACCCCGTAGTTCCAGCAAATTTGACACGGACGCCGGCTCTTTCAACAAGAAAGATTTAAAAAATTTAAAAATCACAAGCAGATCCTTCCACCGGTTATTCCACAAATTCGGTTTGCAAAAAACTTAGACTAAATTTTTTCGCGCCGCACAGCATCGCGCGCGTCTTTACCTAGTAGTTAACATGACCACAAGAAATCTGGAGCAAATTATGCATCCGTACAACCAGAACGAATGAAACATTAGTCTATATCGGTCTTCCGGTATTGTCCTCCTTACACAGAAAAAAATCAATGGTACGAACACACACTAATGGCATGGACAAATTGTACACCTGAACGATGACTATTGTAAGTTGTCATTGAAATAACAAAAGACCACATCTACAAACAGTAAATTATCGGAAGATACACGAGCTGATTAGAGCGAGCAACAGAGTGAAGACCTGCACACCTGCAGGAATGATTGAATTGCGTGAAGAAGATCGTATTAATTAAGTACTTCGCACAAAATAATAAATATGTAAAAGGGTTGGGAGAAGATCATACAAGTCTATAGGAAGATCAAATTGTACCAAATAAAAAAGAAAAAAAACTGATGATAAAAATATTAGCAGCAACGCGGACGAGCGCGTAGCTCGTTTGGCTGAGACGCTCGCCGAGCGCTTAGCCCGCCCGCGTTCGAGCGTCGTGGGCACGCGTAGGGGGCCGTGCATGCATGTGAGTGCGTGTGTGTGGAGTGCGTGCGTACATAGCTCGTCTATTGTTTCTTTTTCTATACTGAATACTAGAGCTCCTGGCCAAAATTTTAAAAAAATATTAGCAGTTACATCGTCGGCTATTATAAGGGGGTGTTTGGGACAGCTCTAGCTCCACCAAAATCTGTGAAGTTGGTGGAGCAGGGTATTTCTAGTTCTAGAAATTTATAGAGCTGGAGCTATAGGTACATTAAAAGTGTTTATGTAGATCATCTTGTTTACATTTTAGACTAGAAATATAAACTTAATTCACTTTATTAGAGTATAAGTTTTAGATCTAAACTAGAGGTAGGATTTAGAGCTCTCCTAAACAGCGCCTAAATTTGGCCTTGCTTTGATTTCCAGTGTGGGACGGTTGGGATGGGCCTCCGCGACGGTCTTGAAAGCATCCTCCATAGCCTCCACCTCTGCAACACTCGCACCCTGGCTATCTATGCCGACCCTAAACTCAGTGAGGCAGGAGAGGTGCTGCATGCCAAAATCGAAACCACCGATCGCAGACTTGAATTCAACTGGGTGGATGTAGAGCTGAAACTCTTTGAGCATCGGCATAGATCCAGCTTCAAACATGAGCCCGGTATGCAGAGATCGGAAAAGGAAAATCCGCAAGTTCTGGAATCCTTGGCTGCATCTGATAACAACGAACCTATCTTTGGGGCCCGGTTTCAAGCCTAGGTAGAGATACAGCAGAGTGGGTATATTTCCAATGTTACAAAGATCTTCCTCCTCTGGTATTTCCTTAAGAGTGAGCAATAACTCTTCGAGGTTGACAAATGAGCTCACCCATTTGGTAACATTGCAAATGTTTTCCACGCTAATACCAAGGTATCGGAGACTCTTCAGACTACAAAATGAGGAATCTGCTGAGAAGTCATCCTCGTTTCTATGTTGGATATCAATATACAGTCTGTGAAGGTTACAGCCATCCAGAATATGGAGAGAAGCGGCTAACATGTCTTTGTAACATCCTTTGTCGCCTTTTAGATAATCAATATCCCAATTTATATCCAGCAATCTGAGGTTCGTAAGTTCACTGAGTTCTTCGATAAAGTTCTTTGTGTATGAAAAAACATCAATGCTTCGTAGCTCTTGCAAATTTCGCATTTTTCCAATTCCGTCAGGCAACTTAGTCTGAAGTCCAACAAATAATCGCAGCAATCTCTGAAGCCGAATAATTGTCGGAGGCAGTTCTTGTATAGATGTGCACATCACATCTAGTACCTCTAGACATTGTAGATCTCCGGTTTCTCTTGGAAGCGCATCTATATTTTCTCCTTCGATCTTCAAGTACCTCAGTTGAGATAATCTTCCAATATTTATGAGATGATGATTTTCTAATCCAGTACAATTACGGATGTCCAGCACGCGTAGAACGCCGAAGTTGGAGATAGGTGGGATATGCTTTACACCACCAAAAATAGTTAGTGACCGGATCTGACATATATTCCAATTTGGAGATACAATAATATGGGTTGCTTGCTTTTCGTTCTGTGCAAGAGAGAGCCTGCGAACCTTGATATCTGCAGTCGGCAAATGTGTGAGCTGTGTATTGTTGATCATGGTAGCAAAGTTCTCTTCAGTGGACTTGGAAGTGAGGAAATCATGGATGGTGTCATGGACTTGACAAGCTATTACCCGACCATCGTAACGTATTCCCGCTGGTTGAATTAAGCTTCTGTTAATAAGCTCATTAAAGTAAGTCTCTCCTAACTTTAGGAGATTATCTTGAGGTTCACCGTGAATAAACCCTTCGGCAACCCATCTTTGCACCAAATCACCTCTAAAAATAATATCATCTTCCGGAAACATAGCCACACACAGCAGGCATGCTCTTAGATAATGAGGTAGATCAAAATAACTAAGAGACAATATCCTTGTCATGCCCTCTGAATCTGAATCATCTCCAAGTGCATGACCAATAGATCTTCGTACCCTATCCCACTGATCTGTTGTATGTTTTGTGGCCAACAAACTAGATACAGCAATGATTGCCAATGGTAAACCACCACATTTTTTTAAGATTTCATTAGAAGCTTCCTCGAGGTCAGAAGGGCACCTCTGCTCAGACCCAAAAATTCTTTTTAGAAATAACCTCTTTGAGTCGATTGGACCAAGTGGCTTAATGGTATAAACAAGCTCGCCATCAGAAGTGCAACATGATTGTGCTACATCATTTTTGCGTGTTGTTGTGATTATTCTGCTGTCGCACATATTCTTCGGAAAGGAACACTCGAGAATTTTCCATGTTGATTTATGCCATATATCATCCACTACTATAAGGTACCTGTCAAAATATTTGGAAAGCCATACATTAGTAATGTGGGCATATTACATGAAGATGCCGAGTTGATTAATGAAGGTTCCCTTGCATGCATCATTAGGGATGCTACTACGGGGACAACATATCAAATAATAACTAGCTTTAGAATAACCTTGTTCACTGTGTGAACTGAGGCCGAAGAGGCAGCCATGCGCACGGCCAAAGTTTGTGCGAACTGAGGGCGCCCGGCCAGTCTGCATTCGAGTTCAGCGCAACGCACGCTCTCGTGGAGCCATGCAAGCACGTGTGGGTTTGATTGTTTGCACTAATAATGAACAGTCCTTGCTACAATGAACAGTCCTTGCAAAGCCATTAACTATAATCCAACCACTACAATTTGGAAACAAATTGTAGATTTCAAGTATATGAACCATGATCCTTTTCGCAAGTGATTTGGGCTAGTCAAGAGGCTGACATGGGTTGTAGGTGGATAGGTGGTAAAGTGTATAAAATTAGGTCATGGGAAGACCACTGGTTCGGAAGCTCAACTCTTGCTGTGGAGTGTTTGGTTTTTGTATGAGTTAGATAAAGAGAAGGGTGTTACAATTAGAGAGTGCTGGGATGGCACTGATCTTTTTGAACCAACTAGCAGGAGCACTGCTATCTTGCATTTAAGAACAGAAAAAGTTATTTACAAGAGTTACCCACGTGCGGAGGGAAAAAAGAAAGAAAGAAAGGAAAACTTAACTTGGATGTCAAATAGTGAGTCGATGTAATCACATACCGTTTGTTTTCAAGGAATTTCACGATTTCTCCAATTAGTTGTTGTTCGTCCCCTGCTTCAGTATGGGAATAATCCATGTTGCGAATTTGAGATAATATAGATCTAAAAATCTTCATCATATCAGGATGTCGTAAAATTGACACGAAAGCACGACACTCAAATTTCGCTCCAAGCTTGTGATATACTTGATTGGCTAGAGTTGTCTTGCCTAACCCTCCAAATCCGACAATGGAGACAACCTTTAGCTGCTTCACTGATTCACCCTCGCCATTCATGAGCCACCCAATAAGCATCTCCATTGGCCCATCTATACCTACAAGTTCTGACACATCTTTATAAATCGTGCGTACCCGTGGGTCAATAGTCACACTTTTAGACTTGGAGGTTCCCTCGTCAATTTGGTACCTTGAGTACCTCTCGCTCACTTCTGTTATTTGCTTCTTGATGTCCTTGATCTCTTTAGCAATCTGATGGCGAGCCTTGATCTCCGCCAACATGTTCTTGCTCTTGTCAATAAGCTTCTTGAATCCACTAGTATTTGAAATGGACAAGCGATCATCAAGAACCATGAACTTGTCGATGTTGTCCTCAATATCGTAGGACAGCTCCCGCACAACTCTAACCCGGAGCTTGGCTTGCTCGTTAGGTTCCTCCACATCGGACATCGTTAGGAGGAAGGCATTCATTGCTTCAAGCTCATCCTTGAGGAACTTGATGTCACCACGCATATGCTTGAGCGTCTTGTACTCATCGGTCAGCATGGTTCCAAGTTTAGACAGGAGGGAACTCATGGCCCCTGTGGATGCACTCACCAAAAATTCGGCCATTGCTCGCTTGCTCTTCGTGTCTACCTGAACAGGGTTTTCTCTAGACACAACCCGGTTTTGCTTTGTGAGCTCTGCTAGCTATGGCCTTATAAGAACGATAGTAGCAGATGATGAACAGCCCCTCAATATCTAAAGCCCCTCAATTGACGGAAAATGCAATGCACTCGTCCTTGATGCAATTAGTGTAGAGCATATTGTTGTCGTGCACTAAGAAAGGTGATAGCGATGTGCACTAAGAATGGTTGCAGTATTACATTTCTAATGAGATGAAAGTGAGGTCTTAGCGACCCCCAGTTGAAATACAGCTTAAAGTGTTAGCGACTCAAATGAAAACTAAGTCTTCACAGCACGTGCCTCCGTGCGAGTCTTATCACTTCTCTTACTATAGCGGCAAGCTGGAAATGATGTATAGCAGGCTTTATTTAACATGTAGTTAAGCAGAGTTTGAAACAACAGTTAATGGGAATGGAGCGCCAGCGGCGTCACTGTTTCGGTCCGGATTAGTATTGTTTTTTCATATTTGGTTCCAAATTCAACTTGAGTCACTTTTGTAACATCGAAAAATTTAAAAATAAGAAAAATAAAATTTAAAATTTAAAAATAATATTTAATAAAAATTTTAATTGTAATCAAGATTTTAATTTAACATATCATCTTTTTCCTCTTTTTCTTGAATTTTAAACTTTAAGAAAAGAATAAGTTGCAATATTAAAAATTTTCTCCCAAAATGAGCAAACTATGAAAATGAGATTGAAATATAATCTTATTTTGAATTTTCATCCTTTCAAAAAAAATCTTGAATTTTTGGCTTTCAAGAAAATCTTTTATATATTAATTATCTTCTTATGCTCCAAAATATAAAACCCAAAATATCTTAAGAAATAAAATCTATAAAAATTCATATAAATCTGAAATCATCTCCAGAGCCTTCAAAAAAATTTCAAAGTAATATGAACTCATTTATTGCTGAAAAGATATCAAGAACTATATATATAATGTGACTATGAACACCACAATGTCAGAATTATTACATTTTTCAAAGACCTTGTCACATATTTGAAAATGTACCACATCATCTAAAGCTCTAGGGTAACTTGAAGAAAAAGTTTCAAAAATAATAAAGTTGATTTGACTATTTTATAAAATCAAAAATTGAATTAATTGAAAACAATATTATCAATGACAGAATTTTATAAAAATATGATTTATTATCACCTGAAATTTTTATGATTACTTTCAATAATCATTATGATTGCACAAAAAAGTTTCATATAAAATAAAGCTTATTTGTTATGTAAGAAAGATAAAAATATGAAAACAGAATTTTAATAATGCAAGTCTTATCACTTCTCTTATTATACCGGCAAGTTGGAAATGATGTATAGCAGGATTTATTTAACATTTAGTTAAGCAGAGTTTGAAATAACAGTTCACGGGAATGGAGCGCCGGCCACGTCACTATTTCAGTCTAGATTAGTATATTGTTTTCATATTCGGTTCCAAATTCAACTTGAGTCACTTTCTAACACACACACACATATATATATATATATATATACATATATACATACATATACATATACATATACATATATACATACATATACATATATATATATATATATATATATATATACATATATATATATATATATATATATATATATATATATATATATATATATATATATATATATATATATATATAGGAAGCCTTTTCCGTACTCCTAAGAGTACATACTCCCACATCTAATATACCACTTAAATGAATGTTTTATACTCCTTTATCACTTTCAGTATAGTCCAATGATAATTCTAAGATACTCCATTGCGACATGGTTAAAAAAATTCATCAGAACCCATTATTTTTTTTTGCTACATACCCTTTTCCCAATGTAAAAGAAATATATAAACGAATTATGCTATAAATGGTGGACTTTAGAGGAATTTTTTGTGAAAATCACTTTGGAGTATCTTATAATCAGCATTAGTATATACTCAAAAGGATAAAGAGGTAAAACAATATCATTTAAGCGGTATGCTGGAGGTGGGAGTACGTACACCCAGGAGTATAGAATCATTTTCATATATATATACACACACACATGCACACAAGGTATAAATGCATTCAAACCATTCACGCCAATTAGTAGCATCTCTCATGCAATAAACAGTAAATGACTAATAAATATTACTTCTTGTTCGTACATGAATTTTTATTTTTTTGATTTACCTATAACTTTCAAATGAGGATGATTTTGGTCTTCAAATTTAACTAGGTTGTAGAATCTCAACTCCCCTATATATAGTAATTTTTTTTAGGATTTTGAAAACATGTAAATATGATTTTCATGAATAAGAATTTAGTTTTGTTTGTCAGACCTGTAGTAAAATATTTGAAAAATTATCAAATAAACTACTACATGAAGGAGAGGTGAGCTTCTACAACCTTGTAAAATTTGAAAAGCAAACTCAATAGAATTTGAAAGATATAAAATTTACAAAGTGCTAAACAACAGGATATGATGTCTTTTACTGTAAAAAAATAATTTTGCCGTGAAAAATTCTCGAAACATTACCACACGTAGGGGAGGTTAGATTCTACACCCCTGTAAAATTTGAAGACCAAACTCCATCGCATTTGAGAGATATGAAAATGACAATGTGTTAAATAGTATGATATACTATCTTTCACTATCAAGAAAACAATATTTTATTGTCTATTACTCAATGTGTTACTATATCCTGTATAAAGCAGTCTTACAGCATAAAATATATAAAAATTATATGTACAACTTTTCAATAAATCTAAAAAAAGTTACCATATATAGGAAAAGTGAGTTTCTAAAACCTTGTAAAATTTGAAAACTAAACTTAATTGCATTTGAAAGACATGAAATTGACAAAGCACTAAACAATGAAAAATCACTAGTAAGCCAATTTTTTTATATCTTACAGCTGATATTGATTTTGGTATTCAAATTTTAGAGGGTAGTATAATCTCACCTCCCTATCCATGATAATTGTTTGAGAATTTTTGAAAATGTATACAAATGGTTTTCATGAATAAGAATTAAGTTCTCTTTGTCAGACCTGCAACAAAATAATTGAAAAATTCTTAACTAATTATAACACATAGAAGAGGTGAGCTTCTACAATTCTACAAAATTTGAAGACCAAACTCAATCGTATTTGAAAGATATGAAATTAACAAAGTGCTAAACAACAGGATATATTGTCTTTTACAGTAAAAAAAATAACATTTTACTATGAAAAATTCTCAAAAAATTACCACAAGTAGGGGACGTGAACTTCTATAATTCTGTAAAATTTAAAGACCAAACTCAATTGCATTTGAAAGATATGAAATTGACAAAGTGCTAAACAACAAGATATGCTATCTTTTACTTTAAAAATAACATTTTACTGTAAATTTTTTTAAAAAAATTACCACACATAGGGGAGGTAAGATTCTATAACCATATAAAATTTATCGATCAAAATCAATTGCATTTGAGAGATATGAAAATAACAAATTACAATAAAGCAGGATATACTATCTTTTACAGTCATGAAAACAACATTTTACTGCATATTACTTAATGTGTTACTATATCCTGTATAAAGCAGTCTTATAATGTAAAATATATGAAAATTCTATGTATTAGTTTTCAAAAAAAATTACTATATGTAGAGAGCTGAGGTTCTACAACCCCGCAAAATTTGAAGACCAAACTCAATCGCATTTGAAACATATGAAATTGACAAAGCACTAAACATTAAAAAATCACTAGTCAACCAAATTTATCTTTTTATATCTTTCAACTAATATTGATTTTGGTTTTCAAATTTTACAAAGTTGTATAATCTTACCTTCCCTATCTATGGTAATTTATTGAGAATTTTTGAAATGTGTACATATGGTTTTCACTAATAAGAATTTAATTCTGTTTGTTGAACCTATAGTAAATATTTGAAAAATTCTAAAAAAATTACCACATGTAGGGGAGGTGAGCTTCTATAACTCTATAAAATTTGAAAACCAAACTCAACCGTATTTGAAAGATATGAAATTGATAAAGTGCGAAATAGCAGGATATGCTATCTTTTACTTAAAAAACATTTTAATGTGAAAAATTATCACAAGTAGGGGATGTGAGATTTCATAGCTCTGTAAAATTTGAAGACCATACTCAATCGCATTTGGGAGATATGAAAATAAAATATGCCAAACAGCAGCATATACTATCTTTTACTGTCAAGAAAACAACATTTTATTGCCTATTACTCAATGTGTTACTATATCCTATGTAAAGTTGTTGTGTAATACTTTATTTTAATATAGTAACATTTGGTGTAATAACTTGTAACATGCCATTTGTTTGAATAGTAAATGGCAACATATCCAGTGTTTCGTAAAGTTCATGAAAACACATGTACATATTTTCAAAAATTCTCAAAAATTACCATACGTAGAGGATGTGAGATTCTACAATTCTAACAAATTTGAAGACCAAAATCATTCTCGTTTGAAAGTTATGGGTAAATAAAAAAAAGAAAGATTCATGTACACACAAGAACTAGCATTTATTAGCCATTTACTGGTTGAGATACGGTTTGTGTTTTGCCACATAGTAGATAATCACTGGGACAGTTCCTTGCATTGAGTGATATGATAAGTGCCTCGATTGGTACACGTTAAATGACGGGGAGTATGCGGGGTCAAGCACACAATCAGGAATACACAATATAGACAGGTTTGGGCCTCGTCGATAACTAATGCCCTACTCTTGTATCGGCGGTGATTGAGATCGATCAATAGATTACAAGTCGATAGGGGGATCCCTATTTACAAGGAAGAACTACCAATCAGGAAGATGGCTGGACTACGGATTGCAGAAGACTATGGCTAGAAGCTTGCGCTATATGCTAGATTGCTATGGGTTGCAATTGGCTCCTCCTAGCTTGTGTTCGCTCGTGTGATCTGCGATTGGCTCTATTCGGCTCCCTCTTAGACGACATCCTCCCTAGTCCTTATATAGCAGGTTGAAGTACCGAATCATATTTGGTGAGGAGTTCTGTTGCAATTACTATTCTTGTATCGTACATGAATTCCTGTATCCGTCGGGCGTATTCGAGTAAATCTTCTTGTATCGGTAGTAGGATTAGGACTTTCCCTGCAGGGGATATCCTTTCCGCGTATACCTTATCCCGCACGCTCAGGCTAGAGATATACAGAATATCCTAGTACGTACGTGACATGGTTTATGTCTTCATGGTGCATGCCCATATCCCATATTTGGATATTCGACATGTATATACAAAAATTTTCCTAGGCTCCTCTCCAATCTTATATGCTATACTTGTCATTTTGTAAGTATGAGGTGTACTTTTGAGAGGTATGAGCTGTAATTGATAAGGACAATGACAGCGTAAATATAGAAAAACTAAATGTACTGTTATGAGATAAGGACTCTGTAACGTATCTGTTCAGGACTCTATCTCTTTTTGATGTGGTTGAATTTGAACTCCTCTCTCATACTACTATATATATCAGGTGCTCCTATTGTAAACAATGTATCAATAAAGTGAGAGAGATTTCCACCCTATATTATGTGTGTTCTCGATTCTTGATTCGCGTATTTATGCATGCGTGTTGTTGATTCGAGTAGGTAAATGACGATGTTTTACAACACGTTATCAGCACGAGTCTCTACCACAAGAAGGAGGATTGTCAACTGCAACAAACGATCTACTACCGGCGATTGATTGCCCGATCCGATCTGCAATCAACTCGCCATCACGCCGGCACCCACTCGGATTGCTGAAAAAGTCCTACGCGACTCTATTCTACGCGATAGTCTACAGGATTTCTCCTATAGGTCGAATCAAGGTATTAAATTGGCATGACCTATTGAATCGCGTTCTTCACTAACCTTCGACCCTGTAGATCGTTCAATCGTATATCGCCTGTTCATAGCGGTACAATGATTTTGAGTTATTGTTCATCAACAATTAAGAAAAAAAATCAGTCCTGTCGTCTCGTTGCTCGTCGGCCTGGAGCCACGCACCGCTGTCTGTCGGCCCGCAGCTGCCTCAGCTTGGCATAAGAGATTGGGTTTTGATTTCAGTTTTGAAGGAACGGATACATGACAATTGGTGTCTAAGGAAAACACACATGAGGCTAGGTTTCTTAATTGGCATCCGGAATCGGGAAGTGCTCCCTCCCTCATGTGAGCCCTTGGGGCGGGTTGACCTGGCCAAGAGTCAATGTTAATGGAGGCATTCATTATATGATTTCATACCCAACCAACAAGAGTTACATAAGAAGTAATTAGCAATGGTGTTTCTTACCCATGTCTTTACACATGTTATCATTGCTCTATGTTGCATTGCTAGATTAATTTTCTTGGCATGTTATTCCCTGTTATTCAGTAATTCTGAAAATTACTTGATAATTAGCAAAAAATTATGAAAAATGCTAGGAAAATCTAGGAAATTTTGTGATAATTATCTGCCGAAAAGATATAGACCATACTTTACTGATTCAATAGCAATCATGCAAAACAATATTTTACCTAAAGTAAAATCCCTGTTTTGTTTGCATATATGAGATGTTAGACATCGCAAAAAAAGAATTTGCTGAGCTTGCCTTGAATGGCAGCAACTACCTCACTTGTGCAATGGATGCCAAGTTCAACTTGACAGCCCGATCTCTTGGAGCCGCAATTTCCTAGCCTGAAGCTGGCGCTCCTGCTCTCCCTGAAGCTACTAAGTGCGCAGCCTTACACTTCCTGAGGTACTATCTCCATACGGATTTTGTCGACTATCGGGATCACCTGACCGCAAATGTGGAATGGGGTTAGTGAAATCGGGGAACCCAAACATAGCTTTGCTTAACGGAGGAACAGGTTCGATGCGGCGTTGGTCGAAGCAAGACAACAACGAGTGTGACATGGAGATTTATACTAGTGCGAGCCCTTGTGAAGGAAATAACTCTACTCCAGTCTTGCCCTGAGGCAATGATCTTCACTATTCTCAAGTACAGAAGTGTTTACAGCTCAAGCTCAAGCTTGTCAACATTGGCTATGCCTATCGCTCGAGCTCCGGTGCAGCGTATGTCTCTCCGTTGCTTGTTGATGCCCTGTGGGGTCTTATATCCTCCTTGTTGTTTCCTGTAACGGACGAGAGAGATTCCCGGGGTAGTGGCCTCGTGCGCATTAATGGTTGGCAGTAACCATCCCAGACATGCGGCGCACATCCGCCTTAACTCCACGAGCCCAGGTCTTGGTAACCACCGGGTAAATGCACGTTCCGGAATCCAAGGGAAACCATCCCGAGCAAGAGCCGATCTCATGCCCTCCGAGCCCGAGGTTGTGCGGGGGTTGAACTCCTGGCTGAAGCAAACTCTAGGTCGTGCGGTGTGGCACGGTTCAGGTCGTGGTCGATACCTCCCGAGCTAGGGACTCCGTTGACCGTGCTTTGACTAGCCAAGGATCTCCCAGTCCCCGTCAGCTTGCCCCCGAGGCTCAAGGTCGAGAAAGACACCTGGAACGACCTCGAGCCTCACGTCGCAGATGCAGGGGACAAGCTTCCGGAGACCTTGAATCCTTGGTCGAGGTCGAGCGGAGACCACTAAGAAAAAGGCTTCGGCTTTGACACCTGGCGCCCCTTGAACTTCACGGTGACGGTACGGACACGAACGGCCGGTGAACACCTACAGTGCCTTGAACCCGCCACCCAGTCCTTAATTGCGCCTGTCAAATCACCGCGGGCACGCCTTTTGAGACGCCTTATGTAACATCCCAAAATTTAGCCTAATTTAAATTTCTGGAGTTATTTGAATTTTTGTGAATTTTTGGAATTTATTTGGATTTATTTGAATTTAATTTGAAATTATCTTTCTCTTGAATAATTAAATATCAGAAAATTAATTATCAAAAATAAATAAAAATATTTTATAAGAGTTCTAAATGACATGAAATATTTTCTAGAATTTTTCGGGTATTTTTAGTGCTCCAAATAATTACTTTGATTCTCTAGAATTATTTAAATAATAAACCCAGAAAATGCCTTGCTACAGTGCTGGGCCGAGCCCAACACTATGCGCATCGTTCGGCTGGAACCCTAGCGTCGCTCGCTTTGGGCCGTGTGATCCCCATCGGACGGTTGAAGTTGGGCCGCGTCGCTTGCGCATAAGAGCCGTTGGATCGCGCTGGCTCAGGTGGACCGGATGGCGCCACGTCGCACAGGTAGGCGAACCTTCGCCCGTCCGGGGCCGTCAGATTTCGATCGGACGGCTATGCCGTTGCCGCATCGCCCGAGTCCTGAAACTGTCGGATCGCAGCCGAATGGACGGACTGGATTGCACCGCATCGGGAGAGGGCGAACAAATGCGCCACCGTCGGCGGTTGGCTGCCGAGATTTGGCGGTGGATTTGCATGCATACGGAGGCATGTCTGAGCGAGAGATATAGCCCATTGAACGCAGCACTTCGTTCAGCTCACTTTGCACACCCTCCCGTACGCTGTCGTGCTCCATAACTTGCGCCCGTGCTCACCGGAGTAGAACCTCTCCTCTTCTCGGTTTCCCTTGTTTTCCACCATCGTTCGTCGCTCCCCGCCGCAACCAAGACTTGTCCCAAATCCGCTGTGCTGAGACACATCAAGTGGACCACTTCGTCTCACCGGAGGGGCCCGGAAACGCCGTCGACCACTTCTTCTTCTCCGAGTCCGGTGACCAAGCGCCGCCGCACCTTCGTCAACATATGCAAGCAACCCCAACCATCGGATCCCCATCTAACGTCCGAGGTAACGCCACATTTGCCTTCCTGTAGAACTAGACTAGAATAGCTTCAGTAGAAAATGGCCGTTAGATCGTCATCGTGCCGTCCCGATGAGGCCATGTAACCAAAGAGGATGCGCTTGATAATGGCCGTTCGATCTTTGATATTCGTCTCGGATTAAACCACGTAGGTTTAGTCGATAGTGCATCGCTTGGGTAACTGCCACCGCCGGATCTTCATCCAGCCGCGCCAGTGAGTCCACGTAGCCTCTTCGACGCGTTTGATAATGTCCGTCGGATCTCAAATCGGTGGCTGAAATCTCGCCACGAAGCAATCCTTGTTACGCTTGATAATGTCCGTTGAAACTTTAGATCTGTGGTTGAGATTTCGCCAGTAGCTCTCCGGTAGTCTAGTCACGTTGAACCGTAGCCGTCAATTCTTGGATGACCGGCCGTGATGCATGCACGTGTCACTCACCGGGCTGTCCACGTCGCTAGGTCAAGTTTGGTCGTTGGATCAGATCCAAGCCGTAGGATTTTGAACGAGCGGGCGGGATGTTGCGGTACCGCTAGCCAGTAGGAGCGTGCCACGTGGCCTAGGGTATCGAAACAGTGCCGAGCCTGCGCCGTTTGATCCAGCGAGCGGTGCGGATGATGCCACGTGGTGGGTTTGACCACGTGAGGACCGACCGTTGGATTTGAATCCAACGGGCGGGAATGTGTGTGACCGCATGGACCAGTGGATGTGCACCACATGTCAACTGCTGAGCAGACCGAGCACTATTCCGTCGGGCCCACCTGTCAGTGGGAAGCCGTGAGGGCTGACATCACCTTGGGGGCGGGTCAGTGGTACTGTTTGGTGCACCGGGTCCACGGTGGACCGAGCCGAACCATGCGCCTGGTCCATGGAACAGTGTCGACGTGGCTCACTCTGGTGCTGACATGTGTCAATCGAAGGAATTAATCGGGATTTCTAGTAGAAAAACAAATCAATTAATTCGGTTTCTCTTTTATTAGAATTTCCAAAACTTATAAATGCTATAACTTTTGCGTTTTAACTCTGAATTGGGTGATTCCAGTCCCTAAAAATTTGTAAAAATGTCAAATATTTATTGGTGAATTTTATTTTTTTAAGAATTGATCTTGCTGTCTGTTAGAGTACTTATTAAATGATTGATTGATGCGATTAGAGTCCGAACTGCCGGAAGCTGTCGGGGAGGATTTCGGAGAACCATCGCAAGTTCCAGATCAGGACCAACTATTGTTTGAAGGCAAGTCATGCTTTGATCATTTTGCTCCTAGATTTCAAAATATACTTTTATTCAAATATTGCATGCTATGTTAATTAAAATACTATTGATTAAATTGGGTGTGGTAGTTAATATGCCTATCTTGTTTATGCCACCTTGTTTATATTACTTGTATGCCCTGAAATCTTTGTCACCATAAGATATTAAGTTGAGTTGGTTGCTATTATGATGCCAACACGGGAGGCTAGACCGTGAGTAGCTGCTTAGTTGCTTGTGTGCGCTGAATGACCTTTAAAGTGCAAAAGAATATTGACTAAGCAATTATGGAATATATTTTGGAATAATGTGATCATGTCATGAGATGGATTTGGAGGGTAGTAACCTGTGTGGTTCTACTTACTCAATGAAGCAGGCATTGGCATGTGTTGCATAAATGCAAACTGGGGTGGGAAATGATTTGGACCGGGGCAAGTGGCAAGTTGGTTCCATGCCAGGTGGGCCTGTGTGGCAACGGGATGTACTAAAGATTGTAAGGGTTGTGTGCCGAGAATTATAAAAAGGATGTCTTGCCTGGGACAGCTAAGGACTTCACCTTGCGAGCCTTTGAACTGAGTTACTCGTACAACCACTTGTCTAGAATGGGACAGACCTAGTTTAGTAAGGCTCTAACATCTTTCCTTTGATACCTCGGGGTGACAGTTATACAAAGGTGTAACTATGTGGGGGAGCGTACCTGTGCTGCGGCTTGGTACCCATCTATCAGTGATACTTTGTTCTAAACTTTGGCTCGATCGAGGGAAGTGTTAGAAAGGCAATCTTGGGAGGTTCATAGGTTAGGTGTTGGTTTCTGAAAGACTTTGTTGCAATCAATCACCTGTGTGGTGAGCGACTGTATCCTGTGGGTAGAGTGTACAACCTCTGCAGAGTGTGTGTGTCAAATCTATTCAAATAGCCGCGTCCGCGGTATTGGACATTGCTCGGGGATTACAGTCAAGGGTTAGATTTTCAAAATAAAATGTGGAATTGGTGGCTGTGTGCCAAAAATTTGGAGAATTAAACTTAGGGCTGTGTGCCAAACTTTGGAAAAGAGTTGAGAAATTAATTATTATAGTAATGGTTTTACCACTTTTTATCTAATTAAGATTATCTGTTAAAAGAAATGCTTCTTTATGCAAAATAACCAATTAAGCCTTTCCTTTGGAATAAGCCATGCATGTAGTAATAGAACTGCATTGTGCATGACTTGTTGAGTATGTTGTATACTCACCCTTGTTTCAACAAAAACCTCAGAAGAATAAGCTACACCAGCGTGGGAGGAGGAGTTTAACGAAGGTCTAGAGAATTAGGGTTGAGCCTCGTCGGTTGCCTGTGGCAGAGCGAGGGGTTCATTGTCGTACTTTTGCTTCCGCTATTGAACTTGTGTTACTTTTGTTATTTATTGCCCTGCGCGGCGAATTAATGTAAGGTGACCATAAGGTCGTGTAACTCGCTTATATTTATGCTTGATGTACTTAATTATTAATTCCACTGAGTATGTTTGTGGTACCTCAACCTGTTTATCCTGTGTGTACTAGCATGATCCTGGACTAGTACAGAATACACAGAGGGTCCGGATTTGCATATTCGGGTCCCGACACCTTAGACTTGAATCGGCGACGATTTGGGCCTATAAACCCAAGCCTTCAGCGGCCATCGAGAAACTCCTGATCTACTCGCGCTTTCACCTCCTAGCCTTTTTCTTGAGCAACTCTCTCTCTCTCCCTCGACCAAGCTCGAAACGACAACCATGGCCAAGCTCGGGAGAAGCTCCATGTCGATGGCGAGGATGAAGGAGCTCGAGAGCCTGGGGCTGCTCTACCCGGCGATGTGGCGGTTGCCAGGCGGCGAGACCGAGCTGCATCCCAGGGATGACGAGCTCGTCTGCATCGAGCACTACGCGCTCTTTGGTCTGCGGACACCGGAGAGCGACTTCGTAGCGACAGTCCTTGCCCAGTGTGAGATTGAGCTCATCAATTTGGTCCTTAATTCCATCGTCCTCCTTTCTATCTTTTCCCACTTGTGCGAGGGGTTCCTCGGGATCCTCCCCACCCCCTAGCTTTTCTTCCGTTTCTTCAGCTTGTTCCACTCCGGGAAGGACCCCGTGGTCGGATGTCTCTACTTTCGGCTGTGGACGGAGATCCCATGGTCCTTCCCCAAGATCCAATCTCAGGACTCCCTCGGCCCGTGGACCGAGCGGTAGCTCTACATGAAGAAGGGAGAGGCCGGCGCGCTGGTGTATGACTGTAACAGCCCGAAAATTAAGTACAGTAAATTTATAATATTTAAATTTGATTGTGAATATTTCTGGAAGTTCTGAATATTGTTTGCTTTATTTGGATTTTCTTGGATTTTGTGTTGCAAGAAAAAGTAAACAAATGAGCAATAAAGAATGAAAAAGATAAAAAGGCAAAAATGTAAAAAGTAAAAATTTATAAAATGTACCATGAAATCCTGATCATTCAATTTATTCATTCTGGCCAGCAATTGAAATTTTATGCATAAACAAATGAAGATATCAAATGAAAAGACAACTTTTAAATCAAAACAATGCATTGTCAGAATTTATAAAATATTTATAAATCTTATCTGGAGCTGAAAAAATTATCATGAAATACTCAATGAAATATCTACCTTTGGTAAAAATATTATGAATTAATATTGTCATTTAGGACTTCTAAAACTTTTAAAACAGAAACCCTGAAAATCTAGAAATGGCAATGTCAGAATTTTTATAAAATAATGGAACCATATTTTGAGTTGAAAATTTTACAGCAGCATTATGAGACCAAATAATTTTGAAAAAAAAAATTTCAAGGATATTAGACTTCAATTGATCTCAATCAAAAATCAGAATCCTAAACAAGAATTTAGGAGCAGTCACTGTTGTCAGAATATTTATAATTTTTCGGTAACTTATCTTTACCTGAAATTTTTACCAGACATCAAAATATATTCCAATACCATGGTCAAAAAATTTGGCTATTTTATACTCCAATTTGGCTGCCCAATAAATTCCTGTACTCACCTTCACACGCTGACTACTGGACCCAGGCCCCACCTGTCAGTTCCTTCTCCTCCCCTGTTCTTGCGACCGAGCGGAGAAGTATCCCGAGTCCAGCGCAGCCAACTGAGCTCCGTTCAATGCATCTCCTCGCCGAATTGTCACGTCCTCGGCGTCAGCCTCATCTCATCTCACGCGCGATCACTGCCACGAAGCCTCTCGCGCCATACCGCAGCAATTAAGCCCCAGCTCGTCCTGTTCTTCCTTGTCGCCTCTGGAGAAGTGCTCATCTGGCCGAGCCTTTGCCTGAGGTGGGTTCAACCGTTCTACAGCCATATATAGCACTAAGGGATCACCTAGAGACCGTTCTCACCTCCCCTTCACTTCTTCCTTCCTCTCCTCTATTGAGTCACCCGGAAGCCCTCACATTTCCACCATGACCGAAGGATTTGGAGCTCGAAGCCGAGATCAAATCAAGCTATAGAGCCAACCCTTCTCAAATCCGGCTGAGCTAGAGCATCACCAGACCTCAAGAATCAAAAGCCCTCAAAATCATTCGAGCTCCTTCATGCGAAATGTCGCTGCTGCCGTGCGCCCTTCTTCCTCACGGCCGGTCACCGGTGGCGGAGCTTCTCGGAGATTCTTCCTTCAGGTAAACCCCAATATTGAACTCCCCAGTGTCCCCTGATGCTCACTAAGCCACCGATTCAGTCTCTAATGCCCTTGTCTTCTCTCCTCACTTTCCGCCATTGAGCTGCCAGATCTCCTCATTTGGGTCACCTGCTATCTCTTCCAATAACCGACGCCTCCCTGAGTTCCTCGCCAAGCCGATGTCTTTGGTGCCATCGCTCTCATGGGAGACCAGCGGGAGCGCCTTCACCGCTAAGCCCTAGCCATGCCTCTGTTTTTTGGTCATCGCGATGGGGCCAAGGAGACAGAGGCCTCAGGTGGAAGAAGAGGTCCTAAGGCGTTTTCTTTTCTGGTAAGGTGTATTTCATTGTTTTGTATGAATTCCCCAAATTGGTTTAATATTCAATCAAGAATATCTTTCACAATTTCAATCTGAATAAAGTAGAATAAAATTCTAAATTCATCTAAAATTAGTAAGGATCTAAATATGTAAAAATATTATGTTTTTGAGCTGCAGAGCAATTAATTTAAATAATCCATGATTATAGTCGCATTATGATCTTTAATAAAAGTTTGTGCAGTAACAATTCATAAAATATTGAAATAAATTTGTATATGATTCTAAGATCAGGATTAATTTAAATATATGAAAATATTCAATTCTTGAATCACATAACAATCATTTAAACTTAAAATGGGATAAACATAGTATTATGGTCATTATTGCATATATGCAAAATATAACTTTTAAAACTATAAAATAAATTCTTGTTTGTCTCTGGAATCATGATAAATTCAAATATGCAAAACCATCTCATGTTGAACTCAATTTGAATTAATTACTTCATAATCATTTATTTAACCATGTTATGGCCATTGACAAAATAATAGCATAATGGCTCAAAGCAATGATAATGTAATTAGTATAAGTCCCTAAAAACAGTAAAGGCATATATATGTGAAAATATTTAGAATAGAGTTTAACTTGAATTCCTTGATCATAAAGAAATGTCAAATGCAATAATAACCAAATAGGAATCCTATTGTAGTTTTAGTCAAAACAATGCAAAACCAGCTTTAAAACACTCCATGGGTTATCCCCTGCTAATGCTTGAAAATTAGGTAAAGAATCATATATAGTGTAGTTGCAAACGTAAAATGAAGTTAGCCGATTTAGCGTTATTCATCATGATCATTTAGGCTATTTCAACAACAGATAAAATAACTCATCCAAATATTAAAATACGTAAAACTAGTTTAGAAACACTATACAAAGTTTATACTGCCATGATCTATAAAAACAATCTTATTCCGTTAAGGTTTACATATTAATCTTGTTAGTTCAAAACCCTTAAGCGTTAACTTGTCATTTCCCTTTTTGGCCGATTCCGAATAACGTTAACTTTGCAATGCCACTTAAGCCTTTTCAACAATGAATATAATGTATCAGCCAAAGTCTAAAATTTATGGAATTAGCTTAGAACTGTTTTACAAAGTATAAATCGTCTTATTATGAACAAATAACCATATTTCATCATGTTTTGCATACAAATCCTAATAGCCAAATAACCTTAAGTGTTAAGTTTTCTGAACTTTGTAAAAAGAATCGGTAAGAATGATGAAACCTGTAGTTAAGTTATTTTTATCACCAGAATCTTCTTAAATATCATGAAAATAATCCCAATAGCCTAAATCAATAGATTTAACTTGCGTAAAGCTAATTCTAAGAAAAATCAATTAAAGATAAAGAACTAATCGCTCATAGTCCAATGTGATTGTTTAAGCATTTTCATTAACTCGCTAAGCAGCTCATCTAAATCTGAATTTCGTACAGAACAGCTTAGAAATGATCTTCAAGATATAATCTACAGCAATCTAAGAAAATATTCTTATTTCATCTTTCTTTGAATCTGAATCCTAATAAAGCAAAACCCTTAAGTAATAAGAATTGGCAAAAACTCATATTATGAATAATAAATCAATGAACATTACAACTAATGATTAATTCTATTAATCCAAACAATCTTTGCATCTTGAATTCGTAAATTAAGATTAATAAATTCATAAAAGAGCCACCCTGCTTCTTGTAAAGAGTTTTATTTGTTCTTGCTATCTACTTTCTTTTTGCCCTTATTGAAGTTAGTTATTTGCTTTATTCCCGTTGTTTGACGTGTAGAACCCGACGTCTCTAGCCTCGTCATTGTCGTCGTCAACCGCAATCCTCGTCTTCGTCGTAAGCGTCGATTAAGCAAGGCAAGCATCCTTTGACCATATTGATCCTAGTACTTTATATTCCTTTTGTGCATCAAATTGTTTTATGCATGCGATTACTTTATGTAAATTGCTATATTGTGGTTTGGTAGTTATACCTGTTGTCTTGTGAATCTCCCTTGATGCTTTATGAACATGTGAACCTTGATACCTTAGATTGAGGTTAGGAATTACTTAATGTCATCTTGGGTATATGCGTTCATATTATTCATGCTTAGTCATGCTTTAGAATCAATGATGTACATGATCAAATCAATATTTGTTTTCCTGAAAACACTGAAAATAGCACTGTTGGTTGCGGGTACTTTGATTAAAAACCCAAAAGAAAACTATGCTTTGATGCGGGCGATTATTGGCAATAGCCGGATGTGCGAATGGAATTGCACGTAGTGTAGGGTGAAGTGTCGCCCGTGTCGGACTAAGGACCGAACGTCGTGTAGCTTGATCCAAGAAAATCCGTACAAACCACGAGGGTGAGAATGGGGTAGCCTTAGCTTATTAAATTGTTTAGACATGGCTTTGCTCATTGGTAGGCGGGAGCTTGTAGAGGCATTCCGTTATGGATTTGCTTATTAGGGGCTTCCATGCAGTTCGTATGGGTAAATGCATAACCGGTGCAACGGTGTACGCCTTGCCATAGACAGAGACGTTGTGTTAGTGTACTGAAAGTGGATCCACGACTTGGGTGAGTGTCTCTGTTTTCAGGGCGAGGATTAACGTCCCGGGCTGGTGTAAAGCCTTGTCTAGGAATTTAATGGCTATGTATGGTCTTCTTGACGTCACACCTAAGGAAGTGTGTCGGGCAAAAGTTGATCATTCCTTGTGGGTACAGTTGTACACCTCTGCAGAGTTTAAATCTAATTGATTAGCCGTACCCGCGGTCATGGGTGTCTTGGTGAACTCTGCGCGAGTTAAATGTTTTATTATTTTCAAAAGGGTTGGTTTCATTTGTTTTGGCAACTGTGCTTTATGTCAAAGGGCTGACATTGATGGATTTCAGGAATTGATGATTCGTCGCTCACGTCATGGAGGACTGTGAGTGTTATTTATGCTTTACCTATTTGTTATCAATTAATCATGCTCTTATAAATTCCGATTGCAAATAACTTGGTTTCCAAATTCAAATTCGCTTTATGCAAGTTAACTGTAGTAGCCTTTCTTTTGAAATGACCTGCATATATTGTAGGATTTGTTCAAGTCTTGCTGAGTATGTAAAATACTCACCCTTGCCTAATTATATTGTAGGTGGTTGAGTTAGCGCAGCTTCGAGGTTTGTTCGTCGCAGGTTGCGGTTTTTCTCCGTCGTGTTCTATCTGAAGTTTATGCACGTCGGGTTACTTCGGGATTGGATGGGTACACTACAAGGCAATTGCTTTTTTGTCGCTATATTTCTCTCGAGTTGTAATATTTAATTGTATAATCGTTTCTGCTTAATTAATGTTTTGTATGGTTGTGATTTCCAATTGTTGTAAACATGTGAGTGCTAGCTACTGATCCAGGGAATAGCACAGTAATCACATGGAGGTTCCTGTTCATCCGAACGGGGTCTCACAGAGTTGGTATCAGAGCTATACTGACCGTAGGATAAACCTTAGATAGAATGGTCGTTAGCATTGGAATGAGCAAATTCAAAAGCTTATTTCCAAAAGCTACTATATTTGCAAAATGTAGACTCTGCTAGTCTTTCCTCATCCTTAAGATTCTATTCTTACCCTATATTCATTTTGGTTTGCAAACAAATTCCCCTTATCTCAAAAAGAATTTGTCGCTAGTGGTCATAGTCATTTGTTGTTTCGGAGATGATCGAGACATGTTGTTGTCATCCTTCAAGCCGCCAATGAAGTTCGCAACGATACGCCAACATCTCAAGGAAGTCAGGCAACGCTTCGCTACTTCGACAAAACAGAAGCACAACTTGAAGATGCTACTTCCCAAAGAAACAGCTTCACCCACAGAAAAAGGCAGAAGATTGGAATAACTTAGGACCTACCATAAGATAAGAATCCTTACGCGTAGCATAATATTTCGCTTTAATTATATAGAACAATATATGTTGTCGTTATGTCTCGCTACTTGAAATTGGTTTTGTTTTTGTTTGACAGGGTTGATTTATGTGTAAACTTAACCTCTGGGTTAAAGTTCCGCAGTAAGTTGTCCTCATGTATGAATATCGAAATATCAACCCATAAGATAAATAAGAAATCATAACATAGTCTGTATCTTCCCTCCATAGAACTTTCTATGAATTTATTTCCTCTCTGTACAAACCATCATGGTTATTAATCTTTCTCAAAAATAAAATCTCCTCCAGATTAGTAGTATAGTCTTTATTACCACTTCTAGCTCTACTAGAGACCACACCATTTGTAGGTAAATCAAGGCCGGACCTTACCATGTTGGTAACCAAAGAAACTAACGAGGTCGTGTTAAAATGAAATCTTTCCGAAGGATAATTTTAACTATACTTCAAAACCACCTCGTTGTTTTACTTAGACTATGCATACCATGAGTCCGAGCTACAACCGAGTAATTATATACCTCTAAATGAAACTTTCAATGAACGTTAAAACCTAAAACCGAAAAGAAAATCGAAACTCTACTTTTTAAAAGAAAGGTAGAAAGAGTAGCATTAGTTGTATATATACTCTCTTCCCATCTCAGAGAATTTAATCTTCTTATCTCAGATACTCAATTCCCCTGTAGAATTTTCTTTCTCTACTCCTAAGTTGTTCTTTTTAGAAGCATTTCTTTCCTTGTCTTTTACTTAAATGAAAATTACCAACAAACATGTTGAAAATAATTTCGCAACAAGTCAACAGCGTCATGACGTCTACATCAACAAGTTCAAGAAGATAGAGGTGACAAGCATCACGACCTCCCTAACCGGTGAAGCCTTGGAAGACTAACACGACAAGTGGTGCAAAGATTAAAAGAAACTCACACTTGAATAGTCTATTTTGGAACATAGTAGTATACGAGCTACATGTTATCCTAGCTATATGGTACACCTTTTATACATAAATACATATGGCCAGAGAAGGAAAAACCATAGATACCCTTCCTACATATTAAGTTAAATTCATATATAGTATTTCAGATTGTTGAAATTTTGGTTGTAAACTTTTCAGTATTGCTTTCGGGTTGCTCTCGTGAATGCTAAACCACTAGGTTGAAATTTGCGATGTGTTAACCCTGCTTAATAAGAAAATTATAATTAAAAAGATTTTAAAGAACGAAATGTTGCCTTATAAACCAAACTAGAATCTACTTAATCTGCATAGAAACCACAACTAGAGTTAATTGGAAAGAATCAAGTAGTACTTCATAATATAGATAACCCTTATGTAACCATTCTTCTCCGATTCCAACATCTTGTCAAACGCGTCGTGAAACGCCTCTAATCCAATAGAATTCTGTTTAAATGATTTTACTCTAATAAATATTGTTGCAGGATGCCTGCGACATAATTCATTAATACAACTACTGAAAGTAATAAGTAATAAAATCTTTAGCTTTATGACCGACCTTCACTCATTCTTTGAATTGTTGCTGCCTTACTCAAGGTAAACTTTCACTTCATATTTATGTTTTACAAGGTCAGCCTTGAATGAGATTTAATTGCCACTAATCTCATTAATATTCATTGAGTTATTCAAATAGCAATTGTATTTGGATACTCCCCTTGAAGTCAACCTCTGCTCTCTCCAAATAAATCTGTTGAGATGCATGCTTTCATTCATCTCAGATATTTTAACATACTCTGTATCTCTCTTTAAATTAACTTATTCTTGCTAAAGATTCTTGGCATGAACTGCTAACACTCCTTGTCTACTTCGTGAAACCCTGCAAGACACTCAACTGCTAAGAAACGATAATCCCATCTAAGCCCAACCAAATCTTTGGTATTTAGCTGAAGCACTTCCCCTACATAGCAATCGACGTAACTCCCCATTTTCCCTAAGTTCAAAAAGTGCACGCGCAAAAACAAACTAACAAGAAAAACGACATTAGTATCTCAGAATCAAGGTGTAAATGCTCACCATAACTGAACAAAATCATTTAATGCACACCTTTTGTTTTAGCAAACTAGCATAAAATATTTCCAACATTGGCATAGTTCTTACTAGGAAAGGAAATGGTTCAGACTAGAAACATACTTCTATACCTTATTTGATGCCTACACACTGTTCTTTGAAATGTTGCTAAACAACGTCCGCAAGTTGAATAAATATATCCTACAACCATAACTATACCAAAAGTTACATCACCAAGTTTATAACTCTCAAGACTAGGAGGAATAAAAATCAAACTGGTTGTCTAAAGGAATTAAATAAAGAAAAGGCGCCGAGCAAGAATACTTGTTCCCAATAGAATTCGCTGAACTTTATTCTCAATCTCAATCATCAGTTCATCCCTCCAAAGAATACCAATGAATAATTGTCCCAGTACTAAAAATCGAAAGACAATATTATCCGCCTTTGCTATGGTAAACATAAGTATTACGCCAATCAAGTTGCCTAAAGCAAGAAGCAAACTCCATATCATTCTCAACCCGAGCAGCTATGTAACAATCTCAAAGGTGACCTCAAGAATTTGAAAACAAACAATTACCTAAATCAGAGTCGCGCAGCGGAAGCGTGGTGGGCCCATAACCCACTTGTCCCAGGATTTGTGAACAAACAATTCCTTAGATGTCTATTAATCCAACCCAAAATGTCAATCCAGTCATTCATGGCATTTACCTACAACGCTAATTCGCGAAAAGAAGCTTATGATCTGCCATATGTAGTACTAGGTACAATACTTATGTAATTGAACTCTGCCAAGATTCAAGTTTAGTTCCATGATCTACTCTTTGATCCTAGTCACTTCCTAATTACCTGTTCTATAATATTGGTAAACACCCTTTTTGTTGTTCGAATAAAACGGATAATGTCACTTATATCAATCGAGAAAAAAAATTTGGACACTTCACCAGCATCTACCCGAGAAGAGTTCTACATCATCTTGTCAAGAAAGACATTAGTAACTTTTAGGCTGTCTCACAAACTTAGAAAACATCAAGTACTTAGAACAACCCCGGCTTCAATATCAGGCTCTGAATATAGACATCCTTTTCATGCGATTGCACTCGGCACTTGTTGTGATATTGAGTACGTTCCTTGCGTATTCAATTCTTGCCAACAATCTGTTGATTCTGTACATTTCATTTCTTCATAATTGCCAAATCCAAAGAAGATCAAAAACCTCCTATCTATCAAAGTGATAAAATGAGTCAAATCATCAGAATCACTTATTAATTCTTCTACCTCAATCCAATTCTTGAATTATCTCTACCTTGTCCTCAATCTAAAGTCAACCTGAAATGACATTTATTCTCAGCTCATTTCAACAATTAAGGTTGAATTATACAGATAAACCATTGTATTCAAATACTCTTCATGGTATTAAACATTCGGTTTTTCCCAAACAAATTTAACTACAATGCAACCTTTCCTTCGCTTCAAATATTCTAAAAATACCATCTACCACTCTCTAAATTAGATTATCCGTATCAACGATTCTAATTATTTAATCAAAAGAGATATATAGGAAGTACTGATATCTCTCATCTCCTGAAACAAAACCTAAATAGAAGTCTTATTTATTCTTGGCGCGACAACTTGGAATCGCAAGACGAAGATCCAGTAAAGCAACGACAATGAAGACAAAGTGTCCACCAAACGACAAAGTCACCTCCGATAAAGAATTCCCAAATCTATCTCATCCTCGAGAATTACAAGGTTCACGGTATTCACTAATTCCAAATCCGAAGTAACCTGGTGCCACGATATATTATGCCATATCGTATCGTTCAGAAGATGAAAAAAGCATATAAATTAGAGCTGCCATCTCAGATATCCAGTGTTCATAATATCTTCTATGTATCGCAATTAAGGAAATGTCTACGTCTTCCTTCTGAGCTCACCCAGCTAAATGAAATCGATTTACAATTTGACTTAACTTGTTGGGAGCGTCCGATTAGAATCTTAGAAGAAGCTGAACGTCACACTCATAATTAATCCCACAGGATGATCAAGGTTCAACGAAGCAATCATTTTGAAGAGGAAGCAACTTGGGAACGAGAAGACCGACTCAAGGAAGAGTTTTTGACTTCTGTTAGGAATAATTTTCCTTGGACCCGCCAAATCTCGGGGTCGAGATTTCTGTAAGGGGGGTAGATCTGTAACAGCCCGAAAATTAAGTACAGTAAATTTATAATATTTAAATTTGATTGTGAATATTTCTGGAAGTTCTGATTATTGTTTGCTTTATTTGGATTTTCTTGGATTTTGTGTTGCAAGAAAAAGTAAACAAATGAGCAATAAAGAATGAAAAAGAGAAAAAGGCAAAAATGTAAAAAGTAAAAATTTATAAAATGTACCATGAAACCCTGATCATTCAATTTATTCATTCTGGCCAGCAATTGAAATTTTATGCATAAACAAATGAAGATATCAAATGAAAAGACAACTTTTAAATCAAAACAATGCATTGTCAGAATTTATAAAATATTTATAAATCTTATCTGGGGCTGAAAAATTTATAATGAAATACTCAATGAAACATATACCTTTGGTAAAAATATTATGAATTAATATTGTCATTTAGGACTTCTAAAAATTTTAAAATAGAAACCCTGAAAATCTAGAAATGGCAATGTCAGAATTTTTATAAAATAATGGAACCATATTTTGAGTTGAAAATTTTACAGAAGAATTCTGAGACCAAATACTTTTGAAAAACAAAATTTCAACAATATTAGACTTCAATTGATCTCAATCAAAAATCAGAATCCTAAACAAGAATTTAGGAGCAGTCACTGTTGTCAGAATATTTATTATTTTTCGGTAACTTATCTTTACCTGAAATTTTTACCAGATATCAAAATATATTCCAAGACCATGGTCAAAAAGTTTGGATATTTTCTACTCCCATTTGGCTGCCCAATAAATTCCTGTACTCACCTTCACTCGCTGACTACTGGACCCAGGCCCCACCTGTCAGTTCCTTCTCCTCCCCTGTTCTTGCGACCGAGCGGAGAAGTCTCCCGAGTCCAGCGCAGCCAACTGAGCTCCGTTCAATGCATCTCCTCGCCGAATTGTCACATCCTCGGCGTCAGCCTCATCTCATCTCACGCGCGATCACTGCCACGAAGCCTCTCGCGCCATACCGCAGCAATTAAGCCCCCAGCTCGGCCTATTCTTCCTTGTCGCCTCTGGAGAAGTGCTCATCTGGCCGAGCTTTTGCCTGAGGTGGGTTCAACCGTTCTACAGCCATATATAGCACTAAGGGATCACCTAGAGACCGTTCTCACCTCCCCTTCACTTCTTCCTTCCTCTCTCTATTGAGTCACCCGAAGCCCTCACATTTCCACCATGACCGAAGGATTTGGAGCTCGGCCGAGATCAAATCAAGCTTATAGAGCCAACCCTTCTCAAATCCTACTGAGCTAGAGCATCACCAGACCTCAAGAATCAAAAGCCCTCAAAATCATTCGAGCTCCTTCATGCGAAATGTCGCTCATCGCCATCGCCCTTCTTCCTCACTTCACGGTCACCGGTGGCGGAGCTTCTCGGAGATTCTTCCTTCAGGTAAACCCCAATATTGAACTCCCCGGTGTCCCCGATGCTCACTAAGCCACCGATTCAGTCTCTAATGCCCTTGTCTTCTCTCCTCACTTTCCGCCATTGAGCTACCAGATCTCCTCATTGGGTCGCCTCGCTATCTCTTCCAATAACCGACGCCTCCCCGAGTTCCTCGCTAAGCCGATGTCGCTGGTGTTCGCTCACGGAGACCCGCGAGCGCCTTCACCGCCAAGCCCTAGCCATGCCTCTTTTTGTCCATCGCGATGGGGCTAAGGAGACAGAGGCCTCGAGTGGAAGAAGAGGTCCTAAAGCGTTTTCTTTTCTGGTAAGGCGTATTTCATTGTATTGTATGAATTCCCCAAATCGGTTTAATATTCAATCAAGAATATCTTTCACAATTTCAATCCGAATAAAGTAGAATAGAATTCTAAATTCATCTAAAATTAGTAAGGATCTAAATATGTAAAAATATTATGTTTTTGAGTCAGCAGAGCAATTAATTTAAATAATCCATGATTATAGTCGCATTATGATCTTTAATAAAAGTTTGTGCGGAACAATTCATAAAATATTGAAATAAATTTGTATATGATTCTAAGATCAGGATTAATTTAAATATACTGAAAATATTCAATTCTTGAATCACATAACAATCATTTAAACTTAAAATGGGATAAACATAGTATTATGGTCATTATTGCATATATGCAAAATATAACTTTTAAAACTATAAAATAAATTCTTGTTTGTCTCTGGAATCATGATAAACTCAAATATGCAAAACCATCTCATGTTGAACTCAATTTGAACTAATTACTTCATAATCATTTATTTAACCATGTTATGGCCATTGACAAAATAATAGCATAATGGCTCAAAGCAATGATAATGTAATTAGTATAAATCCTAAAAACGAGAAAGGCATATATATGTGAAAATATTTAGAATAGAGTTTAACTTGAATTCCTTGATCATAATGAAATGTCAAATGCAATAATAACCAAATAGGAATCCTATTGTAGTTTAAGTCAAAACAATGCAAAACCAGCTTTAAAACACTCCATGGTTTATCCCCTGCTAATGCTTGAAAATTGGGTAAAGAATCATATATAGTGTAGTTGCAAACGTAAAATGAAGTTAGCCGATTTAGCGTTATTCATCATGATCATTTAGGCTAATTCAACAACAGATAAAATAACTCATCCAAATATTAAAATATGTAAAACTAGTTTAGAAACACTGTACAAAGTTTATACTACCATGATCTGTAAAAACAATCTTATTCCATTAAGGTTTACATATTAATCTTGTTAGTTCAAAACCCTTAAGCGTTAACTTGTCATTTCCCTTTTTGGCCGATTCCGAATAACGTTAACTTTGCAATGCCACTTAAGCCTTTTCAACAATGAATATAATGTATCAGCTAAAGTCTAAAATTTATGGAATTAGCTTAGAACTGTTATACAAAGTATAAATCGTCTTATTATGAAGAAATAACCATATGTCATCATGTTTTGCATACAAATCCTAATAGCCAAATAACCTTAAGTGTTAAGTTTTCTGAACTTTGTAAAAAGAATCGGTAAGAATGATGAAACCTGTAGTTAAGTTATTTTTATCACCAGAATCTTCTTAAATATCATGAAAATAATCCCAGTAGCCTAAATCAATAGATTTAACTTGCGTAAAGCTAATTCTAAGAAAAATCAATTAAAGATAAAGAACTAATCGCTCATAGTCCAATGTGATTGTTTAAGCATTTTCATTAACTCGCTAAGCAGCTCATCTAAATCTGAATTTCGTACAGAACAGCTTAGAAATGATCTTCAAGATATAATCTACAGCAATCTAAGAAAATATTCTTATTTCATCTTTCTTTGAATCTGAATCCTAATAAAGCAAAACCCTTAAGTAATAAGAATTGGCAAAAACTCATATTATGAATAATAAATCAATGAACATTACAACTAATGATTAATTCTATTAATCCAAACAATCTTTGCATCTTGAATTAAGTAAATTAAGATTAATAAATTCATAAAAGAGCCACCCGCTTCTTGTAAAGAGTTTTATTTGTTCTTGCTATCTACTTTCTTTTGCCCTTATTGAAGTTAGTTATTTGCTTTATTCCCGTTGTTTGACGTGTAGAACCCGACGCCTCTAGCCTCGTCATTGTCGCTGCCAACCGAAATCCTCGTCTTCGTCGAAGCGTCGATTAAGCAAGGCAAGCATCCTTTGACCATATTGATCCCAAGATTTTATATTCCTTTTGTGCATCAAATTGTTTTATGCATGCGATTACTTTATGTAAATTGCTATATTGTGGTTTGGTAGTTATACCTGTTGTCTTGTGAATCTCCCTTGATGCTTTATGAACATGTGAACCTTGATACCTTAGATTGAGGTTAGGAATTACTTAATGTCATCTTGGGTATATCGTTCATATTATTCATGCTTAGTCATGCTTTAGAATCAATGATGTACATGATCAAATCAATAATTGTTTTCCTGAAAACACTGAAAATAGCACTGTTGGTTGCGGGTACTTTGATTAAAAACCCAAAAGAAAACTATGCTTTGATGCGGGCGATTATTGGCAATAGCCGGATGTGCGAATGGAATTGCACGTAGTGTAGGGTGAAGTGTCGCCCGTGTCGGACTAAGGACCGAACGTCGTGTAGCTTGATCCAAGAAAATCCGTACAAACCACGAGGGTGAGAATGGGGTAGCCTTAGCTTATTAAATTGTTTAGACATGGCTTTGCTCATTGGTAGGCGGGAGCTTGCAGAGGCATTCCGTTATGGATTTGCTTATTAGGGGCTTCCATGCAGTTCGTATGGGTAAATGCATAACCGGTGCAACGGTGTATGCCTTGCCATGGACAGAGATGTTGTGTTAGTGTACTGAAAGTGGATCCACGACTTGGGTGAGTGTCTCTGTTTTCAGGGCGAGGATTAACGTCCCGGGCTGGTGTAAAGCCTTGTCTAGGAATTTAATGGCTATGTATGGTCTTCTTGACGCCACACCTAAGGAAGTGTGTCGGCAAAAGTTGATCATTCCTTGTGGGTACAGCTTGTACACCTCTGCAGAGTTTAAATCTAATTGATTAGCCGTGCAGCGGTCATGGGTGTCTTGGTGAACTCGCTTGAGTTAAATGTTTTATTATTTTCAAAAGGGTTGGTTTCATTTGTTTTGGCAATCGTGCTTTATGTCAAAGGGTGACATTGATGGATTTCGTGAATTGATGATTAAATCGCTCACGCCATGGAGGACCGTGAGTGTTATTTATGCTTTACCTATTTGTTATCAATTAATCATGCTCTTATAAATTCGATTGCAAATAACTTGGTTTCCAAATTCAAATTCGCTTTATGCAAGTTAACTGTAGTAGCCTTTCTTTTGAAATGACCTGCATATATTGTAGGATTTGTTCAAGTCTTGCTGAGTATGTAAAATACTCACCCTTGCCTAATTATATTGTAGGTGGTTGAGTTAGCGCAGCTTCGAGGTTTGTTCGTCGCAGGTTGCGGGTTTTTCTCCGTCGTGTTCTATCTGAAGTTTATGCCTGGTCAGTTGCCTGCGGGATTGGATGGGTACACTACAAGGCAATTGCTTCTTTTGCTGATATATTTCTCTGAGTTATAATATTTAATTGTATAATCGTTTCCGCTTAATTAATGTTTTGTATGGTTGTGATTTCCAATTGTTGTAAACATGTGAGTGCTAGCTACTGTTCCAGGGAATAGCACAGTAATCACATGGAGGTTCCTGTTCATCCGAACGGGGTCTCACAATGACAGGGCCCCCGTCACCTAGAAAAGGGAAAGCCCAGAGGCGGACGACCTGGAGGTCGACGAGGAGTCCATTGCCACCTACACATCTGCGACACGTGCGGCCTCACTGGGCAAGCGGTCGCCAACGACTTCTTGCGGAACCAGGTATCCCCTCTACGGATGAGGGTGCACCCGTTCTAGGAGATAAAGGGGCACGACGACCCAACCCGCGAGGGCACGTCCGGTAAGCCTTCTTGCCCTGAAGTTTTGCTCGAATCCGACCTTCGGTCCTCCTTGATGGTTGATTCCCTTGCAGCGCCGAAAGAGTCCTGGATCGCTGCCAGGATGAATGAGATGTTCGGGAAAGGGGTGCATGACTACGCCATCGACGACCCTGTCCCAAAAAACATACTATGTCGAAAAGCCGAGGTACGCTTCCCCAGGCCAAGTCCCTTAGCCCGAACGCCCTTGGAGCTTTCCCTGATCATTCGGTGTGCTCGCAGGACCACCAGGAGCTGTTTGAGACAGCGAGGACAATGCTCCCGCTGCCCGGCGGGGGCAAGGGCAAGAAGGGGAAGAAGAAACCACCCTCGGGCAGACCAAGCTGCCGGGAGGTGAAGAAGCCCCACGTTGAGTGGGGTGACCGCGCAATGGTAAGGATCCCCACGGTCGAGCCCCCGAGCTTATGCTCGCATCTCCTTGTCTCCTGATGTGGGATATGTATGCCCCGAGGCCCACCAGGCAGTCCCACAAGGCCCAGCCAGGCGAAATTGGGCCATGCCGACTGGATGAGGCTGCGGGCTGCTTGGGCTAAGCGAAGCGCGGAGGATCAGGATAGACCTTAGTTAAGGAAACCGAGTCGTATTGGGCAAGGGATGATTGTAATCCAAACCAATATGGGTTCGGGATAGAAACCCCTACTTGTATCCGAGTAGGACTCGATATTGTAACCGCCCTTCTCTATTATATAAAGGGAGGGGACGGGGCACCCCAAACAGACAATATCGCATCAGCAATCAGTTAGCCACATATAATTCCAGAACACAGGACTAGGGTATTATCTCCATCGCGAGAGCCCGAACCTGTATACATCGGGTGTTCTTGTGTTACCATCGGGTTTGGGTCCAGCGCGTAGCCCCCTTTTCATTATTGTCGGTAACAAACATCGACAGTTGGCGTGCCAGGTAGGGGCTATGCTAGGATCGATCGCAGCAATCTCGATGGCGATCTTCAGAAGCATGGCCACCTTCACGCCGGCTCAGGTATTTCGCTTCGGAAGCATGGATTTCATCGCCGACAACTTTGGTCATCTTTCCGTTTCGAATTCAGATCAGTTCTGATCTGGAGCCAATTCTGAGGTTCCCTTAGCCAGCCAACCAATCGGATCAGGAGCAGATATGGCCATCTGTCCTTGGGCAGTAAGCCAAAGGCCTGATCCTCGTCTTAAGTCGGAACTGGCTAATGGCGAGCCCTGAGTGGTCGAACATACAGAAAAACCACTCGGATTTACAGGTCAGTATTCTTCATCCTCCTGCACCTCCGATTCAGAGGATGAGGCGGGAAATTTCCCAAGCTTTCGCAGCATTTTCGTGATCGATGAGCTGTGAATGGACCATCAGCAAAAGGATGCGGCAAATGCTACGGAGGAGAATCATCACCATCAAGAAAACCATGCGAGACTCCTCCAGAACAGAGGCCGTAGTGTGAATGAAGAAATCTTGCAGACTAAGGTGGGGAACCAATCGGTTTTCCATACCCCTCAGCAGAACATTGTTGCCTCCAAGACACTTCTTGACACCCTGGGACCATTGCTCGGACCTGATAGCCCGGCCGCTCCGATCATAGCCCAAGTTCAGGCTATGGTTGCGACGGCGGCGATTCAACAGCACCAAGAGGAGCCAAGGGAAAAGGCGCCATCTCGTACTCGCCTCGTCAACTCTCAGGCCGAAAGCAGTAATATGGCTCGCAGTCGTCACAGGCGGGAGCTTCGACGAGGAGAGGACGTTCGGCACAGCATCAGCCGGGACCTTCGTGTGGATTTAAACGCCAGACGACGGGACCGGGAGGAAGAAGAGCGCCGTAGGCACAGAGATGACTATGAACGTTTTGGCATTAGCCACGACGATCGGGAAGACCGCCGAGCTAGATCGCCTCACCGGTGCCATGGTCCTATTGAGGGCATCCGGGCTTTCACCCCTCGCCTTCGCCGAGTGGTTTGGCCCGAAGGATTCAATCCAAAAAGCATCACCAAATTTGACGGAGAAAGAGATCCAGAAGCTTGGCTCCAAGTTTACTCCCTTGCAATCATGGCTGCCGGGGGGAATCGCAATGTAATGGCTAATTATCTCCCGGTTATGCTCACCTCTTCAGCTCAAGCATGGCTCACGGGACTCCCGGTGAACTCCATAGATTCCTGGGAGGAACTCTGTGAGCAATTCATCACCAATTTCCAGGGCACTTACGAGCGGCCCGGAACACAATGGGACCTGTACCAGCTCCGCTAGAAGAAGAATGAGACACTCTGAGAATTCATCCGGCGCTTCATGCAGAAGAAGAATACAATCAGAGATATCTCGGAGGCGGCAGTTATTGCAGCATTCCAAAAGGGCGTCAATGACCCCGACCTAATCAAGAAGATGTCCTAGAAACCACCCTCCACCGTAAGAGAGATGTTTGAACTAGCAGATCGTTATGCAACGGCCTCAGATGCTTTGGCCGAACGACAGGATGATCGCCCGCGACAGAAGGACAAAAAGGATTACGCCGAGTCATCAAGACAACGTGACAGAAAGTGAAAGCCTGAAGAGATAGTGGCGGCAGCCGAGCAAAACCGACAACGCGCACCACGAACCGACAACTACGACACGGTGATGGAGGCAATCTACCCCTTTCATCCAAATAATAAACATGCTGAGAAGGATTGTTTCACTCTAAGAAGGTTCGCTAGAGAATCCAGGAGGCGACCGGCCAGAGGCGAAGCAAAGGAAGAAGAGAAGAAGAAACAAGGTCCCCCTGAAGATGATGAAGGAGAATATCAAAAGATAGAACGAGAACTCAACTACATCTACGGGAGCTCAATGGCCTATGAGTCAAAGCGAAAACAGAAACTCACGGAAAGAGACGTCAACGCCGTCATGCCAGCAGCACCCCAGTACCTCAAATGGTCCGAGGTTCCCATAACCTTTAGCCGCTCAGACCATCCGGATCACATCCCGTACCCCGGAAGATTTCCGCTGGTATTGGACACGGTGGTTCGCAATGTCAAGCTCAAGAAGGTGCTGGTCGACGGAGGGAGTGGACTTAATGTACTCTTCTCCAAGACTTTCGACGAAATGAAGATTCCTCGCTCCGAATTGAAATAGGGTTCATCACCCTTCCACGGGGTAATTCCCGGAACTTCTTCCGTTCCACTCGGCCAAATCACTTTGCCGGTCACGTTTGGAACCAAGGAGAATTTCCGGACGGAGTACCTTAACTTCGAGGTAGCCGACTTCCAGACAGCATACCACGCCATCTTGGGAAGGCCAGGCCTGGCCAGATTCATGGCCGTACCACATTACACTTATCTCGTCCTAAAGATGCCAGGATCGAGGGGTGTTATCTCGATACATGGCGATATCAAGCGGTCGTTTGTCTGCGACAGAGAAAGCTGCGAGATGGTCGAAGCTCAGGAGATTACAAACGACAGAGAGAAGATCCGATAGGCGGCCGCACGTCAAGAAGACGAAGGAGAAGTGCCGGTCAAAAAGCAGGCCAAAACAAGCTTGAGGCCTGATGAGGGAACCAAGAAGGTAATCCTTGATCCATCCAACTCCAACCAGACATCTTTGATCGGGACAGGCCTCACCACCAAATAGGAAGACGCGCTCGTCACCTTTCTTCGGGCCAACCGGGACATCTTCGTGTGGAAACCATCCGACATGCCCGGCGTTCCCAGGGAGGTGATCGAGCACTCCTTGAACGTTGACGAAAAGGCCAAACCCATCAAGCAGCGGCTCCGAAGATTCGCTCAAGACAGGAAAGAGGCCATCAAAGAAAAAATCACGAAGCTGTTAGCAGCAGGTTTTATAAAAGAAGTGTACCATCCTGACTGGCTGGCGAACCCAGTTCTTTTTCGCAAAAAGAATAAAAGCTGGCGCATGTGCGTTGATTATACCGATCTCAACAAGGCCTGCCCGAAAGACCCTTTCGAGCTGCCTCGCATCGACCAAGTAGTAGATTCAACGGCGGGCAGCGAACTCCTCAGCTTTCTGGATGCCTACTCAGGATAGCACCAGATCAGGCTAAAAGAGGAAGAATGCATCAAGACTTCGTTCATCACTCCGTTTGGAGCATTTTGCTACATCACAATGCCATTTGGCTTGAAGAACACTGGCGCAACTTACCAACGCGTAATACAGCGGTGTTTTCATTCCCAAATCGGGTGCAACGTGGAGGCATACGTTGATGACGTCGTCGTCAAATCTCGGGCAAAGGAAGACCTCATATCTGACTTAGCCGAAACCTTTGAAAGCCTAAGGGCCTACAAGATGAAGCTCAACCCCAAAAAATGCGTCTTTGGAGTCCCATCCAGGAAATTACTCGGATTCATCGTTTCGCAACGGGGCATCGAGGCGAACCCAGAAAAGATCAATACAATTCTAAAAATGAAGCCTCCAGCCAATTAGAAAGACGTCCAGAAGCTCACCGGATGCATGGTAGCACTCGGCAGATTCATCTCCCGGCTGGGGTCATGAGGAATGCCTTTTTTCAAACTTCTAAAGAAGCAAGGTAACTACCAATGGACCGCTGAGGCACAACAGGCTTTCAAAGAATTGAAGGCATTCTTATCATCTCCACCTATGCTGGTTCCTCCAATGCCCGAAGAACCCCTCTTGCTCTACATCGCCGCAACAACTCATGTAGTCAGCGCGGCAATTATGGTAGAGTGGAAGGAAGAGGGGCACCTTCAGAAAATCCTAGAGACCTGTTTATTTCATCAGCGAGGTACTGGGAGAGTCCAAGGTATGTTATCTGCAAGTACAAAAACTATTATACGTCGTGCTGCTTGCCTCTCGCAAACTCAAACACTACTTCCAAGAGCATCCAATTTCGGTGATCACCACCTTTCCGCTTGGGGACATACTCCACAACCGGGAAGCCACCGGGAGGATCGCAAAATGGGCAGTCGAGCTCGGGGCCTTTGAAGTCTCCTTTAGGCCACAGACGGCAATAAAATCCCAAGTACTTGCCGATTTCACCGCCGAATGGATAGAGCTGCAATCCCCAACAAACATTGAAGAGCTGGAATATTGGACAATGTACTTCGATGGATCTCTCATGCTCAGTGGCGTAGGAGCCGGCGTGGTCCTCATCTCTCCAACAGGTGAGCGCCTGAAATACGTCTTGCAGATCCACTTCCCAGCATCAAACAATGCCGCCGAGTATGAAGCACTCATCCACGGACTTCGCATCGCGATATCTCTGGGTATCCGGTGACTAACAATTCGAGGCGACTCCATGTTGGTGATTAATCAAGTTCAAAAAGACTGGTCATGTGTCGAAGACATCATGACGGCATACTGCCAGGAGGTACGGAAACTTGAAGACAAGTTCGACGGGCTGGAGCTCATTCATGTGCTCCGCCGTGACAACGAACAAGCAGATGAATTGGCAAGGCTGGGTTCCACTCGGGCCATCGCACCAGCCGGGGTTTTTGTTGAAGAAATCCACAGACCCTCGATAAGCCAGAAGTAGGAGCAGAGCAAGTCAGAAGAAAAACCCAGCGAAGAGGAGGTCCTAGTCATCAGCATAGACTGGACGACCCCTTTTCTCAATTACCTATTAAAGGACGAACTCCCAGAAGACCGAACAGAAGCAGAGTGCATCTCGCGCCGCAGCAAGAGCTACGTGGTGGTAGGAGAAGAGTTGTTTTGGAAGAGTGCCTCTAGAGTTCTGAGGCGATGCATATCAGCGGAAGAAGGAAAGAACCTACTCAGGGAAATCCACTTGGGAATTTGTGGGCATCACGCGGCGTCAAGCACACTGGTGGGCAAGGCGTATCGACAAGGCTTCTTCTGGCCGACTGCCGTGATCGACACAGAAGACATTATCCGAACTTGTGAAGGGTGCCAGTTCTTTGCTCGCCAAATACACGTACCTGCACAGAAGCTGCAAACAATTCCGATCACTTGGCCGTTCGCAGTCTGGGGGCTCGACATGGTCGGCCCATTGAAGAAGGCTCAAGGCGGCTTCACTCACCTCTTTGCCGTCGTTGATAAATTCACTAAGTGGATAGAAGCAAAGCCAGTGGCTACGATCACAGCGGCAAAAGCCATGGAATTCTTCCAAGAAATTGTGGTAAGATTCGGCGTGCCAAACAGGATTATCACGGACAATGGAACCCAATTCCGAGGGGAAGACTTTCAAGACTGGTGCGATAAGCTCGGCATCAAAATTTGCTTCGCCTCCGTAGCTCATCCGAAGAGCAATGGTCAGGTGGAAAGGGCAAACGGCATGGTGCTGCAAGGCTTAAAAGTACGAATCTTCGACCGTCTCAAACCGTATGCCACCCGATGGGTAAAAGAACTACCATCGGTACTCTGGGGGCTGAGAACCACCCCCAGCAGATCTACCGGGCAGTCACCCTTCTTTCTGGTCTACGGCTCAGAGGCGGTCCTACCTACCGAATTAACCTTCGGATCCCCTCGGGTCCGGAGCTTCAAGGAGGACGAGTCGGAGGAAAGCAGAATGGAAGATATCGACCGATTGGAGGAGGCAAGAGAGATCGTTGCGGTCCAATCGGCCAGATACCTTCAGGCCCTGCGCCGATACCATGATCGAAATGTCCGAGACCGAGCGTTCTCCAAAGGCGATTTGGTCCTAATAAAGAGCCAAAAGCACGAGCACAAATTATCTCCGAGTTGGGAGGGCACCTACATCGTTGACGAAGTGACGCGTCCAGGGGCCTACAGGCTTAAGCGAGAAGACGGCGCCATCATTAGCAACTCATGGAATATAGAGCAGCTACGTCATTTTTATTCTTGAAAAAGTTCAATAAGGTGTCAAATCTAGTCCAAATTGACTTGCTACTCAATTGTTCCTCAATTAAGCAGTAAGTCGGGGGCTACACCTAATAGCGTTGCGCATGCGCTAACTACAATGAAGAGGATACTTGTTCAAAGCAGCATCATGTATCAGAGTTTTCTATTCAATTGACTTGCTACTCAATTGATTCTCAATTAAGCAGTAAGTCGGGGGCTACACCTAATGGTGTTGCACATGTGCAACCCCGCATGCAAATCAGTTCCTATTTTCGCGATCATGGCTAAATCCGAGCGTTTTAAACCTTCGATTATGAAACCCTGGACGAAAAAGTCTAGTCGCCTAAAAAGCACGCTTGAGGGAAAAGGCCAGGCGCCAACTCACGTCGTTCGGGGGCTACACTAATCAGACAGGGTGCTCAAACATAAAGGAGGAAAAAAGACCACTCGGAAAAGTCGACAAAGATCTAAATAAGGGAAAAAAACAGAAGACGGGCTACAGTTAAAAACAATATTACAAAAGGACCTCCATTGTTCATGACTTCAGCATCTTTCACCAAATATATACACAGGCAAAAATACTACTGCAAGTTTCTGGACGAAGAAGAAAAATAAAAAGAAAAATCCTTCTACGCCCGGCGCGCCCGCCCGACGGCTGCAATGAGGGCGTCCCTGGCCTCAACAAGCTTAGGGATGACCTCGATCAGGGCGTTGACGGCGGCGGTGTCCCAGGCGACGGCCTCCTACTCCGTCGCTTCCGCCATGGCGAGATTGAACTCAGCCCAAAGGTCGGTGTGGTCGTCCTCCGGCTCCGCAGGGGCGTCGTCCCCAAAATTGAAGATCAGGTTCGCGATCCATGGCGGGCCCGGAGACTCAGGGGAGAGGGGCAAGGGGGAGAGATCCTCGGAGGAAGAAGAAGAGTCCATGAAGAAGAAGAGGAGAACCTGCAAAAGAGGAGTGATCCAACGTCAGATACAATTTTGCAAGCACAAAAAGACAAAGAAATCAAGGAAGAAGACGAACGGACGAGCACTTCAAAGAAACCCCTGATGAAAGAAGAGGAATAGACCGGATGAAGATGGTAGTGCGCTGCAAAATGCTAAAACCGAGGCCGAGCTCGCTCTTATACGAGGCAACGCCTGTCCCTGGAGAGAGACTCCCCACCGCTCAAAGCGACGCCTGTCACCAAGGCGGGAAGACGGTCCACCTTTTGGGACGGTTTTTAAGATATCCTAAGGGGGCCGTCAGCTAAAACGAAGACTTCTGGACGGCCCACGATGACAAGAGACTTAGTGGGCCCAAGCTTAACGAATGCAAGGATTAAACACTTCACAAAGCAAAATCAGGTCCGGGAGAATTTTTCAGCAATGGAACAAAAATCCCAAGTCCAAATGCGGAACGAGTTCAGTACAAGTAGAAGATTACACGGGACCTAGATCTAAGTTTTTTACCAAGACAACAGCAGTGTCCTTGACTTCGTCCATAAGGGCAAGTGCCTGATTACCATCAACAGTGTGGGCAAAACCCTCTTGGACAACTTTGAGCTCCACTCGCGGATACAAAGACTTGGTAATCGCCAACACTTGGCTGGCACTCGTAATTGCAACATCCTCCAAGTGCGTGGAAATCCTTGTGGAGGCTTCCTCTAACCTTCGAATTGTGATGCTGGCGTCATGAGGGACATTGCTGGTGCTAGCTTCATCAGGACTCAAGACCTGCAACATCTTCTCCGCGCTCACTTGGAGGCGATTGGTCCGCGCTTCGACACATTGGATCTTTTCATTAAGTACCCGGTACTGAGCCTGCGAGTTGACTCGATGAACTGCAGCATACCAGTCGGATGAGTTTGAAACTGACAAAATGATAAATGACAAAAGACAGAAGGCAAAACCCGGAACGCACCTTCCAGTTCCCTTGTCAGCCTGGCTACTTCTTTCTTGGCCTCTTCTTCGGCCCTCTTCAGCTCTTCATTTCGGGAAAGAGAAGCCTCGAGCCTCTCCCAGAAATCTGAAGAAACAATGAACGGGGCCTAAGAAGACAAAGAATAGAATCAGGACTCAAGGCACTCGCACCAGGAAAATACCATTAGAGGAATTGGTTAGATGCAGTTTCTCAGCCTCCAGAGATTGGATACGGCTTCGGAGCCCTTCCAGTTCCTCTCGATTCTCCACGCGGGTGCGCGTGAGTGCTTCCTCCAGCTCGTTGCGGAGCTGCTCAACCTCAGCAGCATAATTTTTCCTCATCTTCATCCTTGGGAATAGCTTGCAAAGAAGAAAATTTCGGTCCTTGGCAAAGGACGACAGGCGCTGAAGACAATAAAGCTCCGAAGACAGATAAGAAGACACGGTAAAAGGAAATGCAACACAAACAACTCACATGACCAAGGCGGTAACAGGTGGAGGCAGCTTCGCTGAAAGTCTCCCAATCCTTTTCCTCGTCTCCGCCATCCAGGATAACCACGTCACCGTCGTCGTCCACGAACATGGCTTGTATCGGAGATTTCGGACGAGGAGGCGGGGGATTTCCACATGCGACGGCGATGGACAAACAGGGGTAGGAGGATCTTCTGGCATCACAGGAGGGACAGCTGCATCTATGGGCGATGCAGCGCGAACAGCGGGACCAAGAAGAAAAGGTGGCTGGAAACCAGTCGGCTCTAAATTGGCTTCGCTGCTTGGAGCTTCAGGGGTTACAGGAAGAGCTGCCCTGATCGGGTTCATGGCGACATCGAGGGTGGACGCAGCCTCAACCAAGGTTTCGGCCCTCACGGTGCTGGAACCGCTCTCATGGATAATCGCCGGAGACCCCCGAGGCGGCGGTTCATGAAGGACTTCATCGATAGGATCCCTGCAAGAAGAAACAATCAAAACTCAGTCCAGGGGAGCAAGGAAAGGAGGGCAAGGAAATCCAACCTGTTGGACCTTGTTATCTTGCACTTCAAACCACTCCGGGCGGGAGGACTATCAACAGGAGCACCAATCGGGCGTGCAAACGAAGGCATACTCTCGGAGGCAGGACGGGCCGGGGGCTCGAATACTTCATGTATCGAGGACTGGCTTGAAGAGGAAGAAGTCGGGGGAGGAGGCCACATAGCTGTAGTGTCCTGAATCTTCGGGCCACCAGTCGGGCGTACATTGCTCACCGACTGCTTCCTCTTAGCCTTATGTACAACTGGTTTCTTCCCCTTCCCAACAGGATCATCGCCAGGGTCATTCACTCTGCTCCGCTTTGCAGCTGGGGCCACAGAAGACGCACGGGAAGGGAAGGACCGCTTATCACTCTTATGTATAGGGAATTCAGGGAGCGGCGCATCGGAGAAGAAGGCTTCTCGCTCCTGCGAGTTCAAAAAAAAAGGAGAGCACATATTCAGATCAAAGTCCTGGCAAAAATCAAAAAGATTCAGCATGGAAATACCATGGAGACCCCTTACCGGAGGAGCCGGATGGAGTTTTGTAAAAGGCCTCGGGTTTTGGGGAACGACGATCTTCTCATTTGGGGCGAAGAAATCAGCGGCATGACCGAAGAACGCCGCTGAGGAAATTTCCTCAGAAGCCTCCCGCGTCGGATCGTTGCGGCCTTCATACTCATATCCAGGATGAACTCGATCTTTGAGAGGTTGAATTCAGCGGGTGCAGAAGTTGGCAACAACGGCCATACCAGTAAGCCCATTCTCCTTCAATTCAGCAATCAGCCCCAGGAGGTCAGCCACTTGGTCCATTCCATCGTCTTTGGAAAATGAAGTCTAGTCGGGAGAAGGCTTAGGTGGTGTCCCAGTAAAGGCAGGCAAAGGAGGGTCAGGATTGGCGCAATAAAACCACTCTTGGTGCCAACCCTTGTTGGAGGTTTTAAAGGGAATGTTAAGGTAAGATTTTTTCATGCCCTCCCTCAGTTGGAACCCGGCACCGCCAACCGCTTTGGGAGAGTTCTTGCTGGGGAAAGGCTTGAGGAGGAAAAGATGGCGAAAAAGATCAAAATGAGGGCGAATGCCAAGGTAGGCCTCACAGAGATTAACGAAGGCGGCAATTTGAAGAATGGAGTTAGGGTTAAGATGAGTTAACTCGATCCCATAAAATTCGAGGACACCACGAAGAAAGGGGGATGCTGGAAGACCAAGCCCGCGCTTAAAAAAGGATTCAAAGACGACCACCTCTTCAAAGACGAGGGGTGGGCAGAGAATTCACTGCTGGGCGAGGCGGCAAGTATCACCAATGGCGAAAAACACCAATGCTTACTAAATCCTCCAGTAGTGGCCCCTCCGCTGCGTCACGAAAGTGGCCCAATCTTTGGTCGAGGCGGAGGGTGGCGATTATGGAGAAGGAGGCGACATCCCTGAATGAAGAAACCTCGCGATCGCGCAAGACTAGGGTGACGAGAAAAGTTAGCCCTAGCGACGGAGGTCGCAGGGGAAAAGAAGTTGGTGAACAAAGGGGCAAGCAAAAACGGTACAAAGCCACTCTATTTACTCCGTATTGATAAGGAAGCGGCGCTGATCCTCGCCCCGAGCGGGAAATCACACCACCCTTCTCAAACCCTGAAACCGCCCTAGGGAGCACTTCAAGGTGGGCCGACAGATACGCACGACGTACATAATTGCCGATGGCCCAAAAGAATCGAATTAAGAAGTGGTATGCCCCAGGATGGGCCCAAAGCCAGAAATCCGTGATGCACAGGATAGATGGGTACCACTCAAGAAATAACATCCTCTTACGGTATGCCTCATGATAGGCCAAAAGCTGACGGCGTTCAAAGAACGAAGTCAGGTGCCGTAAAGATGATTTTTTGAAGATAAATGCTTGGAGCATACAAGGAGTCAGTCGGCCTGGTAATCCGGGACAAGGACAGCTCAAAATAAAGAGAATTCGGCGAGTTCTTCATGACCTCTTTTGCCCAGCAACAAGCACTCGGCTAAAAGCACTCGGGAAGGCTTAGCAGCTGGAAGGCACTCGATCATGAAGCACTCGGGGGCTACTGTGGCATATGTATGCCCCGGGGCCCACCAGGCAGTCCCACAAGGCCCAGCCAGGAGAAATTGGGCCATGCCGACTGGATGAGGCTGCGGGCTGCTTGGGCTAAGCGAAGCGCGGAGGATCAGGATAGACCTTAGTTAAGGAAACCGAGTCGTATTGGGCAAGGGATGATTGTAATCCAAACCAATACGGGTTCGGGATAGAAACCCCTACTTGTATCTGAGTAGGACTCGATATTGTAACCGCCCTTCTCTATTATATAAAGGGAGGGGACGGGGCACCCCAAATAGACAATATCGCATCAGCAATCAGTTAGCCACATATAATTCCAGAACACAGGACTAGGGTATTATCTCCATCGCGAGAGCCCGAACCTGTATACATCGGGTGTCCTTGTGTTACCATCGGGTTTGGGTCCAGCGCGTAGCCCCCTTTTCATTATTGTCGGTAACAAACGTCGACACCTGACGTACTCCTTCCTGCAGCAGCAGAGTGCGGCGGCCGCCGCTAGGACTTCGAGTCCTCGGTCGACCCAGGGGTCCCAACCACGGGGCCCTAGGACCTTCGCCGCAGGGGACTCGGAGTTACTGCGGGCTCCAAGGTCCCAGGTCGAGGGGACCCGTAAGCGGAACGCCCCTTCGACATCGGGGCTCCAAGGCCCTCGCTAGCCCCCTATGAAAAGGAGGCTGATGACTCAGGTAAGCCTCTGGCCCCTTATTTGCTCGGCTCCTTTCTCGTCCTCATAGCTTAGAAGCCGTTATTGATCGCAGACCTTGAGCACCCGAACTCAACACTTGCCCGTTTTGACAATGGCTGTCGTCTAGGGCGAGCTCGGATCTAAGGAGGAGGAAGAAGACGAGGTCAACTACGTGCTGGCCCCCCGCCGACCCTCGCTGTGGGTGCACTCCCCAGACCCCGAGTTGGGTCCCATCATGAAGTTCGATCAAGGGTCGATGACCCGACGAGAAGAGATCCACCAGAACAGCCGAGGACTACAACACCGGCGAAGTGGACACCGAGGACAGCGTTGATCCACCTGAGGCTGTCGCAGAAGAAGGCACCCGGAGCGCCTCGGCCGCAGTCGCGGAGGTACCCCAGGCCTCCGCGACCGTGGTTGCCTCGAGTGTTGAGGCCGTGGTACCCCCGGCCACCGAGGTTGACCGCCCCGCGGAAGGCCGCGCGGAGGATCCGGCCAACGCTCCCGCAGAGGTGAAGGTGACCGGAGTCCCGACCACGGAGGGCGAGACCAACACCACTGCTGGTCTCGGGTCTGGCGGTGAGCTAAGCCCCCGAGGGGAGGCGGCTGGATGCAAGGTCACCCCTGGCGGAGAGCCCAAAGGTCCTTTCCCAAGCGTCCCAACGGTGGTCGAGGTTGACACCGCCCCGGGAACGTCGGGTAGTGAGCCTGAGGAGTTCACCCGTGCACGCGTTGAGGACCGGCTTAGCCAGGTACAGGGCCCCTTTATGCACTTTGTTGTATGTTAGCCCGAGCTCTCTCTCTCTTTTCCCCCTGACAAGGACTACATCTCTTTTGAGCCTTGTAGGCAATCAGCAGCGTCTCCCAAGGGCTGCAAGGCCTTCAGACGCACGCTGACGTGCTGAGGGGCATCCTCGACACGGTGGAGACACGGGAGGTGGAGCGCTCCAAGCTCATCGAGACCCTGCTGGTCGAGCAGAAATAGGCTGAGTAGAGGGCCAAGGGGCTCGACGACCTTTGCTAGGCGATGAAGGGGCAAGAAGTTGCCCACGCAGCCAAGCTCCAACAGGCCATCACCACCGAGCGCGACCATGCATTCAATGCCGTGGAACAAGAGCGCGCGCGGTTGGTCAAGGCGCTCGAGGCCTAGCGGGCCAAGACGGAGGAGCTGGTCAAGGCCGCTGCAGATCAAGCGGCTTCCTCAGCGAAGGCATCCCCCGAGCTCGAGGCCAAAGTCCGGGAGCTCGAGGAGAAACTGGGGCGGGCCAGCAAGGCTGCGAAGAGTGCCTTGGTCAAGCTCTAGGATGAGCGACGCCGTGCCGCAGACGCCTCCATCGAAGCCCTTTGGCTCCAGGGTGAGCTATCGACCCTAAGGGCCAAGGTCACCGAGCTCAATCAAGTTAAACTCGCCCGCGAGATGGCTGATCTGTAGATAGGCTTAGGCCTGCTTTCCTGTAAAAAATATTCAGTAAGACAAAATGCAGTAGTCAGCGTTGCTTTTGGGGGCAAGAACTTGTCTTTTTGATTACGAGTTTTTCGATCAAGGATACTTTTGTGTTCTTCTTCGTTTTGCCTTTAGTTATGTACTTAGCCTTTTGTTGGTAGCATATCCTCATCCATCCCCTATTGGGTCCATGGTCAAGCAACATCGGCCTTGGACGCAATGTTAAACACTTGCAAACAACCACGACCTGTAAGGTCGGGAAAAGATCCATAGGGGGACAAAACATAGACGTATGCGGACAAAGCCTAGCTCGAAGGTGTATTGGACATTTTGAAAACAATCTAGCCCCGACCTCGACCTTGCGTATTGCTCGCCGGTCCAAATAGTGGGGCTTTTGGTTCGAGCCCTGGCGTAGGGGGAGCTGGGCTGCGAAGAGATTCAGCTTACAATTAGCTTGACCACCGGGGGGAACGTTAAGCTCGCAACGTTTAGACCAAGAGCAAGTACGCTGGTACACAGGTCGGATTCAAAGAAAACTCGATCTCAAATCAGCTTAGAGCATAAAATGAAAAAGGGGTGAAGATTAAGAATTAGAGAACAGCTTTATTGAAATTTAAGGTATAGAAATTACACATAAAACCTTCGAAGCTGATCTATATTCCACGAGCTAGAGAGCTCTCTGCCATCGGGCATCGCTAGCTGGTAAGCCCCCGTGCGATCTGTTGAAATGACTCTATAGGGGACCTCCCACCGTGGGGATAACTTGTTGGTGTTGGACGAGCCCTGGATTCATCTTAGGGTAGGTCCCCAACAAGGAGCTCCCTAAATCGTACCAATCGAGACGCATGTTTGCAAAGAGCTTGCAGGTAGTGCGTTGATCGTAGTAGTGCACAGCATCTTACTTCTTCTACCAGGGTAAGGTCGAGGGACAGTTCTTGCTCGAAGTTGACCTGGTCGACCAAGCTGACCCTGGTAGAGCCCAGCGTGACCTCTGGAGGCAGGACGGCTTTGGTACCGAATACGAGCCGGAAGGGTGTGGACCCTGTTGCTCGGCTGACTGTGGTACGAATAGACCATAAGACAATGGAAAGTTCGTCCACCCAGATCTTGCCGTAGCATTCAAGCTCATCTGCAACTCGCTTTTTGATGCCTTGGATGATTTGTCTGTTGGCGCGCTGTGCTGCTTCATTGCTTTGAGGGTGAGCCACCGAAGCAAAGCATACTTTGGTGCCGAGGTCTTTGCAAAATTCCTGGAACAGCTCACTGGTAAATTGTGTACCATTGTCAGTGATAATTTTGCACGGAACCCCGTACCTGGTGACCACGAAACGGTGGAAAAACCTGATAGCCACCCGAGCTGTGATGGTCGAGACTGGTTCGCCTTCTATCCACTTGGTAAATGTGTCAACTGCAACGAACAGGAACTTCTTACCCCCAACTGCTTGAGGAAAAAGACCGAGGATGTCCAGCCCCCACATCGAGAAGGGCTGGAGCGTGTAGGCGGGCTGATGCGACTTTCGGGCATGGAACTGGCATGCTCGACAGGTGCGGACGATGTCACGGGCATCCTGAAGCGCTGTTGGCCAATAGTACCCCATGCGGAAGGCCTTGCCGACCATCGTCCTATACGAAGAATGCGCTCCACAGAGGCCTGAGTGAATGTCATTTAACAAGTACTTACCCTCCTCCGTGGTGACGCATCTTGTTAGAATTCCAGACACATTCCACCTGTAGAGCTTCCCTTCGACGAGCGTGTATAAACTCGCCCAGCACTTGATTCTGCTCTTCTCGGCAGGGTCGGATGGTAGCTCACCCCTTGCAAGAAAATTATGAATGGGTTCAGCCTAGGAGGGAATACCTTCGACCACGGCGAGCAGGTTCTCTTGGTCGGAGATCGAAGGGGCCGCTAGTGTCTCCAGAATGACATCCAAAGGGATCTCGTCATCGGAGGAGACGAGCTTGGAAAGGAAATTAGCGCTGGAGTTGTCCCTCCTGGGTACGTGCTTGAGCTCCAGATTCTGAAACCATTTCTCCATTTTGCGCACCTTGGCGAGGTATTTTGCCATTGAGTCTCTCGAGCACTGGTACTCTTTGTTGTATTGATTGACGATGAGCTAGGAGTCGCCCTTTACGATCAACCGACGCATGCCCAGTGCCTTGCAAGCTCGCAGGCCCACCAAGAGAGCTTCGTACTCTGCCACATTGTTGGTCGTCGGAAACCCAAAACGAACCACATACCTTAGTTGATCACCGCGTGGGGTAAGAATGAGGATTCCATCCCCCGAGCGCTTGAAGGACCTCGAGCCGTCAAAGAACATGATCTAGGGCTTCTCTTCCTCGACCTCAAGCTCGATAGTGGGTTGCAATGTCTGCTCGACCATGAAGTCGGTGAGCACTTGCGACTTGATGGTCGTTCGATCTACGACCTGAACATCGAATGCCGCCAGCTCCATGGCCCACTTGGCGATACGTCCACCGGCTTCCGGGTTCCTTAAAATGTCCCCAAGCGGAAAGTTGCTCGGGACGACCACAGAGTGCGCCTGGAAGTAATGACGAAGCTTCGCTGGCCATGAGGAGAGCGTCTGAGAGCTTTTGTACTGTGGCTAAGCGCTCCTTGAGGCCGTCGGCAGACTTCACGACATAATAGATCAAGTGCTGTTGCGCTCCCTGCTCAGCTACCAAGATAGCGCTGACGGCTTGGGTGGTGGCCGCGAGGTAGAGAAGCAATTTCTCGCCAGGCTGCGGTGTCGTGACCAGGGGTGGGGTTGACAAGTATACCTTCAGCTCGTCGAAGGACTGCTGCGCTTCGGGGGTCCATTCGAAACTCCCTTGCTTGCTCAGGGCTCTGAAGAACGGTAGCCCACGCTCGCCAAGCCTCGAGATGAACCGGTTGAGGGCGGCCATGCAGCTGGTGAGGCTTTGTACCTGCTTGACCGTGGTCGGGGGAGCCATCTTCTTGATCGCTTTGATCTTCGTTGGATTTGGGCCAACTCCCGAGCCCCCGATCATGTAGTCGAGCACCTTTCCTGAAGTCGCGCCGAACACGCACTTCTCCGGGTTGAGCCTCACTCTGTGCTTGTTTAGGTTGGAGAAGGTTTCCTCAAGGTCTTGAATGTGGTTGTCTTCAGAGGAGCTCTTGATGATGATGTCGTCCACATAGACCTCAAGATTGCGACCGATCTGGGGGTCGAACATCTTGGTCATCAGGCGCTGGAATGTGGCCCTAGCGTTGCGTAGGCCAAAAGACATGGTCGTGTAGCAGTAAGTCCCAAACGGCGTGATGAACAACGTCTTGCTCTCGTCGTCTTCCGCCAACTTGATTTGGTGGTAACCGGAGTATGCGTCCAGGAAGCTTAACATCCTTGCATTCGCAGTGGAATCGATGATCTGGTCGATGCGTGGAAGAGAGAAGTTGTCCTTCGGGCATGCCGAATTCAGCCCCGTGTGGTCCACACACATCCTCCACTTCCTGCCTTTCTTCTGCACGATGACCGGATTTGCCTACCATTCGGAATAGTCTATTTCACGAATGAACCCGGCCTTCAATAACTTGTCGAGGTTCTCCTTAATGACCGCGACCTTCTCAGGGGAAAAACGACGTAGCTTCTAGCGTACAGGACGGCAATCTGGCCTGACCTGTAGTTTGTGCTCGATCACCTCCCTTGAAACTCCTGACATGTCTATCGGTTCCCAGGCGAATATGCTCTTGTTAGTGCGGAGGAAGGTGATGAGCTCGAGTTCCTATTTGGAACTCAGCCAGGCCGAGATGTGGATACACCTGTCGGGTCGCCCTCCTCGAGCCGCACGACCTTCGTTGACCCGCTGGGCTGGATCGCCGCCTTCTGACGAACGTTCTTCACCGTCGCCTCTGGGCCTCACTAAGGCAGTATGCCGGCAAGGGCCAAGGCCTTGGTCTCGCCTCCTTGTGCCGCCTGTAGGTCGCCCCGCACGGTTATGATGCAGTTGAGGCCAGGCAGCTTTATATACCGATGGCCATAGTGGTTGGCCGCCATGAACTTGATCAAGGCAGGCCGCCCGAGAATGGCATTGTACGGGAGGTCTCCTTCGACCACCTCAAGGTGATCATTTCAGTCTTGGAAGTTATCCGAAAGGTTAGAAGGTGATAGGCAAGACCACCCGCCCTAAGGGATGATCGAGCTTCGAGGACAATTTCAAGAAAGGCGCTATGTTCTTGACCTTGACCGGGAATCAGATCCTCGGCCGAAGCGCTTGCTTGAAGTAGATTGAGAGAACTGCCACCATCAATCATGATGCGCCCGACCATGGTGTTGCTAATGGTCGGGGTCACGACCAAGGTGGTCTTCAAATCTCTAGCCATACCTTGGAGAGCATCCTCCGGAGAAAAGGTGATGGTGGCCCCAGCCCACTTGCAGTACTGTTCGATGGGCTTCCCGGCGGTGACCTGTTAGATGGCCCGCGAGCCACCGAATATGACATCGATCTGACTCTTGCCCTGCTGGAACTCTAGGTCGAGGTCGTCGTGGTCCGTCCCAGCATTCACCCTGTCCGGCTGCTCGTCCTCTTTTGGGAGCACGGGCATTTCCCCACGCCCATCGTAAAAGGCCTCTAGTTTGCTCTGCCAAGCCCTGCAGGTTCACAGGTCGTGGCTTAGCACCCTGTGAAACAGGAAGAATTTCGCTTCATCATACCTGGAGCGCCCTTCGGCCTCCTGCGGTCGAGCGTCTGCCTGCCGAGGTCCAGGTCGTTGACCCCCTTGCTGGGGCTGGTTCGGCGCCTGACGAGGTTGAGGTCAACCTTGGCGAGGTCGGGACCCTTCCCGAGCTGGATCCCGAACCTCCAAAACTTCACGCTGGCCATTTGGCGAAACGACCACTCGTGGCAGGCCACCCCCATTCCTGCGATCGCGTTTTCGCTTCTTGGTGGTGTAGTCGTGGTATGTGCCCTTGGAGTTGGATGGGCCAGCTTCTCCAGGGTTTAGACCAAGCTTGCCTTGGTCGTAATCGCGCTTCCAGCGGACGACGTCATCTGCATCCGCATACCGCTGCGCCAAGCGGAACAATTTGTTAACGCTGAGCCTCGAGGTGATCTCCAGGTCTTCGGTGAGGTGCCAATCGCGGACGCCGAACTTGAAGGCCTTGATAACGGCCTCGTCGGATATGCTTGGAATCAAATTCCTCGTGCGGATAAATCGCCGCACGAAGTCACGGAGCAGCTCGTTCTTGCCCTGGATGACGCGATCTAGGTTTTTCTCCCTTCCCGGCCGCTCGTAGCAACTTTGGAAGTTGGAGCGGAGGGCGCTCTGGATTTGGCGCCATGATCTGAAGAAACTGGGCTTCTAGTTGAAAAGCCAAGCTCGAGCGGCGCCGTCCAGCACGGTCGGGAGATAATTGGCCATCACGAGCTCATCGCCCCTGGTCGCCAGGATGGCGGTCGAGTAAATTGACAGAAACTCGTCGGGATTCTTAGTCCCGTCGAAGCGCTCTATCAACGTCGGCTTGAATAGAGCTGGCCAGCGCACCTGACGAAGGTCATCGTAGTAGGCTGAGCAGCCATAGGCCAGGACGGGTGCGCGTTGGGAGAAATCATCGCCGGCGAGGCCCTCGCTGCTACTGGATTCATAGTCGAGGCTGCCTCGGTAGCCTGACCTTTGGTGAGAACGATCGTGACGCCGAGCATGGGAGTCACCTGGAAGATAACGCAGGTGGTCCTGGACCCTGCTGCGCCTAGGTGGAACATCCGGGAAAGACTTCCAGACTTACCGTTGTTTGACGGGGAGCTGATGTAGCTCGGTTGACATTGAACCCCACTCAGTATGGTGCCCGTGGGACGGCGATGTGGCGGAGTCAGGGACATGTCCCGGGATTGCTGGCGAGAAGGTACCTCCTATCGGGGAGGCAATCGGCAAGCGCGCCGGCGACGGCGCGACAAGTTGTCGTCACTCCTCAGGGAGTGGGTCCCTAAGCGGCGAATTTGGTGCTGTGGAGGAATGACCTCGGTTGCGGCCCGGTCGAGCTCTTCGGCCAGGGCTCGGCCAAAGAGTTCCGACCTCACCTTATCAGGATCAGCCATGATCCGGGCGATAGCACGGAGGCGCTCCCCTGAGGGAGGATGCCTGGGATGCCCGGACGAGGCACCGGCCTTCTCCTGGTCCTCTCGCCGGAGGGCAGTTATGGCCTGATTGATGGCAACATGCACCATCCGACGAGCGTCTTCAAGGGTCTGCGGGTCGCAACCATCCGCCTCCGTGCCCGCGCCATGGCTGTCCGCCATTAGGACAAGCTGCTCGCGCAGTTGGGGCGAGGGCGAAAACAGGAACGTGGAGTCACCGTGTTCGGTGTCTGCGCTCGAGCCCACGCTTGAGGAACATCCTTCGATTGGGTGCACCATGCTCCTGAGACCTTGGTGTCTTTCCTGCGAATGAGTGAAGCTATCGGGCCCCACGGTGGCCGCAATTTCCTAGCCTGAAGCTAACGCTCCTGCTCTCCCTGAAGCTGCTAAGTACGCAGCCTTACACTTCCTGAGGCACTATCTCTATACGGATCTTGTCGACGATTGGGATCGCCTGACCGCAAATGTGGAATGGGGTTAGTGAAATCGGGGAACCCAAATAGAGCTTTGCTCAACGGAGGAACAAGTTCGATGCAGCGTTTGTCGGTGTTTCATAAAACGGCAATGAATTTGTAGGTCTAGGGGCCATGCGTTCCCACTCCTTGAATGGTTAGACTAAGGGAGCCCAAAATGTATACTGGTTCGGGTCGAATATCCCTACTTCCAGTTTGTGGTGGTGGTTTTGTATTGCTCGGGGTGCAGGAGACCGCACGGGATTACAAGCGAGGGCCAAGAACAGGCCTTGAGCACCTCGTCCGAGTGAGAAAGAGGGTGAGCTAGGGGCTCGAGTGTTGTCTGTTCGGATGGTTCGGATCGTCTCTCGCTCTCCTCGCTCAGGATCGAATGCCCTTCCCTGAGGTCCCTGCCTCTCTTATATAGTCAAGAGGGATAGGTTACACAGGAGTTTTGGAAAGAAAAAGCAGGGATAGGCTACGTCCGGGAGTCCCGGTCTTCGGTCCTGGTGACTGACAGGTTCCTGCACATTCCACGCTTGGGTTGGTAGACACAACGGATTGCATTCCGTTGGGAAGGCGTGCACCTGCCTTCTGTGCGCTTGTTAGGTGCTGATGTTGCTGCGCTGTGCTTGAAAACGGCCTCGGGAGGGAGCGCGTCTCTCCACTGTACGTGACAGGATGAAGGGACAGGCGCTTGACTTTGGCATCCCTCTGGCCGCCTTGGAAAGGAGCCACCTGCCCCGGCGTGGCCGTCGTGTCCACGGGGCAGGTGACCGGTTTGGAGTCGACTAGTGACGTGGTAGAGGTCGTTGAGTTGGAGCTTGCTGGGGCCTCCGACTTGGGACCTAGTCGGAGCCTGCGGGTACACCCGACCTGGGGCCCGGTCGGGGCTTGCGGGCGCGTCCAACCCAAGGCCAAGTCGGACCATTCCTAGGGGGCTTGACCGAGGCTGGGATGCTCCGCGGCCCAATGAGGCCTTCCGCTAGGGCTGTGCCTGAAACGGCCCGTCTGGTGTTCCGGCCAATATTTAGTGATAATCCCATCTCCTGGAGATGAGGACTTTGGGTCATTCCCCCTCCGGCGCTCTCCATCGCTGCCATCCTCGGCTCCATGTTCGGACGTCAGGGAGAGAGAAATGATCCTAAAATAGATGTATACCTTGCTGTGAGGTACCCCTGGTATGAGTATTCGTCAGTAGCCCCCGAGCCCCCGAGTGTGTCGGAGAGCCGGTCGGGGGTTTGCCTGGGTCGGCGAAGTCCGTTCGTGCGCCGTGAGCTGACGTAGTCCGCTTTTGCGCCCCGAGCGGGTTGGACGGCTGCATTGGTAGGTAGTGTCCGACCTACTTGGTCGGTCGGTTTCGACCCGGTGTGAGCGAGCGCATCCAGTGGATGGAGCCCTCGAGCGGGTCGGAGACCCAGTTGGGGGGTTATCCTCATGCGTAGGGGCAACCCGATTGGGATGGCGGAGCCCGATCGACAAGGTTGGCTGGATCTGACCGAGTGGTAGAGTTCGACCAACTTGGTCAGCCGGTCTCGGCCGGGTGCGCGCGAGCGCACCCGGTGGGTGTAGTCCCCGAGCCCTCGAGCTGGTTGGAGAGCCGGTCGGAGGGTTACTTTGACTGGAACGCCCGTTTTGCGTCTTGGCTGGATGCAGCCTTAGTCGGCAGGGATGCCCAGATGCCTCAGCGAGGTTCCGGTTTCCAAGTGCTCGTTTTACATCGTAGCTGGACGCGTTTGTAGAGCTGGTTTTATGCCGGAGCTAGGCGGAGGGCATCCGTCCTGAGTCCTCGTCTGGCGAGGCTATCTCACGGAGGATCGCCATTTATGCCCCACGCCACGCCCGTCATGCAGCGTGGGACCTGGAGGGGGTGAGCGAACGCGTGTTTACCAAGCGTTGGTTTGAGCACCGTGCTCGTGGAGCTGCTAACGGGTTATCCGAGTGGGCCCTGGAGATCCCTCCCAAGTTGGATCTTTCCGAGCGGACAATCCCTGCGCCGAGCGTCCGACCCGTTGGGGGCGACCCATAAGAAACCTTTCTCTACTCGATCCCATATCGGACCCCGAGCCGTCCGCTGACCCGGAGCGCAGCTGGCTGCCACCCATCGATGGGTTCCATGGGGGAGTGTGAAGTATGGTCTTGGACACGAGTTAAGACGATTGGGTCATCCGCCAACCCAACTCGAGGCCCGCTGGCGGCTCGTCTTGTCCTCACCCCTCGCTCATTTTGCATTCTGGGGCGACCCCGAATCCTCTTGGGGAATCAGGGCTTCGGACCCCGTAGCGCTTCGGCGCTCTTGCCACCTCGAGGCCGTTGCGGCCCGGTGGGCTTTCTTACCTGTTTTGGCCCAATTGACCCGGCCCAGAGGGAGAGATCGAGAGGTTGCCGGGTGCGTCGCCCGGGGCGGTGCTTCTGGCTCCCCTGGCCGGCATTTAATGTGCGTGGGGGCGATTTATGGAGGCGCAGAGATTGGCGGTGGAGGAGCATGATATGGCTGTCTCATCGCAGGAGGTGGCTCTGACGGCGAAGAGACTGGCCGAGGAAGAGCTGGTCGGGCAGATCATCGAGCTGACGACCCTTAGGAGGGTTGGCCGGGAAGTCTGCAGCCGGGTGCTCGGAACTACCGCACAGGTGTAACATCCCAAATTTCGATCTTTTGTATAAATTTAATTTAAATTAATTAAATTCAAAATTTGGATTTTCCTTGGTGTTCTAATTAACCTGGCATCCATATCCTTCTGAAATTAAAGTTCAATCCTTTACCGTTCGCAAATTCAAATTCCTAATTCCGGTCCTTATTCGAAAATTCACCCGAATTCCAGAATGCTCCGAAAATCTTGAAACCCATTGAAATAGCGTCCCTTGGATTCCGGAATGTGCATTTACCCGACGGTTACCAAGACGTGGGATCGTGGAAATAAGACGGACGTGTGCGGCGCGTCCAGGACGGTTATTGCTAACCATCAATGCGCACGAAGGCCACTACCTCGGGAATCTCTCCCGTCCATTACAGGCAATAGCATGGAAGATATAAGACTCCGCACAGTGACAAAGTAGAGGATGGCCACAGACTTATACTACACTAGAGCTCGAGCATTAGACATAGCCATTGTTGACAAGCTTGAGCTTGAGCTGTAAACACGCCTGTACTCGAGTGTAGTGAAGATCATCGCCTCAGGGAAAATTGGAGTAGAGCTATTACCTTCACAGGGGCTCTAACCAGTATAAACCTTCGTGTCATGCTCGCTGTCGTCTGGCTCCGACCAACACCGCGTCGAACCGATTCCTTCGTTGAGCAAAGCTCCGCTCGGGTCCCCCGATTTCACTGACCCCTTTCCATTTCTGCGGTTGGCAATCCCGATTGTTGACAACAATGTTGAATCATACTTCACCGTTCAACCTATTGTTGACACGAATGCTGAAAAATATGATCATATAGTTATTGAAATTATAAAGTTGAGGGGTCCTAGAAGGGCATATACGGCTCATATGGAGACCTGGATTAATCTCTTAAGTATTCCTTCACTTTGCTAGTCGATGTCACATATTCCTTATAAGTCTCCTTATCAGTTTAGCGTAGTTCCTAAATGAACATTTGGTCTACGCTCCTGTTGAGCGGTTATCAATTCAAAAATTGAATAAATTGATATTTTCTAGATATTTGTTTAAATGTACTATGTTTGTTCTATATTCTACAATTTGTTTCTGATGCAACAATTGTTTGAATGATAAATCATACTTCTAATATAGAAGAATGTATAATCCGATAGCAATGGAGAAAACATGTCTAGAAGACAGTTGTACCACACTAAGTAAATTAAAATTATTATGACTATCACCAGAAGTGATACTCACATAGTTGGCAGTGGAAGAATGCCATATTATACCCTGAGTCCAGTCTTACTCTCTTAAGTTTTAAAGACATTGGTCTGAATCGTTTTCTTACGGAGACAAATAATGAGGATGGTACAGAATACCTACTCATTATTAAGTTTAATGGGTGTAATAAATGTGTGATTGAAATACTTTATTCATTCTCCTTTGGGTTATACTATGCGCATATAAAACCTGAAGTTTTGTATTGCAAAGAAAATCCATAAATATTTAAGATCTAGCAGATCGACTGGGATATTTTGAGTTGAATATTATGAGAAAAATAATATAATTTTGCTGGCCACAACATAAAGACTTTCCTAAAATCCTGAAGTTTTCTTATGACCTGGTTACACCGAAGGAAAGCTCATTCTTAGATCTTCTTACCTAAAAGGTTAGGGAAGAAACACTGAATTTCCCGAAGAAAATTTAAAGTGAGATCTGTGGACCAATTCAGCCCCTGTCGGGCCCTTTCAGATATTTCATGGTGCTAATAGATGTTTCTACCAGATAGTCCCATGTATGTCTCTTATCTACTAGGAACCATGCCTTTGCTAAATTAATCACCCAAATTATTAAATTAATGAGCCTCTTTTCTAGAAGAAAGGATTAAGTCCATTCGAATGGACAATGCTGGCGAGTTTACCTCAAAAGCATTCAATGATTATTGTATGGCTCTAGGCATTAATGTAGAGCATTCTGTACCCCATGTCCACACTCAAAATGGCCTTGCAAAGTCATTAATTAAGAGAATAAAATTTATTGCTAGGCTACTCTTGCAGAATTGTAGGTTAGCCACCAGTTATTGGGGCCATGCAGTGTTACATGTTGCATCATTAATTCAACTCAGACCAACTGCATACCATGAATTTTCCCCCTTGCAGCTAGTGCGTGGGAAAGAACCAAGTATTTCCCATCTGTGAAAATTTGGTTGCGCTGTATACATGCCAATCTCTCCACCATAGCATACCACCATGGGACCTCACTGAAAGTTGGGGATCTATGTAGGTTATGAATCTCCGTTGATAATTAAATACCTAGAGCCTATGATAGGGGATCTGTACACGGCTCAGTACGCTGATTCTATTTTTGATGAGGACAATTTCTCAGCATTAGGGGGAGATAAGTACCACATTGAAGAATGCCGAGAAATAGATTGGAATACCTCTGGCATTCAGTCCTTAGACCCACGCACTAAAGAAGCCGAACTTGAAGTTCGGAGGATAATAAGTCTGCAACAAATAGCCGATAACCTACCTGATGCCTTCACTGATTATAAGGGAGTGATAAAATCTCATATACCTACAGTAAATGCACCTGAAAGAGTAGAAATACCCCAGAAGGATATTGAACCCACTCTTGCCCCTCATGGCAAAATGAGGGGGAGGCCTCTAGGTGCATGTGACTCAATTCCGCAGAGAGGTCCGCAGAAATAGAGAATCGAGCAAAAGATATCACTACCTGAGATAGTTGAAGAAACTCAACCTGTTGTTGAGAAAATCCCTGAAGTGAGCTATCCTGAAGATGGTAATCTCCCTGAAGTGAGTCATCCTGAAGATGAAAATCCCAGTGAACATTTGCGTGCACAACTTGACGCTGGGAAGTCGGAATACCCAGACTCTATCGTTGTGGGAAATCACAAGGAGCTGGAAGAAATGAATAAAGAAAGAAGAATTATATAAAAGAAAGACTACAATTGTCGACATTTATTTTGCCTCCAAAATTGCTAAAACTCTTGAACTGGATCTAGAACCAAAGTCCATGGCAGAGTGCCAGAAGCGCTCAGATTGGGTCAAATGAAAAGAAGCAATTGAGGCGGAATTGCACTCGCTTAATAAAAGGAAAGTATTCGGTCCTGTTGACCGGACACCTCCTAAAGTGTTCCCTGTAGGATCAAAATGGATTTTCATCCGGAAGAGAAATGAAAACAACGAGGTGGTGAGATATAAAGCGAGGCTTGTAGCACAAGGGTTCACGCAGAGACCCGGCATCGATTACGATGAAACATATTCTTCTGTGATGAGCGGAATAGCGTTCCGATATCTAATATCAATGGCAGCTGGTTTAAATTTAGAAATGCAGTTGATGGATGTGGTGACTGCATATTTATATGGGTCACTAGATTCGAATATTTATATGAAAGTCCCTGAAGGAGTAAAAGTCTCGGATCCTAATAATCACAACATGTATAGCATCAAACTACAGAGATCGCTGGATTAAAACAGTCGGGAAAAATATGGTATAACCGGCTTAGTGAGTTTCTCCCGAAGAAGGGATATTCTAATAATGATGATTGTCCCTGTGTGTCCATAAAGAATAGAGGAGATAATGATGATTGTCCCTATGTGTTCATAAATAATGATCTGAATATCATCGGAACCACAGAGGAGATAAAGGAAGCAAGTGCTTGCCTCACGACGGAGTTTGAGATGAAAGATTTGGGTAAAACCAAATTTTGCTTAGGCCTGCAGCTAGAGCATCTCCCAGAAGGAATTCTTGTTCACCAGTCTTCCTATACCCGGAAGGTATTGGAGAGGTTTAATATGGATAAATCACATCCCTTGAAAACCCCCATGGTTGTCAGATCCCTCGAAGTGGATAAAAACCCATTTAGACCAAGGATGGAAAATGAGGAAGTCTTATGACCCGAAGTTCCATTTTTAAGTGCCATTGGAGCATTCATGTCCCTTGCGAATTGCATAAGGCCTGATATTGCATTCGCAGTGAATTTGCTAGCAAGACATAATTCAGCCCCAACCAGAAGACATTGGGTTGGTATAAAGACTGTACTCAGATATCTCCAAGGTACTCAAGATCTTGGGTTGTTTTTTCAGAAGAACCAAGACTCGACCATGGTGGGATATACGGATGTTGGCTATCTGTTTGATACCCACAGTGCCAAATCTTAGACTGGTTTTGTGTTTCTCTGCGGTGGTATAGCTGTTTCCTGGCGGTCTTGTAAATAGACTCTGGTAGAAACTTCTACCAACCACTCAGTGATTATAGCCCTGTATGAAGTCTCACGTGAATGTGTTTGACTGCGACGTGTGATTAGTCATATCCAGAAGTTATGTGGCTTTAACACCGTCGATACCCCCACAATTATCTATAAAGATAATTCTACTTGTGTTGCACAAATGCAATTGGGTTATGTAAAGAGCAACATCACGAAGCATATTGCTCCTAAGTTATTCTATCCTCATGAACTCCAGAAGAGCGGTGAGATAAAAATCTTGCAAACTAAGTCATGTGAAAATCACACAAATTTATTCACTAAGTCATTACCTAAATCCACATTTCAAAGATATGTTAAAGGTATTGGAATGAGAAGACTTAGAGAGATGCAGAGTTCAGGGGGAGAAAACTCTTGAACCATAACCCTTATCGCGATCCTGAAGATCCTAATAAAACCCTGAAGGTTATAAGTTGTACTCTTCCCCCCTTTGTGAGTTTTCCTGAAGTTTTCTCACATGAAGGTTTTTAATGAGGCAACTAGTGCAACATAAAGTGCGAGTGCAATGTACTCTTTTCTCCATCTCCTTTTTCCCACTGGGTTTTTGAGTGGAGTTTTTAACGAGACATGTGCATTACGCGGTATTCGACCAAGTGGGAGTGTTATGAGATAAGGACTCCGTAACATATCCGTTCAGGACTCTATCTCTTTTTGATGTGGTCGAATCCGAACTCCTCTCTCATACTGCTATATATATATCAGGTGCTCCCATTGTAAACAATGCATCAATAAAGCGAGAGAGATTTCCACCCTATATTTTGTGCGTTCTTGATTCTTGATTCGCGTGTTTATGCATGCGTGCTGTTGATTCGAGTAGGTAAACGACGACGTTTTACTACATGTACTATGTTACGTAGTCTGCATTATTCATAACTATAACAGAAAAAACTCATTATTTGTGTCAAAATCTGAACTCTCATTTTATATATGTACGGCGAGGCAACTACTACCTCTGTTCAAGTTTACATGACATATTCCTCTTGGCATATAGACCAAAGTGATAGTGAAAGTGACTAATCTATTCCTAATTATTACATGTAAGCACTATATTCAATACTTGCATATAGAGAATATAAAATAAAGTTAAATATTTATGAGGGCATAAAGGGAATGTCACACTAATTTTGTATTAAAAATATAAAATACATGTTATATTTATGGATAAGATTTTTTTAAAAACTATGCCCTATGTTTCTGTACAGATTAGGATGTATTATTTCTACTAGGAAGGTAAGCGCGGCGCATGCTGCGCGCGTGAGCGAAAAACGATTTCTCTTTTTTTGAGAAAAAACAAACAGAGATGTATTTTCTATTTTTTTGGAGGGTCTTTCGGTTTTTTCTTGGGAAAATGAATAAGACGTTTTTTTTAAATCTTCGTAGGATCTTTCTATTTTTTAAAAAAAAATGGATCGGAAGGGAAAAATAGACAAAGGCGTAGCTTCTAAATCTTCAGAGGTTTTTTTTGTGGTGGCACTCGGACACTCTCTAAGGTCCTGCAACATCTCAACTTTAATACATAGTATAGAAAGACAGAGAAAGGATCTTCTTTTGCCAAATTTAACACTCTATACGTTCAACCGTCAATAATACATGCTTCGAAAAATACTATAGATCGAATTACAAAAAAAACTATAAAGATACAACCGTACACATATTTCTCACTCCGGAAAATAGCAGAAATCGAGTTACGGGGGGGGGGAATAGAGAGATAGAGTTGTAGAAATATCTCTTTCGACAAATTATTTGGGAAATATTGAGACCGAGGTGAAAAAATAGTAAAGAGGAAAAAGGGAGAAAAATTATTAGAGATGACAACCTTCTTTTGTTGAGTCTAACACTCTACGCGTTCACCGAGTAATAACACATGTTTAAAAAAATATCAGGGATCGAGATGGAAAATCGAGCTGGAAAAAAAGTCTACAGATAGAGCTGCACACATATTTTCTGGTGATGAAAACATTTTTTTTCGGGAAAAACGGAGAAAGGACCTAGACGTAAGGAGCAAGGGCCTGTTTGTTACGTTTTTTGACCTGTCCGCTATCCTAAAAAATTAGAAAAGGGCTTGTTCGCGATTTGAATTTAACGGGAGCTTTTTTCCGTTAAATAGCGCACGAGGGACCCAAACGCGATTAAGAAAAAAAATCTTCCCCTCACAAAAAATCGCGAAGGACCTATTTGTAATTTGTAGGGACCTATCCGTAATTTCGAGAAACGGTTGAGGTTTTTCGCAAATGTGGCTAGGGTGACACGTGGCTTGGCTCTCCTTCCAGTGATTCCATGGACTATAATAAAGGTAAGATTCGGAGGCAAGGACATATGAATCACAATATTGAGAATTACCAACAAAGGGTAATTTTCTAGACTATTATACAAGAACGTTTCTGGTAACGTTTATCAAAAGGCATGATGCCACATTTCTGTACAGTTGTTCTGATTGGAGGCCATCCACGTCAGTGTTTTTTCATAAAACCCCACGGCAAACTAGGAAATCGCGGACAGATCCTTTCACAGCAAATTAGAAATCGTGAACAGGACCTTCTCCGGTTATTTTGCAAAAAAAGACCCGTAGTTCCGCAAATTCCGGTTCTTTCAGCCCTAAAGATTTAAAATTTTTTGAAATCACGAACAGGTCTTCCACCGGTTATTTTGCAAAAAAAACTCCGTAGTTCTAGTAAATTTAACACGGACATCGGTTCTCTCAACCAGAATGATTTAATAAATTTAAAAATCATAAGCAGGTCCTTCCACCGATTATTCCGCAAATTCGGTTTGCGAAAAACTTAGACAAAATTTTTTGCACTGCACAGCATCGTGTGCGTCTTTACCTAGTAGTTAACATGACCCCAAGAAACCTGGTGCAAATTATGCATCCGTACAACCAGAACGAATTAAACATCAGTTTATATCGGTCTTCCGGTATTGTCCTCCTTACACAGAACAAAGTATGAACTGCAGGACTGTGTACGAACACACACTAATGGCATGGACAAAGTGCATACCTGAAAGATGACTGTTGTAAGTTGTCATTGAAATAACAAAAGACCACATCTAAAAACAGTAAATTATCGGAAGATACACGAACTGATTAGAGCGAGCAACAGAGTGAAGACCTGCACACCTGCAGGAATGATTGAGTTGCGTGAAGAAGATCGTATTGATTAAGTACGTCGCACAAAAGAATAAATATGTAAATGGGTTGGGAGAAGATCATACAAGTCTATAGGAAGATCAAATTGTACCAAATAAAAAAAAGAAAAAACTGATGATAAAAATATTAGCGGTCACATTATGGCTTATATCGTCGGCTATATGATTTTTGCCCTGCTTTGATTTTCAGTGTGGGACGGTTGGGATGGGCCTCCGCGACGGTCTTGAAAGCATCCTCCGTAGCCTCCACCTCTGCAACACTCGCACCCTGGCTATCTATGCCGACCGTAAACTCAGTGAGGCAGGAGAGGTACTGCATGCCAAAATCGAAACCACCGATCGCAGACTTGAATTCAACTGGGTGGATTTTGAGCTGAAAGTCTTTGAGCATCGGCATAGATCCAGCTTCAAACATGAGCCCGGCATGCAGAGATCGGAAAAAGAAATGCCGCAAGTTCCGGAATCCTTGGTTGCATCTGATAATAACGAACCTATCTTTGGGTCCCGGATTCAAGCGTAGAAAGAGATACAGCAGAGTGGGTATATTTCCAATGTTACAAAGATCTTCCTCCTCTGGTATTTCCTTAAGAGTGAGCAATAAATGTTCGAGGTTGACAAATGAGCTCACCCATTTGGTAACCTTGCAAATGTTTTCCCCCCTAATAGCAAGCTCTCGGAGACTCTTCAGACTACATAATGAGGAATCTGCTGAGAAGTCATCCTCGTTTCTATGTTGGATATCAATATACAGTCCGTGAAGGTTACAGCCATCCAGAATATGGAGAGAAGCGGCTAACATGTCTTTGTAACATCCTTTGTCGCCTTTTAGTTTATCAATATCCCAATATATATTCAGAAATGAGTATATATTGGGAAATTGTAAATGAGAAAAGTTACACAATTGCGGAAATTTGGGACGGTGTTAATGTCAAGTGTACTTTCAGGAGAACCTTCTCGGAGGCTATGATGATTAGGTGGTTAGAACTTTTAGAAGTGGTTAATACTTTAAAGCTTTCTCAAGAGGATGATGCTTTAGTCTGGCAATATAACAGTAATGGTATTTATTTGGTCAAATCTCTCTATGTCATCATGAATTTTAGGGGTGTGTTGCCAGTTTATATCCCTGCAGTTTGGAAATTGTATGTTCCCCCTAAAATCCACTTTTTTCTTTGGCTTTTATCTCATAACAAGCTGATGACCAGAGATAATTTGTTAAAAAGAGGGGTGAATAAAGGTATTGATTGCTGTTGGTGTAAGGAGCCTGAAAGTGTTGTTCATCTGTTCTTTGATTGTGTTGTGGCTAAGAGTATTTGGCACATGATTAGTGAGTTTTTCATGTTGGACATTGGTTGCAATTATGAATCAGTGGCTCGTTTTTGGATTAGTAATGAGAAAAATGCTGCTTTAAATTCAATTTGTGCGGCTGCGTTATGGTGTTTATGGAACAATAGGAATGACATGGCTTTTCGTTTTCAGTGCTGGATAAATGTAAAGTCAATTTGGAGAAGAATGTTGCTCTTGCTGAAGGTTTGGAGGCAACTGTTCAAAGAGGAAAAGCAATGCAGGTTGGATCTGTTCTGCAGGTGGTTGGAAAGCAAACTCCAAGCGCCTCTCCAATTGACCTCTGGGATTCTGGCACTTCAGCCGAATGGAAGAGTAATGGAGGCCTAAATGATGATGAGTTCTGGATGTCCAAGTCGCGATCAAGCTTCATCACTGAGCTGGTGGATGGCAAGTTTTGAAGGTGGAGCCTGTGGTTTTAAGTTTCTGGAATGGGTTTGGATTTTGCTTCATTGAGCTGCTGGAAGACTATTGCATAGTCGTTGTGTTTTTTGGCGTTTGCTGTTGGCTGAGAGTTCAGTTTTGAGTGTCTGTGATGCAAGGAGAGTTAGGTTGTTTACTGTTTTCTGTTTGTCGGTGACTTGAGTGTGATGTGACTTTGACTCGGTTTCAGTAATGAAACTGGGGCATCCTGTTTTTGGATGTCCTGTTTTTGGATGTCCTATTGATCTAAAATATATATTCAGAAATCTGAGGTTCGTAAGTTCACTGAGTTCTTCGATAAAGTTCCTTGTGTATGAAAAAACATCAATGCTTAGTAGCTCTTGCAAATTTCGCATTTTTCCAATTCCGTCAGGCAACTTAGTCTGAAATCTAACAAATAATCGCAGCAATCTCAGAAGCCGAATAATTGTCGGAGGCAGTTCTTGTATAGATGTCCGCTTCACATCTAGTACCTCTAGACATTGTAGATCTCCGGTTTCTCTTGGAAGCGCATCTTTCTTTCTCTTTCGATCTTCAAGTACCTCAGTTGAGATAATCTTCCAATATTTATGAGATGATGATTTTCTAATCCAGTACAATTACGGATGTCCAGCACGCGTAGAACGCCGAAGTTGGAGATAGGTGGGATATGCTTTACACCACCAAAAATAGTTAGTGACCGGATCTGATATGTATTCCAATTTGGAGATACAATAATATGGGTTGCTTGCTTTTCGTTTTGTGCAAGAGAGAGCCTGCGAACCTTGATATCTGCAGTCGGCAAATGTGTGAGCTGTGTATTGTTGATCATGGTAGCAAAGTTCTCTTCAGTGGACTTGGAAGTGAGGAAATCATGGATGGTGTCATGGACTTGGCAAGACATTACCCGACCGTCGTAATAAATTCCCGCTGGTTGAATTAAGCTTCTGTTAATAAGCTCATTAAAGTAAGTATCTCCTAACTTTAGGAGATTATCTTGAGGTTCACCGTGAATAAAACCTTCGGCAACCCATCTTTGCACCAAATCATATCTACGAATAATATCATCTTCTGGAAACATAGCCATGCACAACAGGCATGATCTTAGATAATGAGGTAGATCAAAATAACTAAGAGACAATATCCTTGTCATGCCCTCTGAATCTGAATCGTCTCCAAGTGCATGACCAATAGATCTTCGTACCCTATCCCACTGATCTGTTGTATGTTTTGTGGCCAACAAACTAGATACAGCAATGATTGCCATTGGTAAACCACCGCATTTTTTTTTTAAGATTTCAATAGAAGCTTCCTCGAGGTCAGAAGGGCACCTCTGCTCGGACCCAAAAATTCTTTTTAGAAATAACCTACACAAGTCACAAGTCATGCGGGAAAAACACGCGAAAATACTCCTCACCCTCCATATGCCATACTCCTCACCCTCCATACTCCTCACCCTCCATATGCCTCATTACAAGGCATGGTGGGAGCTCAACCTTTTAAATTAGTTTTCTCCTCTCTTAACTAGCAATATAGTACTAATTTTTGTAGCTTTGGCATTAGAGATAAATAGGCCACATGGGCCTCATTTCTAACAATCCCCCACCAATACCGAAGCAGACAAAGACTCAAAAGTTTGATCACTGTGCTGAATCTTCGTTTAATATATCAGTTTTTCGGTGTAAGTCCTATATGGGTTGAACTTTCACCTCGAATAATGAGATCCATCCTCCCACAGCTAATGAATGGACTAAGCCTTGAATTCACAGCTTTGTGTGGTTAAATTTCACCCGAAATCTTAACTGATACTAGGCTGCCAAAGAACTTCACCTCAACGGAGCGTTAAATGGTTATGCTCCCTAATCTTCTCATTAGCTTTCTAGAGAATACCCCTTTCTCGTGAACTGCGACCTCACAGTTAGGTTCAAGTAGGTGTATTCATTTTAGATATCCTATAGGTTGATACCTTTTACTCTTATTAAGACACTAGAATACATTAAGATTTTAAATCAGCCTTTCATACAGTTGAGAGTATTTAGAACAGCTGGACGTGTGCGTCTCGAAGCTTTTGCCTTTTTCCGTCGCCTCTAGTACTGCTGTCAATTTCTCCTTCTATTTCTTTTTGCAGCGCAGATTCTCTCGATGCGGCACCTCCTTTTATTCTTCACATGCAAGCTCGTCCGTTCCTCGTTCGTCTCGGATGAGCTTCCACCCGGTCAACGGAAACAGAGACCGATTCTGTTTTTCTTCCGAGCGACACAAGGGTTCTCCTCTCTCTATCCTTTTTATACTACTTTAACCCTAAATAACATATATGCATGCAAATAAACTAGGCCTAATAACACGTGGTCCAATACATGCACACATCCCAAAACCACACATGCACGCGTATGGCCCACCAGCAACACACGCGTGACTCACTCGACTGCACGACCCGCTGGCCTCCAAACTGCGTCGACTGACAACGTAGACCTCTACGCGTCCCATCTCACTGCACCTGCATCCTTCACGTGTTGCACCTCCTGTACCGATCTCGCGTGCTACCTGCACCTCTGCGACCTCGCGTGTTGCGCCTGCACTGTACGTCCGCCTGCGCTGCAACGTGCATCTCGCGTCCCTGCGTCGCACTTCCTGTTGCCCGCGCTACATCTCCTGTCACAAATAAAACAAAACTTCGCAGTACCTTATTTCATAACAAATATTGTTATCATATAAATCATCACACATATATTAAATTATTGTCAAATTAATCATCATAATATAAATTTCGCAAATGGAACTAACAATCTCCCCCTTGATGAGTGATTTGACAACACACAAATAATCCATAATTTTTATCAACAATCGCCCTTTAATTTCCATTCAATAACTCCCCCTTAATAATATCAGAAAGCATATTATTTCTCCCCCTTTGGCAAAACACACATCAAGACTTAATAAAAAATGCTATTGGAGCAATAAAGAATTGAAATAAATCCGTACATTCATAATATATCATGAGCAATCGAGTTAAATAAAAATACAAATACCCATGCAACATCTATTCCAATAAAAAGTAGTAGAAAGGAACATTTAAACATCTAGAAACCTTCCACTAGGAACATTCCTCGTTTCAACTCGCAATCAAAGTAAGCATTTCATTCATACATAAGCAAATGTCAGGACTGCATAATAAATTTTTGTGGAGCATAAGCAAGAACCTTTCTTCAAGATTTTAGAAGGCTATACATAATCATTTTACTCCACTCAGTCACTCACACCACGGGTATTTGTCTAGTATGCCCATAACATTTGTTCACTTTGTACCACTTTGAGGTATTTTTTCGCATCCACTTTGAGGAAGCTTTTTTTTAATATGACTACCCCGATTTTTCGAGTTTATAGTCATGAGCTTGACATAGGAACATGTTTTATTGGGTATATGTCGACTACTACCATGGTATTAGAAAGTAATGGAAGTAACTTACATTTAGCATAACCCACTAAATCTTGAGTACTAGAGAACACTCATAATATTATTAAATGTGATTTTAGCAAGTCTCCAATACTGCTTAGTAAAGAATAAAAATACCCAACATTGAATAAGTAAGGAACTTGGTCATGAACCAATGGGGACTAGACAATCTAAAGTAACTTTCTACATACCATTATCAAGAACAGATGTCGATAGATATTTACATATAAATAGATTTTTGAAAGATATTGCTCACAATACTTCTAAATAAATGTATCTATTTCACCACAAATGAATATGCTCCCCCTCAATTGTTGCATCTATATAACATTATCTGAATGTAAGATACCCAATTCTCCCATCAACCTAGAAAAATCAGTATATGCCAAAGGTTTAGTGAAAGTGTTTTTTTTACAAAATTGCAATAGAACTTTTCTCCACATGATCTCAAATAAAATGATATCATATATCAATTTTATCACTAGCAAAATCAGCATAAGAATAACCGACAAGTTCTAAAAAAATAGTTAGAGTACCATAGGCCAAGAGCATATGTACCTTATTGAATTCATTTGTTCTCCATTCCCATTTGAATCAAGTTCAAAATTTGTTGTTTATATAGGCTCATCATCTCTTTTTGTCATCTACAAACCTGTACTTTGCAAAACAGTTCTAGCATAGGGGCTAAACTCATCAAAAGCAATATCATATGATCCCTCGAGTCAGTTAGTCTCAACATTAAACACATTATCACCATCCTTTATAATTTCTAAACTTGGAAACAATTTTTAATCTTGGGTCATGTGTCATGAACAAACCAAATCAATTCGTCACCAGTTTCCAAGTCATTTGACTTTATTCTAAAATGGGAGAAAATGTTTAGGTACCCACACTTTTGATACCTTGCTGTTTTTTATTGAATTTTTTGGAATCCATGTTGTTTTTGCACTAAATGACTCAACTGGGCTTCTTGTTCGATAGGCATTATATAAAGATGTGACAACCAAAGTTGCTTGCAATTTTTGAGGGGTTATAGGATCAAAATCAATATTTTTTCTTTGCTGAAAATTAATTTTATTAGCCTCAAAACAATGTGTAGGATGCGCAAAACAATTTCTAATAATATGACCGTTCCTACCACAATTGTAGCACTTCACATTATGAAAATTGTTCCAAATTTTTGGACCTAAATTAGCATAGCAATTGATCTTAATATGTCCAAGTTTTCCACAATTAAAACATTTTTTCACAATTTTATTTTGAATCTTTTCCATACAAATGCCACTTTGAAAGTCATTCGTTTTTGGAATAACCTTTGACGTGTTTGGTTGTGAGATAGAATTTTTATCAAAGCCTAACTCTTCCTTCTTAAATGAACATTTTGATGTATCAAGAATTAAGTTCAAGTTTTTCTCACCATTTGTCATTTTTTCCAAAGATATTTTCAAGTAATTGTTTTCTCTAGCAAGATCTGGACATCTATTGCATAAAAATGTGTAAGGACGCTTTTCAAGTTCAATTAATTTTCTCCTAATTCCAGCAAGATCCTCACAAGAAAATTCTTTTGCTAACTTATTTACATCATTCTCTAAATAGGAGCAATTTTTTACCAAAGAATTTTTTAAGGAATCTACCTCTTTTTGTAAGATAGGACAATTGTCACATGTTGAAGAACTAGATTTCAGCAATGCATTCTCACTTCTATAAAATTCACATGACTCACAAGAAGCATTCTCATGATCAAGAATTTTATTTTTCAAAATTTCACAAGATTTGCATGGTTTTTCAAGTTTCATTTTCAGTTTTACACAAGAGTCACATTTATCGTCCTTGTTACTAGTGGTGGAAAGAAGCACATCATATTCCAATTTTAATGCTTTATACTTCTTCATCAATGCATTTGAAATTCTCTCTTGTGCACGAAAAGCTTTAAAAATTTCTGACTTACTTACCTCATTGTCGTTGTCGATGTCCTCATCATCGTCGTCCCCATTGTCTATGTTTCTCCCCATAAGACATAGATCAGCAATATCATCATCATCCTTTCCAAGACATGCCAATGATCATCCTCATCACTATCACTAGAGAGATCAAGCTCCTCCGCCATCTTCAATAATGTCTTATGAAGTACATGCTTCATTTTCTTACCTGAAAATTTACTTTTACAAAAAGAACTAGACTTCTTGTTAGCAAGCTTGGGACAATCACTTTTATAATTGTAACATTCCATTTTTTCAAATTTTTGGATTGAATTTCAAAATCTGAACCCGGAAAAATTTTCTCGAATTAAATACAGCTTAAATTGAATTTTTAAAGTCAACAAGAATTTAATTTGATTATTCCATACCTCAAATTAATTATTTCTTGTTTTATTTGGGTTCCTTGTGATTTATATAATTTTTCTGTATTTTTGAGGAATTTTCCGAATTTATTTGCTATTTATTTGAATTATTTGGAGTTTATTCGGATTTTCTGGAATTTTATTTAATTGTCTAAATCTTTTAATCCTTATCGGGCCGAAACAACTATTCATCATCTCGGCCCAACACTGTTCTCCGGTCCGGCCCAAAACCCCCGAAAACCCTAAACGTGTCGCAGCCGTCGATCTCCGATCCTACGGTCGAAATCGCGCCGCCACCCCACAAGAACCCTAGCCTTAATGCACTCTTCTCCGTCGGCGCTCGATGTCGATCCCTGGTCGCTGCCGGACGCCACGCCGCCCAAGCGCGCCGCGCCTGCAGACATTCAACCGCGACCAACTTTGGAATTCGCTTGTACCCATTGCCCTAGGCTATTTAAAGCCTCTCCCGCTCGTGTCGCGTTCCCCACTCCGCCGCCCTTTCCCCTCAAGTTTTCGCCGCGGAGACGCCTGTAGTGGTCTGAAGATCTCGCCGAGGCGCCGTGTCGACCGACCACTTCCGCCGTCGTTTCCTTCTTTCCGGTGAGTCTCGGCCAAGATCTTGGTACCGCTAAACTCACCTTCTCACGCTCTTCCGAATATCTAACTCTTTCGCTCCCTCCGCTATTCATTCGCGGCTCGTTCCATCTTCCCGGCGGCGGAGAGCTCGCTGCGCCGTCGAACTCCGTCGCGAGCCGTCGTCCGTCCGATCGTCATCAACGGCCGGATCTGCGTCACCATTTCTTGATAAACACTTCGCCACGTACCGCCACTTTATCGCTTCATTATCGCCACGCGTTAGTCACATACACACGGTGCAGCCACGTTGTGCGCGCGTGTGCGCCAGTCAGCCCTATCTCGCCCACGTCGCCACATCGCGTTGCCATGACATCGCCATGTGGCGCCACGTCAACCCTAATCGGCCATGTGTCGCCACGCGCCGCCACATCTTCACCATGTCACGCCCGTCGGCCCTTTGTCGCACCGCGTGCGCCACGCCGATGACACATATCGCCACATCAACGCCACGTATGCTTTAGATCCACATGTCCGCCGCCATCGCCACGTATACGCACAGTGTCCGCCACGCACGCCACGGTTGCACCAAAGACGCTTTGTTATCGCCATGTGACCGCCACGTTGGTGCCACGTCATGCCACGTTAGCCCTATTCGGCCATGTGTCCGACACGCCACGCCTTGTCGCCTTGTATTATTTTTGGTGCACCGAAGTTCATGCGGGCCGAGTCTATGACTCGTGGGACCCATTTGTCACCGCTTGACTTTATTCATCTTTTCTCGATTTAACCCTGAATTTCCGAATTAACGACCAATCAGAGCCCGACACATGTCACCTTTTACTTTTCCTGGATTTTCTCCCATTTAAACTTCGAAAGCCCCGTTCTCCTCCGTTCGAACTCCGATTTGAACGATTCAAATTTCTAAATTCATATAAAATCAAGATCTATCTGTTGATGTTATTTTTATGAATTTTTGAATTTTATTTATTTCTGTTATTTATTATTTTGCCTCGATTTGCGTGTTTTCGCGTGTAGACGGCGCACCGGTTGAGCGAGAGGAGCACCCAGCGGAGGTTGAAGCAGCTGAAGATAGTGACGGCAAGTCTCCTTGACCATGTTGAACCCAAATTTTATGAAATGCTATTTTGTTTTTAAATTATTGCATGCTATTTGAATTATGAATTGTATGTTAATGTCATTTTAAATGCTTAGTTAATTGCCAAGTTGTTATGCCACATTGATACTCAACTTGACAACCATTGACACCCTAGGAAAACTAATTACTGTAATTAATGATAATTAATTTTGTTATGGGAACGGTAGAAAATGCTTAGTCATGCTTAATCACATCGGTACCTTACCATTATGGAGATGATTTCATTCTTGATTCAAAAATGATTCATGAAATGTTTGGCAATTGGTGTTGCCGGTATTAATTTGGCAATTGGTGTTGCCGGTATTAATTTGAATATTAAAAATGAAAAATGATTTGGACCGGGGTGGATTGGTTGAAGGGCGGGTGCGGGATGCACAAAATTTTGGAATATGAATGTCCGCCCTAGTCAATTAAGGACCGATCGTGTGTTACCTTGGGCCATGCTATACAGTACAACCACATGTCTATATGGGTACGACCTGGCTAAGTAATTTGCATGTATCGTTATTTGACTTTGCCATTTGGGCTGTGCGGTTTGCCGGGAGGGTACTTGCAAGGCGCAAGAGGGGGCTTCTGGACTGGGCGGGTAGCCCTACCAGCGGTGAAACCTTAGCGGGCGGAGTCGGTAGCGGTATATGCATTGTAAAGGCCTTGTCATGATCTCCCTGCCGACACACCAAAGGAAGTGTGTTAATTGCATGGCGCAAAGGGCTGATCATGTCGTGTGGGTAAAGTGTACCAACTCTGCAGAGTCTTAAAAACTACTTGAGTAGCCGTGCCTACGAATAAGGGCAAGCGTGGAACGCTTTCACATAGTAGATTTTCTGGTTTTTGGTTTTAAAATGGAAAGTGATGGATTTGGTTTAAACATGAAAATGTGGTTTGTGAATCCGCGAGCGGCTAGAGCTCCCGGATGTAGTTTGGCGATTGGAGCCAGCTAGGTAGTTGGAGCCTGGAAGATTGTTATACTTCAATTTAATTATTTATGCTATTTACATGTTGTGAAATGCTGCTTTATGAATTTACTACCTATATTTAAATTTCAATTCCGCTTTATGCAAATCAGCTCTATATGCTTCCTTTGTTTAAGCCATGCATCTAGATAATTGCATTAAGTTTCCTAGACTTGCGAGTATGTTGCATACTCACCCCCGCTTTTCATTGCGGGGCTGCTTATTCAATCAAGCAGATGATGGGAGAAGGGGTGAACAAAGAGCTTGTGATCCGCCGTTTGACATCTGTGCTGAAGACTTTGAGGAGGAGGATGACACGATCTTCTAGGGAGCGTACCCCAGTCGGTTGCCTGTGGGCTAGCTGATTGGCTCTTTTTGTTCTACATTTCCGCTGCTACATTTACACTTCAGCCGTAAGGCTTCATACTTGTAATAATGTGATGACGTTGTTGCACTCTTTTGCTTAATACTATTATGAACTTTATGATATGTCTGTGCTATCATCACTGTGTGTTGTGTGCGCTAGCTGTTCCTGGACTAGCGCGGTTGAAACACAGGAGGGTTCGGATTTAGTAATCCGGGTCCTCACAATAATGACCAAATTCATTGCACTCAAAGCATTGTATTGCACTAAGATCACTTCTTCCTTTTCGAAAACCTTTTTCATTATTCTTTGAAAATTTTATTCTTAAGGCTTTATTTACTCTTTTAGACAAAAGTGAGAGCTCATCAAAATCCATATCATCAATGTCTTTTTCTTTTTCAACAGTGGCTAAAGCAATGGAAGAATCATTAGAAAGATCATTATTAAATTGACCTATACTCATCTCATATGTCATCAATGAACCAATTAAAGAATCTAGTTTCAAAGAGCTCAATTCCTTAGACTCATTTATTGCAGTCACTTTAACATGCCAAATTTTTTGATCTAGAGACCTAAGCAATTTTCTACATTGATCTTCTTGTGAGAGCACTTTTCCTAGGGTAGAAAGTTTATTAACAAGTTCATTAAAGCGAGTACCAAAATCTTTAATCGTCTCCCCAGGGTTCATCTTGAATAGCTCATACTTACGTGTGTACAATTCAATTTTAGCATTTTTAACTTCATTAGTACCTTCATGAATAATCTCTAAAGAATGCCAAATTTCATGAGCAGTTGTCAAAGTAGAAATTCTATTAAACTCATCTCTAGATAATGCACCATAAAAATAACTCATGGCTTTTTGATTCAAGGTGTAAAACTCTCTTTCTTCCTTAGTGATGATATTTTCAGGTTTTACATATTTTGTAGCTACAATTTCCCACAATTCATACCCTTGAGATTTTAAAAATGACTACATGCAAACTTTCTAATAAGGGTAATCATCACCACTAAAAACAGGAGGTTTAGACAAAGAAAAAGATGCAACATGCGCCATGCTTTTTAATTGTTAAATTAAATCTAAAGCAAACCTGCTCTGATACCAATTGTAGGATTGAGGCGCACCAAGAGGGTGGTGGATTGGTGCCAACTAACTCCTAAAACTAATTTTTTTTATGTTTTTATTAATTCTGAAAATTAACAAAATAATGACTAAATTAATCAAATCAATCTAGAATAATTAATCAAATACTATGGTAAAGAAACTAGATTAAATATGCATACTGGAGAGCAATTATACGTAAACATGAATTAATAGATCAGAATTCATACTCACTGATTTTCATCCAAAAACACATATATGGATCTCTTTATATAAAAGCATACCCTGAAATAATCTCTGAAGTTTTTCTCTAAATTTTCTTCTCCTTTTCTTCAATTTATTCTGCCTTTTCTTTCTCTGTTTTTTTGCGATCATCGATGCCTTGTAGCTTCGCAGATCCAACGCTACGACACGAGCGACTGTAGCGCCTTGGTACTGTAGCACCGTGATTTACTGTAGCTCCGCGTTGCTGTGGAATTATTTTTTTTAATAATACATTTTTTATTCAAAATTTCAAAAATATACTATGAAAAAAAAACAATTACAGAAAGGAGGTCTGTCGCCAAACCAACGGGTGACAGAAGGCTCTGCGCGTTTTAAAGTGCGAAGACGTGGCGTTTTTGTCGCCATTGATCGTGTGACATGGCCTCCTGTCGCCCGTTGGTTGGGCGATATTTAAATGTCGTCCAACCAACGGGCGACAGGGGTATATTTTTGTAATTGTTTTTTTTCATAGTATATTTTTGAAATTTTGAATAAAGAATGTATTATTTTTAAAAAAAATTCCGTTGCTGTGCCTCCGAAGTTTCTCGCTACGCTGGACGTGTGTGTCTCGAAGCTTTTGCCTTTTTCCGTCGCCTCTACTGCTCTCAATTTCTCCTTCTATTTCTTTTTGAAGCGCAGATTCTCTCGATGCGGCACCTCCTTTTATTCTTCACATGCAAGCTCGTCCGTTCCTCGTTCGTCTCGGATGAGCTTCCGCCTGGTCAACGGAAACAGAGACCGATTCTATTTTTCTTCGGAGCGACACAAGGGTTCTCCTCTCTCTATCTTTTTATACTCCTTTAACCCTAAATAACATATATGCATGCAACTATACTAGACCCAATAACACGTGACCCAATACATGCACACATCCCAAAACCACACATACACGCATATGGCCCACCAGTAACACACACGTGACTCACTCGCCTACACGACCCGCTGGCCTCCAAACTGCGTCGGCTGACAACGTAGACCTCTACGCATCCCGTCTCATTGCACCTGCGTTCTTCACGTGCTGCGCCTCCTGCACCGATCTCGCGTGCCACCTGCACCTCTGCGACCTCGCGTGCTGCGCCTGTACTGTACGTCCGCATGCGCTGCAACGTGCATCTCGCGTCCTTGCGTTGCACTTCCTATTGCCTGCGCTACATCTCCTGTCACAAATAAAACAAAACTTTGCAGTACCTTGTTTCATAACAAATATTGTTGTCATATAAATCATCACACATATATTAAATTGTTGTCAAATTAATCATCATAATATAAATTTCGCAAATGGAATTAACATTGATCAAAGAGTTGATGGGCTGGTACGGAGTTGACTTCCACGAGAGCATCATTTGCTGGCACATCGCCACTGACTTGTTCCTCAGAAGGAGCGAGCAAGCCAGGGCGGAACATGCAGCACCCCGTGTGGAGGCAATCAAGGAACTATCCAACTACATGATCTTCCTCCTCGTGCGTCGCCCCTACATGCTGCCAGGCCTTCCTCTAAACTGGTTGTACCAGCAAACCTGCAGCAATCTGGACGAAATATGCCAAAACCATCGTAAGCGCCTCATCGGTTCTTCGGCCAGCCGGCAGGAGGTGCTTGCTGGAATCATACTCGACCAGGAATGGAAAAGTACCGACTTCCATAAAGTTCCTCGCCTCACGTATGCACGTCATATTGCTAAAGAAATGCTGGCTAGGAAGGATGCAGTGGATGTGCTGTTTAACCTGTGGATCGACTTTCTTGGCTACGCAGCCAACCGTTGCAGCAGGGAGTCCCATGCCAAGAAGCTCAGCAATGGCGGTGAGTTCACAACCATCCTGTGGCTTATGATAGAACACGTTTGCCAAATAAAAGCAAATGCACGACTTCTTCCTTCGTGAGACTTATTTATATATCCTGGGGCAGGGCATGCATGTATAATGCCCACCAATGTCTATCGACCTATATGAATAGTATCTTATCTGTTAATTCGGATTCATAACTGAGGTTATAATTTCTGGTGGTTTAGCTCACCTTCACGAGTCCAGACACGGTCTATTTACGATTCGTACCAGCTTCATGCCATGTCAATCCAAGCCCTGCCTAATTACACTATTACACCATCGTCGGCGCTAAAGCGGAGGTAGATTTCGGCCCTGTTTGGCATGGCTCCAGCTTCTAGATTCTCGTTTGGAGTAAATGGAGTTATGCCAAACGGTCTAGGTCCAAAAAAAATCGAATATGAAGTTTGGTTAATCTGGAGCAGGCTGTAGTTCATTTTTGTGGAGCAGGGAAAAGGCTGCTCTCCACACGAAGCTAATCTTCTATTACCAAACTACCATTGGAGTTAAGGTAAAATTACTCGCAAAATACCCCTCAACAAAATCCCTCGTTTCCTTGGTTCGTTGCTTCGCCTCCCGCACGTGCGTCCTCACAAGCCCGGCGTCGGTGACCCAAACCCTATCGTCCGCGATTGACACCCAGTGTCCGCGATAGCCAAGCCAGCCGGCCAGCGATCGAAGCCCGCGTCTGCGATACCGATTCCCCATCTAGGTCTTCCCACTCGAGTGGCGAACCGAGGAGATTAGAGGTGGGTTTTCTAGTCAAGTCTCTGCACAAATTTTGGATTCCTTGATTAGTTCACCCAGATGTAAATTAAGCACTAAAGTTGCTAGCTTTTGCCAATAATTCGGTGGAACCCTATCTGGGTTATTGGATGATGTTTGAATCTGTTGGGCTTGATGGGTGATTCAGTTCTTTGCCTCTGATTGATTCGGATATATTTATCGACAGCTAGCACCTGGGCCAAACAAATAGATCTAGATATATTTATCGATAGCTAGCACCTGGGCAAAAAGTTGCATAAGGTGTGCACCCGATGTGTTAGATCTGGATGTGTGATCCTCACTAATAGCTAGCACCTGCACAATAGAGTTTCCTTTCTTTTTTTCCAACTTTTTTAATGGAGTTATTGATCGTTCATGTTTAATTAGTCTATAGCCAATACAAAAGAATTTGTTTGTGAACTTCCTTCACTCTATGCACTTGGAGAGTGAGTTCATTTTTAAAAGCACCTGTTCCTAGCGGATGTGCCTGCATCAATATGATAAAAAATTAAACCATTGCGATGTTTCTAGATGTCTCAGGCCACCACAATGAAAATTTCCAGAAACAAATGACTGGAAATTGGCTCCTTCCATGTATCTCAGCAAAATGGGATCAGCATTGTCTATATGCCAGTCGATGCCTACCATTTGACAGCAAGATTGACTGAACTCACAGTTAAAGAAAAGATGATGAAACCGTTCATTCTGTCATGATAAGAAAGACTGACAGCATTAGCTTCTGCTGCAAAAGAGTTGGTCCATTCCACCTTAAAAAATAAAAAAAAATGGAACCTACTCAAGAATAATCACTCCAATCCTGTTTCATTGACTGCTGGTGACTGGTAGGAATAAACATTATCTCTTTGTTTGGACACTGATGTAGAAGTTCCAGAGTAGATCAAGAGCCTTTAGCGAAACGGACCAAAAGAATTAGTACCACTCCCAGTCCAAGCTGTCATTGAAATATTCATCCTTTTCTTACATGCATGCATGCATGTACAGATCCACAGGCAAAGCCGCGGGGGGCGTGGTGGGGCCGGGCCCCCGTCGGTCTATGAAAAGAGCGTATATTTTACAGTATTTTCAAAACATGAGGACTCGCAAATATCAACTATCGCATCTTGTGAAATAATAAGTGGTACGTTCTTTAAATCCTTGTAAGTTACAAGTGTTACATATTATACTTATTATATATTAAACTTTGAATATCAATCATTAGTAGAGGTTCACTTTATTCTTAGGCCCCCTCTTTTAGAAATTTCTGGCTCCGCTACTGTACAGATCTCTTTGTCACGAAAGAAACATGGATTTTAATTTAATGCATATCCTGGCTGAAGGCTTTTCTGGTTGAGTTACATCATATTTTTGTTTTATAGATTTTTGTAGTTCCAAAGATAAGGATATAAAAATTCAGTTTTAGATACGACTAGGAAGATTATTCACCTTGTAGCTATTTTTTTCTCAATTGACATGGCAATTTATAGCTTTTTCATCTTTTAAGATTAACATGACATTAACTTATTCATGTGCGAAGTGATCATCATTTTAACTCGATTGTAAATTTTTCCTATTGTACAGATCATTTTGAAACCTGTTTTGTAAATTTTCTCTGTTGTACAGAACATTTTCAATCCTGTTTTGGAGTATTCTATTGCCGATTTAGTTTGCACCAAGGGTATCTATTCACTCATTTGTCCTACACATTTTTGTATGCTGATTTTAGTTCCCCCAAAATGTGCAGATGGCAGATGCTGCCGAGTGGAATGATGATAATACTAGAATAGTTTGTGAATTGTTTGCCGAACAAGTTAGTATTGGGAATCGACCAAATATCCACTTAAGCCATGTAGGTTATGCCGAAGTAGAAAAGAGGTTTAAGGAGAGGACCCGTCTCGAGTATAACAAGAGGCAATTTGAAAACAAATGGGACAAATTGAAGAATGAATGGACCACTTGAAATAGATTACTCATGAGGGAGACTGGGGCTGGTTGGGACAATGATAAGGGTACCATCAAGATGGACAATAATTGGTGGACTAAGGAAAACACAATAAGTTTGGTATTAAACTTTTTTTATTTATGAACTAATGTTCCAGAAATTCCATTAATCATGATTGGTCTCCTTTTGATTTTAACAGGATATCCTAGGTTGTGCCAAGTTTCGTAAACAAGGCATTTAGAATTCAGACTTGCTCAGGGTGATGTTCGAAGACATCACCAATGATGGTGCCGACCATTGGTCTCCTGTAAGGGACAAGTTACCTCAACCGCATCAGAAGACTCCTACAATCGATGTAGATGTTGAGAATGACATTCATGAGGTGGATGAAATAGAGAGCGTGAGGACTCTCTTAGTAGTGCAACAGGCAAGAGAGCAGTCTGGGTAGTTGCAAACAAGGGGAAAAAGCCTAAGATTGGGTCAGCACAAGTCATGTAAGATCATATTACAAGGATAGCTGATCTAACGACGGCACCCCCATCCTCCTCCAACGACGGCGCACGGTGATCCCCTGTTACTCATAAATGGTATTTGTGTATTTTTGTTATTGTGCTGTTTAATCCTAGGTCAAATATGTTGTTTAACTGGGTACTTGCAGGAAGCTGCAATCAAGAAAAAGCATGGAGGAGTAGTGCCCAGAAAGCCACCACTTTGATTCTGCTGACAGGGCTTTGGCCTTTGGGGAATGTATTATACTTTTACTTTGAAATGCTACAGCTAAACTTGATACCATGAGCTGCTGGTATTTGTGTTGTTATACTTTTACTAGTCCTAGGTCATATTTGTGCTGTTATTTGTGATGTAAAGCAAGGAGGGAAAGCTTTGCATTTGTTCATGTTAATCCATTCTCATTTAGTGTGGCCTGTCATCGAGTGACATTTACCCAGTCGGGTCTAGATAGCGGGTATGGGTGACCCGGTGGGTGAAAGGGACCTGAACGGGGATGGATATGGGGAAGAAGTACTACCCGTGGTCGGGTACGGGTGAATTAACGGGTGATTTTTCATTTGGCAGGGACGGGTATGGGGGGCCAATACCCGGCGGGTATGCACCTGTTGCCATCCCTGTTTCTTATTGTCTCATACTTTGTGATGTAAATACATATATCATTGGAAAGTGATATTGATGAAAGCAATGGTTATATTGAAGAATATAAATTCAAGAAGCGTATGATGCTGAGACGGCAAGCTATGAATGTTTTATGCCTAGCCGGGGCATCTCTTGTAGCTCAGTATTGTTCAACCTACATGGACAAGGCGGAGCCTAGAACCTCAATTCTCAGCGGGATGGGTTGGTTGAGGGAGACACTATCTACTGCAGGAGAAAGTCATTAGATGCTACATATGAACCGTACTATATTCTTTGACCTTCATGATTTATTGGTGGGCAAGTACAACCTAAGACCATCAAAATATATAAGTACTCATGAGGCACTTGCAATATTTCTTTGGATTTGTGGTGCATGTGAGTCGAATAGGAGAACACAAAATCGGTTCAAGCACTCGGGTGAAACTATTAACAGGAAGTTTGATGAGGTTCTTCATTGTGTGGTTGCCATGGTGACAGATTATGTGAAACCCAAGGACTCTAACTTCTCCACTGTCCATAGTAGGATCATGTAGCGACCCTTATTTTAGCATAAAATGCCAAAATGAGAATCTAATGTGCACAATGTACTAGTCCCTGGATTAGTAGTTAGTACGCACATTTACAACAATTGGAATCACAACCATACCTCAAATTAATAAGGCAAAAACTAAAATACAAAAAATTCTTACAACTCAGAGAATATAGCAGCAAAGAAGCAATATCTTGTAGTGTGTACGTTCATCCAACCCACAGGCAACAGACAAGGCATAAATCACTAGAAAGATCGCGTCAACAAAGATCCCGCATCCTGCGATGAAAACAAAACTTCGGGACTTTGCTAACTTTATCTGCCTAAAACAATAGATTTTGCAAGGGTGAGTACTTTCGTACTCAGCAAGACTTAAGGTGGTATTTGCAAATGCATAAATGCAAGCCAAGTTAAAGGAGGCTACTACAATTAATTTGCATAAAGCGAAATTGAACTTGTAAATAAAGTTGTCATATGTAAACGGAATATGTAAGAGCAAGTTTGATTGATATGAAATAAGTAAAGCATAAGTAATACTCGCAGTCCTCCATGACGTGAGCGACGAATAATCCAAATCATGAAGTCCATCAATGTCGACCCTTTGATAAAAACAACAGTTGCTAAACAAGTTCAAACCAAAATCCATTTTCAGAACATACCAAAGTCTAGCATTGGAATGACTTCACCAAGTGCTCATAACCGCGGGCGCGGCTAATTGATTAGATTTTCACTCTGCAGAGGTGTACAGCTTTTCCCACAAAAAATGATCATCTCTTTGTGTAGCGCAATTGACACACTTCCTTTGGCGTGCCGCAGAGAGATCATAACATAACCGTTACATTACCTAGACATGACTTTGAACCAGCCCGGGACGTTAAGCCCTCGCCATAGAAACTGAAACACTCACTCAAATCATGGATCCACTTTCAGTACACCAACACATAGTTTCTATTCATGGCAAGGTGTGCACCATTGCACCGGTATGCATTTACCCACACGAACTGTGTTGAAGCCCCTCACAAGCAGACCAGAATGGAATGCTTCTGCTAGGTCCCGCCTACCAATGTCCAAAACTACATTTAAATAACTTAATAGGTTAAGGCTGTTCCATACCAACACTTGTGATTGCACGGAATTCTTAGATCAATAGCATCCCATTGCTTGGTCCTTAATCCGACACGGGCGATACTTCACCCTACACTACGTGCAATTCCCTTTGCACAACTGGCTATTGCCAATAATCACCCGCATCAAAACCATAGTTTTATTTTGGGTTTTTAATCAAAGTACTAGTAAGCAACAGTGTCATTTACAACCATTTGAAATTTTCAGGAAACAATTTTGATCTGATCATCTACATTGCTGATTCTAAAGCATGACTAAGTATGGATAATATGTAAACATATATACCCGTGATGACATTAAGTAATGCCTATCCTTAATTTATGGTTATCAAGGTTCACATGTCCATACTTATCAAGGAAGTTTCATGAGACAACAGGTGTATCTACCAGTACCATAAAATAGCGAATTTACAGAAAATAAACACATGCATGAAACCATTTGATAAACAAAAGGAAAATTAAATATTGGGATCAATATGATCAAAGGGGTGCTTGCCTTGCATAATCCTTGCTTATGACGAAGTCGAGGTTGCAGCTGACGAAGACGACGATGGAATTAGATACGTTGGGTTCTACACGTCGTTAACGAGTAAAAGCAATAAGAAACAAATAGCAATATATGGCAAAAAGAACGGACTGAACATGAAATAAAGACTCACTGAAGAAGACAGGAATATTATAGGGTTTGGATTAGATAAGTTCAAGTTCTCACAATTTAAATGATTAAACATTCATACTGCTATTAGTTTTCAAGCTGAGCGATGCACAATTTCCTTTATAGATTATCCATTCTTACTTTACAAATTCAAGAAGCTAAAATTATGAACTACTATATTTATAATTTCGAATTCAAGATGCAAAAAAATTATTTAGATTAATAGAATTAGAACATTAACCACTTGTTGAGTGATATGGATGAATAGCACTTAATCCATAATTGATTTTGCCTAAAAAGTGGTTTCAAATAAGTTAGAGTTAATAGATTATGTTACTGGATATATATATATAGAGAGAGAGAGAGAGAGAGAATTGCTATTGTGCTCTCGAGAGCACGAATCCTTCCGTGCTCTCGAGAGCTTTTACGAAATTCGTGACAAAAATATTCAATCTGAACTGTTCATCTTCTTCGTCTTGTTGAAATGTAGCTATAGACTAAATTTCGTATTTTTTTGAATTTTTTTACTATTTGTTTTGCATTTTCTAATATCAGGCTTTTTGGATGGTCCAAAACTAATTAGATCGCTGATTTTAGAAAATACAAAATAAATAGTAAAAAAATTCAAAAAATGTGAAATTTTGTCTATAGCTACATTTCAACAAGATGAAGAAGATGAACGGTTCGGATCGAATATTTTTGTCACGGATTTTGCAAAACATGTCGAGAGCACGGAAGGATACGTGCTCTTGAGAGCACAATAGCAATCTCTCTCTCTCTCTATATATATATATATATATATATATATATTCATGGTTCTTAAGAAGGTTTTCGTGATACAAATAACTTAACTACAGATTTCTTCATTATTACCGAGAGCATTTATTCAAATTATAAAGTTCAGAAATCATAATACTTAAGCTTATTCTGCTAACAAGATTTATATGCAAATCATGACAAAACAAGATTATTTCTTCAGAATAAGGTAGCCTATACTTTAGAGAGCATTCCTAAGCTAATTTCATAAATTTTAGTGTTTAGACAAGATATTATATTCATCACTGAAATAGCTTTCATGGTATTATAAAAATCACGTTATATGGAATCGGACTAGAACGGAGCTTCACTCAGCTAGCCATAGTGAGGCTGCACTGGAGCTTTGGCCGCTGCTCTCTCTCTCTCTCAGCTTGGGCTGTGGGGAAGGTAGAGCACGAAGTCAGGAAGTGGTAGATGGAGTGGACTGGCCGTCCCGGCACGACGTAGGGCAATCAGAGATGGGAAACCAAAGAGGTTGCTCTAGAGAAGAGGAGAGCTACGATGGCGTCATTGCGTTGGAGTTACAGTGATGAGCTTCAGTGGATGGAGGTGCCGAGGCTCAACTTCTTCTCAAGGTCGGGTTGCGGCCGAGGAGCTCGCCCACCATGCACCGGACAGGTGGAAGACAGTGGCTCGAGCTCGGTCTGCAAGGAATGGCGCGGAATGGCTTCAGAGCATGGAAGCAGTTGGTGCTCGGGCTGGTGATGAAACTCCAGAAGTGATGAGGTCAGGGGGCACAGTTCTAAGGAGTGTGAGGGTGTTCTGCAATAGCTCCGATACTTAGATAGCCGAGCACAGTCGCAAGGAAGCCACCTCCCCTGGTATGAGCTCGCCCAGAAAATGCGATGCTTACACAGGAGAAGGATGGCCAGTTCCGGAAATGCGGGTAGTCGTGGCAGCAATCGGGCGGAGGTATGGGCAGTAGAGTCAAAAGGTATGGCGCCGGTGCAGAGAACCGTAAGAAAGCCAAGGTGAGGCATGACAGCAATGAGCTAAGGCGATGGGACTGAACGAGCTGAGCTGTGGCTTGACTAGGGAAGAGTCGGGAGAGATAGCAGAGAGAGCCTTTCGGCTAGGTCGGACCAACTTGGTGCTATAATGAAAAAGGCATGGTGCGACCTAGTGAAGGTGATGCGGCTACAGACCTACAGTGCGGTCAAGGCGACTATGAGTTGGCTGGCACTCTTTGTACATGTGTCCAACTGTTTTGGTCTAAGTTGAGTTAGTTCAAAGTAATCTTATATCTTTCAAAATTTTCTAGAATTTTTTTGTGGAGAGACTAAGGTGTTTAGTTTCCATTTTCTTTGGTTTTGCTCAATTTTTCACTGTGGTTTTCATATCATAATTCCTCAAAGTTAACTAGTTTTCAAACCATTTTTGAATATTTAGTGCAGTACAAAATCCACAATCGGAGCTATCATAACTAGTCAAAATATTTCTAACCTTTTTTAATATGGTCTCCAGATGGTGGTTATCTTCCAGTAAAATATTTGAGTTAAAATGTTTTACAGGGAATTATTAGAAATTCTGACATTGATGACTGCTCAGAAATTCCTTTTTAGATTTTGATTTATTTAAGGGTGTAAATAATATTATTTATTTTTTAAACTTTTTTCAGAGTTAAATTTGGGTTATACATGTTTCCATAAAAATTTCAGGTTAAAATATCATGTATTTATTCTATAAAAATTCTGACATTCTAATTTTCAGATTTTCAGAGTTTCTGTTTTTGAATTTTAAAAGACCTTAAATGACATTATAAATTTATAAGATTTTTACAAGAGGTAACTAATTTCTTGAGTACACTATGGTAATTTTATTAGAACCATATAAGATTCTCATATCTTTATTTAAATCAGACTGTGCACTGTTTTTAGAGAAAGAAGGTCTTTTCATTTGTCACTCTATCATTCTTTGCTTTAAAAAATTATTTATCAGCTGAAATAATTTACCTAAGTGCTGAATATTTTTAATATATATTTTTCAAGATTTTACTTTTACCTTCTTATCTTTTTACCATTATCCCTTCTTTAATCTTATTTGTTGGATTTTTCGTACAAAGCATAAATCCAAAGAAATCCAAATAAAAACCAATAATGCCAAGAAAACTCAGAAATAACCGTATTAAAATTTAAAATACATATTTTTACTTTACTGAAATTTTTGGGACGTTACAGATTAGAGATGATAAAAGGGCTTATCCACACTTCAAAGACTGCATTGGTGCTCTTGATGGGACTCACATTCGTGTATTTATGCCGCTTGACCAACAAGTTAGATACATTGAGAGGTCAAGAAGTCCATCTCAAAATGTGTTGGCAGTTTGTGACTTTGATATGCGTTTCACATACGTATCTACAGGTCAACCAGGTGCTATGCATGATGCAAGTGTCTTATACCATGCATTGAGAGTGGACCGAGATGTCTTCCCACATCCTCCACAAGGTAACTCACTTTTGCACATACAAGAAAATTCCTCTTGTTAAGTAATATACTGTCATGAACTGAATCTATTTTCTAATTTAAGGCAAATACTATCTTGTGGATACCGGTTATCCTAACCGGTTGGGGTATCTAGCTCCATATAAAGGCGAAAGGTATCATGTTCCTGAGTTTCATAGAGGTACAGAACCAAGTACTATCAAGGAGAAGTTCAACAGAGTACATTCAAGTGTGTGTAATGTTGTTGAGCGATCGTTTGGAGTATGGAAGATGAAATGGCAAAGTTTGCTCAAGATGCCGAGTTATCTAATGATCAAGCAAAAGATGGTTGTTGCGGCTACTATGGCGCTTCACAACTTTATACGTGAGCATGCTAGCGGAGATTGGCATTTTCGTAGGTGCGATCGTGATCCAGAATATGTGCTAACCATTCCATCAAGATATCAAAGTAGTGCAATTTCTCAACATGCATCCGATGGCTCAACATCACAACCAAATGATCGGTTGATGGATAGTTTTTGTGTGAGCTTGCAACCGCTATTGCTCTTTCTTGGTGACATTTTCAAAGCAGTAAATGTGAGATAATATGATGGATATTTGTGTTGCGAACGTCGTTAAGTTGAACAAATTAATTATGACTATTGATGTGGAATAGTTTATCTAATGATCTTGTTAGCTTTTGAAATTGTCTTTTGCTTTTACATTTTCTCACAATAGTTATTGAACTCACAATATTTTTCATCATCCCATACCTACTATTTGAGAACACCATGTTCATGACAAAGTTCAATGCCATGATCTCTGGTCTATCCTAGCTTGGAAGTTCATATGCATGGGTGGTAACCAAGAAATCAGGCCGATCATCAGAGGGTGCCCTCATTTCTTCTGAGGGCTCCCTGCCAACACATGCTCTAGGATTGAAACCCATAACCTCTAGCTTATTTGCAAATAACAAGTCAATATTTTACAAAAACACATTTTACAAATACAAAACATAAACTTTACTTATCCTTTGTGATAATCAACACATGATTAAGTCACAAGATAAAACACCGATGCATGAGCTCTTATCTTTTGCAACACATGCAAAACTTAACTCCATGCAAAAACCACATAAATCAAATTTGCATGAGCTATCTCCTTTTTGCAACACATGCAAATCTATAACTCCATTTAAAAACCAAATCGATTAAGATTCAATAAGAAGTAAGCATGAGTTACCTTATTTGCAACACATGCAAATACTTAGCTCATGCAAATTCCAAATAAGAGAGTGAGTTAGAGTGAACCGGATTGAGTTCATCAACACATGATAAAGTTCAAGCTATAAGATTTGACCCCTCTTAATAGTACGGCACCTAACTAGCAATCCGGTCTCCCATCCAAACACCGAGACTGGTAAAAGACTAAGAACACATCCTTAGCCCTAACTAGTTATACCTTTACCTTTAGCACATCCACTTGGAGCTTTTATGATTTTCATCATCTTCTCTTCAAGCCAGGCCCTCTCTTCTTGTTTATCAACACATGATGAAGTTCCTCTCTTCTTCTCTTCGGGATAATCTCTTGAAGCTCATCAACACATGATGACTTCTTCCCTGATTCTTCATTTTCCTGGACTCAATCTACTTCACAACTCATAGAAAATTGTTAGTCCAACAAACACGGTTGCCTCAATCATCAATTGCACTCCAATAACATATAATGGATGCCCTCGAGATTGATTGAACACAACCCAAAGACAATTGATTGAAAGATTAATTATGTCTTGAGTATACTAATGCAACTAATGATTCATTATACTCAAGAGTTTTCAATTGCCCTAGGATCAACAGAGTGAACCATCAACTCATAATTAGTTCTTTGTTGATTTAATGGCAACCGAATACAATTTAATTTGAATTTAAATTGTCAAGAGTATATATTAACTACACAAGTTTCATATACTCATTTTGATGGAATCTGAAAGTAATGATCCAATTTATATGGAGTGGTGGAAAGAGATCAATACTATTAATACCATCAACAATAGAATAAACTCCATTAAATATGTGTATATAAATAATTGAACTTGAATCAATATGCACATATTCAATTTTTGAGATTTCTTTGGAGTTTATCCTATATTGCCATGAGTATACTACAACTATACAAGTTAAATATACTCAAAGGATTGTTTCAAAATAATGATCCTTGATATATAAAGATGAATTATATCAATACTATTGAAACATCAAGGTAAAGTATGAACTCCCTCTAAATGTGTGCATTCATGTATATATGGAATTGAAAATATTATGCACATCTTGAGGTCTAAATAATGGTAGAGTTCATCCTTTAACTTGAATCCAAAATATGCATTAAAATATCATAAAATGAATATGAGTGCATGCATTGGGTTTTCCATTTTTCAATGAGATCAGACTAATCAATGATATACTTAATAAAAGAGTTAATCTAATATTTGGATTTATCAATATGATCATGAGTATTGTATCCAAGGAATGCAACAAGATATATAACATGAGCTCGAATGCATACTATTGATATTTCTATCTTTTTCATCCAAAAGAGACTAATAAGTGTTAAGCTCAACAAAAAAGTTAGTCTCATAGAAAGATTTGTCATTAATTAACAATTGAGACTAATTAATATTATAATTATCAAAAGAGTTAGTCTTAATATTAGATTTGTAATTAACACCAAAACTAAATAAATGGAGTTTGAACTTTCAGTAAAGAACAAGCAAAGGAATGAATTAACCAAGGAAAGCATGCTCACCTTAAATAGTCTCGAGGAGGCTTAGAGAGATAGAATCCAACTTAGATACAATTGCATCCAAAACAGAAAGAACAAATATTTAGTGCAAAAAAGAGAGGATTAGCCTGGGAAAATAGTGGTGTTAGATGAGGATAAGGTTATGCACAACACGGCAAAGAAATCAGGAAAGAAATCACTTTATTTTGGAGCTCCAAATTTCATCCATGGAGGAGGGGGAGAGAGAGAGAGAGAGAGAGAGAGGAGGGGGGACAGAGAGAGGAATCATTACTGGAGGTTGAAGAAGGCCTCCTAACTGGTGGGATCCAGTCCCACCTATCACTGAGGAGGACTTTTGAATTTTTGAATTAATTTAATTGGCAAAAAATAAAAAAGCTTTTAGAAAATAGCAGATAAGGTTCAAAAATTTGAAAAAATTCTCAAAAATACCCTGAGACATTTTGAACCTAATAAAATTATTTTCAACAATATTTGGATTTTATTTTTTCTCAAATACATTATTTTATAAACTTGAAAATAGGAAAACCCTTTTTAAAATCTAGAATATTCAGATAAATCTAAAAAATAAAAATTAAATAATTAAACATTATTATGGTTTGGGGTGTTACACAAACCTATTCGAATAGCCATTTCCTCCATACAGGATGTCAATGCTCGGGAATTTCAGTCAAGAGTTTGATTTTGTAAATAAAACTTGGGAAGGGAGGCTATGTGCTAATGGAAGTAATGGAATTTGGTTTAGGCTGTGTGCTAGTTTACTTTGAGAAATATCCAAAAAAATTATCATTATTGTTATTTGTTTTACTGTTATTTTAATCTACTTATTATATTCAATTAAAAATACTGTTTTATTACAAAATAATTATATTAGCCATTCTTTTGGAATAAGCCTTGCATATAATTATAATAGACTTGCATTCTATGCAAAACTTGTTGAGTATTTTATGTACTCACCCTTTCTACAACAAATCCATCAGGTAAAGAGGAGTCTACACCTGCTTTGAAGGATGAGTTTTATAAGGAGGCGAGTGTCTAGGAGTTGAACCTTGTCAGATTCCTGTGGCATGTTGATGGGATTCACCGAAGTTTTCCATTCCGCTACTATTTATTTTCTTTGAGATATGCTCAGTGAGGCCTAATAAGTGTAAGGTTGGCACTTCAATGTGGAAAGATATTGTGATACTAATTGGGTAAGCAATATAGATAATAGGAGGTCTACATTTAGATAATGCATCTTTGTGGATGATGACCTTGTGTCATAGAGGAGTAAGAAGTAGGAAGTTGTAGCTCGGTCTACTGCAAAAGCTGAGTATAGAGCAATGGCGTTAAGATTGAGTGAGATTATCTAGATAAATGGTCTATTGTCTAAGCTTCGGGTTTTGAGAAGTGGTCCCTTTGGTACTGCATGGTGACAATAAATAGGCGATCAACATTGCTAATAATCTGCTATAGCATGATCGTACCAAACATGTTGAGATTGATAGGTTCTTTATCATGTAAAAGCTGGATGGTAGAATATTGAAGCTAAAGTACATCAAATCCAATGAACAATTGGTTGACTGCTTCACCAAAGGGTTATATCCTAATGAAGGTGCTACAATATGTAACGAGATAGACATGCTTGATATTTTTGTCCCATCTTCAGGGAGAGTGTTGGGATATAGCTCAGTTAGAAGTTAAATTCGAGATAGAGTCCGAGTCAGATGTAATTGAGTTGTTATTAACGCTATAAATAAAAGGTATAGGATCCAATAAGACACACAATTTCTTGATCTACCTATTATTTAGGAGATCGATGACTAGAGAAGCTGTCAATTAAGATTGGTCGACTTCACATCCCATAGTCCTCTACTCATCAATATATACAACCAAACCTCTTGATTTTTACTGTATCATCACTGAGACACACTGGCACTCTGCTATAAATATGGCCACGCACCTTTCTTCCATGTCCCATCTACAAAACTTCGCTAGCAACAGAACATAGTAACTAGAAAAGCTTTTGCATTCTTTTACCGACGAAAATGTTTGATGGTGTTGGGATCCGCTGCGCTTCTGTCATCTCATGGCCCGCGGTGATCCGGCTCCTCCCGAGACCAACACCTGGTCTCGGCCTAGGTCTTCCACATCCATTGGCCTAACCAGAGCCACAACCAAGGTCCTGGCCCAACTCAACCCAAGAGACTAGCCTAATGGGTGAGAGATGCCTCCACCTTTTATGTTGTGCTCCCCCATCACCAATATCCGATGTGGGACTAAACCCAACAATCTCCCCCATCACACATCGGACCCTTGTCCCTATACCGTGTGATCTTCTAGAGATGTTCCGGGTTTTAGACCATGGCTCTGATACCACTTGTTGGGATCCGCTGCGCTCCTGCCATCTCATGGTCCGCGGTGATCCGGCTCCCCCCAAGACCAACACCTTTTATGTTGTGCTCCCCCATCACCAATATCCGATGTGGGACTAAACCCAACAATCTCCCCCATCACACATCGGACCCTTGTCCCTATACCGTGTGATCTTCTAGAGATGTTCCGGGTTTTAGACCATGGCTCTGATACCACTTGTTGGGATCCGTTGCGCTCCTGCCATCTCATGGCCCGCGGTGATCCGGCTCCCCCCGAGACCAACACCTGGTCTCGGCCTAGGTCTTCCACATCCATTGGCCTAACCAGAGCCACAACCAAGGTCCTGGCCCAACTCAACCCAAGAGACTAGCCTAATGGGTGAGAAATGCCTCCACCTTTTATGTTGTGCTCCCCCATCACCAATATCCGATGTGAGACTAAACCCAACAGATAGGAATTGGAGGCCCTCGGAAAGAAACTAGAAGGGCTGTTGATGTTCCCTGTTAGTTTCCTGCGCTAATGCACTTCGAGGCATGCTTAAGCTACTGTATGTTGACATTGTCGATTGTTGTGTTCAATACTCAATCGGCTGCGATGGAATTTTAGAGGAGGACAAAAGAAATGAAAAGCATGTATTTGGCATTTTTTTATCTGAGAAGAAGTTGGCCAAGAACACATAACATGAGCTGTGTAATACAACTCTGAACCATTTCGATATTGCGAATAGGATGTTGAATAATTAGACAGTTTCAGGACTAAATTCCGAATATAGATCATGAACATCATCACATAAACTAGCATGCATCTCTCTAACACACTAAACAACACGAACATCATGATCATCTTGATGGACATAATTAACCACGAGATTAGAACAGTCTGAACGTACTGAGCAGAAGAAGATGCAGACGACGTAGTTGGTGCAGTTGTGGTGTTGACGTGGACGATGTTGATGATGGCGCGTCGCAAGAGCCGCTGGCGAAGACGTCCAGCAGCAGGAACAGGAAGACGAGCAATTTCTCCACGCATGCAGACACACGCACTAGCTGAAACGCGCACACATACCAATTAAACTTAGTCAAGATTATTGCTAACAATTTCCCCCCTAATCTTGACTTAGATTATTTCTAGCTCCTAGACAAACTTCAAAGTAACGTCGGTTCATCATCCGTTGTCGCAAGGAGCGCTTCTTCTTTCCTCGGCTTGCGACAATCCCTGGCAAAATGCCCACGAACACCACAGTTGTAGCACTTGCCTCTCTTCCCCGCTGACTTGCGCTCGCTGGTGTCCGAGTCGACGCTGGTGTCGCCGTCGTCATCGTCATGGCTGCCGCTACAGCCACCACCCGCCTTTGCCACGGTCGCGGTTCTTCTTCTTGTCACTGGAGCCATTTTGCTTCCGCCGAGCCTGCCACTCGGCCGCCGTGAGGAGAAGCTGGCCGTCGCCATTGGAGCCAGACTCGCGAAGGCGCAGCCGCTCATCAAAGGTCTTCAACCGCCCCAAGGCCTCCTCGTACGCCATCGTGTTGGTGTCGCAAAATTGCTCGATGCCGGCGACAACGGGGTAGAAGCGATCCGGCACGGTGTCAAGAAGCTTCTTCACCAATGCAGAATCCTCCAAGGTAGCCCCGAGATTGGCGTACCGCACCTTCATGCCGCTGAGCTTGCTGGCATAGTCATCCAGCGCCTCGTCATCCTTCATGCGGAGAGCATCGAACTCTCCCTTCAAGGTTGCCAGGCGTGCCGCCTTGACACGGTCCGCCCTGACGAACCTTGTCTTGAGGCTATCCCAAACCTCCTTCACCGTTTTCTTTGCCGCCACCTGCAGCAAAATATCCTCGGGAAGGGTTTGGAGAAGATACGCCCTCGCCGTCTTGTCCTTCCGCGCCTCCACCGCTGCGCCCTCTGCCGGGGCTACAGCCTCCCATAGACCTTGCGCGTCCAGTAGGGCCTCCACCTTTATGGCCCATGTGGTGTAGGTCGTCGTAGTGAGTTGCGGATAATGGAACGAACCACCAAGGCATGCCGCCGCAGCTTGAGGAACCATCGCCATGGGCTTGTACCGAAGGATCTTGGGCATACACACCTTCGGCTCTGATGCCAATTGTTAGAATCGCCCAGGGTTAGCTCGGCGCAGTGACGAACTCACGTCACCTCACTTGGCGCTGAACTCAGAAGCTAACAACAAGAACACACGCAGTGGCTAAATAGAGAGGCTAACAAGGAGAACACACAGGAGTTTTCCGGCGACGAACGCCTCCTTTTCTTGCTGTATTACTCACCCAATAAACAAAGAAGTACAGGTTTAAATAGACTAACTAATCAACAGCATGCAGTCCATAATCCACACGATCCGGAAGCACCTGCCACTTCGCACGAACAAGACCTTGCGACCCACGCGAGCCCTCGAGAAGCGGTCTTCCTGGCCATGCATCGCCCTCCACGCATGCAACGCCTTGATCCGAGTCTCTCGCTGCCATTTCTCCAGCCAGACCATACGCGGCAACGTTCTCATCTTCTAGAGACTTGGCCAGCGCCCGTGGCTGCTAACTAGCCATGACCCACACACACATGCCAACACTAACTAGCCTGACTACATGCAGACGCACGCACTAACATGCAGACACACGCACTAGCTGAAACACGCACACATACCAATTAAACTTAGTCAAGATTATTGCTAACAGAGCCGTGGTGAAGATCTTGAGCAATCGTGCGGAGCACTTCCCAAAAACCTTATTTGCTCTCTCCCGGTACAGGATCTCGAAGATGAAGGGTTCCGAAGACCCGATTTCAGCGGACCATTCACGCAGGTGTGGCACGCCTACGCCCTCAGCCCCGCCCGGCCCGGCGAGGCGAGGCGTGTATTCTTCCTCCCTTTCTCCCACATGGTTCTATCATGGTGGATCACACTCTACTATATAAACTGGAAACATATCCTGTGCACACAGGCCCTCTCGTGTACACACCGTGCACACCAACTAAGAAATGTTTTAAAAAATTCCGAAAAAATCATGGATGTACATATCAGCTTACCCCATCTACATATAAAATTTCATGATCAAATTCATCTTGTACTAAGAGTAATAAAAAAGACAAACTTGATCATGAATAGTACTAGTTCCTGTTCATGATCATGTTTGTCTTTTTTATTACTCTTAGCACAGGATGAATTTGATCTTGAAATTTTATATGTAGATGAGGTAAGCTGATATGTACATCCATGATTTTTTTCAGAATTTTTTGAAACTTTTCTTAGTTGGTGTGCACCGTGTTTTCACCAAATATTTGTGTGCACAGGATACGTTCCCATATAAACTAGTGTTCACCACTTTAGGCTAGCAATGTGGTACTATTGTTAGTGCACATGCCTCCTCATAAGGTGGGCCTTTGAGATTTTCTAGGATTTATTGTCTCAATTAAATGTGCTTGGCCCAAATAATCCAACATAGGATATTATCATCTTAGATATCTGGAGCTGTATGTAATACCAGTCGCCAAATACTGAACCTAAATACTAGGCCTGAATCATATACAATTTGTTTTCTCCAAATCATATACAACTAGCGTAATGGGAACAAACCCGACCCCTCCTGCTGCGTCACAAAACTGTAATACTACAACTAAAGCATAGTTCATAGGCTCTCAGTGACTGTATTTTAGTGACATAATCCAGAGTCCAGACACAAACTAACAACAATTGACGCTGATGAGTACAATTCTTTTCGGTTTAGGACATTACAATGCTTGAAACGAAATGCATCCTGCGGCAGCAACCAGACACACATTATGTAGCAATTCAGCCCCAAAAATATCAGTTCATCGATAGTACATTTAATCGCGGTAAATGTAAGTTATATCGACACTACGGGACGCAAAAAATTTGCCTCGTCAACTTTAGGCATGTCTGGAGTTGCCACAAATTTTCAGTTTGGTGGAGCAATACATGCAACCACTTTATTCAAATTCAATAAACATGGCATTACTAGCCAATGTGGTTCGGACTATATCCCAATAGTTTGTAATAGTTCGGTTTTGTGAAGCAACATTACCTTTCATCCTATGCAATGGTGTGTTTCCTCTTTTGGAATCTGTTCTTTCTATTAAATTTACACACATTCTATCCATTTGTTTGTACAAATCCATTGTATCGTATCCTTAGCTTGTATTTCATTTACACGGTTGTTGCACTGATGTGTATCAACGGAGTAGACTGGCACTGAAATCCCACAATTTATTGGCTAGGCCCTTGTCGGTTGCATGGGATTTCAGTTCAGCAACATTGCAGTCAACAAAGTATTTTCCAGTGACTCCTGCAACCTGAGGATGCAATGCCAGATAACACACTGTGGCTGCACCCTGAAAAATAACCAATGCTAAGAAGTCAGAATATATGTTTGGATGGTTGCAGAATTCACGGAACCAGTCAGCATGAGGTAGTAAATTTGTCAAAGAAACTTCAATCAAGCGGTGGGGCTACAAGTTAGTTCATATGCCCACTTAAATTAACAGTACTCAAAATAATCCATCATAGGAATTTAGAGAGCCCTTGTCTTTTGGTACCAGTTGAGTTAGGACAAGCTAATTAAATATATAACACCCTAACGAGATAACAGCCTTCTGTTACTGATTTAAATGTTATTATGTCTTCATTTCTCCTTAATAAAATGCAGGACCTTAAATTGCACATGCAAGAAAATGAACACAGTGACTTTTGCTTTCCAGAAGGAATAGAACGTGATCTCAACCTACCTGTTGAACATCTTTAACTAAAAATTTAGCAAGTGTGAAAAGAAGACCTGAAATAAAGATAACAAAAAGGACAACATAACAATTAGTTTGCAGGCAACAGAAGTAGTCGTGAAGCACAAAACTGAGCAGTGTCAACATGTCCATGTTTTTGTTAAACAATTAAAAGCATGGCAATTTGGAGCATGAATTAGCTTGCACCAGACAGCCCTCATAACATTTTTCTTGATTAAGCCTTTTTGTTGGTATATTCATTATGCTCAAGCAATGTGTTACGCATGGAAACATCAAGTGCATGCGAGCACACTAAAAGGAAATTATTGCGAAAATCTTGTTACAATTAAAAAATCTAGATGTTATCTATAAGGGGAAAAAGGATGAGAACATCTTCACTATATTTAGAGTAGAGTGTACAGATAAACTAATATATCATTATGTTAAAGAACAGCATGCATCATACATGATAAGAATGGGATAAATTTAATTCAAACAAGCAAAGGGGGGGAAATACCTCAAATACCTAAACAGTGCACAAGTTACCAGCCAGATATGGTTAATAAAGTGAATAGTGATGGTGATATTGAGTGAATCAACCATGAAAACTTAGGTAGGCGGCTTGAATTAGCTTTATTTTGCCAGTAACACCATGCACTAGTCCAATATACTCATACCATTTAGAAAACCCCGGTGAAGCAAAATGTTGGTACCAACAATTCCTGGATGAAGGGTGTTGACTATTACTTTTGCATCTTGTTCCTGTCAGCAGAGAAACAGTCAAGGAAATCTGTTAAAATTGCAGTATGATATCATGTATTCGCAAAAGAGCTCCATAAGCTCAAGCAAAATTTTTGTGTTTCCCCACTGATAGGGTTTTCGTGATAACTCCCAATTATCGATTCTGCCGAAAAATAATATCTTGTCAGGACAACCATGTGATTGGCGTATTACAATTTTTCCTATTCAGATAGCATTACAAAATAACATACTTGTGAGGAAGAACTAAGTTTGAAATTTCACAAGTCAGTGTGAATCACCAGACCTACATATCATGTGTGTTCCTCAATCACTTAAAGGGAAAAAAGAAAAGAAAAGTGACTACCTCCAAGCGGCTAGATAGTTCATTGCAATGCAATATGTTGGCAAGCTTAGACTGGCCATAAGCAAGAAAGCTGCTATACCTGTCAACAAACATGAAAAAAATAATATTTTACAGCGATTCTTGAATAAAAGTGTTATTCTATATTATTTATCTTTGATGAGTTGAATCGGTACTTTGAAAAAAATTCAAATTGATATGCAACTGAAAATATCTTTAAAGTGATAAGCATGGAAGAAGAAGCAATATACTTTGGGTCTGATACGGATGTTCTTTCTCGAACAATCTCGTACCAGGTTTCAGTCCAGAGCGGGAATTCGTGGAGGACGTCGTCGGAAATCGACGGCGACCTATGATCGGATTTTGGCTAACGGCGCCACCGGCCAGTTGACGTTGGCAGTGTCTGCTAGGTATTTTTCTTGGCAATCAAGCTTGCCTTTCAGCTTTGTTATTTCTCTTATTTATAAGGTGTGCATCCTGCTTACAATCTCAATCCGAGTCATAAAAGGATCAGATCCTCTAAACCGAAACATAAAAGGAGAAGAGTCCTAAAGAAAGAAGGATAAGTAGCTAAGGAAAAGTAAGATCCTGCTTAACTAATTTATGCCTGACTTGGCCCGGTTGGACCGGCCACCTCCGGTTGGACCGGCCCCCCCCCCTCCGGTTGGACCGCCATCCTCCTGTTGACGGCCCCTCCGGTTGGACCGGCCATCCTCGGTTGGACCGGCCAATCCTCTGGCTACTGGCGTCGGACATATATGCGGTCCGTAGTCAGAATAATACCCTCGAGACCAAGCTTGTCCTCAAGCTTGAAATCGAGGTAAGCTGGCGCAAAACAATAGCATCCACCCAAGTCGCGTTCTCTTCGTTCACCTTCCAATGCACCAAAAATTGTTTGTGTTCTTGTAGGAACGGCCGCGAAGAAGCGATAAGGCTCGATCGATTCATGGAATCGGCCAAGTGGTATCTTCGGTAATGGAGGAGGCGCAGTGGTGGTGTTCCTTGAACGTCTTCAGAGTGACACATGGAAGACATTATGAAGACGAAGGCCACTCGGAAGCTCCAATGATACGCAATCGCTCCCACTCGGTACCGACACTTTATAAGGTCCAAAGAAGCGAGGAGAGAGTTTATGGAAGCCGTGTCGAGAGATAATCGCCGGTGTCACAGACACGGCCAAACCCACCCCTATTGCAAATTCCACTTCCCGATGATGCTCATCATAGATCTTCTTCATGCGATTCTGAGCATTAAGCAGATGTTGCCTCGCCTGTGCCAATAAAGCATCTCGATCAACCAATCGACAATCCACCGCAGCAATCGAGGTTGAACCTTCAAGATATGGGAGCAAGTCAAGGGGCGACCATAGACCAACTCGAAGGGAGTGAGACGAAGGGCGGAGTGATAAGATGAGTTATAGCAGAACTCGGCCCATGGCAGCCACTGGACCCAGGAGGAGGGGTTATCGGCAGCTAAGCAGCGAAGATACATTTCCACCGTCCTGTTCACCACTTCTGTCTGCCCATCCGTTTGCGGGTGGTATGCGGTTGAGGTTAACAGCTTTATCCCGCAACGCTTGAAGAGGCTTTGCCAAAAAGCGCTAGTAAACACAGGGTCACGATCCGAGACAATTGATTCTGGCATCCCATGCAAGCGGACCACCTGGTCGAAGAAAAGATCGGCAACCACCGGGGCAGAAGTAGGACGCTTGAGGGCGATGAAATGGCTATACTTAGAAAGACGATCCACCACCACTAGAATTGCTGATTTGCCTGCGGCCTTGGGAAGGGCAACTATGAAATCCATGGAAACATCGGCCCATACCTGCTGGGGAATAGGGAGGGGCTGCAGTAGACCTGCTGGAGCCAAAGTACTTGCCTTGTGGGCCTGACAAATGAAGCATTGCCGAATATACTCCTCCACTGACTGACGAAGTCCTGTCCAATAAAAATGCTGCTTGACACGATGGACCGTTTTGTGTACTCCTTCATGCGTCAGGTCGTGAAAAGCTGCTACAATGGATGGCCGGAGAGGAGACTGAGCGGGGACCACCACCCGGCCTGAGCGGTATAGTAATCCCTTCTGGGTGGTCCAAGTCGAATCAGGCGGAGGTAGAGCGCGCCTTCTCCGTCCGGTGAAGTGGCGGCGGGAGTTTCGGCGATCTCTGTTGAATCTCGGATCGGCGGAGGCGCAAGATACCAAGTGTCCTGCATGTAACCGATCGGCATGGAGAGAGCACTACAACCATTTGGACTATCGAAGTCGGGATAAGGCATCGGCCGCCTTAGTAGTGCGCCCGCTTATATTCCACACGAAAATCAAACCCCATGAGCTTGCTGACCCAATGCTGTTGCGGGGGTGTGACCAAGGCCTGTTCCAACAGATATTTAAGACTAGCATGGTCCGTCCACACCACAAACATCCGTCCCCATAAGTAAGGTCTCCAATGGCGAATAGCCTTTGAAAGTCCAATGAGCTCGCGCTCATACGCGGCCAGCTTGACATGACGGTCGGCGAGTCGGCGACTGTAAAATGCCACCGGATGACCCTCCTACTGCAACACGGCGCCCACCCCATGGCTAGACGCATCACACTCCACAATGAATGGAAGGTCGAAGTTGGGTAGACTAAGCACGGGAGCTGCCTGGAGCGCCGTTTTGAGTTCTTTGGAAGGCGCCTCTCACCGCTTCTTGTCCACACAAAGGCCCAGACGGAGGAGGTTGGTCAAGGGCTCGGCGATGTTGGCATAATGAGCAATGAAGCGGCGGTAGTACCCGGCGAGACCCAGAAAACTCCGGACGGCTGAGGCTGATGTAGGTACCTGCCACGCCGCGACGTCCTGCACCTTGCCAGGGTCGTCCGCCACGCCATGTCCCGAAATAATGTGGCCAAGATACTTCACCTCCCCGCATGCAAAGGCGCACTTCTTTTGCTTCAGATAGAGCTGATGGTGGCGTAGGCGCTCCAGAACTAGCCGAAGGTGGGAGAGATGTTCCTCCCTTGTTGGGCTGTACACCAGGATGTCGTCGAAGAAGACCAAGACAAATTTACGGAGGAAGTCATTGAGCACTTCATTCATAAGAGCCTGGAAGGTGGACGGAGCGTTGCATAAACCAAAGGCCATAACCAGGGATTCATAATGACCGTGATGAGTGCGGAAAGCCGTCTTCTCAATGTCCTCCTCACAAGATCCTCGACTTCAGGATAACGGACCAAGGTCCAAATTTTGAGAAAAATTGAGCGCCGTGCAACTCATCGAGAAGTTCTTCTACCACCGGAATAGGGAACTTGTCTTTTATGGTCTTCTGGTTGAGTTCACGGTAGTCCACACAAAACCGCCAGGTTCCATCCTCCTTCTTCACCAATAAGACTGGTGACGAAAATGGCGATCTACTAGGCCGAATGATACCCGGGCCAAAGATCTCCGCATTAATCGCTCGATCTCATCCTTTTGTCGGTATGGATACCGGTAGGGTCGCACCACCACTGGATTCGTCCCCTCAGCCAGCACAATACGGTGATCGCAATGCCGTGACGGTGGTAGACCTTGTGGTTCCTGGAAAAGATCCTTGAATTCTGTCAGAAGTGTCTCAATTGTGCGATCAGTATCCCCTTCCATCTGAAACACTCGCGCGCCTTGCTTGGGTATGTGGCCTTGAAGGGAAACCTTTTGCCCAGCCAACCCAAACGTCATTTTGAGCGAATCAAAGTTCCATTGAATATCTCCGAGTGTCTGGAGCCACTGCACCCCCAGAACAACGTCGAACCCCTGGAGAGGGATGACAAGGAAAGGCGCCGTGAATTTGTGGAGTCCCACTGAGAAGTCACTGCTCGCCACCCGCCCGAGGCAAGGCAGCTCCTCCCCATTGGCCACGCCAGACCTTTCGGGAACAAATGGGACTCTGGTTCACCCTAATCATCGCCAGAGAGCTGCTTAAGAAGTTGTGCGATCGCCGTCCACTAGCCCCAAAAGTTGCCGACCTGCCATAGACAGAGTCACCTGCATCGTGTTGCCTCTCTTCGGCCCCTTGACCGCCATGGCAGAAAGGGCAGCCGCTTCTTCTTCCTCTTCTAGGACTTCCTCTTCCTCCTCCTCACCTTCATTAATCACTTCACACAGGAACAGCCGGTTTGCACTGATGTCCACGGGAGAAAGCTTCATCGCAATTAAAACAGAGCCCCTTTGCTCGTCGCTCAGCCATTTCATCCGGAGTGAGGCGACGGCGATAGGGAGACGATGCTGCGGAGGACATCTGGGAGCCCGCCGGCAGTGCGCGCCCTCCTGCCAAGACGTGACGCCGTGGGCGATCGATCTTGACTGCGTGGTGTGGCTGTGTAGTGCGGTCGCCATGAAGGAAGTGAGGCGAGGTCGCCTGTCCCTCCTACCAAAGCCGCCACTCCCATAGGATGGCGCGACCTCCGGCCTCGCTCGACGCGCCAAACGATGGTCTCGGACGGTGAAGGCAGGATTGTGCCGCCTTTGCGAGCCAGACTTCTTCCTGTCGCTCCGCTTCTCTTGCCAGTCCTACCGCGTCGGCAAGATCCCGGGGACGGTCCCGACGCACCTCTGCAGACAGCGTGACCGCTAGCCCGGCGGTGAACAACTCCACTTGATCAGCCTTCTTCAATCCTGAGGTACGAGCGAGGAGACGCTGGAAATCCCGCGCGTAAACCTCGACCCTGTTTTCCCCCTGTTTCAAGTTAGAGAGATCGCCCAGAGGTCCTGAAGAAGAATACCGAGCGAACCTTTGAAGGAAAGTTTCGAAGAACTCTTCCCATCTGATATTGTCATCTTCCAATTCCCAATTGTCCAAGACTTCCTGCGCTTCCCCTCTCAGATGAGCGCCGGCCATCTTCACGCACTCGGACTCGGATCCGTAGAGCTTCCGGCGTCAGACCGCTTGAGCCACAGCAGGGGATCCTCTGTTCCATCGTAAGTCGGAAGTTCATACCGCGGTGCTCGGGGAGCCCACCGGCGATCGGGATGACCACCTGGTGCCTGCGTGCGTTCCCCCGTATTGATGTCCGCGTCGCTGTCCTCCCCTTCCACATGCTCGGCATGATGTCCTGGAACTCGCGCTCCGCTGCCGACCGTCCCTGGTGTGTTACCTTCGACCGGTCTCTTGCCTAGGAGCCGGATCAGGTCGTCCATCCTCTTGTCCAATTTGTTTTCCAATGCAGCAATTCTGGATTCCATCGCCTTTTCCTTCTGCTCCATGAGGACGTGCAGTTCTGCCATTCCCTTCTCAACGCCAGCGACGCGATCTTCAGGATGGACCATGGTTGAATCGCTTGGCTCTGATACCAGTTGATACGGATGTTCTTTCTCGAACAATCTCGTACCAGGTTTCAGTCCAGAGCGGGAATTCGTGGAGGACGTCGTCGGAAATCGACGGCGACCTATGATCGGATTTTGGCTAACGGCGCCACCGGCCAGTTGACGTTGGCAGCGTCTGCTAGGTATTTTTCTTGGCAATCAAGCTTGCCTTTCAGCTTTGTTATTTCTCTTATTTATAAGGTGTGCATCCTGCTTACAATCTCAATCCGAGTCATAAAAGGATCAGATCCTCTAAACCGAAACATAAAAGGAGAAGAGTCCTAAAGAAAGAAGGATAAGTAGCTAAGGAAAAGTAAGATCCTGCTTAACTAATTTATGCCTGACTTGGCCCGGTTGGACCGGCCACCCTCCGGTTGGACCGGCCCCCCCCTCCGGTTGGACCGGCCATCCTCCGGTTGGACCGGCCCCCCTCCGGTTGGACCGGCCATCCTCCGGTTGGACCGGCCAATCCTCCTGGCTTACGGCGTCGGACATATATGCGGTCCGTAGCCGTAACAGGGTCCAGAAACAATACCCAGATTCATCATTGATCTTGTCAAAACGAATTCCCTCTCGATATGTGAACTTGTAGCCGATGGAAGAAACTATCACAACCCTTCCTTCTATACCACTCTCTTGAGATGTAACTTTGATCTTATCAAGTAAAAGATCAGTCAGTAGAAAATGGCCTGCATACATGACCAAATTGCAGGATGTCGTTATACAATGAAGACTGAAAATTTTGCATATGACTAAGAGAAATAGGTAATGTGGTCAGAAGTAGAACCAAATCTGATCAGTTACATGTATAGAGATTTTGTGCTCTCTTGGTATCACCAAGATATTAGTTCATGACTTCAAATAAACGGTAGCTGCAGAGGTTTGCTTTTCTAGTTTTCTTCTTGAGCAAAGCACCAAGGATTTAGAAATTTACATATTATAAGAGTGGGGCATACCAAGGTAATTCGTTGCAAATTGCATCTCAATTCCATCTTCTGAAAGCTTGAAAGGCACCAATGCAATCCCTGCATTATTACTTCAAGCAGAAGGCAGGCACCGTCCCATATTTAATTCAAAAAGGAAAATGTGTAAAAAATATAATCATTGAACATGTTGGAAAAATAAAGCTTTGTGGCCTAGGTTGCACAGTATTGTCATGTGCAGTATATCATTGTCTTCATGGCATGGCCTATTCCAATTGAGCATGTCATAATGTACTGTTTCTGTCATATCAATATATCACACTACTGTCATGTGCGTAATGTCTAGCCAAATGCAACTTAGTCCATTTGGCAGTTACATCTGAAGATTGCACGGACTTACATAAGAATGTTCAGTGGGAGCTTCAGCTCATTGAAATTGTCCACAAATCTTCTCACGGATGACATCGAGCTAAGGTCAAGATCCAGGAACTCGATACTGGCCGTGGGAACTTCCTTCATTATTTCATCCCTCACACGTGCACCGGCAGATGAATTCCGATCCCCCATCACGACGTGCACGCCTCGCAGCGCAAGAACTCGGCATGTTTCAGCACCAATCCCACTGGACGCCCCTGTAAGCAGCACTTTCGTCAAGAAAGATAGTACCAACATTTCAGACCAGCAGCACAGCTAATCTGAGTAACGAAGCAAGAACTGGATCAATACAAGAACCAGTACTAGTCCTAGTCTCCTAGGAAGACATACATGAGGAGCTGAAGCCACCTACCGAACACTGAAGTACTGAACTAAAGAAAGGAGCAACTAGGGTGCTGGTAAATTCCCCTGTGGGAGAGAACCGACCAAAGGTCAGTTAGCTAGGTGCGCCTTCGCCCACCAGTGTTCGAGCCTTGGCGTGCTCACCTTCTTCTACATTGAATGACTGCGCGTACTACGAATTAAATAAAGCAGGGAGCTCCTGGGCTAAATTTTTTTTTAAAAAAATCCCCTGTGGGTTCGAACATTTCGGGGACCAGCTTATACTACGAATTAATTAATTAAACCAGGGAAGCACTAGTAGCACATGGAAATAGCTTATATTACGAGTTAAATAAACAAGGAAGCATGTAGGTGCGCAAGAGTAAATTGGTTTTGGGAGAAGGGGGCAATGACCGGTGACGACGGCTACGAGGCCCGAGCCGTCGATGCCGGCGGTGACCTCCTCCGCGGTGGACGACGGCGAGAACCCCGAGGGGCTCCTCCATCTCAGTAGGCCCCACATGGTCGATGTCCGGCGTGGAAATGGAGGCAGGTCGACCCAGCAGAGCAATTTGGATATGGAGACGGTAGACGATGACGGCTTTGGGGAGAGCGACCCCAGCAGAGCATGTCGGGACAGCTTCCAACATACACCGGTACTTCCCAGTGTCGAGATCGACCTGCCGAGAGAACAGAACACTTGGTCACCTACGCGGCTGGACATAGGGGTGAAAACGGGACGGATAATTTCCGTCCGATCCAGAGCCAGATCCGAGAAGTAAAACGGATATCGGGTCGGATTCGGAGCTCCCACTATTCGGAAAATATGAGTCAGGAAACGGATATCGGGTATTCGGGAATTCGGATATCTGGATTGTCTGATGTGAATCATGGGCCTCACCAGTCAGCTCATTAGGCCCAGGCCGTCACTTGAGCCCTACGTTACGCCTCGGCCTTACTCACCCGGTCACCCCGCCTGTGACTTGAGCCCCCCGACCGAGCGCTTAATAGGCCAACACTGCTTAATAGGCCAACACTGCTTAATCGAGCGCTTAACCGACCGACCGACCGACGATGGATCCCACTGCTTAATAGGCCAACACTTGCATGTATCTAACTAGAGAACAGGACTGTTGTTTTTTTGGTTTGGGGTGTTTGACTTATTTGTTTGGACCTTTGGATGTTTGATAAAATAAAGAAAACAAAAAAATTGATTCAGAGGTTTTACTATATCTATGAAGCAAAAGTTCTAATGCAGTGCATGTGGAGATTTCAGAGGTATGTTGTTGTGGTTGTCATATAATGGTTATGGCTCATAACCATGTTCCGGACTTTGGAAATCTTGGTACCACTGCGAATCAAACCGCTAATAGAAATTTTCTTGTAGGCACTGTTCTCTTCCTATCAAGTTGCGCACACAATGCAAAACCAGTGCTAGTGGGGACACTAGTCCTCAATCCTCATCAAAATAGAAGCATTTCCGGAAATATGAACTCTAAAGAAACAGCATCTGTTGTTGATGATGAATGGGGTGAATCTGTTGATGCTGATGGGAATGAAATATTTATTTTTCTATTGTTCATCGTTATGTAGACATGTACTGTTATCGTCTATGTGTGAACGGTTTTGTTAAACTCTATATTAGACAATAGATTTGAATTATTCTCGTGTATTCGTGTGGTTTGATTCAACATATATTACTTTATGTATGCGTGTATTATCCGTTTCCGAATTATCCGCTCCCGATCCGAATCCGTCATATATCCGATCCGTATCCGTATCCTAAATTATCTGGATTCATATCCGAATCCGCTAGCCCATATCCGGTTCGAATCCGGAAAAAATATGGGTTAGGATACGGAAAGAGCAATATCCGACCGTATCCGATCCGTTTTCACCCCTAGCTGGGCACTCGCGCCGAAATTTTTTTTTGGTTGCTATTCCGACTTTCGAGATACGAAGACATGGTTTTATCTAAAGTCCTTGGTATGATGTGGGCTGTACCGTATTGATTTGATACTGCAGTATAGCCTGTGTCAGGTTTAAGAATCAGACATGATGGATAACACGGTCCAACATATGCTATACTAGGCCCGATGATCTAAGACATAAGAAAGAAGCATAGCACGAAGGTTATCGACTAGTAGAGCGTGAGACCACGAACACACCCAACAGTATGAACGTCATCCCTTGCCGTCAACGCTTGAGAGAGACAGGCAAGAACTCTCTTAATCTCTCTCAGCTATCTCTCTCCCATGTCTCTCTCAATCTCTCCTCTCTTGTCCGCTTCTCTCATTCTTTCTTGTTTATCTCCTCACTCTCTTTCTCGCTCATTGCTCTCTCTCTTACTTGTGTTCAACACATCTCTCTCGTTCTCCGTAACTATTCAAGAATAAATAAATTTTAGTTCTTTTTCCTATAATATTTATGTGCACTGCCTCAACTCTACACGTCTTCGGCTCATTTTCTCTCGTCGCAATAGTGCAAATAGGTCGAGTTTAGACTGGCATAGCACGAAGCAGGCACGAAACGCAAATATGTCATGCCTGAGCTCAACAAAAACGAGCTAGGCTAGTACGGTATAGCATGGCGACATGATGGACCGTCGCGACTCGATATAGTTCAAACATGAAGCACGATGACTGGCTCCGTACGGGCGCCCACCTCTAGCTGCGTGGATAATCTAGGGTAGCTAGTTGCTACCATATGATCTATCGGTGGGATGTCTTCCTAAGCTCTAGAGGGTTGGATTTAGCGGCACTTTTGCTCCGAGCTATCGGCAAAACTAGCAACCTGTTATGAGATAAGATATCCGTAACCGTTTCGGTTAAAATCTATCTCTTATGTGTGGGCGAATCCAAACTTATCTCTTGTGCTTCTTTATATATTAGGCATCCCTCGTGTACAAGAATCAATCTAATAAAGCGAGAGAACCTTATCCCCCATATTGTGTGCTCCCTATTCCTGTTCATGTGATTCTGTTAGCATGATGTTGATTGATTGTGGGTGAACGATTATATTTTATAACACGTTATCAGCACAAAGCTCTACTGAAGCTACCGATCGTGATAATCTACCTATGACAATCTACACGGCATCGCTATCATCCTACTACACACGATTATCCTACGTCAAGCTCTATGTAAGCTAATCGCGTTTTTTGCAAGCATTCGATCCTGTATATCGTTCTTTTACATATTAATCGGTTAAGACCTACATTGCAAAATTTTGAGATATTGTTCATCTGGAAAAAATTGGCTCTTGCGCCCGAAGCACAGCACCCAGTTTTGCCCATAGTTGGACCACCGCTGCTCGATCACTGTCACCCGTAGTCGGATCGCCGCGCCGCCCGTTGCGTCGCCCGTCACTCCATAGCTCGAAGCCGTGCTGCCGTAGCCACTCGAGCCCGAAGCTCACCCGCTGTTATGTCCCCTTGCCGCCAGATGATCTGGGATGTGAGACACTCAAAGATCGCTACAAAGAAGCAGGCGATCTAGAGTTTCTGAAGAACAGAGAAGAACCAAAACAGAAAAGAGGAAAGAACAAGCAAAAGCGACAAAAGAGATTTCATTCCATATTTTTTAGTCTCCTTCCAAATTCCTCCTCCTTGTCTTATATAGACCTGATTTACTTTTTACAAGAGGACCAACGTATATGTATTACCACCAGTATAACAGAGTATTAAACTACCGCTTGGTATTTTCGTATTGTACTGTTTACCGTCATCTGCGCCAAACATAATCTCAGCCACTCGTTACACTGCTCCCCTTGAATCGTTGCTTGACCCCAAGCAATGGCTGACGGAAATCTGGTCTTTAACCTTGTCAAATCTTCCCAAGTGGCCGATGCAGGAGATAAACCCTTCCATTTCACCAATCCTTGTGGCACAGTAGCATTCCCTTTTTTTCAGCCTATGCTCCAGAAATAGAATAACTTCTGGTTCCGTCCTCTGCACATCCAAATCGGCAACTTCTTCAAATCTTGGGTCAGGCACAAACTTTCCGTCTGCTCTCTCTTTCCTCAAACCAGCCATTTCATTTGCCTGTGCACCAAAAAGGAAGAAGTTTTCCTTCCAAACCTCCTCTCTGATCTCCACATGCGCACCATCCAAAGTTCCAATAAGAAGACACCCATTCATTGCAAACTTCATGTTGCTGGTTCCACTAGCTTCCATTCCAGAAGTACTGATATGCTGAGACAATTCACTGGCAGGAATGAGCGTCTCGGCAACACTAACATTATAATCTGGAACAAATACAACCTTCAATAAATCTCCAATTTCAGGATCATGATTTACAGTAGCTGCAACATCTGTAATAAATTTCACGATCATCTTTGCCTGTATATAAGTGGCAAATGCTTTCCCACCAAATATGCACACCCTTGGAACAAAACTCTTTATTCTTTCTTTTGCACTCATTTCTTTCATCTTCTTGTAGCGGTAGACAATTCCAAGGATATTTAGCAGCTGCCATTTATATTCATGTATCCTTTTCACCTGCACATCAAACATTGCGTCTGGACTGACAATATATCCTGTCTTCTCTCTTATCAGAGAAACAACCTTCATCTTGTTAGCCCATTTAGCAGTGTGCCACTCTGATTGCAGACCATCGTTATCAACAAACTTCTTCAGTTCTGCAAGTTTATCAGTGTGCAGAACCCAGTCATCAGAACCTAACCACTTGGAAATAATTGTACTTAATTCAGGATTACAAAAACGGATCCAACGCCTGGAAGTCACTCCATTTGTTTTGTTCTGGAACTTAGTAGGCCACCTCTGGAAGGTCCAATGTGTAAGCGACTTGGCCACTCTTCTCCACGACAGCATATGGTCCACCTGGTACGCAACACCAACAAATCCTCTTATAAGTCCGGGGTCCCATTGCACATAAAACCAAATTGCAAGTATTGTTGACTTATTATCATTCTCTTCAAATTCTTTATCAGCATGCTCCTTGGGGCATATCGGTGCCAAATTCAATTCATGATTCAACTCAGCTTCTTGAACCTGCTTCTCCTTAGTATTTCTCTCTGCTTTGTCAACAACAAATTCATGCTCCCTGGAATCTATTGGCACAGAAAACAATTCCATTTTTAGAGCACCCTGTTCCAGTTGCTCATCATCAGAAATCTCGTTTCCAATAGATGTTTCCTGATCCTTGGCTTTCAATTCACTGTCCTCCTCAGCAGCATACTGCTGATCACCTAAGCCCTCCATAGTTCCCCCTGCGTTTATCTCACTGTCGAATCCATCCTCCAGACAAGCCGGCGATATGACCAACAAAGCAATCTCTTCATCAATCAGCCGATTGACCATATCATCCAGCTCCTCGTCATCAGAGATCACCACAAATTCCTCATCATAGTGTGAATTATGCATGGACAGATCAGACATTACGCCCTCAAACTGTGTCTTATAGTCAGCAACATTACCAGCTTGTTTTGTGTCAAGGAGTTCAGAGAACAGCCGTTGTTGATCGAAGGCACCGAACTTCATCTCCACAGCCTGGATGAATTGTTCCCAGTCACTCAACGTATGCCGAGCTTTGAACACTTGTAACCACCTTGCCGCGTTGCCTTCCATGTGGAGAGTGGCAGCCGCAACCCATAAAGGTTCAGGGATATTATAAAGCTTATAATAATCCAGGCACTTATCCTTCCACAACCGTGGATTGTCCCCATGGAATGTAGGAAAGGATAACTTGAGCAAAGGAGTTCTTACTGCCCCATTGTAATCTCTGGACATGCGCTGGTTAAAGCCTGAAATTTCATGTATTCCCATATCCAAGCCTTGAGTATGCATTACTTTTGTCGATGATGATGTTGCTGCCTCACCTTTTCCCCACGGACGTAGCGGCGGTGGTGCTGGAGTAAACAAGGCTTTGCCTGCAATAGAAGAATTCCCTTCAGCAACACCTTGAGGCTCCATTGTTCTGCTGATGGTAAGATTCGCGACCGCCTGGGCAGTCGCTTCCAACTGTTTGGCCAGCAATTGATGATCCTTTGTGTTTTGTTCCACAACTTGAGCCGTGATCTCCGATCTCTTCAGTAGCTGTTGTTGTGTTGAACTCTATACGCGCAAAGAGGCGATCGAAATTTTCCTTGATCGTCACCTGCTGTTCTTCTGATTTCTTCGCTGTCTCGGCCAAGACGAGTTGGGTCTGGATTGATGGTTTTGGTGCAGCCGTGTTTGACCGATTGCCAAGTCAGGTGAACCGAATTTGGGGATTTTACCCAGGATCAATCGAAGCGAACGAATTCGACGTCGAGTTCCCGAACCCGCCTCCGGAAAAAATTTTACCACCCAACCACGCAAATCCCTCGATCGAAACAAAGCTCTGATACCAAATTGTTATGTCCCCTTGCCGCCAGATGATCTGGGACGTGAGACACTCAAAGATCGCTACAAAGAAGCAGGCGATCTAGAGTTTCTGAAGAACAGAGAAGAACAAAAACAGAAAAGAGGAAAGAACAAGCAAAAGCGACAAAAGAGATTTCATTCCATATTTTTTACTCTCCTTCCAAATTCCTCCTCCTTGTCTTATATAGACCTGATTTACTTTTTACAAGAGGACCAACGTATATGTATTACCACCAGTATAACAGAGTATTAAACTACCGCTTGGTATTTTCGTATTGTACTGTTTACCGTCATCTGCGCCAAACATAATGTCAGCCACTCATTACACCCGCGTGGCCGCTTTTGAGCCTGAATGCCCGAAGCGCCCATCAGTTTTCCGCTCAAGCGTTCGAGCCTGCGCGACAGGGCTCTTCAGTCCCCACGGTGTTCGCCTTCTAGTCGGCACCAAAGAAGCCAAAGAGGTGGCAATGCGGCTATTTGAATTCCGTGCCTGTGCGCTCCATCGATGGCAGCGCTACTCGCACCCGCAACATCACCGCTGAACTCCCGTGACTCGGCTCGGTACCCGTCAGCCTTGCACCAGCAGCACCATCGCCAAACTCCCGTGACTCGTCTCGGTGCCTGTTGGCCTCACGCTCGCAGCGCCGCCGTCGAACTCCCGCGACTCGGCTCTGTGCCGGTCGGCCTCGCACCCCAACGCCACCGTCGAACCTGCACCATCTTGGCCCCGCGATTAATTACAGTGGTGGCAAAATCAAAGAGGCACTAGGGTTTTTTGGACCAGCTGCGCTATGCTCCACGGGCGGCACCACACGTGGGCCATCGGGCCGCTCATGCAGGCCGCACCGCTGATAGGCTGCCGCACCTGGCTGTGCGATATGGCCGTTTGGGACGAATGGGCCTAATGGCTGGATTAGGCCATACGGCCTAGTGACCGTACAGCCCACCTCTTTTCGCTCTGAAAAAATATTCATTAATACTGAAAATTGATGATAAATCCTAGAAAAATAGTATTTGGAAGTCCCATGCTCTGAATTTATTTTCTAACTTTATTCCTTATTTATTATGTGCTGGAATTTAATTTATGTTATTTAAGTAATTCTGAAAATTGCTAAGAAATTAACAGAAATTGCTAGAAAAATTATGAAAAATATGTATGACCTATTGCTCTGTATCATGTTGCTAGATTAATTTCCTTTGAATGTTTTTTATGTTTGAATATGCAGGACATATTATTTCCTATTATTCCGTAATTCGGAAAATTACTTGGTAAATAAGACAAAAACATGAAAAATGTTAGAAAAAATCCAGAAAATTCTAGATAGCATATTGAAAGCTCCATATCTCTGGATTTATTATCCTAGCATAATTCCATATTGATATATGTTGAAACTTATTTTTGTGTTACATGGTAATTTTGAAAATTGCTCAATAATTAGCAGAAAAGTATGAAAAATGCTAGAAAAATTTCGTAGAGTATATTAAAAGCTCCATATATCTGGATTTATTCTTCTAGAATAATTCCATGTTGATATTTGTTGAAATTTATTTTTGTGTTACATGGTAATTCTGAAAATTGTTGAATAATTAACATAATGCCATGAAAATTGCTAGGAAAATTCTGCGAAACTTCAGATAATTATCTGCTGAATAGATATAAATCAAGCTTTATTGATTGAAGAGTGAGTATGCAATATAATGATTTTACCATTAGTAAAAGCCATTTTGCATAAATAGAAATAGGATATATATGTTGGACATTGCAAAGAGGGAACTTATCAAGCTTGACCTGAATGGCAACAATTGCCTTACCCAGACAATGAATACTAAAATTAATTTGATAGCTCGATCTTTTAGAGTTACTGTTTTTTCCAGTCTGAAGCTGGTACCCCTGCTCTTCCCGAAGCCGTTAGATATACGGCTCTGTACCTCGTGAGGCACCATTTTCATATGAACCTAAAAGCCAAATAGTTGATGGAAGATGACTAGCTGGTATTTTGCTAAAGGCAGAAGCACAACGCGAATGGATCCTCCTGCGTCTTTAGGATTCTAAAGGTCATGCGAGATATAATTTTTGTCGCATACACAAGCTTCGTTACGATCTAACATTATGTGACCAAAATGTTAGTAATGTTAAAAAGATCGACAAGATATTATGTACCTTCCACCATAATATGAGGATACTGCTGTAATAGTATCGTCATACCAAGTACCAAAAGTACTTCAAGCTTATATGTATTTTGCTAAAGGCAGAAAAACATGATGTAATAGTATCGTCATGCCAAGTACCAAAAGCACCTTCTACTCTAATATGAGGATATTGTTGAAGTCAAAATATCTGGAATTCCCAAATAGTGGCAGAGATATATGGGGCATGATCTTTGACTTTATGGCATACATCCATATCCCATATTTGGATATTCGACAAATTAATATAGATATATCCCTGAAGTGATGCAGGAGAAATGCATAAAAGGAAGACTATAATTGTCGATATATATTTACCTCCAAAATTGCTAAAAAACTAGATCTAGACCAAAATCTATGGTAAAGTGCCAAAAGTGCTCACATGGGGTCAGACAAAAGAAGCAACTGAGACAACACTCACTTAATAAGAAGAAAGTTTTTGATCCTGTTGTCCGAACTTCTCCTAAATTGTGTCGTATGGGATCAAATATATTTTTCATCCAGAAGAGAAATGAAAACATCCAGGTAGTGAAATATAAAGCGTGGCTTGTAGCACAAAGATTCACGTAGATTTTGCTTTTGTTGGGGCAGCGGGCAGCAATATGACCTATCTCATTACACTCAAAGCAGGTGATGTTAGAAAAATAATTTTTCTTTGAGTAGTAAGAGATAGGTCTTCTTGTCTTTGGAATTGACACTTCTCATGATCTTATTGGCCTTTTCTTATAAGTATATTTTTCAAAAATTTTCAAAATATATTTTTTAGTATGTCCAGACCAACTTTTGAGCTACCCTAACAACCCCACCCGATTTCTATCATTATTTTCTCGAAGCTACAGTAGACGGCCGATGCGCTCGACAAAATGCTCCCGAGCATCCCTGGCACTGGGCCTCATTGGCCAATGACCCCACTGGCAGCCACTCTCATCTCTTCTACCTTCTCTCCCTTTCCCGCTCCCGCTTCCCCTCTCTTCCTACCTATGCCACACAGGCACGCCAGCATGCTGGTGCTGCTGTCTGTACCAGTGGGCCACACCGACCAAGGGGTTCACCGGTTGGCTGCTCTTCCTCCCCCTTTCTCCTTCCCTTTCTCCCTCCCCTCTACCCTGATATTTCCACGACACGCTTTTTCCTTGCCACGCCATCCCATGGCAGAAGGATTGCGCCACATGACCTCACCTACTGAGCTTCACCTCATCGCTGCACGCCCATCCCTCATCCTACATTCCTACCTGCTCTGCTACGCTGCCATAAAGGCCACCAGGACTGCCCCTTGCCATTTTGCTTATTCGTTCCTTGCCCCTTCCGCTGAGAGCACAAACAGAGCAGCGAGCACGCCTCTCAGCCATTTCCCCATGAGTGAGCTCGGCATTCAAATCCGGTGTAAGCAAGGCTACTTCCCGGTCCCAGAAGCTCTCTCCTTGCTTTGGTTGTGTTGAGAACTGGATGATCTCATCCATTGAAGACACAAACGAAGTAACCGAAGCAAGAAACGCAAAGGAAAATAACCAATTACAATCAACACAACTGCCGTTTCTTCATCTCTAACTTTCCCCCTCTGTAATCCCCGAACGGGTGTTAATCCACCCGTTCACCATGTATAAATATTGATCAATAAATGGAATACATACACAAGTGTTCATACATCAATTGTCTCTACATTTCACTTCACATCACGTTATCAGACACGCAGTTCTACATTGAGTTCCGAAAAAAACAAGAACAGAGAAGAACATCAACATTGTTCTTCACATTTCTAGTTCTTGAAAGAAGAAAAGAACGACGACGACATTCACGGTAAGAATCAAACAAGATGTCGATACTCACTGTGAACCATGCCGTCTCCATCCTACTCGACGAAGTCATCCGAGAGTTCCATCGCACTGTGCGCCGAGGATTCTTGAATCGCCACCGTCTTCGCATGCTGATCCGCCGCGCACTGATCGGTACCCGTCCTCCCGGCGCTTGGACTCCCCGACACAGAGGCTTTCCTCATCGTCGACGCGCACACAGCATTTCCCTCTCTAGCAGGCCCGGCCCGAGTTCATCTTCTAACCACCGTGGCCGCCTCACGGCTGCCCTCGCCTACTCCGGTTGAAGAAGCACCGCAAATGTGGAGGCCCCCGACTCCGGCTCCACCGGATTAGCCTTGCGCTCCACCATGGCGCCCAGAACCGGGGCGTCACCATTCTTCACCGGCAACGGCGACTTCGCCCCGCCTCCACGCGCAGTCCCTCCTTGGGATTTGGCTCTCCTCACTTCACGTCGCAACGAGGACGACGATGCGAACCGGCGCTCGGGTCTTCATCTCCCGGTGGCGTGGTGCTAGGGCTTGGCACCGCCGGCTCCTCCGCCCATGCAATCGGCTTCGGAGGCGACGGCCATGGGCTCCTCTCATTCTCTGATGAGGGGGAGGGCCCTCACCACTGATCGCTGCAAGTAAAGGTGGAGGGGGAACGCCGCCACGGCCGAAGAGCTTCAGATCTACGCGCCGGTGACTCTCACGGCACTGGAGGTGGACCTCTACGGCCAGTGACGGCGGTGGATCGGGCCATGGATCGGTGGTAGTCGTTCTTACACAGAACTCGGGCCGGTATTGTCCTCCTTACACAGAACAAAGTATGAACTGCAGGACTGTGTACGAACACACACTAATGGCATGGACAAATTGTACACCTGAACGATGACTATTATCGGAAGATACACGTACTGATTAGAGCGAGCAACAGAGTGAAGACCTGCACACCTGCAGGAATGATTGAGTTGCGTGAAGAAGATCGTATTAATCATGTACTTTGATTTTCAGTGTGGGACGGTTGGGATGGGCCTCCGCGACGGTCTTGAAAGCATCCTCCATAGCCTCCACCTCTGCAACACTCGCACCCTGGCTATCTATCCGACCCAAAACTTAGTGAGGCAGGAGAGGTACTGCATGCCAAAATCGAAACTACCGATCGCAGACTTGAATTCAACTGGTTGGATGCAGAGCCGAAACACTTTGAGCATCGGCATAGATCCAGCTTCAAACATGAGCCCGGTATGCAGAGATCGGAAAGAGAAATCCCGCAAGTTCTGGAATCCGTGGCTGTATCTGATAATAACGAACCTATCTTTGGGGCCCGGAATCAAGTGTAGGACGAGAAACACCAGAGCGGTGTTTCCAATGTTACAAAGATCTTCCTCCTCTGGTATTTCCTTAAGAGTGAGAAATAACTGATGGAGGTTGACAAATGAGCTCACCCATTTGGTAACCTTGCAAATGTTTTCCCCCCTAATACCAAGCCATCGGAGACTCTTCAGACTACATAATGAGGAATCTGCTGAGAAGTCATCCTCGTTTCTAAGTTGGATCTCAATACACAGTCTGTCAAGTTTACAGCCATCCAGAATATGGAGAGAAGCGGCTAACATGTCTTTGTAACATCCTTTGTCGCCTTTTAGTTTGTCAATATCCCAATATATATCCAGCAATCTGAGGTTCGTAAGTTCACTGAGTTCTTGGATGAAGTTCCTTGTGTATGAAAAAACATCAATCCTTCGTAGCTCTTGCAAATTTCGCATTTTTCCAATTCCGTCAGGCAACTTAGTCTGAAGTCTAACAAATAATCGCAGCAATCTCTGAAGCCGAATAATTGTCGGAGGCAGTTCTTTTATAGATGTCCGCTTCACATCTAGTACCTCTAGACATTGTAGATCTCCAGTTTCTCTTGGAAGCGCATCTATCTTTTCTCCTTCGATCTTCAAGTACCTCAGTTGAGATAATCTTCCAATATTTATGAGATGATGATTTTCTAATCCAGTACAATTACGGATGTCCAGCACGCGTAGAACGCCGAAGTTGGAGATAGGTGGAATATGCTTTACACCACCAAAAATAGTTAGTGACCGGATCTGACATATATTCCAATTTGGAGATACAATAATATGGGTTGCTTGCTTCTCGTTTTGTGCAAGAGAGAGCCTGCGAACCTTGATATATGCAGTCGGCAAATGTGTGAGCTGTGTATTGTGGATCATGGTAGCAAAGTTCTCTTCAGTGGACTTGGAAGTGAGGAAATCATGGATGGTGTCATGGACTTGGCAAGACATTACCTGACCGTCGAAAAGTATTCCCGCTGGTTGAATTAAGCTTCTGTTAATAAGCTCATTAAAGTAAGTATCTCCTAACTTTAGGAGATTATCTTGAGTTTCACCGTGAATAAACCCTTCGGCAACCCATCTTTGCACCAAATCATCTCTCAAAATAATATCATCTTCTGGAAACAAAGCCACACACAACAGGCATGCTCTTAGATAATGAGGTAGATCAAAATAACTAAGAGACAATATCCTTGTCATGCCCTCTGAATCTGAATCGTCTCCAAGTGCATAACCAATAGATCTTCGTACCCTATCCCACTGATCTGTTGTATGTTTTGTGGCCAACAAACTAGATACAGCAATGATTGCCAATGGTAAACCATCGCATTTTTTTAAGATTTCAGTAGAAGCTTCCTCGAGGACAGAAGGGCACCTCTGCTCAGACCCAAAAATTCTTTTTAGAAATAACCTCTTTGAGTCGATTGGACCAAGTGGCTTAATGGTATAAACAAGCTCGCCATCAGAAGAGCAACATGATTGTGCTACATCATTTTTGCGTGTTGTTGTGATTATTCTGCTATCGCACATATTCTTCGGAAAGGAACACTCGAGAATTTTCCATGTTGATTTATGCCATATGTCATCCACTACTATAAGGTACCTGTCAAAATATTTGAAAAGCCATACATTAGTAATGTGGGCATATTACATGAAGATGCAGATCGAGGACGGACTGGACAGGTTCCAATTATTACGCCAGAGCCATCCTTCAACATCAAAACGTACACAGTTCCCCTGCATGCATCATTGTTAGTTCCATTTGCAAAATTTATATTGTGATGATTAATTTGATAACAATTTAATATATGTGTGATGATTTATGTGACAACAATATTTGTTATGAAACAAGGTACTGCGAGAGTTTGTTTTATTTGTGACAGGAGATGCAGCGCAGGCAACAGGAAGTGCAACGCAGAGACGCGAGATGCACGTTGCAGCGCAGGCAGACGTAGGCAGATGTCACTGCAGGTCGAGGAGAATCCGCGCAGGTGGCGCATAGCCCGAGTGAAGCTCGCGGGTGGTGCAGCGAGTAGAGATACGTAGAGGTCTACGCAGACGGACGTATAGTGTAGGCGCAGCACGTGAGATCGGTGCAGGGGGCGCAGCACAAGACGTCGGGATTTTGTAATGCTACAGTCTGGCGCAAAGAACTGTAGACGCGAGGCTGTAACAGAATCGGGTGTTTTTTTCTTGGTCCAGGCGGACGGAATCATGGCCGAGTCGGAAGCACTTTCCTTGGCCGGTCGAAGTCGTGTCCGAGTCGCTTAATTGGCCGGATGGAGTCGTGTCCGTGTCGAACGACGAGCACACGCGCGAAGGATAAAAGGAGCAGCCGTGCGGAGAGAACGTGGGGAAATCAGGAGAACGCGAAGACTTCGAGACGTCAGCGCGAAGAAAAAGAGATCAGCGACCAGCGAAGGGACTTTGGAGCTACAGTAGCGTGATGCTACAGTAATCGGCGCTACAGTGCACAGAGAGAGAAAAATCGGGAGATCAGGAGAGATGAGCATTATTGTAAAAGGAACTCATGTATTGTTTCGAACTATTGAGTAAGTATGAGTTCTGGTATTTGATCTGTTTTCTTTCTCTAGCAGATTAATTTATATTTATGCATGCATATTTGTCTTGATCTACTATTCAGATTAAAACACAAAAAAAATTAGTTTTACGTGTTAGTTTGCACGAATTCACCCCCCTCTTGGTGCGCCTCGATCCTACAGGGATGCTACTACGGGGACAACATATCAAATAATAACTAGCTTTAGGCCCCGTTTGGCAACTTGGAACCGGACTGTTTCTCCTAGAATCTGAAATAAATCCAACCAAACGGAATAGGACTCGGAACGTTTCAAAGCGAATCGTTTCTGATTTTTACACGCCGTGGTCGAATCGGCTAGCAACCCGTTCCTTCGGATTCTGATTTTACCTGAAACGTTTCTACCAAGAATCCGGAACCGTTTCCGTTTCTACTAGAATCTGGAACCGTACCAAACGGGGCCTTAGAATAAGTTAAACGGAACCAATAACCTTGTTCACTGTATGAAAGATACCGCCGCCGAAGAGGCAGCCATGCGCTAAACCAAAGTTTGTGCGAACTGCGGGCCGAGCTAGAGCGGTTGGTTGGGGTGCGAGACGCAAGCTCTTGGGGTGTGTATATACTTGTAGCTTAGCTGTTGTTGCTTTTTTATCATTGAATGCCAGTGCTTTGACCATTTTTTTTTAAAAAAAAGTTTGTGCGAAGTGATTCAAGAACTTTTTTTAATAATACATTTTTTTCAAAATTTCAAAAATATATCACGAAAAAAATTACATAAATATACCTTTGTCGCCCAACCAACGGGCAATTGGAGGCCACGTCGCATGATCAACGAGCAATATATGCTACGTACAATATATTTGGTTTTAATTCATACCGGAGAAGAAACCATAAAAACTTTTGTAATTGGGAGAAATAGACGTTTGACCTTATAGCACAATTTTCTTTTATTGCTTGACTTTTATGTTTCGTTACCAATTTTATTTTTCGTAGCAACGCACGGGCATTGATCTAGTTAAAAAAAATCTCAGTGATGCAAACGATGAACAGTCTGTATAGCCAGAAAGCCGGTTCAGACTTTGGGTTTGATTGTTTGCACTAACAATGAACAGTCCTTGCAAAACCATTAACTATAATCCAACCACTACAATTTGGAAATAAATTGTAGATTTCAAGTATCTGAACCATGACCCTAACATTTTCACTCGTAACCCTGGCAAGAAAACATGTAAATGACAACTGCTTATCACTCGTAACCCCGGCAGCGCTGTCTTTACTGCTTTACAACAGCTTATCATAAAGATTGTATGTCAGCAAGCAGGGCACACTAATTATGCAGCTCTGGTTTGTTCTGCTCTGTATCGCCAGTACTATTGCTTTGTCAGATGAGGAGGATGCCATGATCTGGCAGCTCCATTTCTCTGGTGTTCATAATGTTCAATTCTAATATGCAGTGGTTAATTTTAGGAGGATTGTCCCTGTTCTTATTCCTGCTGTTTGGAAACTTGTTATTCCACCTAGAGTTCAATGCTTTTTACAGTTAGTTTATCTCAATAAGATCCTCACCATTGAAAACTTGTCAAAAAAAGATAGTATATATCAGATAGTAGCGGTGTCTTTAGCAATGAGATAGAAATAGAAACGGTCAATCTTTTTTTTTTTTTGATTGTATGGCTGCAAGTCGTTTTGGTCAGGGATTCCTAAAATCGTGTGCAAACAAATTGGAGATGGTGGATTAGTAACAAAGCAAATATGATTCTGAATATGTTGTATTCAGCTGCCTTCTAGTGCCTGTGGAATGAAAGAAACAATATTTCTTTTTGATCTTTTTTATGGTACACTAAATTCAATATAGACCATTCATAATTTTCAATCCAATAGATCAGATTAGTTATTATTTATTTATACTTTCTCTAATAGTAAAATAGTAGAAATACATAAATTAATGGCTACATCTGATTTCTTCTAACTCGCCATATACTCGACAATGGTTTGCTCAGGAAGTGGAGTGCTCTGCAAGGATACACTCAAGACGCTGATGGATCTTTGCATCTGTCAGCAGAACTCCAAGGACATCTGCTAAATTAAGTTTGCGCGAAAGCTGGTTTGCACTACTTCGGGTTAGATTGTTTGCACTACGAACAGTCCTTGAAAAGCCTTTAACTAATGTCGTGATTCAATAAATATATAACTTTGGATAAAACAGAAAGAAAAAATAAAGAATGAATGGAAAACTTAACTTGGATGTCAAATAATAGTGAGTCGATGTAAACACATACCGTTTGTTTTCAAGGAATTTCACGATTTCTCCAATTAGTTGTTGTTCGTCCCCTGCTTCAGTATGGGAATAATCCATGTTGCGAATTTGAGATAATATAGATCTAAAAATCTTCATCATATCGGGATTTCGTGAAATTGACACGAAAGCACGACACTCAAATTTCGCTCCAAGCTTGTGATATACTTGGTTGGCTAGAGTTGTCTTGCCTAGCCCTCCAAATCCGACAATGGAGACAACCTTTAGCTGCTTCACTGATTCACCCTCGCCATTCATGAGCCACCCAACAAGCTTCTCCGTTGGCCCATCTATACCTACAAGTTCTGACACATCTTTATAAATGGTGCATACCCGTGGGTCAATAGTCACACTTCTAGACTTGGAGGTTCCCTCGTCAATTTGGTACCTTGAGTACCTCTCGCTCACTTCTGTTATTTGCTTCTTGATGTCCTTGATCTCTTTAGCAATCTGATGGCGAGCCTTGATCTCCGCCAACATGTTCTTGCTCTTGTCAATAAGCTTCTTGAATCCACTAGTATTTGAAGTGGACAAGCGATCATCAAGAACCATGAACTTGTCGATGTTGTCCTCAATATCGTAGGACAGCTCCCGCACAACCCTAACCCGGAGCTTGCCTTGCTCGTCAGGTTCCTCCACATCGGACATCCTTAGGAGGAAGGCATTCATTGCTTCAAGCTCATCCTTGAGGAACTTGATGTCACCACGCATATGCTTGAGCACCTTGTACTCATCAGTGAGCATGGTTCCAAGTTTACGCAGGAGGGAACTCATGGCCCCTGTGGATGCACTCACCAAAAATTTGGCCATTGCTCGCTTGCTCTTCGTGTCTACCTGAACAGGGTTTTCTCTAGACACAACCCGGCTTTGGTTTGTGAGCTCTGCTAGCTAGCTAGCTATGGCCTTATAAGAACGATAGTAGCAGATGATGAACAGCCCCTCAATATCTAACGTTATTATGTATGGATTCTTTTCACAACAACTTTTTTATAATCATGGCATTATTAGATTTTATTGGTTTTACATCCTACATTTTTTAACTAAATTTATGAACTATCAGTCATGTAGACTGTTTCTCTAGTAAATTGTCAAGATATATTGGTGACATTTCATATTCATTAACTACAAGAGCTCTTTGTATGTTCCCCAAAACTAACTCTTAAGAATATTTTCAAAAGAAACAAATTTAAATCTTAAGAATATTTCGAACAAAAAAAATTACTCTTGGGATTATCTTAGGATTCGTCCCAAGATTATTTGGGGAATGTACGTGATTACAGCATTGCAGTCGATCAGTGGGATTTGTCCACAGAGCCCTAACAGTACAGTTTACTAAATTTCACGGTTCTTGTATAATGGGGGTCTAATTGTAATACAATGAAGACTTTGGGGTTGACTGGCTATTTTTACTAGTCCATGAATTTCGTCGCAAGTTAGTTGATGCAATTAGACGCCACTCAATTAGTGTAGAGCATATTGTATATTTAGGCTATTCACAATGGGAGGTTTCATGGGGGTGATTTCCAAGAGAGCCATGTCATATTTAGTTGTATAGGATGATGAATGAAATAGTCTCTCTCAATGCATGATTTCATTCCACAGTTTCCTAAGCTATTCACATCATTTAATTGTCAAAAGATGTTAGATCAAATATGCCTAGTGATTTTGTAACCAAATTGCTTTCCCGTCTGTCATAGCTCGTCCAGAATGAAACGAAAATATAGCAATCAAAATCAAAAGCAACTGACAACAAGATGTTTTGGGCTGAAGTTCTGAGTAAGTTCAACAACTTGTGCTCTCCGCACTAGTTGCTGGCCAGCTGACTAAAACACGCACACACTATCAGGCTGAACATAAACTAGTCTGAACATTTCACCATTCACACGCACACACTATCAGGCTCCAATGTTGATCAGGCTCCAATGTTGATCAGCTGACTCATCAGGTTGCATCGGTATCACTACAACTCAAATACTATCAGACATAATGTGACTTAGACAAGACTAACATACTATCAGGCTCCAATGTTGATTGCTTATCTTAGATATTCATTCACTGCCCCCTGAAATGTTCAGAAAAAAAATCAGTCACATTCAGGGTCATTTCATCTCTAACAAAATGAAAAAACAGAAAAACTCACCTCACAGTTCATCGTCGTTACCAAACAATTTATGCTCCATCTTCTGTAATGCCTTATCTCGGCTAGCCTTTGCTTCTTCGGTCAACTGACTTGTGTCTCGTAGAAGGAGTGAATTATATGCTTCGAGCATTTTTGCTTCCTTTTGCTCCTTAGCAGCCCTGAGGTTCATCCTCGAGATCTCAAGTTGCGCCTCTGTCACTTTTTCACGCTCCTTCTTACGGTCTTGCTGCACTTCAACTATTTTGGTAATGTTCTCTCCAAGCAGGACAATACCATCCATAACCTCTTCTGCCTTTCGCTTACCTTTCTGTTGGGCCTTGGCTGCATCTCTCCCGATAGGACGTTGTTTATTTTTGTCATTAGTAAGATCAATAGGCATGCTCTTGTTTTTTTCATTCTCCAATGAAGCACACCATTTTGGTTCATCTTTTTAATTTCTTCCACCAGTGCACCAAAGTGAAAGGCTTTCCATGTTTTTTTTCATATAACTTTTGTGCTTCATCCATCAGTTGGTCATATGAGAATCCACTTTTATGCAGTTTTGTCATCATACTCCAAAAGCCGTTGAAATCGTTAATCGCAGACTTTAGGCGAGACCAATGTATCTTCAGTTGGTTAGTGTCCCTTCTACGATCTGATGGAGCATTCTTGTTGAACTCTTCAGTGAAACCTCGACTCTCACCTACTTTGAGCAGACGCTCAACATCCTCCCTAGTGGGGCGCCTCAAATATTGTCCACCAAAAACAGCAATAACACCTTCAACAAAATACTTCATCGCCTCTAACGCAGTAGTGTCACCAATCTTCGGTATTCATCTAGATGATCTGCAGACCGCCATTAGCCAATTGGCGAATAGCATTGTACATTTTCGTAATGGTGTGAGCCCTTGCCGATTAAGGGCATCCACCCTTGTAGTGAAATAATCAGACCACTGGCCTAAGGCATCCACGATGCGTAAAAACACTGGCCTTGACATACGAAATCTTCGGCGAAAAATTTTGGCTGAATACAGTGGATTCTCTGAGAAATAATCATCCACTAGATGTTGATGACACTCCACCCGTGGCCTCTTGATGTACTTTCTCGGACCACTTCGATGATCAGACGCCACTTCTTGAAGAGCTTCGACGCTAGCCTTCAAAATCATCGTGGCCTCACCGACTAAGTCATCTAAAATGTCATCTTCGGCAAGGAAATCATCTAACGAGTATAAATCCTTGGGATCAATGGTGTTGCTTGCTTCATCAATATGATCAGAAATACTGCAGGGATGAAGAAAAGCATTCTAGTAAAAAAAATGGTTTTCACGACTTGATCTGGACCTAATTGGGAACTAACAAGCACAAATACAACTATACAAGGAATATATAGCCAAAAATACTGAAATTCGAAGAGTTTTTCTTGGTGCTATGAGAATCGCTATGCAGCAAACTAACGACTAACATTCAGAAATATTGCTTCTGCTAGATTACTACATTATCAAAAGCGACAGCCATGTAGCAGATCAATTTCAATTGTTAAATCCTCCTAGATAAAAAAAAGCATTAGTAATGCATGCCCTCAATAGCACAATGGCGTAAAAAATTAGGAACCGAACACATTTTATTCTTAATTGATTCAGCTGATCTCAGGGATGTACGAAGTAGTACGGATTTCTGTGGCATATTTCTGTGGTCATATGCTTATGGATCTTTTCAGGGAAGGCTTGATGACATACAAACAGTTCATCCAGGTTTTGGAGGATGATATTTCACCAGCTGAAGCTGAGAGCCGGTAATCATTAATGACAGAACACTTGTAAAGTATATCTTTTGTGCTTCTGTTTTAGTGGTGACACACTATTATGCGTTGTTAACAAGGTACCGAGAATACAGGACAGAGTACATCACTACCCAAAAACGTGCTTATTTTGATCTCCACAAGAATGAAGACTGGTATGTTCAACATGATTTAATTCTAGGTGCTAATTGTACACACTATGAATACAGATAGCCCAATTGCTTAACTATCCTTTTATTTACTTCATCGCAGGTTGAAAGACAAGTACCATCCAACCAACATATTATCTGTTATTGAAAGGTGGAATTTCATACCATGTGAATATTTCTGTGTTGGATTTTTGCACTTGAGCATATTTAGAAAACATAATATGTTGTAGTTAAAGTGTTTTGGCTGAACAATACCCTCTTAGTGATTTTGTCAACTGAAATTTTGTACAGCTCATCTTAACGCCTGGGTTGTTGTTAGTTTTTCTTCATATTGGTGTAATCTGTCTTTGCGCAGGAGGAATGAATCGCTATGCAGCAAACTAACGAATAACATTCAGAAATATTGCTTCTGCTAGATTACTACATTATCAAAAGCGACAGCCATGTAGCAGATCAATTTCAATTGTTAAATCCTCCTAGATAAAAAAAGCATTAGTAATGCATGCCCTCAATAGCACAATGGCGTAAAAATTAGGAACCGAACACATTTTATTCTTAATTGATTCAGCTGATCTCAGGGATGTACGAAGCAGTACGGATTTTTGGGAATAACTGGACAAAAACCTTCATATATTGACTAGAACTAACACAGTCTAGAACTAGCTTGACAGATTCATATATTGAACAAGAATGTAATCAACAATAGACTGAAATTCAAGAGAAGATACACAATCTAGACAGTGTAAAATTGCTGCATCCATACGTGTACGTGGGCAGTGAACAAGACAAGATAATTTACCAGGGGTTAGGGGACTGATTTCCATGGGGTGAGGGGAAATTTGCGCTGCCGCCGCCTCCAGATCCGGGCCACCATCCTGCGGCTGGCGGTGGCACCGGCTGCGGCTGCGGTGGCGGCACCGGCTGCGGTGGTGGCGTCGGTGACGGTGTACCAATTGGTGAAGACGACGTCGGGATTTTGGGGGCGCCCTTCTTCTCCCGTCGAGCCATGGAAGCAGCGATGCGCCGTGCCTCCTCCGCCGGCTTGAGTGGCTCGATCTACTCCTCCGCCGGCCAGATGGGGGAAGAGCGGAAGAGGGAGGCGCACGGATTGGAGAATGGCGGGAGAGGAGGGAGATGGCGGGAGAGGTAGGGGGAAAATGGTGGGAGAGGAAGGGGAAAAATGGTTTTGGTGAGGCGATGCAGTCGATCCGAAAAGTCGTGAATGAATGAAACGATCGGTCTCAGTGGAGTGTCGTCCGATTTCCAAAGCCTTGGAAACAGTGTGAAACTAGTTTCACCAGGATGAAACTCATTTTCTCTCTTTCTTCATAATTAACTTGCCACATCATCAAATTTGCTGATATGGCACCTCATTAATTGTCCATGAAACTCCATAAAACCCCCCATTGTGAATAGCCTTATACAGGTTGTTGTGTCGTGCATTAAGAAAGGTGATAGCGACGTGTAAATGAGACGCGATTGTCCGTAGTGTGTGCATGGTTGTTGTATTACTTTTCTAATGAGATGAAAGTCCTTGCTACTAGAAATTAAGTGAAAACAAAGTCTTTACAGCAGATGCCGCCGTGCAAGTCTTATCACTTCTCTTACTATAGCGGCAAGTTGGAAATGATGTGTAGCAGACTTTATTTAACATGTAGTTAACAAGAGTTTGAAATAACAGTTAATGGGAATGGTGCGCCAGCGGCGTCACTGTTTCGGTCTGGATTAGTATATTTTTTCATATTTGGTTCCAAATTCAACTTGAGTCACTTTTGTAACATTCCGAAAAATTTAAAAATGAGAAAAATAAAAATTTAAAATTTAAAAATAATATTGAATAAAAATTTCAATTGGAATCAAGATTTTAATTTAACACATCATCTTTTCCTCTTTTCTTGAATTTTAAACTTTAAGAAAAGAATAAGTTGCAATATTAAAAATTTTCTCCCAAAATGAACAAACTATGAAATTGAGATTGAAATATAATCTTATTTTGAATTTTCATCCTTTCAAAAAAATTTCTTGAATTTTTGGCTTTCAAGAAAATCTTTTATATTAATTATTTTCTTATCCTCCAAAATATAAAACCCAAAATATCTTAAGAAATAAAATCTAGAAAAATTCATATAAATCTTAAATCATCTCCAGAGCCTTCACAAAAATCTCCAAAGTAATATGAACAAATTTATTGCTGAAAAAATATCAAGAACTGTATAATGTGACTATGAACAGCACAATGTCAGAATTATTAGATTTTTCAAAGACCTTGTCACATATTTGAAAATGTACCACATCATCTAAAGATCTAGGGTAACTTGAAGAAAAAGTTTCAAAAATAATAAATTTGATTTGTCTATTTTATAAAAAATTGAATTAATTGAAAACAATATTATCAACGACAAAATTTTATAAAAAAATAAATATGATTAATAATCACCTGAAATTTTTATGATTACTTTCAATAATCATTATGATTACACAGAAAAAGTTTCATATAAAATAAAGCTTATTTGTTATCTAAGAAAAATAAAAATATGAAAATAGAATTTTAATAAAGTTGTATTGTCAGAATTTTAATAATGCAAGTCTTATCACTTTTCTTATTATACCGGCAAGTTGGAAATGATGTATAGCAGGCTTTATTTAACATTTAGTTAAGCAGAGTTTGAAATAACAGTTCATGGGAATGGAGCACCGGCGACGTCACTATATACGTATATCTATACACACACACATATATATATATATATATATATATGTATGTATATATATATGTACATATATGTATGTATATATATGTACATATATACATATATATATATATATATATATATATATATATATATATATATATATATATATATATATATATATATATGTATATAGATGTGTATGTATATATACATGTATATGTATATACACGTGTATGTATGTATGTATGTATGTATGTATGTAGGGAAAATATCCTATGCAATCAACTATATGTGTGCAAGCATGCAATCAAGCGATCTGAAGCATCTAATCTATATCCAACGATGACTGCTATTTTACGTTTAAACCCTCCCACCTCACCCTCCATCTATTCTCCCTGAAATTTGCTGAACACCCTCTGCTACCACCAGCATTGGATATAGATTGGGTGCTCTAGATCGCTTGATTGCACGTTTGCACACATATGGGTGATTGCACAGGATATGGCCCCCCTATATGTATGTATGTATATGTATATATATATGTATATGTATATGTATATGTATATGTATATGTATATATATACACACACAAGGCATAAATGTATTCAAAACATTCACGCCAATCAGTAACGTCTCCCATGCAACAAACAGTAAATGACTAATAAATATTACTTCTTGTTTGTACATGATTTTTTCTTTTTTTGTTTACCCATAACTTTCAAATAACGATGATTTTGGTCTTCAAATTTAACCAGGTTGTAGAATCTCAACTCCCCTATATATGGTAATTTTTTGAGGATTTTTGAAAATGTGTAAATATGGTTTTCATAAATAAGAATTTAGTTTTGTTTGTCTGACCTGTAGTGAAATATTTGAAAAATTATCAAAAAAATTACCACATGAAGGGGAGGCGAGCTTCTACAACCCTACAAAATTTGAAGAGCAAACTCAATAGAATTTGAAAGATATAAAATTTATAATGTGCTAAACAGTAGGTTATGTTGCCTTTTACTGTCAAAAAAAGTAATTTTACTGTGAAAAATTCTCAAAACATTACCACACGTAGAGGAGGTGAGATTCTACAGTCCTGTGAAATTTGAAGACCAAACTCCATCACATTTGAGAGATATGAAAATGACAATGTGTCATACAGTATGATATACTATTTTTTATTATCAAGAAAACAACATTTTACTGCTTATTACTCAATGTGTTACTATATCCTGTATAAAGCAGTTTTACAACGTAAAATATATGAAAATTATATGTACAACTTTTCAAAAAATCTCAAAAAATTACCATACATAGGAAAAGTGAGCTTCTAGAACGCTGCAAAATTTGAAGACTAAACTCAATTGCATTTGAAAGACATGAAATTGACAAAGCACTAAACAATGAAAAATCATTAGTAAGCCAAATTTATTTTTTTCATATCTTACAGCTGATATTGATTTTGGTATTCAAATTTTAGAGGGTAGTATAATCTCACCTCCCTATCCATGATAATTGTTTGAGAATTTTGAAAATGTATACAAATGGTTTTCATGAATAAGAATTTAGTTCTCTTTGTCAAACCTACAGTAAAATGATTAAAAAATTACCACACATAGGAGAGGTGAGCTTATACAATTCTACAAAATTTGAAGACCAAACTCAATTGCATTTGAAAGATATGAAATTAACAAAGTGGTAAACAATAGGATATGTTGTCTTTTATTGTCAAAAAATAGCATTTTACTATGAAAAATTCTCAAAAAATTACCACACGTAGGGGAAGTGAGCTTCTATAATTTTGTAAAATTTAAAGACCAAACTCAATTGTATTTGAAAGATATGAAATTGACAAAGTGCTAAGCAACAGGATATGCTATCTTTTACTTAAAAAAATAACATTTTACTGTGAAAAATTCGTAAACAATTACCACACATAGGGAAGTAAGATTCTACAACTGTATAAAATTTGAAGATCAAACTCAATTACATTTGAGAGATATGGAAATAACAAACTACCATACAACAGGATATACTATATTTTACTGTTATGAAAACAACATTTTACTGCATATTACTCAATGTGTTACTATATCCTGTATAAAGCAGGCTTATAATGTAAAATATATGTATAAGTTTTCAAAAAATTACTATATGTAGAGAAGCTGAGGTTCTATAATCCTACAAAATTTGAAGGCCAAACTCAATTGCATTTGAAAGATATGAAATTGACAAAGCACTAAACATTAAAAAATACTAGTCAACCGAATTTATCTTTTTCATATCTTTTAGCTGATATTGATTTTGGTCTTTAAATTTTACAAAGTTATATAATCTCATATTTCCTATCTATGGTAATTTTTTGAAATTTTTTTAAATGTGTACGTATGGTTTTCATTAATAAGAATTTAATTCTGTTTGTTGAACCTATAGTAAATATTTGAAAAATTCTCAAAACATTACTACGTGTAGGGGAAGTGAGCTTCATGACTCTGTAAAATTTGAAGAGCAAACTCAATCGCATTTAAAAGATATGGAATTAAAAAAGTGTGAAATAGTAGGATATGCTATCTTTTACTTAAAAAATATTTTATTGAAAAAAATTATCAAAAAATTATCACAAGTAGGGGATGTGAGATTCCATAGCTCTGTAAAATTTGAAAACCATACTCAATTGCATTTGGAAGATATGAAAATAAAATATACAAAACAATATAATATACTATCTTTTACTATCAAGAAAACTACATTTTATTGCCTATTACTCAATGTGTTACTATATCCTATGTAAAGTTGTTATGTAATACTTTGTTTTAATATAGTAACATTTGGTGCAATAACTTGTAATATGTCATTTGTTTGAATAGTAAAAGTCAACATATCCAGTGTTTCGTAAAGTTCATGAAAAATGCATGTACATATTTTCAAAAATTCTCAAAAATTACCATACGTAGAGGCTGTGAGATTCTACAATTCTAACAAATTTGAAGATCAAAATCATTATCATTTGAAAGTTATAGGTAAATCAAAAAAAGAAAGATTCATGTGCAAACAAGAACTAGCATTTATTAGCCATTTACTAGTTGAGATACTATGGGATATAAACACCACGGTATCTGCATGGCAGGCTTGTAAGGCCCAACAGTACAAGGCTGGACCGGGCCGACTACAAGGAAATAGAAGCCACCAGGGTTGTGCCAGACGTGCGTAACAAGGAAGCCCTAGAGATGGTAACCGATCCGGATTAGGTAGGATATGATTGTAATCTAAACCGTTGCCAAACGGATAGGTACAGGAGATATAATCCCCACTTTGTATCCGACCCGGACTCTCTCTTTGTAACCGCCCTCCTCTGCTATATAAAGGGAGGGACAGGAGAACATCATCATACAATCTCATCAGCAAATAGCTAGCCACATATAATCCAGAGCACAGGACTAGGGTATTATCTCCTCCGCGAGAGTCCGAACCTGTATACATCCCGTGTCTTGTGCTACCATCGAGTTTGGATCCAGCGCCTAGCCCCCTTTTCATTATTGCTGACAACAAATGTCGACAGTTGGCGCGCCAGGTAGGGGCTGCGCTAAGATCAATCTCAGCAGGCTCAATGGCCATCTTCAACGAAGTCATGACCGTCTTCGCTCCGGCCAAGGCGTTCCGTTTCGGAAGTCTGGATTTCATCGCTGACGGTTTTGGCAAGCTCATCCTTTCGGATTCGGATCAGATCCAATCTGGAAGTGATTCCATCAGGCAACCACTCGGATCGGGGATAGGCAAAGCCATCTATCCCCGGACAGTAAGCCAAAAGTTTGTTCCCCGGTTCGGGCTTGGATCTGCTAAAGGCGAATCCCGAGTGGCAAAGATCGCCAGAAAACCACTCGGATCTAAAGGTCAGCCCAGCCTTTCTTTTTGTTCTTCAGATTCAAAGAGTAGGGCAGGGGGTTCTCAAGGCTTTCGCGGCATCTTCGTGATCGAAGACCCGCGGACAGAGTCCCAGCTACAGAAGGATGCTGCAAAAACTGCAGAGGCAGAGCGCCTTCGTTAAGAAACCCGCGTGAAGTCTCTCCAGGCTAGAGGCCGCAATGTTAATGAAAATATCCTGCAAACGAAGATGGGGAACCAATCGGTTTTCCATACTCCTCAACAGAACATTGTCGCATTAAAGACGCTCCTCAACACTCTGGGACCAATGCTCGGTTCGATTGTCCAGCTGCTACGATCGTGGCTCAAGTCTAGGCCATGGTGACGGCAGCAGCAATCTAGCAGCACCAAGAGGAGCCAGGTGAGAAAGAGCATTCCCGTACCCGCATAATCAACTCGTAGGCTGCCAACAGCAATACAACTCGCAGTCGGGCCATGCGTGGCCGACTGGAGCTTCGACGAGGAGAAGACGCCCGGAGAAGCATCAGCCGTGACCTCCGCATGGATCTGAATGCCAGACGGCGAGATAGGGAGGATGAAGAGCGCCACAGGCGCAAAGATGACTACGAACGTTTCGGCGTCTGCCACGATGACCGAGACGACTGCAGAAGCCATCACCGCTACGACAAGGGTGACAGTGAGGACCGTCGAGTAAGATCACCTTCTCGACGTTCCCCGCGACGTCGTAGTGATGGACCTATTGAGGGGATTCGAGCCTTCACTCCCCGGCTTCGCCGAGTGGTTTGGCTTGAGGGTTTCAACCCCAAAGGCATTACCAAATTTGACAGAAAAAGGGATCCAGAAGCTTGGTTGCAGGTTTATTCCCTTGCAATCATGGCAGCCGGGGGTGATCACAACGTAATGGCCAATTATCTACCGGTCACGCTTACCCCTTCGGCTCAAGCCTGGCTCACTGGACTTCCAGCGAATTCTATAGATTCCTGAGGAGATCTTTGTGAGCAGTTCATTACCAACTTCCAAGGCACATATGAACGACTTGGGACCCAATGGGACATGTACCAGCTTCACCAGAGAAGGAGCGAAACACTCCGGGAGTTTATCAAACGCTTCATGCAGAAGAAGAATACGATCAGGGACATCTCGGAGGCGGCAGTCATTGCGACATTCTAGAAGGGCGTCAACGACCCCGACTTGATTAAGAAGATGTCCCGGAAGCCGCCTACTACGGTAAGAGAGATGTTTGAACTGGCATATCTCTACGCAACAACCTCGGATGCTTTGGCTAAGCGTCAAGACGATTGCCCATGGCACAAAGACAAGAAGGGTCATGCCGAGTCCTCCAGGCAGCGGGACAAGAAGCGGAAGCCCGAAGAACTGGTGGCGGCAACAGAGCGAGACCGACATCGCGTGCCACGCACAGATGATTATGAAGCAGTGATGGACGCAACTTGCCCTTTCCACCCCAAGGGGAAACAGCTGCTAAGGATTGCTTCACTCTAAGAAGGTTCGCCAAGGAATCCAGAAAGCGACCGGCCAAGGGAGAAGCAAAGGACGAAGAAAAGAAAAAGCGAGACTCTCCTGAGGATGACGAAGGCGAGTACCAGAAGACGGAGCGGGAGCTCAACTACATATTTGGGGGCTCGACTGCCTATGAGTACAAGCGGAAGCAAAAGCTTACCACTCGGGACATTAATGCAGTTATGCCGGCGACTCTCCAATATCTTAGATGGTCTGAAGTCCTGATTGCCTTCGACCTCTCGGATCATCCAGATCACATCCCGTATCCAGGTAGATATCCTCTTGTTTTGGACCCTATGATTTGCAGCGTTAAACTCAAGAGGGTGCTGGTTGATGGGGGGAGCGGGCTCAACGTCCTCTTCTCCAAGACCTTCGATGACATGAAGATTCCTCGCTCGGAGCTGAAGCGGGGCTCATCGCCATTCCATGGGGTTATCCCCGGGACCTCTTTGGTTCTGCTCGGACAAATCACTTTGCTAGTCACGTTCGGGACTAGAGGGAATTACCGGACGGAATATCTCAATTTTGAAGTGGCTGATTTCGAGACGACATACCATGCCATCTTGGGAAGGCCAGGCCTGGCCAGGTTCAGGGCCGTGCCCCATTACACTTACCTCGTCTTGAAGATGCCAGGGCCGAAAGGCATTATCTCCGTCCGCGGCGACGTCAGGCAGTCGTTCGCGTGCGACAAGGAAAGCTGTGAGATGGCCGAAGTGCAAGAAGCGGCGCCCGACAGGGAAAAGATCCGACTGGCAGCCGCACTTCAGCAAGACGAAGGAGAAGTCCTGGCCAAGAAACAAGCCAAGACAAGCATGAAGCCTGATGAAGGGACTAAGAAGGTAATTCTTGATCCGTCCAACTCGGCTCAAACGGCTTTGATCGGGACAGGACTCAACCCCAAATAGGAAGACGCGCTCGTCACCTTTCTTCGGGCCAACCGGGATATTTTTGCGTGGAAACCATCCAATATGTCCGTTGTTCCTAGAGAGGTGATCGAGCATTCTCTCAATGTCGATGAGAAGGCCAAGCCTATCAAGTAGCGGCTCCGACGATTTGCTCAGGATCGCCGGGATGCCATCAGGGAAGAAATCACTAAGCTTTTAGCAGCAGGCTTTATAAAAGAAGTGTATCATCCCGACTGGTTAGCGAACCCAGTTCTTGTTCGCAAAAAGAATAAAAGCTGGCGCATGTGCGTTGATTATACTGATCTCAACAAAGCATGCCCGAAAGATCCTTTCGGGCTGCCTCGAATTGACCAGGTGGTAGATTCAATGGCAGGCTGTGAACTCCTTAGCTTTCTGGATGCCTACTCAGGGTATCACCAGATCAGGCTAAAAGAAGAAGACTGCATCAAAACCTTGTTCATCACTCCGTTTAGGGCATTTTGCTACGTCACAATGCCGTTCGGTTTGAAAAACGCTGGTGCGACCTATCAGCGCGCAATCCAGCGGTGTTTTCAACCCAAATCGGATGCAACGTGGAAGCATATGTCGATGACGTCGTCATCAAGTCTTGTGCGAAGGAGGACCTCATATCCGACTTGGCTGAGACATTTGAAAGCCTGAGGGCATACAAGATAAAGCTTAACCCTGAAAAGTGTGTCTTCGGAGTTCCCTCAGGAAAACTGCTCGGGTTCATTGTATCACAGTGGGGCATCGAAGCAAACCTGGAGAAGATTAATGCTATCCTGAAGATGAAGCTTCCAGCTAGCCAGAAAGACGTCCAGAAGCTCGCAGGCTGCATGGTGGCACTCGGCAGGTTCATTTCTCGCTTAGGATCGCGGGGAATGTCCTTTTTCAAACTTCTGAAGAAGTAGGGCAATTTTCAGTGGACGACCGAGGCACAACAAGCGTTCGAGGAGCTCAAGGTGTTCTTGTCATCGCCGCCAGTACTAGTCTCGCCCATGCCCGAAGAACCCCTTTTGCTTTACATTGCTGCAACGACCCATGTAGTCAGCGCTGCAATTGTTGTAGAGCGGGAGGAAGCAGGGCACCTCCAAAAGGTCCAGCGGCCAGTTTACTTCATCAACGAGGTGTTGGGGGAATCCAAGGTACGGTATCCGCAGGTGCAAAAGCTATTGTACGCCGTATTGCTTACTTCTCGCAAACTCAAGTTTTACTTCCAAGAGCATTCAGTTTCGGTGGTCACCTCCTTTCGATTGGGGATATACTTCATAATCGGGAAGCCACCGGGAGAATTGCAAAATGGGTGGTCGAGCTCGGAGCTTTTGAAATCTCCTTCAGGCTGCGAACAGCAGTAAAATCTCAAGTACTCGCTGACTTCACCGCCGAGTGGGTGGAGTTGCGGACCCCCACGACTACTGAAGATCTCAAGTATTGGACAATGTATTTCAACGGCTCCCTCATGCTCAGCGGCGTGGGGCTGGTGTGGTGCTCATCTCTCCGACGGGCGAACGCTTGAAATACGTTCTTCAGCTCCATTTTCCGGCGTTAAACAATGCTGCCGAGTACGAAGCACTCATCCACGGGCTTCGCATCGCGATATCCCTTGGTGTTCAACGACTGACAATCCGTGGCGACTCCATGTTGGTGATCAACTAAGTGCAGAAAGACTGGTCGTGCGTCGGAGACAACATGGCTGCATATTGCCAAGAAGTGAGGAAACTCGAAGACAAGTTCGACAGGCTAGAACTCATCCATGTGCTCTGCCGCGACAATGAAGCAGCAGACGAGCTTGCAAGGCTAGGCTCCAGTCGGGCAACAGTACCGGCGGGAGTATTTGTCGAAGAGCTCCACAAATCTTCAATAAGCCAACAACAGGAGCCAAGCAAATCAGAAGAAGCACCGGCGAAAGAAGAAGTATTAGTCATCAATCCTGATTGGATAGCTCCTTTTCTAAATTACTTGTTAAAGGAAGAGCTCCCCGAAGACCGCGTAGAAGCAGAGCGTGTCACACGACGATGCAAGAACTACATGGTAGTCGGCGAAGAGCTCTTCCGAAAGAGTGCCTCCGGAGTCCTGAGGCGCTGCATATCGGAGCAAGAAGGAAAGAACCTCCTCAGAGAAATCCACTCGGGAATTTGCGGGCACCATGCAGCATCAAGTACCCTAGTGGGCAAAGCTTATTGTCAAGGCTTCTTCTGGCCGACTGCTGTGTCTGGCGCGGAGGACATTGTTCGCACCTATGAAGGTTGCTAATTCTTCGCTCGTCAAATACACGTGCCGACGCAGGAGTTACAAACTATTCCGATCACCTGGCCGTTTGCAGTCTGGGGGCTCGACATGGTCGGCCCCCTGAAGAAGGCTCAAGGTGGTTTCACTCATCTCTTCATCGCCATTGATAAATTCACCAAGTGGATCGAGGCAAAACCTGACACCACAATCACGGCGGCCAAGGCCAAGGAGTTCTTCCAAGAGATCGTGGTAAGATTCGGCGTTCTAAACAGGATCATCACGGATAATGGAACTCAATTCTGAGGTGAAGAATTTCAAGACTGGTGCGATGGGCTCGGTATCAAAATCTGCTTCGTCTCTATAGCTCATCCAAAAAACAACGGTCAGGTGGAGCGGGCGAACGGCATGGTGCTACAAGGCTTAAAAGCAAGGATTTTTTATCGTCTCAAGCCATATGCTACTCGATGGGTAAAAGAATTGCCTTCGGTGCTCTGGGGGCTGAGAACTACTCCCAGCAGGGCTACTAGGCAGTCACCTTTTTTCCTAGTGTACGGCTTAGAAGCGGTCTTGCCCACCGAGTTGACATTTGAATCCCCTCGGGTTCGGAATTACAAGGAGGCCAAATCGGAGGAGAGCAGGATGGAAGATATCGATCGATTGGAGGAGGCCAGGGAACTCGCCGCAATCCAGTCGGCCAAGTACCTCCAAGATTTGCGCCGTTATCATGATCGGAATGTTCGGGGCCGTGCTTTCTCCAAAGGTGATCTGGTTCTAATAAAGAACCAAAAGTGCGAGCACAAGCTCTCTCCAAGTTGGGAAGGCCCCTACATCGTCGACGAGGTGACACGCCCGGGGGCTTACAGACTAAAGCGGGAAGATGGCGCCATCATCAGCAACTCATGGAACATAGAGCAGCTACGTCGTTTTTACTCTTAAAAATACTGTACATTAGCTATGCAGTTTTTGAATAAAGTTTTTCTTCTTGACTTGCTGCTCAATTGATGCTCAATTAAGCAGTAAGTCGGGGGCTACACCTAATAGTGTTGCACGTGCGCAACACTTCTTCTGAGTCATTTACTGTTTCTTACATTAGCTATGCAGTTCTTGAATAAAGTTTTTCTTCTTGACTTGCCGCTCAATTTATGCTTAATTAAGCAGTAAGTCGGGGGCTACACCTAATAGTGTTGCGCATGCGCAACCCTTCTCGTGAATCATCTATCATCGTTTTTTCTTCCTAGTGATCGTGATTAAGTCCGAGTGTTTTAGTTCTTGATTGTGAAACCCTGACCCACGAACGGCAAAATCTAGCTACTAAAAAAAGTGTGCCTGGGAAAAAAGGCCATGAGCCAACTCCCGACGCTCGGGGGCCAGACTAGTCGGGCAGAGCACTTAAACATAAAGGACGAAAAAACCACTCGGATAGGTTGAAAGATCAAAAGGGAAAAGAAAGAGCAGACACCATCAAGATAATATTACATAAGATAATATTGTCCCAAATACTTAAAGTCTATATACACCAAAACATCGCATAACTATTTTTTGCAGAAATTAAAAAGATTACGCCTGGTGCACAGGCCCTACAGCCTCAATGAGGGCGTCCCGAGCCTCGACGAGCTTCCGGACGACCTCGATCAAGACATCGACGGCGGCGGCATCGCGGGCCACGGCCTCCTCCGCGACCTCGGCCATGGCCAGCTCGTATAGAGCCCAAAGCTCGGTGAGGTCGTCCTCTTCTCCGACAGGAGGCGGAGGGCCCTCATCTTCGAAATTGAACACCAGCTCCTCTGCCGGGGGTGGAGATGGCGGGGCCTCATCGCTAGACAAAAAAAGCTCAGGGGAGGACGCCATGAAGGATCTGAAGAAAAGAAAACAAGAAAAAGAACTTAGAGAAGGGCGATCGCTCACGCAGCGGTTACGCCCTTATATACACAAAGAGCGGAAGTCAAGCAGCGAGCAGGAAAAGCCAAATGCAGAACTTGCAGCGATCAAGAAGACGTACAGGTGCGAGCTTCGAAGCGACGGACGAAGGAGCGCTTGAAGAAAGAAGATGAAGAGGCAGGTGGATTGCAGTAGTGCGCAGCAGACCGTTGCGTTCGAGGCAAGACTCACTCTTATAAGGAGCGACGTCAGCCTCCACAATAAGCGGGAAAACGCTTCACCTTCCGTGTGTACTAGGCATGACCTAACGCATGTCTCGAGATGGGCCAGGTGACGTGCACGATAATCGCTATGCACAGGAGCTTCAAGATGGGCTGAATTCAATTTGGGATATGTTATGCCCCACGATGGGCCGAAAGCCAATGACCGCATTAGAACGGGAATTGGGTACCTTCCAAATCAAATTCAACCCCAAAGAAAGGAAAAAAAAGGTCTCTCAACTACAGATTCAAAAGCAAGACACAGCACAAATGATTAAGCATCTCTCCAATGAGCAAAAGAGCAAGTGCAGGTCAAGCCTCAGAATACAATGCTTACATGGGTCACAAATCCAAATTCTCAACTAGGGCAGAGGTGGTATCCTTAACCTCGTTAACCAGGGCAAGCGCTTGATCATCGTCAACAGTGCAGGCGAAGTCCTCCTTGATGGCTTCAAGCTCCACTCGGGGATACAGGGACTTCACAATGGCCAATGCTTGGCAGGTGCTTGTGGTCGCTATTCCCTTTATGTGTGCCACCAGCTTCTTGGGCCCCTTCTCCAGCCGTTGGATCGTGGCGTCCGCGTCGTATGGAACGCTGTTGGTCCCAGCTTCGTCAAGACTCAGAATTCGCAGTATTCTTTCAGAGCCCTCCTGGAGTTTGTCAACCCGCTGAAAGCATCTAGGCCCTCATGCGGTGTTGGTTTTGATAATTAATGACAATCACGCGAAAAAGACTAATGATGTCTGTGCGAGTAAGTTTGAAACAGGGTAAATAACTCCTCAAAAGATGTTGAATGGCTTCAAGTGCGGGAATAGAAGGAGTACGCGCAAAAAGAAGCAAAAGAAGTGAAGGTATAAAATTTGGATGTATTTTCTAGTCTTTTCACCGATCTCGGAGTTGGGAGAAAGATCGGATTTTTAGGATAGTAGCCGTACTATCTAGAGGGACTTGAAATGGGTCTTTGAATTTTGAAAAGTGCATAAGATATGGCTCATTTAATCATTCATATAGTCATGCATTCAAGGTTTAAAATGAAATTCCAGAAAATCTTCTGAGGCCGGCACTACCGCATGCATCAAGCGGTAGTACCGCATGTGCGGTACTACCGAGGTTTAGTTGGCGGTAGCTTTTTTCCGAGAGGCGGTTTTTGGGTATTCTTGGTACCACTATCGCTTGGGTTGGGCGGTAGTATCAAGAATCGGTACTATCGACCTATACTCTTGATAGCATTATACCGAGCGTGTCCTTTCGGATTGGCGGTGCGGTACTCTGGCCCTATGAGTGTAGTCTGGCCACATATAAAAATCATTTATGTGACACGTGTCGGCGCATTAAATGCCGTTATAGCAATTCTGACCAGTCTTGGTACTACTGGCCCTTAGAGGCGTGTAATCTGGCCGTGGCGCAAAATCTGCAGTGAGAGGAAATAACGGCTAGTTTGAGTTGGTGGGGGTTATAAATACCCCCCCCTGTGCTAGGAGAGGGTTGGACACTTCATTGAATACATTCTAAGCCCTAGCAACTCTCTCCATCCTTTAGAGCATTGAATTCTTGATTTTAGTGTGTTGGAGAGCTAGAATTGAGTGCATTGCATTAAGTGAGCCATATTGGTTGCACTCTTGAGATTCAAGCCCGCGTCAAGTTTGTTACTCTTGGAGGTTGCATCCTAGACGGCTTGAGGCGTGAGGCTCGGTGATCTTCACAAAGAAGGTTGTGTGAAGACCAGGCGGTTGTGAAGGCTCGGCTCGCCTACCGGGAGCGGGAAGAGCTATCACTAGTGATCGGGAAGGCTCAAGCGAGTGGAGCCGGCTTGAAGGAATTCAAGCTACCTCAACGTGGAGTAGGGGAGACCGGCAAGTCTCCGAGACCACGGGAAAAATTCTCTTGTCCCCTATTTGTGGTTTGCTTGTTTTTTAATCTTAAGCAATACTAGCAATTTGATTCTATTGTGATACTTGCTTAGTCATTTATATTCTTGCGTAGCAACATTATCCTGTGATCACTAGAATTGTTAAAGAATTGAATCCGGTAAAATTGTTACTTGTTCTTAGCAATCATTAAACTTAAATTTAGTGATAGAATTTTTAGATAAGCCTATTCACCCCCCCTCTAGGCTCATCCTCGATCTTACAAGTGGTATCAGAGCTTGGTCTCTCTATTTTGGCTTCACCGCCTAGAGAGCAAGGATGGCCAACGAGGGTATGTCAATTGGAAAGGCTCCTTTCTTTGATGGTACAAATTATTCGTATTGGAAAATTCGTATGACCGTTTACCTTAAGGCTATGAGTCCCAACATATGGAGAATTGTAAGTCAAGGTTATGTTGTGACCACCGGTGCCGCTTTAAATGAGGAACAAAATGAAAGATTTATTCATTTAAATGCTCAAGCTATGAATGCTATTTTTGGTGCCTTAAATGCGGATGAATTTAATCGTGTAAGTAATTTAGAAACCGCACATGAAATTTGGAATACACTCTCGGAAATTCATGAAGGAACATCCACCGTTAAAGAAGCAAAATTGCATATGCTTAGAGTAAAATATGAAAGTTTTATTATGTTGCCTCATGAGAATATTAATGAAATGTATTCTAGATTAAACAATATTGTTAATGAGCTCAAGGGTCTTGGTACGACCTTGAGTGATGTTGACATTGTCGAAAATGCTTAGGGCTCTTAGGAGAAATATGAAACTTTGGTTACCTTATTTCTCAATTCACCGGAATTGCCAAGGATGACGCCAACCGGACTTCTCGGCAACCTCATCACCAACGAGCTCTACAAGAAAGACAAGGAAGAATTGTTGGAACAAAGTTCTTCCAAAAAGAAGAACATTGCTTTTAAAGCTACGAAGGAGTCAAGCGATGAGGACTCGAAGATGAGGACACCGAAGAGGAAATGGCGCTTCTAGTAAGAAGAATGAAGAAGTTCATGAGAAGGCGCTCAAACTTTAGCGGTCCGCAAAGGTACAAGAAAGGGCAAAATTCTAATACTAACCGATATGCTAATATTCGATGTTATGAATGTGATGAAAAAGGACACATAGCCTCACATTGTCCTAAGAAGAAGGATGACAAGGACAAATCACCCAAGAAGAAGAAATTTTTCCAAGGCAAGAAGAAGCTATTCAAGAAATTTCAAAAGGATGGCAAGGGTGAAGCTCACATTGGGGAGTGGGATTCCGAAGAAGAATATTCGGACTCCGACTCATCCGAAGAAGAGACTCCTTCAAAGAAGAAAGGCTTCGCCGGTGTTGCTATTAAAGAGGCTTCATCTCCATCCGTCACTCCTTTATGCCTCATGGCTAGAGGAGAAAACAAGGTAAACTCTAATGAAGATAATGAACCATCATATGATGAATTAATGGACATGCTAGAAGAATTGAATGAATATCTTGGTAAAGAAAAATCCAAATTTAAGGTTTTAAAGAAAGAATTCCTAACTCTCAAGAATTCATATGATGAGCTAAAGGAGGATCATGAAATTCTACTTGCCAAAAATAATTCAAAATTAACAAATGAGATTAGTATTGAGTGTGATATTATAAATGACTTGCCTAGACTAGCAAATACTTCATCTCATGTAGAAAAATCAAGCATATCTACTTCATGTTGTGATTTAGTTGATTTATCATGTTCTAGTGCGAGTTCACGTCATGAAAATTTAATTATTGAGAATAATGAACTTAAAAATCAAGTGAACAAATTAAGTCAAAGTTTGGATAGATGCTTTAAGGGTAAAGACACCTTGAATAAGATTTTAGGGAGTCAAAGATGCTCATATAATAAAGAAGGTTTAGGTTATATCCCTAAAAAGAACAAGAAAATAAATAACAAGGCTCCGCGGTTTGTTAGATCAAATGGTAAATTTTGCTATAAATGCCATGAAATAGGACATCTAGCGAATGATTGTAATTTGAGTAAATCATCTAAGGATAACATTCATGATTCATGCTATGTGCTTAAAAGAGATAGAAATGGTAAAGTTTTTGCTAAGTTTGTTGGGACCCCAATAATTGGCCAAAGAAAGAAAGCCGTTTGGGTTCCCAAAACCATGGTTACTAACCTCCAAGGACCCAAACAAATTTGGGTACCTAAAAAGGCTTGATTTTCTTTTGTAGGTGAACTACAAAACCGGCGGAAGGCATTGGGTGTTGGATAGTGGATGCACCCAACACATGACCGGTGACCGGAAAATGTTCACCACATTCGATTCGGGAAATGGACAAAATGACAAGATCACATTCGGTGATAATAGCAAAGGAAAGGTATTGGGGTTAGGTAAAATTGCCATATCAAACGACCTTTCCATTTCTAATGTATCATTAGTTGAAACATTAAATTTCAATTTTCTATCCGTTGCTCAAATATGTGATCTTAATCTTGTTTGTACCTTCTCTAAAAATGAGGTAGTTATTACTAAAGAAAATGATAATTCGCTTGTGTTTAAAGGTTTTAGATTTGGAAATTTGTATTTAGTTGATTTCACTTCAAATGACTCATGTCTTCAAACTTGCTTAATGGCGAAAACATCTTTAGGATGGTTATGGCATAGAAGACTAGCTCATGTTGGAATGATTCAACTTAAAAAGTTATTTAAAAATGATTTAGTTGTGGGTTTGAAAGATGTGAAGTTTGAGAAAAATCAACTTTGTAGTGCTTGTCAAGCCGGAAAACAAGTCGCTAGTTCTCATCCTTCAAAAAGCATAATGTCTACGTCTAGACCACTAGAACTCTTGCATATGGATTTGTTTGGTCCAACAACTTATAAAAGCATTGGGGGTAATTCTTATTGTTTAGTCATCGTTGACGACTACTCTAGATATACGTGGGTATTCTTTCTAGATGACAAATCCGAAACCTCAAATATATTTAAAAGGTTTGCAAAAAGAGCTCAAAATGAATTTGACTTTATTATAAAGAAAATTCGTAGTGATAATGGTTTCGAGTTCAAAAATACTAGAATTGAAGATTATTGTGATGAAATCGGAATAAAGCACGAACTTTCCGCAACCTACACTCCGGAGCAAAATGGAGTTGTGGAACGGAAAAATCGTACATTAATTGAAATGGCAAGAACGATGTTAGATGAATATGGGACGTCCGATAGTTTTTGGGCGGAAGCCATTAATACCGCTTGCCATGCTACAAATAGACTCTATTTGCATCGACTCTTGAAAAAGACCTCGTATGAGCTTCTTGTTGGAAGAAGGCCGAACATTTCTTATTTTCGAGTATTTGGTTGCAAATGCTATATCTTGAAAAAGGGTGTTCGGCTTTCCAAATTTCAAAGTCGTTGTGATGAAGGGTTTTTGTTAGGATATTCTTCAAACAGCAAAGCTTATCGAGTCTTTAATAAAAACAAAGGATTTGTAGAGGAAACATGTGATGTAGAATTTGATGAAACTAACGGCTCTCAAGAAGAGCAAGAGAATTTGGATGATGTAGGTGAAGAAGGCTTAAGGGAAGCCATGAAGAATATGACAATTGGTGAAGTGAAGCCGGAAGTGGATAAACAAGATCGACCTTCATCTACACAAGTTGAACCTTCAACTTCCGCTACACCAAGTCAAGTTCGAACAAATGATGAGGATGACAAGAATGACGAGCAACAAATCCAACCTTTGCCTCAAAGGATTCATCACGGGCTCTCCAAGGATCACCCAATAGACCAAATATTGGGTGACGTGAGTAAGGGTGTTCAAACTCGATCTCGTGTCGCCTCTTTTTGTGAGCATTATTCATTCGTATCTTCATTTGAACCTACTCACATAGATGAAGCATTAAGTGATCCGGATTGGGTAAATGCCATGCATGATGAATTGAACAATTTTGCTCGTAATGATGTTTGGACATTAGTTGAAAGACCCAAAGAACATAATGTAATTGGCACAAAATGGGTTTTTCGTAATAAACAAGATGAAAATGGTATTGTAGTAAGAAATAAAGCTAGATTAGTGGCGCAAGGTTTCACTCAAATTGAAGGATTAGATTTCGGTGAAACTTTTGCACCCGTAGCTAGATTAGAAGCCATTAGAATTTTGCTTGCATTTGCTTCAAGCTTTGACATCAAGTTATATCAAATGGATGTAAAGAGTGCGTTCTTAAATGGACAAATATCCGAATTGGTATTTGTCGAACAACCTCCCGGTTTTGAAAATTCCAAATATTCCAACCATGTTTACAAACTCTCTAAGGCGCTATACGGTCTTAAGCAAGCCCCTCGGGCGTGGTATGAGCGGCTTAGAGATTTTCTACTCTCTAAGGGTTTCAAAATTGGGAAGGTTGATACAACGCTCTTTACAAAAATAATTGATGATGAATTCTTTGTATGTCAAATATATGTTGATGATATCATTTTTGGTTCTACTAACGAAGATTTTTGCAAAGAATTTGGTGATATGATGTCTAGGGAGTTTGAAATGTCAATGATCGGGGAGTTGAGCTTCTTCCTTGGACTTCAAATCAAGCAACTCAAGAATGGGACGTTCGTGAGTCAAACCAACTACACAAAGGATCTACTCAAAAGGTTTGGCATGGAGGGCATAAAGCCCATCAAGACTCCAATGGCATCAAGCGGGCATCTCGACTTAAACGAGGGAGGTAAACCGGTAGATTTAAAGCTTTATAGATCCATGATTGGTAGTTTGCTTTACCTCACCGCATCTAGGCCCGATATTATGTTTAGTGTTTGCATGTGTGCTCGCTTTCAAGCTTCTCCCAAAGAATGTCATGTAGTTGCCATAAAAAGAATTCTAAGATATTTAAAGCATTCCTCAAACATAGGGTTATGGTATCCTAAAGGTGCAAAATTTGATTTAATTGGATATTCGGATTCGGATTATGCGGGTTGTAAAGTGGATAGAAAAAGCACCTCCGGGAGTTGCCAATTGCTAGGAAGATCCCTAGTCTCATGGTTCTCCAAGAAACAAAACTCCGTAGCTTTATCCACATGGGCCGAATATATATCCGCCGGTAGTTGTTGCGCTCAATTGTTATGGATGAGGCAAACTCTAATGGATTATGGAATAAATTTTAAGAAGGTGCCTCTCTTATGTGATAATGAAAGCGCGGTTAAAATAGCCAATAACCCCGTCCAACACTCAAGAACAAAACACATTGATATCCGTCATCATTTCTTGAGAGATCATGTTGGCAAGGGTGATATTGAAATTAGTCATATTCGCACCGAAAATCAATTAGCGGATATACTCACTAAACCCTTAGATGAGGCAAGATTTTGCAAATTGAGAAATGAATTAAATGTCATAGATATCTCAAATGTGGCCTAAATGCATTTCTTTGGTTGTTCATTGTATTTATTTTGTTTTTTGTTTCTTAGATGAGTCTCACATCAAGGGGGAGTAATATGCAACTCATGTATATTACATTTCCAAATGTGGAAAATTGAAAATGATGCTATAAATATCTTGAAAAGATAAAACTAGACTTTATAAGTCAAAGTTACTTGAAAATAATCTATTTTGGATTTACAAAATACAAAGGATTCACAAACCCTCATTTAAAACTTATTATTGCATAAATCTCATTTTTTGGAACTTATATCAAAACTATAACCTTCTTTATGTTTATTTTGAAACAAATCTTTTGCTTTTCAAAAGCGTAATAAAATTCAAAATCTTGATCTATATTGATCTACTAAAAGCAAAATTGAGTTTTGCCCATAGAACTAGAATGCCTTGTGTCTAGGTTCTTATGTGGTATTTCAACTCAAACAAGTCAAATCATGACTCCACACTTGATTGTGGTTAGAGTTTTGTTTCGTGTTTTTCTTGTGATTGTGAATGCTCCAATCTTTACTCATGCACAATATATCAATATATAATCAACTCGCAATCAAATTCTCTCTGATCTTGCCATTACGCTGGCAAGACTCTAGGCCGCTAGCAATGATAATACATAAATCTTGGTACTACAAGGAGTCAGGGGCGAGTAGTACCGCTCGGCTCGAAAATTTGTGGGGCCACCTTAAAACTTCGCCGTCTCTCTGTTCCCTCTCTCCTTTTCTTTTCCCAGCACCTGAAACCTCCTCTCCTCTCCATTTTCGTGCGGCCTCTCTCTCCTCCCCTCAAACCCTAATTTTCAATCTCCTCAAAAACTTCTTGTTTGCGGGGATTTCTTCCATTGATTTCGGTCCTTGAGTCTTCCTCCTTCGAAAGGTATCAATTCCTCTCTTTCTCTCTCTTGATTCATCCCTTTTTGAGAAATCTAGGGTTTAAATGGAATTTTATTGTGTAAATCTTGTAATGTGACAAGAACCTTGAGGATTAGGTATAAAATTGATGTCCTTAGCTATCTCCATTACCTTAATCCTAATTTAAATCATCTTTGGCTCAACATTGCTTCGATTTCGCCCAAATTCCAGCGTGGTCGCGTTCGGGCGGCACTACCGGCCACTGGGAGCGGTAGTACCGACTTTTTGGTACTCTGGCCTCGATGAGCGGTAATACCGCCGAGCTGTTGAAACACTGGTTTTTTGCGCATTTTTGAAGCAACGTTTTTCTACGTCTTTCACTTATTTCTTTTCAACCATGTCAAAATCCGATTCATATTCAATTCTCACATCTCAAACTCCTTGATCATCTCTAGATTATGCCTCGCACTAAAGTCGCCGGAACCGGTCCTTCCGGAGGGGGCAAGGGCACGAGGAAGACGACTAAAAGTCGTGGCGTGCCCACTTCGGACTCGGAGAGCGGAGATAGCGACAACTCCTTCACTGTCGCCATGAGGACCACAAGGGCAAAAGGGAAGGGTCCTGCTGAGCCTTCTCAGGCTAAGAAGAGAAAAGTCCATGCTCCTGCTCCTGAAATTACTGGCAGCGACGATGAGACTGAAAGCGACCGTGAGGAGAGCTCAGAGGAAGAAGAAGTGGTGCCGCCAGTTGGAAGGAATGATCCGTCTCAAATCAAAGGCGATGATTACTTTGCTCACCGAAGTCAGAATCAGTATCTCCAACCTCGCTCTGCACCAAATCCAAGATTCCATTCATTGTTTCAGCAGCGAGTATTTGAGCAAATCTATATGGAGAAGGATTTTGCAAACCAGCGTTGGGTCAGTTGGAAGCACATCCGTGAGCAGCCTGAGTTTGCTGGCATTCCGGAACTGTTTGGTGGAGCTGGTCTCTACAATTTCCTTGGTACAAGGATAGATTATAATGAAAAGGTCATCAAGCAATTCTATGCGACGCTTTATGTGTCTGAAAACCTCGAGCAAATCACTTGGATGACTGACACTTCAAAGTACTCTGCTTCCAAGGATGACTTTGAGCATCTTGCCGAATTTTTCATAGCCGGTATCCAAAAATCCATGACGAGCCTACTCGACCTTGGAGCAAGCATCTGAATTCTATGATCAATCTCATCGCTACAAGGTTGGAAACTCAACCGGTCTTCAGCTCCAACCTAGCATGGTCAATAAAATCATTCGTGTCACTATTCATCCAAAGAGTGGAAATTTCGATGCCGTAAGAGGCCATGCTTGGAATGTTATTGCAAAGGTCATGGCAAGGGAAAAATTCGATGTGGTGGACTTCATAATAAGGGAGATGTCTCAATCGGCTAGGGATAGAGGGAAGACCATCTATTTTGCTCCGTACATCATGGCACTAATCCGGAGAGTTGCCGAGTACAATGGTTCCACCCCTGCTCCTCACAAGCCATACAAGCCTCGAGTTGCTCCACCTCAAGTCTTGCATCACATCGCCGAGCAAGCCGCTCAAGCAAGAGCTCAAGCCGAGCAAGCAGCCCAAGCCCAAGCTCAAAATTGCTCAAGGCGCTTCGTCTTGGGATGCCTATCTTGCCAGCCTTGAGACCCTCCGTTCCGACATGATGGCTGGATTTGCGAGACAAGAATCTTACATGCAAGGACAATTTGCACTTGTCATGGAGCTCCAATATCAAAATCGCGAGATGGTTGAGGATGTTCGAGAGCGTCTGAGTTCGCTTAGCACCTCCTTTGATCACTATCGCTCCTATCATCAGTCGTATCAGCGTCGTCGTCCGGATGGCGGCAGCTTTCCTCCTTCCCATGACCCTCCTCCGTCATCCAGCTGGGATCCTTGGTCTCCTCATCTGCCACCCAGCTCTGCTCCTGGAGATGGTGAGGAGTAGACGTTTCTGTGGCGGTCCCCTTTTGGTCATTGATGACAAAGGGGGAGAAGAATGAAGTATTGAAGAATTGTTGCTCAAATCTATCTATCTTGTGTAATAGACTTGTTTAACTTATGTGATTGATTTGAACTTGTTGACGTTGTCGTTATTTATGTCGTCTTTTTGCGTCTTGTTATTTATCTATTGTGAACTCGACCTTCAACTAATCTTTTGCGCTCTCTCATCTAAAAGCATCCTTATTACGAGCTTTGTAGTCATGCCATGAAATTTCAAATGAATATATATCATCTCTATTGTCATATAACTCATATACAAATGTGCAAAATTTTATTGTCTATCTATGGCACATTTGTAGGGGGAGCTATGTTCTCATTTAGCAAAATTTCTTCAAATATCTTTTGACAAAATATTGCTAAATAAGAATCCCGTGGTGTGAGTAATTGATTTCTATTGGTCACTCACACTAAACAATCTTTTCACTTCAATTCGTTTATGAGGATTGTCATCAATTACCAAAAAGGGGGAGATTGAAAGCATCTAGGCCCTCATGCGGTGTTGGTTTTGATAATTAATGACAATCACGCGAAAAAGACTAATGATGTCTGTGCAAGTAAGTTTGAAACAGGGTAAATAACTCCTCAAAAGATGTTGAATGGCTTCAAGTGCGGGAATAGAAGGAGTACGCGCAAAAAGAAGCAAAAGAAGTGAAGGTATAAAATTTGGATGTATTTTCTAGTCTTTTCACCGATCTCGGAGTTGGGAGAAAGATCGGATTTTTAGGATAGTAGCCGTACTATCAAGAGGACTTGAAATGGGTCTTTGAATTTTGAAAAGTGCATAAGATATGGCTCATTTAATCATTCATATAGTCATGCATTCAAGGTTTAAAATGAAATTCGGAAAATCTTACGAGGAGGCACTATCCGCATGCATCAGCGGTAGTACCGCATGTCTTGGTACTACCGAGGTTTAGTTAGCGATAGCTTTTTCGAGGCGGTTTTTGGGTATTCTTGGTAGGCACTCGCTTGGGTTGGGCGGTAATCAAGAATTGCGGTACTACCGCACCTATACTATGATAGCATTATACTGAGCGTGTCCTTTTTGATTGAAGTGCGGTACTACCGGCCCTATGAGCGGTAGTACCGGCCACATATAAAAATCGCTGTAACGGCTACGTGTCAGCGCATTAAATGCCCGTTATAGCCGTTACAGCCCAGGTGCGGTACTACCGGCCCTTAGAGGGCGGTAGTACCGGCCGTGGCGCAAAATCTGCAGTGAGAGGAAATAACGACTAGTTTGAGTTGGTGAGGGTTATAAATACCCCCCCACCTGTGCTAGGAGAGGGTTGGACACTTCATTGAATACATTCTAAGCCCTAGCAACTCTCTCCATCCTTTAGAGCATTGAATTCTTGATTTTAGTGTGTTGGAGAGCTAGAATTGAGTGCATTGCATTCGTGAGCCATATTGGTTGCACTCTTGAGATTCAAGCCCGCGTCAAGTTTGTTACTCTTGGAGGTTGCCGCATCCTAGACGGCTTGGAGGCGTGAGGCTCCGGTGATCTTCACAAAGAAGGTTGTGTGAAGACCCGGGCGGTTGTGAAGGCTTGAAGCTCGCCTACCCGGAGCGGGGAAGAGCTATCACTAGTGATCGGGGAAGGCTCAAGCGAGTGGAGCCGGCTTGAAGGAATTCAAGCTACCTCAACGTGGAGTAGGGGAGACCGGCAAGTCTCCGAGACCACGGGAAAAATTCTCTTGTCCCCTATTTGTGGTTTGCTTGTTTTTTAATCTTAAGCAATACTAGCAATTTGATTCTATTGTGATACTTGCTTAGTCATTTATATTCTTGCGTAGCAACATTATCCTGTGATCACTAGAATTGTTAAAGAATTGAATCCGGTAAAATTGTTACTTGTTCTTAGCAATCATTAAACTTGAATTTAGTGATAGAATTTTTAGATAAGCCTATTCACCCCCCCTCTAGGCTCATCCTCGATCTTACACCCGCACCTCAGAAGATTTAATCCTCTTGTCAAGGGCATGATATTGGGCCTGTGAGTTGACTCGGTGCGCTGCAAAGCCAGTCGGGTCAGCCAGAAGACTCTAAAAAGCACGAAAAAGGAACAAAGAATGAGTCGGGAGTAAACCTTCCAGCTCTTTCTTCATCTTCTCCGTTTCGGTTTTGGCGTCCTTTTCGGACTTCTTCAGCTTCTCCGCTTGCTTGTTGACGGACTCAAGTTTTCCCCGAAGATCTGCGGCAATGAAGACCGAAGTCAAGACAGGGAGGGCAAGTTAAGAAGCAAAAGGTGAAAAAATGATCCAAGGCAGTCGGACAAAGGAGTTACCATCAAGGGAGCATGTCAGGATCAGTTTCTCTGCCTCGAAGGCTGAGAACTGGGCCCGGAGCTTTTCCAGTTCCTCTCGGTTCTCGACTCGGGCCCGGTTGAGTTCCTCCTGTAGTCCGACACGGACTCGCTCGACCTCAGCCTCATAGTCCTTCCTCATTTTGGTCTTCAGGAGTAACTCCCGAAGAAGGGCGTTCCGGTCTTGAGCATGCTCCGCTAGGCGCTGAAGAGGGTAAAACGAGCGATGAGACGCACCGAGCGACAGAGACTATAAAAAGATGACATCTAAAAGCAGCTCGGCATAAGCAACATACACTGCCAAGATGAAAACAAGTGTAAGCGATGTCACAGAAAGATGCCCACTCCTTAGCCTCGTCCTCGTCATTGTAGGATATCCCGTCACCATGTTTGTTAAAGAAGGCAACCCGTACCGGAGAATTTGGGCGGGGAGGCCGAGGGAGTTCTTCGGTGGAGGCGAAGGGCGAGAAGGCTGGGGGAGTTCTTCCGGCAGAGGCAAAGGATCAGCAGCGGGATCAGGAGGCGTAGTTTGGCAAGTCGGCACAGGATGAGTCTACTGCCGGGGGCTCCCCGGGTCAGAGCCAACCTCAGTGTTTGAAGCCATAAGAGTAGTCGGAGGATCCGTTGCCGACTGCTCCTGCACCACACTTGGGGCGTTGTGCTCGGCCTTGGCTAGTGCCTTGGTCCCTGGTTCATCTGAGCCGCCTTCAATAACCATCTCCTGAGGCTCCAGATGCGGTGCATCCAAAAAAACTTCACTGGCAGGCCCTCTGAAAAAGAAATTGTCAAGGTATGACTCGGAAGAATAAAGAAGAATGAACAAGGAAACCAACCTGCTGGACCTTGTTACTTTAAATCCCGTGCCCTTTCGGGCAGAAGGACCTTCGGCAGAGGAACTTGTTCACGCACCCGGAGCAGGGGACAGTGGGTCTTTTGTCGGGTGCGAAGGAAGGGGAACGCTGCTAGCCGAGTGCTGGGCTGGGGGATCAAGGGCCTTTGGGTTCACGGACTGGCTTGAAGATGAAGAAATCACTGAAAGAGGGTGTGTGGCTGCCGGGTCCTAAACCTTGGGGCCTCCGGTCGAGCACACGTTTGCCGCCAACTTCTCTTTCTTCTTCTTCTTGGATTCATGGACGACCGGGCGTTTTCCCTTTTCCAAGGAGTCCTTAGCTTCACTCGCCTTGCTCTTCTTGGCGCTAGGAGTTGGGGACGAGGTGCGAGCAGGGCATTTTCGCTTGACGCTCTTGTGCACAGGGAACTCGGGCAATGGTGCATCGAAAAAGAAAGCGCCGCGGCCCTGCAAGTATGTGCAAGACACATGCTCAACCACAGCCAAGCAAGAGTCAGAGGAACTAATCTCAGAGAACAAGAAGGCATCTTACCGAAGGTGGAGGATTTGACTTCTTGAAGGGTCTTGGGCATCCGTCGTTGGAGATCTGGACGCCTGAAGCGAAGAAGTCGGCCACGCGACTAAGGAGCTATTTTCTTGGAATTGGCTCAGGAACTTCCCGAGTGGGATCAGTCGGTCCTTCGTGTTCATACCCTAGATGAACTCGCTCCTTGAAGGGCTGAACTCGGTGGGAGCCAAAGCTTAGAACGATGGCCACTCCGGTGAGTCCGTTCTCCTTCAGGTTAGCAATCATCCCCATAAGATCTACTACCTGGTCCATTTCGTCACCCGAAGGGAGCGATGCCAATTGATCGAATGCTTGGGTGGCGCTCCGGAGAAAGCAAGCAGAGAAGGCTTAGGATTGGAACAATAGAACCATTCCTAGTACCAGCCTTTATTCGAGGTTTTAAAGGGAATGGCAAAATAGGCTCTCTTCAAGCCGTCCCTCAGTTGGAACCCGGCGCCCCCAACTGCTTTGGGAGAATTCTTGCTGGGGAAAGGCTTGAGAAGGAAAAGATGGCGAAAAAGATTGAAATGTGGGCGGATGCCGAGAAAAGCCTCGTAGAGGTGAACAAAAATGGCAAGTTGGAAGATGGAATTGGAGTTGAGATGAGTCAATTCAATTCCGTAGAATTCAAGAAGACCGCAGAAAAAGGGGCAAGCAGGAAGGCCAAATCCGCGCAAAAAGAAAGATTCGAAGACAAGCACCTCTTCGGTGCGAGGCGTAGGGCAAGATTCACCTGCAGCAGGTCGAGCAAAAAGTATCACCAATGGGGGAAAAATTGTAACGACCCCCATTTTTACACAGAATGCAAAAATGGAAATCTAATGTGCTTGCAGTACTAGTCCACGGATCGATAGCTAGCACGCACATTTCAACAAATGGAATCACAACCATACAACATATTAATTAAGCGGAAACGAATAATTACATAAATATTACAACTCAGAGAATATAGCAGCAAAAGAAGCAATGCCTTGTGGTTTACCCATCCAAATCCCGCAGGCAACTGACCAGGCATAAACTTCAGATAGAACACGCTTCAAGAAAGAACCCGCAACCTGCGATGAACAACTTCGAAGCTTCGCTTTCTAAACCACCTACATATAATTAGGCAAGGGTGAGTATTTTACATACTCAGCAAGACTTGAGCAAAACCTACAATACATGGGGCCATTTCAAAGGAGGCTATTACAGTTAATTTGCATAAAGCGAATTTGAATTTGGAAACCAAGTTATTTGCAATCGGAATTTAAAAGAGCAAGATTAATTGATAGCAAATAAGTAAAGCATAATAAACACTCACCGTCCTCCATGACGTGAGCGACGAATCAAACCTTGCCATCGCATGGCATATATCGATTCTTTGTCCACACAGGCACTGTGGTGATTCAATACTTGCCCACACAGGGTATAGCATTGGGTCATCTGTGGGGTAAGCTAACTTGTAAAATAAACCCTTTTGGAAACAATAAAACATTTAACTCGCGCAGAGTTCACCAAGACACCCATGACCGCGGGTACGGCTAATCAATTAGATTTAAACTCTGCAGAGGTGTACAACTGGACCCACAAGGAATGATCAACTCACCACGTCAGCCGTGGATCGCCATACAAGAGTATGCGAATGAGCGATCATACATAGTCATTAAATTCCTAGACAAGGCTTTACCCCAGCCCGGGACGTTAACCCTCGCCACAGCAGAGACACTCACCCAAGCCGTGGATCCACATTTATCACACCCAACACCACGTCTCTGTCCATGGCAAAGCGTGACACCGATGCACGCCAGAACAATTACCCATACGAACTGCATGGAAGCCCCTCACAAGCAAACCGTACCGGAATGCCTCCGCTAGCTCCCGCCTACCAATGAGCAAAGCCATGTCTAAACAATTTAATAGGCTAAGTGTAACACCCCAATTTTTGCTTTTCTTGCATTTTAATGGTATTTTGAATTTTTGGGAATTTTTGGAATTTATTTGGATTTGTTTGAAATTATTTGAATTTATTTTGAATTAAGCCATTTAACAAATTAATTAAATAATGGAAAAGTTAAAATAAATTTTTGCTGGAAATATTTTATTTGAGTCACAAATGTCCTAAAATATTTTTGGGAATTTTCGAAATTTTACGATATTTTAAAGCCCCAAATGAATTATTTGAATTTGGAATTGTTTTAATCGAAAATGAATTAAAATCGCAATGAACAGTACTGGGCGAAATCTTGCGGCCCGTCAGAAAACCCTAGCGCCGTGGCCGTTAGATCTTCATCCGATGGCTCACGATGCGCCACGTCGTCTCTCCGAATCGCCGCCGGACTCCGCCGCCGCCGCCCGTGTGGGCCTCGGTCTCCGCGCGTTTCACGGACGTCGAGGACCCTATTTAAGGCGCCGCCACCCGTGTCGTGTTCCTCACCTCGCGCCGCACCGTCCGTACTCATCACGCCGCCGAACGCGCGCCGTTCGCCGCGTCGACTTCGTAAAAGTTCGAAGCCACCGCCGCATTCTTGAGCCATTCCGCCGTCGCCGGTGATCCTCGCCGTCGCCGTGCCCTCCCGAACTCACCTCGTCGCGCGCCCGAAGCATCACCGCGCGTCGCCGAGGAGCCCTGAACGCCCTTGGCCGTCGTCGTCGTCCTCGCCTCCCGGTGAAGCGGCGCCGCCGCCGCCGTCTCCACCGAGCCCGAGCCGTCGACCGTCGATCTCGCATCAACGATCCGGATCTCGCCACGTCGCCCTTGAGCGATAAATCTCATCTTCAAACCTCGTCCGTTAGATCTAGATTCAACGGCTCCGATCGTGCCGCGTCATCTCTGGAATAGTGAATCGCGAGGGTAAAGCTCAACCGTCGATCATGAGATCAACGGCTGAGAATCAACCACGTCGCGTCCGTACGTTTGACCGGGAAAAACCCTAATTTCCTTTACAAAAATAATTCGGGAAATTCGGAATATATGAATTAGGGTTTATTTTCAGGATTTTCAAACTTCCAACGCTTATAACTTTTGCGTTTTAACTCCGATTGGAGTGATTCCAATTTCTATAAATTTGTAAAATCAAGCTCTTTCTGTTTATGAATTTTAATTGAATTTTTGGCTTGAGTTGCTCTCTGTTTTATTTATTTATTGTTGTTTATTTACGTTCTGGCGTGAGGCGTTGAAGTGCGAAGGTTTCGAGGAGAAGTGCTGACCGAACAAGCTCGGGAACTAGAACCAGTACTTTTTGAAGGCAAGTTGTGTTTGACCATGTTGCACCTATTAGAAAATTATTTTGATTTAATTTATTGCATGCTAATTTAGTAAAAATTGGATTGATTGAATTTTGGGATTAGCTAAATGCCTAGTTCTGTATGCCACCTTGTAAGTAAATAATTGTAGGCCATGAATCATTTGTCACCCTAGGTTGGGGATTAATAGTTGGACAATAATTAATTGCCAACATGGGTTGAGTAGAACAGTAGTATGCTTAGCCCCTTGCGTGGACAATTCATGATTTTGGAAATACCAAAGTAAATCTTGACTTAATGAGATATGGAACATGTTTTGTGAATGAGACATGTGTTATTGAGTTGATGATGGCACGTGGTGCAATGGTAAAGAACGAGGGTGGGAAAATGATTTAGGCGGGGCAAATGGCAAGATTGTTTACGGTGGGCCAAGAGTGGCAAGCAAGGCGGTCGTGTTGGTTTTATTGGTTTTGGATATTTGAGTTACACTTGGTTAGTCTTGCCTCGGTCAACTAAGGACCTAACCTTGCAAGCATTTGAGTGGAGTCTTTCATACAACCACAAGCTCCGTAATGGGGCGGGCTTAGGCGAGTAAGCTAGGAAGTCTACTCTTTGGTCTTGTCGTGGTGGTGTGAGGCAGGAGAAGCGGAATGAGAACTCACATGGCGCAAGAGGGGCCACAGGTGTAGTAACCAGTCCCTCGAGTGTTGAAACCTTAGCGAGGCGTCTTGGGTTTAGATGGAACTTTGGAAAGGCTTCGTTCACGGTTATTTGCCTTGGTGGTATTTGGCGTATCTTGTGGGTAAAGTGTATAACCTCTGCGAGTGTACAACCTATTGAATAGCCGTGCTCACGGTATTGAGCATCGCTTCGGTGATTCTGATCAAGGGTTAGATTTTCATGAAAAGCGACTTGTTGACGGAAAGTGGTTGGGTTGGTAATGATGAACTGGACTTAGGACTAAAGAATGATTCTGATTGAAGTGTTTGTGAAAGTTACTATTCTTACTATTGAGTTCTTGCTTTGAAATCTATTCTTGTTAATTTTGAATCTTTGTCTTGCACATAAACCATAGCCTATCCTTTGTACTAAGCCATGCATGTAGAATATTAAATTGCATTACATGCATGACTTCTTTGAGTGCTCAAAGTACTCACCCACAACAACACAACCAGTTGAAGAAGAAGCAACCCCTTTCGGGAGGAGGAGATCCGGGAGGAGCCGAGCGTACTAGGGAAGCGAGCCGAGTCGATTACTGTGGCAAATTGGTTGGCGCCACGAGTTTATTTTATTTCATTTGCTTTTGAATACTTAATAATTCTTAGCCTGCAATCGTATCTTTATAACTTGACCATAAGGTCAATCACTAGTTGAATATTTATTTAAAGTACTTACTATTTATTTGGTTATGGTGTGATATGTACCAATGTTGAAATTGTGTGCACTAAGCGTGATCTGGACTAGTCTTGAATACACGAGAGGTCAGTTGCACATTCGGGTCCCGACAGAGGTGGTATCGAGCCATCTTGGTAGGGCTGGCCCTTAGTTAGAATGGTCGTAGTGAGGATAAAACTATTTTCTAAAAGTTAAAATCGCCAAGATGTTAATGCGATCTCGACTTATCCTTCTTTCCTTTCATACCCTTGCTGAATTTATCACGTATTTGCTTGTTTTAAAACCTTTGAGTTTCACGTGAGTGTCTGTGTGAGATGAGGATGATCCACTCTTTTGGTGGCGCCTTTGGAGATGCGCATGGAGCTTTGGCGTATGATCTGTTGCTTGGAGGTTATAATGAGGCGATCTCTGGGGTACTCTTGTAGTCTGAGGCGGGACTTGATATTGCAGGATGTCACCATCACGGTCTCGCTCGGAATATGGCGAGGCGAGTCGTCCCATCGCATCCTTTGCCGAGAGGTCGTCATTTGCTGGGATTCAGGAGACATCGCGTCTGGCGATGAGGCGGTTACTCGCACCTACTCGAGGGAGTTGGATGGCACTTGTGTTCCGTCACCACCCGCGAGACTCTCGCTGGCAGGAGCCTATAGAGGAGGAGGATGCCACGATCACCCTGGCGGATATGTCATCGCTCAAGAGGATGCTATCGGCGAGGCGGTTCAGAGGCTGCAGAGGTCTCGTGGCGAGTTCACTCGGTGAGGCTCATTCTTTGCAGACTTGTGAGTACTTGGCCCATTCTATCCAGAGGATTGGGGGCTGAAACGGTATTTGTCAACGGACAGAGCGGGAGCAGTCTTTGGAGCTACGACCAGAACCGGAGGAGCAGCGGGAGCCGCGGCGAGCGAGCAGTGGAAGTGAAGCGAGGCTGTGGAGGTCAAGCGAGCACTGTGGAGGTTGGCCGGTGCAGGAGGAGCATCGGTGAGGATCGTTAGGATAGGTTTGTACCAGCACCAGCACACCGCGGTGTATCCACGGGGAGTTCGGTGGGGGTTGGCTCGAGAATGAGCATTAGGATTAGCAGTTGAGACTCCTGCGTTGAGTCGCGTCTTGGAATAAGAGTCACCCTTAGAGGCGTTTGACTCCAGAGTATTAGTTTGGTTTGCTTCTTTCATGCTTGTGAGTGATCGGTATGTGTTGCAAGGCCCTTAGGCATTGTGAGCAACCATACCGATTATTAATAAAGTAATAAAGTTGGATTTTGTGTTACATAAATCGACCCGCATAAGTATTCTACTACTTGTCTATTCTTAATTTCCTCTCATCTCTAAACCATGGATCGGCCAAGCGGATGGTGAACACTCGTGGAAACCGGGGAGAAATGGGAGTGGTTCACGCTCGGTAGGAATATTGGAGATGAAGGACGAGGACTAACCAGCACCACCAATTGACATGCAGAACCTTGGAGCCTTCATTGCTGCCCAGACCAGTTGATGCATGCCATGATCAGCGAATCTGACGGAGTCACCGCTCAAGCCGCCGCCCAAGTTAACGAGTCAACCCGGTCTGAGAGGCCACACTCGAAATTGTCGAGAATTCATGAGGACACGACCACCCATTTTAGGAATGCCAATCCATTGGAGCGAGATGATTGGTGAGGGCGATAGAGAAGTTGCACATTACCGGTGTGAAGGAAATGAGAGGTACTCTCGCCTCTCATCGACTTGAAGGCGCCACGAATGGTGGGAAAACTACTGTGCTGCCCATGAGCACCCACAGGACATCAGCTGGGAGGAGTTCACGATTGCTTTTCGGCAGTATCATGTGCCTGAAGGCATAATGGAGTTGAAAAAGGAGGAATTCGGCAACCTTTGAAGCGGGGCAATCGGCCGGTGTCGAATATCTGAACAAGTTCACGCTTGGCACGCTACGCTTTTGAGGGCGTAACAGCGGACAAAGCCGAGCGGTCCGCTTTATGAAAGGACTGAATTCGGGGTTGCAGTGGGACTCATAACCCACACCTTCCGGATTTTAGGATTTGGTGAACAAAGCGCGATATTGGAGGATAAGCGCAAGGAGCTGAGGACAACAGCGGAGCCTTGAGGATGGCACTGAGCAGAGAACACGCCCGAGGCGCGGCGTTTGAGGTTCGCCAAACCGGTGCTTCAGATTTCAGCCAAGGAATGTGATGGCAGCGCCGCCACAGTACCAAGACACTGCGGACAAAATTTCCGAACACCAACACGGTTGGGAATGCAGTTGTAAGAGAGCGGTGATCGGCGGTTAGGCGTTATTATAAGCGCACCGTGGCCAGGAGCACTTTGCCAGTCTTGTCCTAGAAGGAGGAGGAGTGACACGGTTAGCTTCAATCTTGGGACTACTCCAGCGAAGTCACTGCGCGCGAGGAGCAAGTCGTGGAGTTACACAATCTGGGCGCCACGCATGAGCCGTGGTAAGCGAGTCAATCATGTCACCGCCGATGCGTCACGAGAATACATCGGACGTCGTCTTTGGGTAAGTTACTTGTCAACTCGATACACCTGCAGTTTTATTTGATTACGAGCTTCGCATTCGTTTATATCTCGGATTTTTCTTTGTGAACAATGGGTTGAAAATGGTGAACCTTAGACATGTAATGCTAGTACAATCCCGGGATCGAACTCCGTCGATGTAGGATGTTCGGGGTAAAATTGATTATTGATGGGCGAGTTCTTAGCAAACTTAGTGGTGTTAGATATCAAACCCTAGATGTTATTTTGGGAATGGATGGTTATCTAAACACAAGGTGGTATTAGGCGTGGACGAAGAGTCATATCGATCGAGAGCCCTTGTGGGAGAAAAATAGAGTTTCGAACAAGCTAGCATTGGGATGGGCGGTTGATGGTCAATAGTGTGAAGGCCGTCGGCATAGAAGAAGTACCGGTTATCGAGAGAATATCCGGATGTATTTCGGAGGATTTACAGGATGCCACAGACGAGGACATAGAGTTTGTAATTGAGTTAATGCAGGAGCGACACCGATAGCTAAGAGACCTTATCGGATGTCAGCCGATGAGCTAGTCGAAATGAAGAAGCGATTGAGGAGTTAATGGATAAGGGATTTATTAGACCTAGTTAAATGCGCCATGGGGAGCACCGGTTACTGTTTGTCAAGAAGAAGGATGGAATTCTGGGATGTGTGTGGATTATCGGCGTTAAATGAAGTCCTTGTAAAGAATAAGTATCCGCTACCGGGATCGATGACCTATTTGATCGATTGAGAGGAGCTGGAGTTTTCTCCAAGATTGACCTCGATCGAGGTATCACCGGTGAAGATTAGATCGGAGGATGTGCAGAAGACCGCATTTTCGTCAAGATATGGACACTATGAGTTCTGATTATGTCCTTTGGTTTGGCGAATGCACTGCATATTTCATGAACATGATGAACAAGGTTTTCATGGAATACTGGACAAGTTCGTTGTTGTGTTCATAGATGACATTCTAGTTTACTCCAAGGCGAGAGAAGAGCATCTTTGAACATCGAAGCTAGTTACGGAGAAGTTAAGAAGCGACAACTTTTAGCTAAGTTTAGCAAGTGCGATTTACGGAAGAACAAAGTGGAATTCCTTGGACATGTAGTGACATTTGAAGAGTCATGATTGATCCAAGTAAGGTGGAAGCGATGTTGCATTGGGAGCCACCCAAGGCGGTGACTCAAATTAAGTAGTTTCCTTGGAATGGCGGTTATTACCGCCGATTCATTGAAGGATTCTCAGCGATTGCGAGACCTCTTACGCAATTGTTGAAGAAGGAAGAAAAAGTTTGCATGGGCGTCGGAATGTGGCGGAGTTTTCAGGAGTTGAAGAAAGCGATTGACATCGGCACGGTGTTAGTTCTCTGGGATTTAAGCGAGGCTTTGATATATACTGTGATGCATCGCGTCAAGGACTAGGATGCGTGTTAATGCAGAACAGAAAGGTCGTTGCATACGCATCAAGGCAGTTGAAGCCGCATGAGGAGAACTATCCGACGCATGACCTGGAATTAGCAGCCGTGGTACACGCTTTGAAGTTATGGCGGCACTATCTAATTGGGAATAGATGTGAGGTGTACACAGACCATAAGAGTCTTAAATATATATTTACACAATCGGACCTGAACATGAGGCAGAGGAGATGGTTGGAACTAATTAAGGATTACAATCTAGGGATTCATTATCACCACAGGAAAGCCAATGTGGGCGGATGCTTTAAGCGAAAGTGTCATTTCGTAAACATGTTGGTGGGAGAAAATCGAGGTTGAGTTATGCAAGGAATTTGAAGCTAAAGCTAGAAGTTGTACCTAAAGGATTTATAGCCGCACTAGAAGTGAAGCCTACCTGGAAGATCATATTAAGTGAAGAACGGAAGGGCGATGTTAAGATTGAGGATTAAGTCCAAAATGGAGGAAGGCAAGGCAAAGGACTTCAAAATTTGGATGAGCGAGGGTACATTATGGATCAAGAATCGCATTTGCGTCCCGCTAAGAAGGGCTGAAACAGCTAATTACGGAGGAAGCTCATGACTCAAGTACTCTATCCATCGAAGCGCTAAGATGTATCAAGACACGAAGGAAGATTTTGGTGGCCAAGCATGAGCGTGAAGTTGCGAGCATGTTGCGTTGTGCGACATATGCCAAAAGTCAAAGCAATGCATCAAAGGCGGCGGGGTTATTCTGACCAGAAGATACGAGTGGAAATGGGAGGAAATCGGAATGGACTTCATTCTTGGTTTCTGAGGACCCGAACGGTATGACTCCATATGGGTTATAGTGGACCGTTTGACAAAGGTTGCCCACTTCATACCGATAAAGACTACGTACTCGGGGACCGCTTAGCGAATTGTATATGTCAAGAATTGTATGTCTACATGGAGTTCAAAAGAAAATTGTATCAGACGAGGTACTCGGTTTACCTCAAGATTTTGGGATAATTGCATGAGGCCCTAGGAACCCGTCGAACTTGATCTGCATATCACCCACAGACAGATGGGCAAGCGGAAAGAGTTAACCGAATCTTGGAGGACATCTTTGAGGGCATGTGCATTGGCGTATACAACCGTGGGATAAGTGTTTGCCATATCGAGTTCAGCTACAACAACGATTACGAGCAAGTTTGCGATGTCGCCATTGAAGCACTATATGGCGGACCACGTCGACGCCATTGGCTGGAATGAGGCGGAAGCGTCATATGTTTGGGCGGATATTCTCGAGAAGTGAAGAGCGGATAGCCATGATCGAGGGAAAAATTGAAAATTGCACAATCAAAAGAGAAGAATTCTGGCGATAATCGCCGCGAGGATCGAGCTTTGAGCTGAAGATTTTGTGTATCTCGAGTTACCCCACTCGAGAGGAGTTAAGAGGTTCCACACCAAAGGAAGTTAGCACCAAGATATGTTGGTCGTTCAAGATCCTAAGTCGTAGAGGTGAGGTAGCGTATCAATTGGAGTTACCACGGTCTTTAGCAGTGTGCATGATGTGTTCCATGTGTCACAATTAAAGAAATGTCTCGAGTGCGGAAGAAGCGAGATGCCATTAGAGTCGGTTGAGCTACGGGAGGATTCGACTTATAAAGTGCGGTGAAGATCTTGGACACAATGGATCGAAAGCGAAATAAATCAACCAACCTGCGAGTTGATTGGAGTAACCATTAGAAGCGAAGCAACTTTGGGGCGTGAAGAAGACACGAAGAAGAATTCCCCAACCTATTCCTTAGTCATTACGAATCTCGAATTCGAGATTCCGTTAAGGGGAGGTTTGTAACACCCCAATTTTGCTTTTCTTGCATTTTAATGGTATTTTGAATTTTTGGGAATTTTGGAATTTATTTGGATTTGTTTGAAATTATTTGAATTTATTTTGAATTAAGCCATTTAACAAATTAATTAAATAATGGAAAAGTTAAAATAAATTTTTGCTGGAAATATTTTATTTGAGTCACAAATGTCCTAAAATATTTTTGGGAATTTTTCGAATTTTTACGATATTTTTAAAGCCCCAAATGAATTATTTGAATTTGGAATTGTTTTAATCGAAAATGAATTAAAAATACGCAATGAACGATCTTGGGCGAAATCTTTGTGCGGCCCGTCCGGAAAACCCTAAGCGCCGTGGCGTTAGATCTTCATCCGATGGCTCACGATCGCCCGTCGTCTCTCGAATCGCCATGGGACTCATGCCGCCGCCGTGTGGGCCTCGGTCTCCGTAGCGTTTCACAGACGTCGAGACCCTATTTAAGCGCCGCCACCGTGTCGTGTTCCTCACCTCGCGCCGCACCGTCCGTACTCATCACGCCGCCGAGACGCCGCCGTTACGCCGCGTCGACTTCCGAAAGTTCAAAGCCACCGCCGCATTCTTCGAGCCATTCCGCCGTCGCCGGTGATCCTCCGCCGTCGCCCGTGCCACTCCCGAACTCACCTCGTCGCGCCGCGCCGGAAGCATCACCGCACGTCGCCGGAGGAGCCCTGGAACGCCGCGCCGTACGTCGTCGTCCTCGCCTCCGGTGAAGCAGCGCCGCCGCACCGTCTCCACGAGGCGAAGCCGTCGGACCGTCCGATCTCGCATCAACGATCCGGATCTCGCCACGTCGCCCTTGAGCGATAAATCTCATCTTCAAACCTCGTCCGTTAGATCTAGATTCAGCGGCTCCGATCGTCTTAGCGTCATCTGCGGAATAGTGAATCGCGAGGTAAGCTCAGCCGTCGATCATGAGATCAGCGGTGAGAATCAACCACGTCGCGTCCGTGCGTTTGGCCGGGAAAAACCTAATTTCCTTTACAAAAATAATTGGAAATTCGGAATATATGAATTAGGGTTTATTTTCAGGATTTTCAAACTTCAACGCTTATAACTTTTGCGTTTTAACTCCGATTGGAGTGATTCCAATTTCTATAAATTTGTAAAATCAAGCTCTTTCTGTTTATGAATTTTAATTGAATTTTTGGCTTGAGTTGCTCTCTGTTTTATTTATTTATTGTTGTTTATTTACGTTCTGGCGTGAGGCGTTGAAGTGCGAAGGTTTCGAGGAGAAGTGCTGACCGAACAAGCTCAGAACTAGAACCAGTACTTTTTGAAGGCAAGTTGTGTTTGACCATGTTGCACCTATTAGAAAATTATTTTGATTTAATTTATTGCATGCTAATTTAGTAAAAATTGGATTGATTGAATTTTGGGATTAGCTAAATGCCTAGTTCTTTGTATGCCACCTTGTAAGTAAATAATTGTAGGCCATGAATCATTTGTCACCCTAGGTTGGGGATTAATAGTTGGACAATAATTAATTGCCAACATGGGTTGAGTAGACCAAAGTAGTATGCTTAGCCACCACGTGGACAATTCATGATTTTGGAAATACCAAAGTAAATCTTGACTTAATGAGATATGGAACATGTTTTGTGAATGAGACATGTGTTATTGAGTTGATGATGGCACGTGGTGCAATGGTAAAGAACGAAATTGGGAAAATGATTTAGGCTGGGGCAAATGGCAAGATTGTTTACGGTGGGCCAAGAGTGGTGGCCCAGGCGGTCGTATTTGGTTTTATTGGTTTTGGATATTTGAGTTACACTTGGTTAGTCTTGCCTCGGTCAACTAAGGACCTAACCTTGCAAGCATTTGGCTGAGTCTTTCATACAACCACAAGCTCAAGTAATGGGGCGGGCTTAGGTGAGTAAAGCTGGGAAGTCTACTCTTTGGTCTTGTCGTGGTGGTGTGAGGCAGGAGAAGCGGAATGAGAACTCACATGGCGCAAGAGGGGGCCACAGGTGTGGTAACCAGTCCCTCGGTGTTGAAACCTTAGCGAGGCGATCTTGGGTTTAGATGGAACTTTGGAAAGGCTTCGTTCGGTTATTTGCCTTGGTGGTATTTGGTTTGTATCTTGTGGGTAAAGTGTATAACCTCTGCGAGTGTACAACCTATTGAATAGCCGTGCTCACGGTATTGAGCATCGCTCGGTGATTCTGATCAAGGGTTAGATTTTCATGAAAATGACTTGTTGACGGAAAGTGGTTGGGTTGGTAATGATGAACTGGACTTAGGACTAAAGAATGATTCTGATTGAAGTGTTTGTGAAAGTTACTATTCTTACTATTGAGTTCTTGCTTTGAAATCTATTCTTGTTAATTTTGAATCTTTGTCTTGCACATAAACCATAGCCTATCCTTTGTACTAAGCCATGCATGTAGAATATTAGAATTGCATTACATGCATGACTTCTTTGAGTGCTCAAAGTACTCACCCACAACAACACAACTTCAGTTGAAGAAGAAGCAACCCCTTTCGGGAGGAGGAGATCCGGGAGGAGCGAAGCGTACTAGGGAAGCGAGCCGATCGATTACTGTGGCAAATTGGTTGGCGCCACGAGTTTATTTTATTTCATTGCTTTTGAATACTTAATAATTCTTAGCCTACTGCAATCGTATTTTGTAACTTGACCATAAGGTCAATCACTAGTTGAATATTTATTTAAAGTACTTACTATTTATTTGGTTATGGTGTGATATGTACCAATGTTGAGGCTGTGTGCACTAAGCGTGATCTGGACTAGTCTTGAATACCGAGAGGTCGGATTTGCACATTCGGGTCCCGACACTAAAACTACCCCATTCTCACCCTCGTGGTTTGTACGGATTTTCTTGGATCAAGCTACACGACGTTCGGTCCTTAGTTGTGACAGGCGACACTTCACCCTACACTACGTGCAATTCCTTTACGCACTGTGGCTATTGCCAATAATCGCCCGCATCAAAGCATAGTTTCATTTTGGGTTTTTAATCAAAATTACCCACCACCAACAATGCCATTTTCAATGTTTTCAGGAAACAATTATTGAGTTGATCATGTACATCATTGATTCTAAAGCATGACTAAGCATGAATAAAATGAACGCATATACCCATGATGACATTAAGTAGTGCCTAACCTCAATCTATGGTTATCAAGGTTCACATGTTCATAAAGCATCAAAGGAGATTCACAAGACAACAGGTATAACTACCAAACCACAATATAGCAATTTACATAAAGTAATCGCATGCATAAAACAATTTGATGCACAAAAGGAATATAAAATACTGGGATCAATATGGTCAAAGGATGCTTGCCTTGCTTAATTACTGATTACGGTGAAGGTGAGGATTGCGGTTGACGACGACGACGGAGACTAGAGACGTCGGGCTCTACACGTCGATCAACGGAAAATAGCAAAATACTAACTTCAATAAGAGCGAAAGAAATAGATAGCAAAACAAATAAACTCTTCACAAGAACAGGGATTGCTCTTTTATGAATTCATTAATCTTATTTTACGAATTCAAGATGCAAAGATTGATTAGATTAATAGAATTAAGCATTAGTTGCAAGCCTCATTGATTTACTATCCACAATATGAGTTTCTGCCAATTCTTATTACTTAAGGGTTTTGCTTTATTAAGATTCAGATTCGAAGCAAGGTGAAATAAGAATATTTCCTTAGATTACGGCAGATCATATCTTAAAGACCATTTCTAAGCTGTCCTTCACCAAATTCAGATTTAGATGAGCTGTTTTGCGAGTTAATGAAAAGGCTTAAATGATCACATTATACTATGAATGAATACTTCTTTACCTTTGATTGACTTTAAATAGAATTAGCTTTACACAAGTTAGATCTACTGATTTAGGCTACTAAACTTATTTACATGATATTTAAGAAGGTTCTGGTGATAAAAATATCTTAATTATAGACTTCTTCACTTCTACCGGTTCATATTATAAAGTTCAGGAAACTTAACACTTAAGGTTATTTGGCTATTAGGTTTTGCATGCAAAACATGATGAAATATGGTTATTTCTTCATACTAAGATGATTTATACTTTGTATAACAATCCTAAGCTAATTCCATAAATTTTAGGCTTTAGCTGATACATTATAATCATTGTTGAAAAGGCTTAAGTGGCATTGCAAAGTTGACACTATTCGGAATCGGCCAAAAGTAAATCAAAAGGTTAATCACTTAAGGGTTTTGATCTAATAAGATTAATAGGCAAACCTTAATGGAATAAGATTCTTTTTACAGATTATGGTAGTATGAACTTTGTACAACGTAACTAAACTGATTTTACTGATTTTAGTATTTGGATGAGTTATTTTATCTATCGCTGAAATAGCATAAATGATCCCATTTGAAACCTTTAATCAGCCAAGTTTCATATTGAGTTTGCGACTACATTATACAAGATCTTAAGTTCATTTTTCAGGTGTTAGCAGGTAGCAATCCTAGAAATGTTTCAAAGCTGGTTTGGGATTATTTTAACTTCAATTGCAATAGATTATCTATTTACTTATTGTTATCATTAACATTTCCTTTCATTAAAAGAATGCATCTTAAATCTTATCTTAAATGTATTTGCACACATGGATCTTTACTGTTTTTAAGAACTTGATACCATGCATTTCATCATTTTATGAGTTATCATGCTATCATTTTGCTAATAGCCATAACATGGTTTAATGATGATTAACAAGCAATTATATTAATCTTGGTTCTAAGATTAAATATTTTTGCATGATTAGATTTATTAAAATCCTAGAAGCACATAATCATTTCTTATATGATTCTAGGAGTTATATTCTTCATGTGTGCCATAATGTTCATAATAGTGCTTATTCTATTCTTGTCTTTAACAATTGTTCTATGATTCGAGGAATTAAATATTTTTGCATATTTGAATCCATCTTGATCTTAGAATCATATAAAAATCTATATTGTTATTTCTTTTCTAATTGTTCACGAATCTAGTATAAAGACCATATTAAAGCTATTAACAAAATGTTACTCCAATAATACTTCTAAAGTTCAAAAATCAAATATATGTATATATTACGAATACTCGATTTTAGGTAAATATATAAATTTATTTCTCTAGTTTCTAACTAAAAATACACAAGTTATCGAGTTTAATCACTAACTGGTTTTGGAAATTAACAACCAACATGAAAATACGCTTCCAGTGATTGAACACATACTCCTACTGTTGAGCTCGCTGTTGATAGTCTTCACGACAGGAGGTCCCACTCGGCAGAGGAAGAAAGCAGAGCAGCGACAAGGGCATCACCGCCGGCGACTCTCCGGCGAAGATCCGCTGTGGCGACCACACCGGGAGAAAGATCACGGCCGGGCGCAATCCCTTTGGAATCGATTCGCCGAGAGCTACCAGGAGGTGCGCCACGAGCTCAGCAATGGCGTTCATGGCGGACCGGCGGAGAAGAAGAGCAAGAGCATTAGGGTTGGAAGCGGTAGCACTGTGAGCATCAGGGAGTACTAAGGGTTCCATTTTCTGGGCTAATGAAGTCGGAGGCTTACCGGAGAACTCTCCCCACGGCGGCCGGATTTGGGGGAGAAGAGGCGCACGGCTGCAGCTCGATTTCACATGGGAGATGCTAAATGTTTTTGCAGGGATTTGATCACTAGGGAGTATAGATGGTGTATCTAGAAGGGATTTGGAATTGGCTTGCTCATTCTCTCGAATCAAGTCCGGCTTTGAGCTTCAGGGGCCTCTGGAAATGGTGAAAAGGGGATGGAGTTTCATGCGCACAGGCTGGGAGAGGGAAGGAGAAGTGAAGGGGAGGTGAAAACGATCTCTTGGGGATCCCTTGGTGCTTTATACGGCTGTAGAATCGGTTGAATCCACCTCAGGCAAGGGCTCGGCTAAATGAGGACTTCACCAGAGACGACAAGGAAGAACAGGCTATGGTATGGCGCGGGAGTGGCTGAGGACGAACGTGGCAGCAATCGTGGCTGTGATGAGGTGAAGCTGACGCTGAAGACGTGACAATTCGGCGAGGAGATGCATTGAGCAGACTCGGTTAGCTCTGCTGGACTCGGAAACTTCTCCGCTCGATCGCAAGAACAGGAAGAAGAAGGGCGACAAGTGGGTCTGGGTCCACTGGCAGTGAGGGGGAGGCGCCAAAAGAATTAACCCGGCTCGGATGCTTCTAGAACCCAAATTTTATTAAGCTGTCAAATGAGGGTAGAAAATATCCAAACTTTTTGACCATGGTCTTTGAATAGATTTTGAGGTCTGGTAAAATTTTGAGGTTAAATTGGATTACCGAAAAATTATAAATATTCTGACAACAGTGACTGCTCCTAATTCCTTGTTTCGGATTTTCATTTTTTATTGAGATCAATTAAAGTCTATTATTTTTGAAATTTTGTTTTTAAATAGTATTTAGTCTCATAATTCTTCTGTAAAATTTTAAGCTCAAAATATGCTTCCATTATTTTATAAAAATTCTGACATTGCAATTTCTAGATTTTCGAGTTTCTGTTTTAACTTCTAAAAGTCCTAAAGCACATTATTAATTTATAATATTTTTATCAGAGGTATATATTGCATTGAGTATTTCATGATAAATTTTTCAGCTCCAGATAAGATTTATAAATATTTTATAAATTCTGACAATGCATTGTTTTGATTTAAAAGTTGTCTTTTCATTTTATATCTTCATTTGTTTATGCATAAAATTTCAATTGATGGCTAAAATGATTTAATTGAATGATCAGGGTTCTCATGGCAAATTTTATAAATTTTTACTTTTTACATTTTTGCCTTTTTCTCCTTTTCATTCTTTAATTTCACTTCTTGAATTTTTCTTGCAACATGAAAATCCAAGAACTACAAATAAAAATCAATAATGCCAAGAAAACTCAGAAAGAATAATATTCAAATTCAAAATATTGATTTTTATTTTATTAAAATTTTGGGATGTTACAAAAATGCCGGCGGAAACCAATCCCTCTAACCGCTTCTCCGTCGTCACTGAAGTGGCCCAATCCTTGGCCAAGGCGGATGAAGGAGCGTTTGGAGGGAAGGAGAAGATATTTTTTGGGCAAAAGAAGCTTGCGATCGTGTTGGATTGGGGTGGCGAGAAATGCTAACCCTAGCAGCGGAAGTCGCAAAGCGCTGAAGAAAGGGAGACGAAGGGGCAAATGAGAATAGTGCGCAGAAAGCCGTTTCATTCGCACCCAGTCTCATATTTGTGGGGAGCGATGTTAATTTTCGCCATGAGCAGGAAAACGCTTCGCCTTCCGCGTATCTTGGGGTTGCCCTAGGGCGCGCTTCAAGATGGGCCTGTGGCCATGTACAATGAACCACTATGCAGAGGCACAATTGGGCCAAAATTAATTTGGGAAACGGCATGCCCCATGATGGACCAAAAGCCAATGACCACGACAGACGGGAATTGGATACCTTCCCAATATAAACATCCTCTTATGATATACCTCATGACTAGGGATGGCAATGGGCCCCGATTAGGGATGGCAAAATTACCCGTGGGTTCGGGTACCCGTGTACCCGACCCGATGGCTTCGGGTATGGGTTTGATTTCAGACCCGCGAGTTTCAAATTTTGGGTTCGGGTTCGGTTCTGCACCCGTGGGTACCCATGGGTACCCGAATTAATTAATATAAATTAAAAATAATGGAAGGTTAATTCAAGACTATCAAGCATTGTTCGAGATGTAAGATGCGGTAACTTTCATGATTATATACACCATATATTTTTCCTTTAAACATAGAAATTACAAATGAATTGATTGACAATTGATGGTTGAAAATTTAATTGTGAGGTGAATTTAATTTCGGGTTCGGGTACCCGTTCGGGTTCGGGTACCCATCGGGTTTGGGTATGGGCGTGGGTATGTACCCGTGAGAGATTTCAGGTTCGGGTTCGGGTATGAATTTTGGGTTTCGGGTTCAGGTCTGCAGGAGGTGTACCCACCCATTCCCTTGGGTGCTATCCTAGCCCGATCCCGCTTCCCATGAGAATTCCCTATTAGGGAGCAGGGGCGGGGCGGAAATCTCTCCCCGCGGGGAGCTTATCGGGGAAAATGTTGCCCCCGTCGGGGATCGCGAGGACGGGGACGTTCCACCATTCCCCGTCCCTGATGATCCCCGAGGACGGAGACGTTCCACCGATCCCCGTCCTCGCCCCCGCGTTATCACTAATAGGTCAGAGTAAGTGATCATTCTCAAAAGAAAAAAGAATATATATGAGGCCATTATTAATAAACATGCTAAATATGAATTACTTTAGTGATTCACTCATATTTTAATCACACATGCACCATTACTCTAGCGATTCATTCATATAGCATGTGATTTTTTATATAGCATTTTCGGGGATTAGTCCCCGTCGGGTATCGGGGATGGGGGGAATTAAGCCCTGTATACGGAGACGGGGACATGAAAGTTTTTTTTATCGAGGATCAGGGATGAGAGGGCACTTCCTGCGAAGATTTTTTCCCTTGCCATCCCTACTCATGACAGGTCGTATGCTGGATACCGTTCAAAACGGGATCAGATATCATAAAGATAGTTTAAAATAGAAATTCCAGAGGTATGCCTTATGATAGGCCAAAAGTTGTGTGCCCTGGCGCACAGGTACCACTCGGCTAAAAGCCAATCTAAATGGAGACATTCTCCATACCGAGTTGAGTGCTGGCTCAATAAATTGAGTCGGGAACCACTCGGCATAGTTACACGTGGAACTCTATCGAGTCCTTCACAACCTCCTTGCCTGTTACAAAGCACTCGGCTACATGGAAAGCCAGTCGAGAAGTCTTGAAGGTAAGAAGGCAATCCGATCGAGAAGCACTTGGGGGCTACTATGGGATATATACACCATGGTATCTGCATGGCAAGCTTGTAAGGCCCAATAGTACAAGGCTGGACCGGGCCGACTGCAAGGAAATAGAAGCCACCAGGGTTGTGCCAGACATGTGTAACAAGGAAGCCTTGGAGATGGTAACCGATCCGGATTAGGTAGGATATGATTGTAATCTAAACCATTGCCAAACGGATAGGTACAGGATATATAATCCCCACTTTGTATCCGACCCAGACTCTCTCTTTGTAACCGCCCTCCTCTGCTATTAAAGGGAGGGATGGGAGAACATCATCATACAATCTCATCAGCAAATAGCTAGCCACATATAATTCCAGAGCACAGTACTAGGGTATTATCTCCTCCGCGAGAGCCTGAACCTGTATACATCCCGTGTCTTGTGCTACCATCGAGTTTGGATCCAGCGCCTAGCCCCCTTTTCATTATTGCCGGCAACAAACGTTGACAGATACGGTTTGTGTTTTGCCACATAGTAGATAGTCACTAGGACAGTTCCTTACGTTGAGTGCTGTGATAAGTGGCTCAGTCGGTACGCGTTAAATAGTTGGAGAGTATAACAGGCTATTCTATTCGCACATATATAATATGATATATATATACACACACATATATACACACATATATACATATATATACACACACACGGTAGCTCTATTTTACACCTGCACATAGTGTAGCTTAATCTGCACATGAGCCGTAACCCACGTTTCTCATAACTAGTCACTAGTGTACGGCCCAAAAATACGTATGATAGCCCAGAGAAGTAATTAATTAGTCGCATTATCTAAATCATTTTACAATCAAACGCATACTGTAAATGCACGTCTATGGTAAAATGTATACACAACAGACCAAAATAAGTAATTAATGTATCGCATCATCTGAACCGCTAGTAAGTTTCGTTCCTAGTTTGTACATGAATCTAATTTATTTATTTTAGCCGTAACTTTATATTGACAGCTCTGATTTACAAATGATTTTCACCAGTGGCTTACTAGCGATGAGAGCAACGTAATGATATAAGTCTTGCTAATAAACGTCATGTATATCGATAGTGAAATCTATGTATACCAATAGTAAAATCTATATATACAAATAGGAAAATCTAATTTATGCGGTAAGACTTATATTAGTGTGTTGCTCTCATGGTCAGTATGCTACTGGTAAAAACCTTTCATGAATCGGAACTGTCAATAAAAAGTTATAGTAAAACAAAACAAAACAAATTCTAATTGAAATAAAGAAACATGTTACTAGTTACGTACAATGACCGACTAGTAAATACGTTTCTTTGTTTGTATATGAATATGATTTTTTTATTTTAGCTATAATTTTTTATTGATACCTCCGATTCAACACCACACATACCCTTGAGCATCTTGTACTCATCGGTGACATGGTTCGAAGTTTACATGGGATGGAAGTCAAGGTCCCTGTGGATTCATGTAACAGCCAAAAAATTTGAGAACAGTAAAATATAACATTTAAACTTGGATGTGAATATTTTTAGAATTTTCTTGATGTTCTTGGTTTTATTTGGAGTTTCTTGGATTTTTGTGTTGCAAGAAAAGGCAAGTAAAGGGCAAATAAAGAATGAAAAGGAGAAAAGGCCAAGAAGCAAAAAGAATTTTTTTTGAAAAATATACTATGAGATCCTGAGAATGTAAATAAGCTATTTAATTCACCAAATGAAATTTTATGCATAAATAAATGAAGTAATAAAATGAAAAGACAACTTTTACATCAAAATGATGCATTGTCAGAATTTATATAACATTTATAAAACTTATCTGGAGCTGTAAAAATTATCATGAGAACTTCAATGCCATTTCCACCTTTTATAAAAATATCATAAATTAATAATGTCATTTAGCACTTTATAAAATTTAAAAACTGGAATTATGAAAATCTAGAAATTCCCATGTCAGAATTTTTATTAAATAATTGAGTAAGGTTCTGAGCTTAAAATTTTACAGAAGCATTCTTAGCTCAAATAAATCTAAAAAACAAATTTTAAAAAATAATAGGCTTTATTTACTCTCAAAGAAAAATCAAAATCAGAAACAAGAATTAGGAGCAATCACTGTTGTAGGAATAATATTAATTTCTCAGTAACTCAGTTTAACCCCAAATTTTTACCAGACGTTAAAACCTGTCCATAGACCTTGGTCAAAAATTTTAGAAATTTTCTATCATGGTCTGATAGCTCAATAAAATCTGGTTCTTGAGCCAACCGAGCCGGAGCTATCTTCTTTTGTCTCTTCGCCTCACTGACTGGTGGACCCAGGCCCACTCGCCAGACCGTCTTCTCCCCCTTTGCTGTTCGCCCGATCGAGAGAAGCCTCCCGATTCAACGTGTCAGCCGAGCTCGCTCCGTTGATTTTCTTCACCGAATGGTCGCGTCACAGCGCTCGGTCCGCCTCGCCCAGCCACGTGCATCCATTGAATCGCCTCGCCATAGCCTCGTCTGGCTTTGGTTCTCCTGCGCCATGCCTTTCCTTGTCCAAGCGCCAGAAGAACAGCGCCAAGTTCACCTCCCCTTTGCCAAAACGCTGCCGCGGCACTGATTTCCGTCCGTTTCGCTGCCACGACAAACTTTGAGCGGACTGAATTCCTAACCCGGCCATCCCTCATCAAATTAAACGCAGGGTCAGCACCGCCCAAGAGCTCGTTCATTGCCACGTTCGTTCTCAGCCATTTCCGCGCCATGCCACAGCAATTAAACACCAGCCAGCTCACCATTTTTCCTTGTCACATTCGGTGAAGCTCCTGTCCAAGACAAACTCAACCAAGGCCGGCTCATCCACTTAGTTCCTCGGCCGTAAATTGCACCTCAGTGATTACAGTGAACCACTTGCTCATCTCCCTCACCTCTCCAGTACACATGAAACTCATTCCCTTACCGCCATGGCTGAGCAAACAGAGCTTGGGTAAGACAAAAATTGAGCCGCATCGTAGTCCATTCTCCAATTCTTTCACCAAATAGCACCATGAGCATCCAAGAAACTCATCCCGCCCCTCAATTTCAGCCCATCAAGCCTAGAACTCGCCACTGCCGTGGAAGCCTCTTCTCCAAAGCCAGCACACAGTGGCAAAGCTCCTCCGTTCATCTCCACCTCGGCCAGTAGGTAAAATGTAACAGCCCAATTTTCACTAATTCGGTAAGTGAGGTTTGTCATGCCAACGTCATCCGTAAGGTCATTAAAATCCTCACTTAATTATAATCATACAAGTGTTAGGACATTCATCTTGCATAAAGAGGGAGCTACAAAGTCCTAAAAATCATTTTCCAAACAACACACATGTTATTTTACCTTAGTCAATGACGTGTGGGCCATGTCCTCAAGAGAAGGGAGAGTAGGCTGCACATCTCTACCATACCATGTCTTACTTTCCTCACCCTTACCCATCTACCTAACAAGTCAATGACACATGGGTCCTACCTTGCATGGGAACTTGTGGGCTACACATCCTCTCCATGCCTTTTATCACTTCAATCACTCATACCCACTCTTTTCACTCACCCTATGACATGTGGGACCTAGCCCCACATGTAAGCATGAATGGGCAGCCATATATAAGGTGATGCACCTTGTTTTCTCCTCCCCCTACTGCCCCTTTGCTCAACCCAAACCAGAAAACAGCAAGCACCTCTTCTCCAACACCTTGCCATTCTCCCCCACAAATCCACTCAAATCTTGAGTTTGAGCTTGTGCATGTTATACCACCTTGAAGCCAAGGTCAAGAGCTTCAAATCCATCCAAATGGATTCTTGAGACACCAAGTTAGTGGCAATCAATTTCCTTTTCCTTCCATGTTATGAAATTTTGCTATTGTAACTCATTTTTTCCTTCTCCATGGAATCCATCATCACACCTTGAATCGAGTCGCGCATGTCGCATGGAAGCTTGAGGAGGAGGGCTAGTTGCTATTGCAAGCACGAGCAAGTGAGGTCATTGTCGTCTACACGAGCTAGGAGGAGACGAACCACCGAAAACCGGCATTGCGACACCTTTTGTCATTCCCTCGCCGAGACCAACCTTCACCAAGTGCAAAAGCAACCTTGTAGTGGTAAGATTCTACCCTAGTCCATCCCTTTGAAACCCTAGCCCATTCCTTTGATGTGTAGAGGACAATAGATAAGTAACCATTTTAAAATAGAGAAGCCCAGCTCGGATAGTTCGAGGTTTCACTCGGACATTCCGAACCCTTCGGATACTCCGAATAAAATTTTGGATAGTCCGGATAGGGCTGAATTGGCTAGGCAGAGAGGGTCTACTCGGACATTCCGAGGTGACCACTCGGACAGTCCGAACCATTCGGATATTCCGAATAAAATTTCGGATACTCTGAATAGGATTTAGCTCTAGATCGAGGGGGTCCGCTCGGACATTTCGAAATGACACTCGGATACTCCGAACATAACTTGATAAAATGCCCCTAAGACTTGAACTTTTGACACACAAGTCCAAACTTCACAAACCAAATTGGTACTTTCATATTATAATTAGTATTACACATCATGAGCATTTCATGCATCTTTTAATCATGTGTACTATTTGAATTCTTGATTTGGTGTTTATGGACTTGGATTTTCTCGTTAGGTGTTGACGCTTCGGAAGGCACTCCTGAGTACGACTACGCCTTCGAAGTCAAGAACGAGCAGCAAGGCACTACTTTACTCCTTGACCATGATCGCTCCTACTATTTGAAAATTTACATTTTTGGAATTATTTTAGCACTTGCATGCTTACTTTCAATTACAATTATGATTGGGTAGAATTCTGAGCTATTACCACATTGTGATGTTATCCCCTTATCATGTTCTTTCCATGTTCCATTGTCGCCCTAGGTGGTTGGTTTGTTATTATTGTATATGGGTTCGTACGAATTGCTTAGCCATACTTAGAACATCGTTAGAAATCGCGATAGATGGACTTAATCCATCGGTCGCAATGATCAAGAATTATATGATAATGATAGTTTCAAATGTTGGTTAATGAGTAGAGAGGTTGGTTAAGTACCGTAAGGATTGAATCCTGGTGATGTCTTTTTGAGTAACTATCGTGCGAACCACACGCCGTTTATGGGACCGGCGTAACTAAGTACTTGTGTATGACTAGGGTGTGTAAACCATGTGCACTCGGAATTCCTTGAGCTTAGTGGAGCGTCAAGGAATGTCCGCCAGAATTCCTTAGGCTTAGTGGAGCGCCAGGGAATGTCTTTAGAGTCCCTCGAACTTTGTTGAGTTGGGGATGTCCAACAACGGGTGTACTCCTTGATCCACACACACCGGGCACTAGGCACGCGGGATCAAGGGTCACAGTCATCCAGATGGTTTGGATACACTACCATGCATACTGGAAAATGGTTTGTCACGTTCACCTTGGCCGACACATCTAAGGAAATGTGTTAATAGCTTGGCTTATGAGTGTGACGTGTCGTGTGGGTAAAGTCGTACCTCTGCAGAGTTTAAACTATTCGAATAGCCGCGTCCATGGTTAAGGACGGTCACTTGATTTGTCAGTCACTGGGCGAGTATTAAGGACTTGGTAAGAATGGAATGGGAGTGGGAAAAGACACGAGTATTGGAGTACTTGTGTGTGTATTGGAACATGAGCGATGGAACTCATGGTTCGGAGGATGCTTGAAGGCATGAGATAAATGTGATTATGATGATGTTATATTATGTATTAGATCTTGCAAATGTTTACTAAATGTAATTCTTTTCAAATCTATACATGTTTTACGGTTGATCCGAAATATTGCTTTATGCTGAAATTGCCATTTTGCCTTCCTTTGATGTAGCAACTACATGTAGTTAGAACTCAACATGCAACTTATATTATTGTGCGAGTACACTCTTTGTACTCAATCAGATTGTCCACTTGCTGCAGGTGAGGATGAGGCACTGTCTGGGGACTTTTACCAGGCAGATTTCGACGATTCTAACGTTTAGCCGCCGTTCTTGCCCTAGTTGGTTACCTGAGGGGGCATGCCATGCTGGCCCTTTTGTCGTTTATCTTATGAATTCCGCTGCTACTTGGTGTAATAACTCTAAATATGTCGTTATGGACAGCAGTCCTACTTTTGGAATATAATAACGTTTATGCTTCCGATAATTGTGTATGTGTTGTGATGTCAACTGTTGGATGAGAATACACATGTTGGCAAACTTTCCTGGGACCAACACGGGTATATTCGCGGAACGCCCGAGTTTCCCTTGATTCACTTAAGATGTACCACGCATTTGGGTGAATCAGTGGAGTCCCGGGGACGGTTCCCCACATAAAATGGAACCTCTAGCACCCCTTGATGCTTAACATGCTACTGATTCAGTCCCTAATGTCTCTGTTCATCTTCTACTTGGATGTGAATATTTTTAGAATTTTTTTGATGTTCTTGGTTTTATTTGGAGTTTCTTGGATTTTTGTGTTGCAAGAAAAATCAAATAAAGGGGAAATAAAGAATGAAAAGGAGAAAAGGCCAAGAAGCAAAAAGAAAAAATTTGGAAAAATTTACTATGAGATTCTGAGCATGCAAATAAGCTATTTCATCCACAAATGAAATTTTATGCATAAAGAAATGAAGAGATAAAATGAAAAGGCAACTTTTATATCAAAATGATGCATTGTCAGAATTTATGCAAAATATTAGAATATCAAATGGAGCTTTAAAAATTACCATGGAAACCTCGATGCTATTTCTGCATCTAGAAAAAATATCATAAATTAAAAATATGGATAAAGACTTTTTCCAGTTTAAAAACCAAAATTCTGAAAATTTGGAAATTCCCATGTCATAATTTTTATTAAATAATGGAGTAAGGTTTTGAGTTGAAAATTTTACAGCAGCACTCTTAGATCAAACTTATCTGAAAAACAATGTTTTATAAATAATAGACTTTAATTTCTCTCAAAGAAAAATCAAAACCAGAAATAATAATTTAGAGCAGTCACTGTTGTAAGAATATTAATAATTTTTCAGTAATTTAGTTTAACTCCAAAATTTTACCAGGAGTCAATATCTATCCAGTAACTTCGGTAAAAAAGTTTGGAAATTTTCTACCCTAATTTGGCAGCCCAATAAAATCTGTGATTGACTGGATTGAACCGGAGCCGTCCCCTTCCTTTTGACCCTTCGCTGACATGTGGGCCATTGCCCTTTTCCCGTTCCGTCCTGTTGGCACGCAACGGATGAATCCAGCCGCTGACGAGTGGTCCCGGGGCCCCCTTGCCAGGCTCATCCCTTCTTCTCTGTTCGGTTGACCGAGGAGGCGAAGCCTCTTGGTTTGCTCCGGTCAGCCAAGGTCATCGTTGAATTCCACCGAGTTGTCGCGTCTTCAGCACCTGCGTCACCCCACTAGGCCTTGCTTTGGCTTTCCCGCGCCATGTCGCAGCAATTAAACACCGGCCAGCTCGCCATTTTCCTTATCGCATTCGATGAAGCTCCCATCTGAGACAAACTCAACCAAGGCTGGCTCATCCGCTTAGTTCCTCGGCCATAAATTACACCTCAGTGACCGTAGTGAACTGCTTGCTCATCTCCTCATCTCTTCCCCTTTCTCCTCAAGCCAGCGCATGGAGCTCATTCCCTTACCGCCATGGATGAAAGCTCCAGAACTCAGCCCAAACACAAAATTCAGCCGAATCAATTAACCAAACTCAAATTAACTTGAGTGGTAGCATCTAGAGCTTCTAGTGATCAAACAACCTCAAAAAGATTTGGTCTGCTTCATACAAAATCATGCCATCGCCGTAGCCCCTTCTTCCCCACGGCCGGCCACCGATGGCGGGACTCTTTGGTCACTCACCGCTCAAGAGAAATACAAAAATGGAATTTCTGTAACCTCTAGATGCTTGAATCCTTACCCATTCGAGCTCATTCATACCGGTTGATTATGCAATAAAAATTTATATGTTACTTGCAGTTTAATCATTCAAATTGAGTTTGAACAAAAGTTCCTTTTAGGTGATTATGAAGAAACTATAAAAACCATAGCTCCTAAAATCATAAAATAATTCCCACATATTCTTGTAACCTTAGATGCTCCATTTTTGTAGAAACATTTAGATTTGAATATAATTTTAAATAAAAATTTATAGTAGGAAGCCTCGCTTGCATGCAAGAAACACATAGTTAAAATTTGAATCAAATGAGCTCAAATCTTCACCAAACTAGTTTTGTTGCACTCATGAGGTCACAAAGATTCGAAATATGTAAAAATATTTACGTTTTATTATAGTTAGTATTACATTTTCAATAGTCAAAGTTTCAATAAGTAAATAGTCTGAATAGTCATAACTTTCACGAATGAACTTCAAATTTGATAAAAACTAATTTTCAGGATCTTAGAAAATGATATCCTTTCTAGATATGTAAAAATAACTCATATTTGTGCTGTGTTAAAATATTTTAATACAAGGTACTAATGATTTCTTATATGGAAAACATCTCGGATGGAAGCTAAACATTACAGAACCTACTTTAAAACACTCTTAAAGTCATTCCATACTTATTTATAAAAAATGGGTAAATTATCCTATAAGCTGTAGTCGTAAACGTAAATTGAAAATTGAACCTTTATCACTAAATTTTAGAAACACTTAGACCTTTTTAGTAGCTCGTAAAATATCTCAGCTAAATGGAAAAGTTCATAGGAATGACTGAGAAACTCTCTTCATAACATGTACTAATATAATCTAGAAAAATATTTTATTTAGAACTTGCTCTATATATAAATCTTGCTTCTGCAAACACCTTTCATGAAATAGTCGCGTAGAAAGCTAAACCAACTAATCTTTTTCAACGGCCCGTAGAATAACTCGTCTAAATGCAAATTTTGGAAAGATCAGTGTAGAAACATTATTTGGTATATGGACTACTATATTGCAAAAAAATATCCTATTTACATCATGCTTTCATCTAGATCTAGCTAAATCAAAACCTTTAAGTGTTAACCTTGTATTTCACCTTCTCACCGATTCGTAAACGTAAACTTTATAATATCATATAAACTTTTTCAGTAATGAATATAATGTTTTGTCTAAACACTAAAATTCTTGAAATCAGCTTAGAAATGCTCTCCAAAGTATAGGCAACCCTATTCTGAAGAAATAATCTTGTTTTGTCATGATTTGCATATAAATCATGTTAGTGGAATAACTTTAAGTATTATGATTTCTGAACTTGATAATTTGAATAAACACTCTCAGTATTAATGAAGAAACCTGAAGTTAAGATATTTGTATCACCAGAACCTTCTTAAAAACCACAAATATTCCCAGTAGCCCATCTTAGCAGATTTAGCATATACAAAGCCAATTGGTATGCAAGATCAATTAAGGAATAAGCTCTATTCATTCATATCACTCAACAAAGTGGCTACTATTCTAATTCTATTAATCTAAATAATTTTTGCATCTTGAATTCAAAATTATAAATATGACAATTCATAATTTGAGCTTCTTGAATTCGTAAAATAAAAATAGATAATCTTTAAAGGAAATCGTACGCCACTCATCTCGAAAGCTATTACTGTTATGAATGCTTAATCGATTAAAACACGAAAACTTGAAATCATATAATCCAAACCCTATAATATTCCTGTTTTCTTTAGTGAGTCTTTATTTGGTTCTCTGTCTGTCTTCTTTTGCCCTTATTGAAGTTTCTTATTTGCTCTTTATTGCTTTTAGTCAGTATCGACGTGTAGTACCCGACATCTCTAATTCCGTCATTGCCATCGTCGACCGCAATCCTCGACTTCTTCGTAAACAAAGATTAAGCAAGGCAAGCACCCTTTTGATCATATTGATCCCAATATTTAATTTTCTTTTGTTTTACTAAATCAATTTATGCATGCGTTTACTTTATGAAAATTTGCTATTTTGTGGTACTAGTAGTTATACCTGTTGTCTCATGAACCTTCCTTGATATGTATGACATGTGAACCTTGATAACCATAGATTAAGGATAGGCATTACTTAATGTCATCATGGGTATATGCGCTTACATATTATTCATGCTTAGCCATGCTTTAGAATCAGCAATGTAGATGATCAGATCAAAATGGTTTCCTGAGAATTTAAAATGTTTGGAAACATCACTATTGGTTGCTGGTATTTTGATTAAAAACACAAATAAAACTATGGTTTTGACGCGGTTGATTATTGGCAATAGCCGGTTGTGCAAAGGAAATTGCACGTAGTGTAGGGTGAAGTATCGCCCGTGTCGAATTAAGGACCGAGCAATGGGACACTATTGATCCAAGAAATTCGTGCAAACCACAAGTGTTGGGATTGGGTAACCTTAAACTAATTATGTTATCTAGTTTAACTTTGCACTTTGGAAGGCTGAAGTAGTACGGGCTCTCCTTTCAAGGTTTGCTCGATGGGGTGCCCTCACCGAGGTGTTGGGAGTCACACTTGCCAATACAACAGTGTACGCCATGCTATGGGGAGTTCCATCATTTCTATGCTTTGAGTTCTCTTGCCATAGTATGGGTTTCATGTCCCGGTGCTGGTGCAAAGTTAACCTAGGTAATGTAAAGGTTTTCGTCATGAACATTCTGGCCACACGCTAAAAGTGTGTGAAACATGCGGCAAAAAGAAAAGATCATGACTTGTGGGTAAAGTTGTACACCTCTGCAGAGTGTAAAATGTAATCGATTAGCCGTGCCCGCGGTCATGGGCACTTGGTGAAGTCATTCCAATGCTAGACTTTGATATTTTCTGAAAACGGGTTTTGGTTTAAACTTGTTTTAGCAACTGTTGCTTTATGATAAAGGGCCGGCATTGATGGATTCCATGATTTGGATTATTCGTCACTCACATCATGGAGGACTGTGAGTATTATTTATGCTTTACTTATTTGCTATCAATCAAACTTGCTCTTAAAAATTTCGTTTACAAATGACAATTGATTTACAAATTCAATTTCGTTTTATGCAAATTAACTGTAGTAACCTTCTTTGACTTGGCCTGCATTTATGCCAAGAAACTGTATCTCTTTCACAATATGAACAATGAGATGGACCATAATATCAAAGAAGGATAGAGGGAAGCACATCTCAAGCCGGCATAGAGTGTGGATCACGTCTTGCTGCAGCTTACCCAGTTTCAACGGGTCGATGACCTTCTGTGAAATCGCGTTGAAGAATGAACACAACTTTATAATTGGGTCTCGCACTTTCTCTGGTAGAACACCCCTAATTGCTACAGGAAGCATCTGTGTCATCATCATGTGGCAATCATGAGACTTCATACCAACTAATTTCAAGTCATTCATTGAGACTAACCTCTTTATGTTGGCAGAATAATCGGACGGAACTTTGACTCCGTGCAAGCACTCGCACATGCTAATTTTCTCAATCTTGCTTAAAGTGTAGCAAGCTGCGGGAAGGTACTTTTTTCCTTGACCCAGGTCTTCATGATGCAGCTCCTTCCTGAGTTTCATATCTTTCAGGTCCATTCGTGCGTTGAGTGTATCTTTTGTTTTGCCAGGTATGTCTAGTAAAATACCAAGCAAGCTATCACACACGTTTTTCTCTATATGCATGACATCGATCGCATATCGAACATCCAGGTGATGCCAATAAGGTAGGTCCATAAATATTGATCTCTTTTTCCACAAAGGAGCTGTATCACCGGAACTCGGGACTGATGTACTTTCGGCTCCCTTTCCATGGATAATTTTAATATCCTTTACGGCCGCAAATATCTCTTTGCCATTGCGATGTTTCAGAGCTGAAGCAGTCTCCTTTGTACCGTCAAAAGCTCTCTTGTTGTTGCGATACGGGTGGTCCTTGCGAAGGAACCTACGATGCCGCATGTAACACATTTTTCGACAGTATTTCAGCCACCGGCTCCCTGTATCACCCATGCAATGCACGCATCCATTGAATCCTTTTATAGTCTAGCTCGAAAGATTGCCAAGAGTAGGGTAATCATTGATGGTTACGAACAACAACGTGTGTAGCGTGAAGTTCTCTCTTTTGTACTCATCCCATACCCGTACACCGTCGTTCCACAATACCAGAAGATCTTCAACCAGTGGTTTGAGGAACACATCAATATCGTTGCCAGGTTGCCTCGGCCCTTGGATCAGTAACGGCATCATAATGTACTTCCGCTTCATGCAAAGCCAAGGAGGAAGGTTGTACATACATAAAGTCATTGGCCAAGTGCTATGACGACTACTCATGTTGCCGAAAGGATTCATCCCATCCATACTGAGTCCGAACCTTATATTCCTCATATCATATACAAAGTATTTCTTGTATTTTCTATCAATATTCCTCCACTGCGCGGAGTCAGCAGGGTGTCTAAGCATTCCATCCTTTTTACGCTCCTCGGCATGCCATCGCAGCAATTGAGCATGTCTTTTGTTCGCAAACAGACGCTTCAGACGGGGGATTATAGGGAAATACCACACCACCTTGGTCGGAGGTCTTTTCTTCTTACACTGCCCCTCGATATCGTCAATGCCGCGCTTATACCAAGATGCCTTGCAAACGGGACATGCATCCAAATTTGCAAACTCATTGCGATATAATATGCAATCGTTTGGACATGCATGTATTTTCTGCACTTCCAATCCCAACGGCAAACAACTGCTTGGCACGATGCGTGGTTCTTGGCAACACGTTACCCTCTGGAAGGACATCTCTGAAGAAACCTAACAGCTCTGTGAAACTCTTATCGGACCAACCATTGCTTGCCTTCAACTGCAGCAGCGTAAGCACAACATGCAGCTTTTTGAACTCCTCTTTGCAGCCTAGGTACAAGGGTGTTGTAGAATCTTCTACCATACGCTGAAACTTCTGAAAATCCCTTTCACTCGTGAGATCCTCCTCCCCATCATGCAACATCTGTTCTAGATCATCTTCATGGTTGTCGATGAATGTCTCTTCATGGGTGTCGACGAACGTATTTTCCACCGCGGTCGAGTCGTTGTCTTCATCATCATCAATCAGATGCCCTTCATGCACAATCTCATCTTCACCATGCTTGGTCCAACAGGTATAGGCAAGCTTGAAACCCCTTCGAAGCAAGTGTGCACGGATCGCCTCAAGGTTCGAAAATTGCTTCTCATTCTTGCAATCGATGCACGGGCAACAAATATAGTCCATCAGCTTATTTGACTTATGCGCGCAGCAGCGCTCGTAAAACTAGTCACCTTGTTAAAGTACTCTCTATCGCGACGGTCCACTTCATACATCCATCTTCGGTCCATCTACAAATATTTATAACAAATAAAATCTCAGTAAATCAATAAGTGCTCACAAATTGTTTTATACATTTAATTTGTTATGTAGTGCTAATTAATCTAGAAATTTTCATTACTTATAAATCTATATCCAAATCTTGATTGTAAAACCAATTAAATAATTGCTATTAGTTATATATAATGGTCCGTCCAACAAATTTGAGTACTATTTTATCTCATTTGAGTACTATTGTCTCCTCTCTCTCATTTCGGTACTATTTTATCAAGGAGTATTGGATGAGAATGTAATTCTTTATGCATAGCCTTTTTACATCAATTATATACCTTTTCATCCATTGGACATTTACTTTTTCTGGATGATTATAATAATCAATACTCCATAGATTTCAAATTGAAGCATGTCCTTCGTACAAAATGTTTATATTACAAATTGAAGCTTGACCTTCATACAAAATAAAGCATATCTTTAATTATACAACTAAGTTACAATCTGACCTTCATGGTTATCGATGAACGTTTGGCCTGGTACGTGGTTGCTATTAGTTATATATAAATCTATATCTAAATCTCGATTGTAAAATCAATTAAATAATTGCTATTAGTTATATATAATGGTCCGTCCAACAAATTTACATTACTTACAGAAGTATTAAATTAACATACACGAAATAAAGAAACAATTTTAAGTAAATAGATTAAACAATAGTTAATTATGAAGTGCTACCACATTTAAATTCAATCAACGTATTAAATGCAATCACCATACATATAAAAGTTGGTAATTTCAAATCTAAACTCCATATTAGAAATCTAATTGTGTTGATTAGGCAATCAATAATTCTCACAACCTACAACAATATAGAACGTAATATCCAACTAAACAAACTACCAAAGAAATGTACATCAAGATACGAACCTTAGATCACAAGTTAGAAACGAATTACACCAAATTTGAGAGCAAAAATTCGCCCCCTCTCCACCCCAATCGAGCAAAAACAGAGCTCCTCTCTATTCTAGACAGCTTGGGGAAGGGAGCCAGGGTATATATGTGCCATATTATCACTGCCGGTTTATTCTCTTGAACCGGCAGTAATATATCACTGCCGGTTCTATCTCTAAATCCAGCAGTGATAGCGCTGCCGTTTCCCGCGCAATTCACTTTATCACTTAAATCCAGCAGTGATGGCGTTGTCGTTTCCCGCGCAATTGACTTTATCACTGCCGGTTACACTGTTGAACCTACAGTAATATATCACTGCCGGTTCTCTATCTAAAACCAACAGTGATAATATTATCACTGCCGGGTGAATATTAAACCAACAGTGATAATATTATGACTGCCGGTTCAAGTTAGAACCGGCAGTGATAATATGAACCTTCCAACTCCCGCCGCCAACGACCGTCGCTCTTCCCTATTCCTCTGCAACTATTGTGCTTCCCCATTTTGGCAACTGTTGGGCTTCCCATTCCTCCTCTATATAATGCGCAGCTCCTCAATCTGTGGCGCTCCTCACAATCCACCATTGCTGCAAGAATGCCCCCCCCAAGAAGCGAGCACGTACTGGGCAAAGCACTGATCCGCCGCCAGAGAAGAAGGAGGAGAAGGAGGAGGAGGAGGAGGAGGCGGAGGAGGAAGAGGAGGAGGAGGAGGAGGAGGAGGAGGGCGACGACGACGACAGCGGCTGCGGCGAGCTCCTTTGGCGTTGGGGCAAGACCAACTCCGCCACCGAATCGGATTCAGAGGAGGAGGAGGAGGAGCACCGCCGCAACTCCGATCGGTTATCTGGCGGTAGCTCCGGCGACGAGGAGGAGGAGGAGCATGACGACGACTTTTGGATATAGGGTTTCGCGCCTTTTGGGTTTTAAACGGTTAAAAGCTGTTGGCCCGTTATATTTTGTATATAAAATTAGGACTAAATATGTAATTATGGACTAAAAATGTTCTGTGCGAGATAAATTACAAATGTTTCATATGTTCTGTTTTTTAACTAATTATGCTTTGATATGTTCTGTATTTTAACTAATTTTGGGGAACAGTAATATCACTGCCGGTTCTGGAGTAAAACTGGCAGTGAAAATGGTCTTATCACTGCCGGTTAAAAACAAAAACCGGCAATGATGAATTACTACCGGTTTTTTATATAAACCGGCAATGATATTTTCTTGTCACTGCCAGTTCTCTCTAAACCCGGCAATGATATTGTCTCCATTCGTGCGGGAAAATTATACTATTCTTATCACTGCCGGTTAAAGTTATAACCGGCAGTGATAATATTATCACTGCCGGCTGAAATTAGAACCGGTAGTGATAATAATATTATCACTGCCGGATCTGGCCTACCCGACAGTGATGGGGGGTTGCGGATGAAGCAGCCTGTAGTAGTGTGCATTGATATGTGCGGTTGTGCAATAATGCAGACAATGAGTTCCATGCTGCCGGCCATGCAATGCATGCATGCATGGTTATGAAATCAACTAACGAGCTAGCCGAGGTGAGGCCACGAACCGAAAAAACAAGAGAACGCCGAACTAGCGGGCCTTGTACTGTGTGCTGGAGAGGATGTCTAGAAGCACTGAAAGCCGGAGTTGAAGCACGAGAAGCCGAGAAAAACGAGCCAAAAACAGAAGGAAGCTGGAGCCACTATTGATCTCTGGAGCTGAAGCCACTTAATGCTTTGAGCCGGAGCGGCTGCTGCTTTGACGCTACTTCAGATTGGAGCCGGACTTAAAAAACACCTCTGAGATCTAATTCTGAGTCCGGGCACGAAAATCGATCGCTGTCTCCCGGTTGAAGTCTTGGCGCAGGAAAAAAAAAAGAACGGCACTGATCGGCAAGCACTTCCTAGTCGGTTGAAACTTCTGAAGCTTCGTAGGACTACAGGAGTCCACTAGCAAATCTCAGGTGATGCTTCTTCACGCGCGGGGAACTTCACAGGCGCTAGTGGCGACGGGCCTGCAGCCGAAGGCGGCCGGAGTGCCCGACGTCCTCGGGCTTGGCAGCTTGTTAGGGTAGACACACGGCATAATAACAGAAAATAACTGAAGACAACGATTTAATGTAAAAAAACTTTCATTGGAAAAAATCATGAGAAACAATCCACTATATCACTTCAAGATTACAAGTACAGGAGTTGACTTATATAGTTAAAGAGTCCTAGTTATGAAAAACTTGATTTGTAACAAACTACGGATAGAATCAAAAAAATATGGTAAGTTAAGATATTAAGCTATCTCCAACAGGCCTAGATCACATACAACTTGTTTTCTCGAAATCATATACAACTAGCGTAATGGGAACAAACCTGACCGCTCCTGCGTCACAAAACTGTAATACTACAACTAAAGCATAGTTCATAGGCTCTCAGTGACTGTATTTTAGTGACATAATCCAGAGTCCCGACACAAACTAACAACAATTGACGCTGATGGCTACAATCTATTTGCTCCAATCATATAATTCTTTTCGGTTTAGGACATTACAATGCTTGAAACGAAATGCATCCTGCGACAGCAACCAGATACACATTATGTAGCAATTCGGCCCCAAAAATATCAGTTCATCAATAGTACATTTCATCGCGGTAAACATAAGTTATATCGACACTACGGGACGCAAAAAATTGTGCCTCGTCAACTTTAGGCATGTCTGGAGTTGCCACAAAGTTTCAGTTTGGTGGAGCAATACATGCAACCACTTTATTCAAATTCAATAAACATGGCATTACTAGCCAATGTTGCTCGGACTATATCCCAATAGTTTGTATTTGTTCTGTTTTGTGAAGCAACATTACCTTTCATCCTATGCAATGGTGTGCTTCCTCTTTTGGAATCTGTTCTTTCTATTAAATTTACACACATTTTATCCATTTGTTTGTACAAATCCATTATATCGTATCCTTAGCTTGTATTTCATTTACACGGTTGTTGCACTGATGTGTATCAACGGACTAGACTGGCACTGAAATCCCACAATTTATTGGCTAGGCCCTTGTCGGTTGCATGAGATTTCAGTTCAGCAACATTGCAGTCAACAAAGTATTTTCCAGTGACTCCTGCAACCTGAGGATGCAATGCCAGATAACACACTGTGGCTGCACCCTTAAAAATAACCAATGCTAATATGTCAGAATATATGTTTGGATGGTTACAGAATTCACGGAACCAGTCAGCATGAGGTAGTTAGTAAATTTGTCAAAGAAACTTCAATCAAGCGGTGGGGCTACAAGTTAGTTCATATGCCCACTTAAATTAACAGTACTCAAAATAATCCCTCATAGGAATTTAGAGAGCCCTTGTCTTTTGGTACCAGTTGAGTTAGGACAAGCTAATTAAGTATATAACACCCTAACGAGATAACAGCCTTCTGTTACTGATTTAAATGTTATTATGTCTTCATTTCTCCTTAATAAAATGCAGGACCTTAAATTGCACATGCAAGAAAATGAACACAGTGACTTTTGCTTTCCAGAAGGAATAGAACGTGATCTCAACCTACCTGTTGAACATCTTTAACTAAAAATTTAGCAAGTGTGAAAAGAAGACCTGAAATAAAGATAACAAAAAGGACAACATAACAATTAGTTTGCAGGCAACAGAAGTAGTCGTGAAGCACAAAACTGAGCAGTGTCAACATGTCCATGTTTTTGTTAAACAATTAAAAGCATGGCAATTTGGAGCATGAATTAGCTTGCACCAGACAGCCCTCATAACATTTTTCTTGATTAAGCCTTTTTGTTGGTATATTCATTATGCTCAAGCAATGTGTTACGCATGGAAACATCAAGTGCATGCGAGCACACTAAAAGGAAATTATTGCGAAAATCTTGTTACAATTAAAAAATCTAGATGTTATCTATAAGGGGAAAAAGGATGAGAACATCTTCACTATATTTAGAGTAGAGTGTACAGATAAACTAATATATCATTATGTTAAAGAACAGCATGCATCATACATGATAAGAATGGGATAAATTTAATTCAAACAAGCAAAGGGGGGAAAATACCTCAAATACCTAAACAGTGCACAAGTTACTGTTGAGAAATTAGACATTTTCCAGATTAAATTCCGAATATAAATCATGAGCAGCATGACAGAAACTAGCATGTATATCTCTAACATACTAAATAGCACGAACATCATGATCATCTTGATAAACTTGATTAACCACGAGGTTAGGACAGATTGAACGTACTGAGCAGAAGAAGATGGCGGCGTGTTGCGGTACGGTTGCGGTTCCGTGTCGATGTAGTAGATGCGGTTGCGGCGTTAGCGAGGATAGCGTTAGTAACGGCGCGTCGCGAGAGCCGCTGGATCTGGCGGCGTCAGCGGCGAAACAGAAGAGGCGAGCCGTGGTGACAACCTTGAGCGATCGCGCGAGCGCTTCCTAAAACCTTATTCGCCCTCTCCGGTGCGGGATCTCAAGCGAAGGGTTCCGGAGACTGCTCTCCCGACGAATGCGTCGGCGCTCGGGATGGAGAGCGGCTTCTGGAAAGCGGCGGCGAGAGGTGGCAAAACCCTAATATTTCGTGTGTATTCTCCACGGGTGGCGGGCGCAATATATAGGGAGTTACGTAACCGTGATGATCATGACTCAAAGGCGTGCCACGATCGGAGTGCATTACGGAATCCTTATCTCATCGCAACCGCGACAATCCCGATTAGCAAAAGAATAAAGCGCAAAAGGAGGTGCGTCTGCGCGAGGCTCTGGACCGGATTTCGGCGGACCATTCACGCAGTGCCGCAGACGCGCCCTCGCCCGCCCGCCCGCCCGGCCCGAGCCCGAGCCGGCCCGCCCGTGAGGCGAGGAGGCAGCAGGCGTGTGGGCTTCTCTTCTTCTCCTTGCCATGCTTCTAGGAAGGTGGAGAGAACTCTCCTTATAAATTGGTCATCCTCCACCTCCACAAGCAATATGGGACTAATGCTTGCACACATGCCTCCTCATGAATGGGCCTTTGAGATTTTCTAGGATTTAATTGTCTCAATTAGATGGGCTTGGCCCAAAAATCCAACAATCCCCACAGATCTCAAGGTCCATTTAGAGATTTGCCAATACTCACTCTTGTTTAATATACCAGCGTTTTAGAGACCTAAGTTGAACTTACGCCTAGAGCTTCAAGCTACATCCATCCACAACTTGAACAATGGACTATGCCTTGAATTGCAAGTTTTGTGTGAGCAGTTTCACTCAAAGTCATAATCGATACTGGCTGCCGGTAGCCTTCTCCCATGGTGGAGCATATGAGTCGTACTCCATGGTCTCTTCATGAGCTTACTAGAGATCACCCGAGTCTCATAGATGCGACTTTAGGCAGTCGGGCTCATATAGGTGTGTTCTTTCAAGAATGCTCAGAGAAAAAACATCTTCGCTAGTTATAGCCAATAGAAACACATTAAGGCATATCGCCATCCCGCCTTCTGACATTTTGAGAGTATTGCATCTTCACTTAGAAAGGGTAACAGATTACTCTCCTCGGTTCGCTAATAGCTTGTTTTACCAGGACCCAATTCACGGGATCTCCGATCACAAAGTTGAGTTACCACTATTGCAACTTATATGGGTCTCATACCCATCTCCTCGATGCACCTTCTATCACATTCGCGATAGTCCCTTCGTAAAGGGATCGCGGAGTTTTTGTGCTGTTTGAATATAAGTCACACTTATAACTCCGGAGTTTCTCAATTTCTTGACAGACTTGATGCGTCTTTTGACGTGTCTTGATGACTTCGCATTATCCTTAGCATTGTTCACTTTAGCAATCACAGCATTGATTATCACAATTCATAAGGATAGCGGTATTGGTTTTTCAACCACCAAGCAAGTCCATCAAAGCTCACGCACCAATCTGCCTCTCGGTGGTCAGATATCTAAAGCGATGAGCTCCGCCTCCATGGTTGACCTTGTCAAGATGGTGCATTTGCAAGACCTCCATGACATTGCACCACCACCAATGGTAAACACATATCCCTTTGGTGGCATAGAGCTCATCTACATCGAAATCCAGTTCGAGTCACTATATCCTCAAGCATCGCAGGTGCCTGAATAGTGAATCGCATAACTCATAGTACCTTTCAAATAGCGCATTACCCTTTCAAGTGCATGCCAATGATCGAACCGGGTTTGACATGAACCTACTCAATTTGCTCACGACAAATGATATATCGAGTCTCGTTGCACCAAAGAAGATACATGAGCGAACCGACAATCGAGAATATCTCAATTGGTTTAAGCCAATTCTCTTATTCTTTCTCGGTGTCACACTGGGATCATAAGGAGTGGGAGAGGGCTTGCTATCCATAAAGCCAAACCGCTCAAGACCTTCTCCACATAGTGGGATTGCGAAAGAGTAATCCCACTCATCCTTAATAAGCTTGATGTTGAATTACATCGGCTTCTCCCGGATCTTTCATATCAAATTTCTTTGTGAAAAGACTTGACCTCATTGATCACATCAATATTTGTGCCAAAGATCAATATATCGTCCACATAAAGGCACAATATAACTCCTTCACCCCCACCATAGCGATAGTATACACATCTATCGGCCTCATTAATGACAAAGTTCGCGAAGTCAAAGTGGTGTCGAACTTCTCATGCCATTGCTTAGGTGCTTGTTTGTGCCATACAAAGATTTCAATAATTTACACACCTTGCTCTCTTGACCCTTTACTACATACCCATCAGTTGCTCCATGTAGATTTCCTCATCTAACTCTCCATTAAGGAAAATTTGTTTTCACGTCCATCGATGAGCGAGAAGACCATATGAGGCAGCCAGGAAAGTAATACTCGAATGGTGGTCATTCTAGCAGGTGAATAAGTATCAAAGAAATCTTCGCCTTCTTTTGGGTGTAACCCTTAGCCACAAGCCGAGCCTTGTACTTCTCAATAGTACCATCGGTCTAAGCTTCTTCTTGAACACCCACTTACATGTTTCACAGGTTTACTGACCATAGGGTCGTTCAGTCACCTCCCAAGTCCCATTGGCAAGAATCGAGTCCATCTCATTTTGGACAGCTTCTTTCCAATTATCTGCATCTGGAGATGCATATGCCTCTGCAATGGACGTGGGAGTATCATCCACGAGGTACACAATGAAATCATTGCCAAAGGATTTTTCAATCCTCTGTCTCTTGCTCTTTCTAGGAGCTTCATTGTCATCCTCCTCTAGGATTTTCTCAAGTGGTTGCTCAGAAGACTCAACAGGTGTAATAGTCTCAGGAATTATCTCAGAAGAAAATCTAGAAGTGCTATGCATGTCTTTCATTGGAAATATATTCTCAAAAAACGTAGCATCACGAGACTCCATAATAGTATCAACATACATATCAGGCACATCAGATTTAACTACTAAAATCTATAAGCGATGCTCATTGAGCATATCCCGTAAAGACACGATCCATCGTCTTAGGCCCGAGCTTACGCTTTTTGTTAATCGGTACATTGACTTTTGCCAAGCATCCCCATGTGCGCAAGTAAGAAAGTGATGGTTTTCTCCCAACCCACTTCTCGTAAGGGGTCTTCTCCATGTTTCTATTTGGAACTCTATTCAGACATGACATGAAGTCAACACTGACCTCCCCCACCATGCCTTAGATAAACCAAAGAATGTCTAACATGGCGTTCACCAAGTCAGTCAACGTGTGGTTTTTCCTCTCGGCAATCCCGTTTGATTCGGGTGAGTAGGAGGTGTCCTCTCATGAATAATACCATGTTCCGCATGAAATCATCAAAGATTTTGGGAAAATATTTTCCACCACGATCCGACCTAAGGCGTTTTATCTTTCTCTCTAGTTGATTTTCAACTTCACTTTATAGATTTTAAAGTAGTCTAGCGTCTCGTCCTTAGTTTTCAACAAGTAAACATAGCAAAATCTAGTCGCATCATCAATCAATGTCATGAAATATCTCTTTCCACCTTTTGTCAACACACCATTCATTTCACACGATCGAATGTATGAGTTCTAGAGGTGCCAAGTTCCTCTCCTCACCGCCTTGTGAGGCTTTCGAGGTTGCTTCGATTGCACACAACTATGGCACTTAGAACCTTTGGCAATAGTGAAATTGAATTAAACTCATCTTTGGAAAGCCGATTCATAAGACCAAAATTAATGTGGCATAAGCGAGAGTGCCAAATACTCTGCATCATCATTAACACTACCACATATATGGTTCACAGACTTATTATTGAAATCTGAAAGGAAAAGCGGAACAAGCCTCCGTGACTCATAGCCTTTACCAATAAATAGTCCATGCTTGGACACAACTACTTTATCGGACTCTAACACTACCTTAAACCCATCTCTGCATAGAAGGAGCCACTAACGAGATTCTTGTTGATAGAAGGACATGTTTGACGTTCTCTCACCGCACGATCTTTCCGAAGTGAACTTCAGATCCACCGTGCCAATGCCATGAACAGAAGCATGTGACCCATTCCCCATCAGGACGGAAGAATCCCGAATGACCTGATAAGAAGAGAACATATTGATGTCAGAACACACATGAACGTTAGCACCCGTATCAATCCACCAACCGGAAGGCGAAATCTCGAGAATCTGAAGGTAAATTACCATACCTGCGTCTCGGCATTGCTAGCGGTCATTGTGTTGACAAACATTGGACGTCATCCTTTGTTGGCCTTTTTCCTCGACGGTGCCGCACGATCGGGGCATTCCTTGGAAAAGTGTCCGACCTCACCACATGTGAAGCAGGCGGCTCGGCCTTGTTCATCTTCTTCTTCTTGAAGTTGGTAGTCTTGTTAGGCTTATTTTTCCCTTTGTTCTTGCCGTAGTTCTTCGAACCATGTTGGCGCTGGGTCGCCCTCGGCTCCTTTACCATTGGAATCCTTAGCGAGCCTTCTCTTCAACATCAAGGGGCGCCATCGGGTTTTCGATGATATCTTTGTCCTCTTATGTTTTAGAGTAGTCTTGAAACTCCTCCACGAAGGAGGAGTTTTGCAATGATGCAACCGCCACAAAAGGATCGGGTAAGACACATTCCAGAGTTCGAGTTCCTTGACAATGCATCAGTATCTCATGGGCTTGCTCTACAACAGAGCGATTATCGGCCATCTTATAGTCATGAAAGTTCTCCATGACATACAGTTCCATCGCTCAAGATCCGATGCACCGAACTTGGCGTTCGATGTATCCCACAAGACTTCTTCAGCGTCTGTTATGTGCATGTACACATCACACGACGATCGGCAAGAACGCTAAGAATGCATCCCACGAAGAGAGTATTGGCATCCGTGAAACTCTTCGCCGCTTCGGCAGAGAGATCACCTTCATTTGCCTTTACTAACCCAGAATACATTCATAGCCGTAAGCCAGAGCGTGACCTTGACTTGCCACCTCTTAAAGTGCACACCAGAGAATTTCTCCGGCCTCAGTGCGTCGGCAAATCCAGCCATTGTTAATCTAGTAAAATGTCTACAATAAGGTTTTTGGATTGTTGAGAAATTAGACATTTTCCAGATTAAATTCCGAATATAAATCATGAGCAGCATGACAGAAACTAGCATGTATATCTCTAACATACTAAATAGCACGAACATCATGATCATCTTGATAAACTTGATTAACCACGAGGTTAGGACAGATTGAACGTACTGAGCAGAAGAAGATGGCGGCGTGTTGCGGTACGGTTGCGGTTCCGGTGTCGATGTAGTAGATGCGGTTGCGGCGTTGACGAGGATGACGTTGGTAACGGCGCGTCGCAGGAGCCGCTGGATACGGCGACGTCCAGCAGCAGGAACAGGAAGACGAGCCGTGGTGACAACCTTGAGCAGTCGCGCGGAGCGCTTCCCAAAAACCTTATTCGCCCTCTCCCGGTGCAGGATCTCGAAGACGAAGGGTTCCGGAGACCTGCTCTCCCGATTGCAGATGCACGTCGGCGCTCGGGATGGAGACGGCTACGAAGGCGGCGCAGCAGCGAGAGGTGGCAAAACCCTAATATTCTGTGTGTATTCTCCACGGGTGGCGGCATAGCAAGCGAGGCTCGACCGGATTTGGCAGACCATTCACGCAGGTGCCGACGCCTGCGCCCTCGCCTCGCCCGCCCCCGCCCGAGCCCGCCCCGAGGCGAGGCGAGGCGAGGCGAGGCGAGCGCGCGTGTGGGCTTCTCTTCTTCTCCCTTGCCATGCTTCTAGGAAGGTGGAGAGAACTCTCCCTTATAAATTGGTCATCCTCCACCTCCACAAGCAATATGGGACTAATGCTTGCACACATGCCTCCTCATGAATGGGCCTTTGAGATTTTCTAGGATTTAATTGTCTCAATTAGATGGGCTTGGCCCAAAAAATCCAACAGTTACCAGCCAGATATGGTTAATAAAGTGAATAGTGATGGTGATATTGAGTGAATCAACCATGAAAACTTAGGTAGGCGGCTTGAATTAGCTTTATTTTGCCGGTAACACCATGCACTAGTCCAATATACTCATACCATTTAGAAAACCCGGTGAAGCAAAATGTTGGTACCAACAATTCTGGATGAAGGGTGTTGACTATTACTTTTGCATCTTGTTCTGTCGCAGAGAAACAATCAAGGAAATCTGTTAAAATTGCAAGTATGATATCATGTATTCGCAAAAGAGCTCCATAAGCTCAAGCAAAATTTTTGTGTTTCCCCACTGATAGGGTTTTCGTGATAACTCCCAATTATCGATTCTGCCGAAAAATAATATCTTGTCAGGACAACCATGTGATTGGCGTATTACAATTTTTCCTATTCAGATAGCATTACAAAATAACATACTTGTGAGGAAGAACTAAGTTTGAAATTTCACAAGTCAGTGTGAATCACCAGACCTACATATCATGTGTGTTCCTCAATCACTTAAAGGGAAAAAAGAAAAGAAAAGTGACTACCTCCAAGCGGCTAGATAGTTCATTGCAATGCAATATGTTGGCAAGCTTAGATCGCCATAAGCAAGAAAGCTGCTATACTGTCAACAAACATGAAAAAATAATATTTTACAAATGATTCTTGAATAAAAGTGTTATTCTATATTATTTATCTTTGATGAGTTGAATCGGTACTTTGAAAAAATTCAAATTGATATGCAATCGAAAATATCTTTAAAGTGATAAGCATGGAAGAAGAAGCAATATACTTTGGGTACGTCACGGATGTTCTTTCTCGAACAATCTCGCACTGTGTTTCATCAGAGCGGGATTGTGGAGGACGTCGTCGAAATCGACGGCGACCTATGATCGGATTTTGGCTAACGGCGCCACCGGCGATTGGCGTTAGCGGCGTCGCTGCTAGGTATTTTTCTTGGCAATCAAGCTTGCCTTTCAACTTTGTTATTTCTCTTATTTATAAGGTGTGCATCACCTTACAATCTCAATCCGAGTCATAAAAGGATCGGATCCTCTAAACCGAAACATAAAAGGAGAAGAGTCCTAAAGAAAGAAGGATAAGTAGCTAAGGAAAAGTAAGATCCTGCTTAACTAATTTATGCCTGACTTGGCCCGGTTGGACCGGCCACCCTCCGGTTGGACCGGCCCCCCCCCTCCGGTTGGACCGGCCATCCTCCGGTTGGACCGGCCCCCCTCCGGTTGGACCGGCCATCCTCCGGTTGGACCGGCCAATCCTCCTGGCTTACAGCGTCGGACATATATGCGGTCCGTAGCCGTAACAATACTCCCCCCCTCGAGACCAAGCTTGTCCTCAAGCTTGAAATCAGGGTAAGTGCGGCGCAAAACAATAGCATCCACCCAAGTCGCGTTCTCTTCTGGTTCACCCTTCCAATGCACCAAAAATTGTCGGTGCCCTTGTAGGAACCGCTGCTGCAGCAAGCGATAAGGCTCCGACTGATTCATGGAATCGGCCGAAGTGGTATCTTCTGGTAATGGAGGAGGCGCAGCGGGTGGTGTTCCTTGGAACGTCTTCAGGAGTGACACATGGAAGACATTATGAAGACGAGCGTCACTCGGAAGCTCCAGCCGATACGCAACTGCTCCCACTCGGCTGATTACTTTATAAGGTCCAAAGAAGCGAGGAGAGAGTTTATGGGAAGCCGCTGGCCGGAGAGATAACTGCCGGTGTCGCTGTACACGAAGCCAAACCCAGTCCCCTATTGCAAATTCCACTTCCCGATGATGCTCATCATAGATCTTCTTCATGCGATTCTGAGCATTAAGCAGATGTTGCCTCGCCTGTGCCAATAAAGCATCTCGATCAACCAATCGACAATCCACCGCAGCAATCGAGGTTGAACCTTCAGTATATGGGAGCAAGCTGGGCGGGGGGCGACCATAGACCAACTCGAAGGGAGTGAGACGAAGGGCGGAGTGATAAGATGAGTTATAGCAGAACTCGGCCCATGGCGCCCATGGACCTGTGAGGAGGGGTTATCGCGACTAGCAAATAAGATACATTTCCACAATCTGTTCACCACTTCGCATCGCCCATCCGCTTTGCGGGTGGTATGCGGTTGAGGTTAACGACTTTATCCATAACGCTTGAAGAGGCTTTGCCAAAAGCGCTAGTAAACACAGGTCACGATCCGAGACAATTGATTCTGGCATCCCATGCAAGCGGACCACCTAGTCGAAGAAAAGATCGGCAACCACAGGGGCAGAAGTAGGACGCTTGAGGGCGATGAAATGGCTATACTTAGAAAGACGATCCACCACCACTAGAATTGCTGATTTGCCTGCGGCCTTGGGAAGGGCAACTATGAAATCCATGGAAACATCGGCCCATACCTGCTGGGGAATAGGGAGGGGCTGCATGAACTCTTTGGAGCCAAAGTACTTGCCTTGTGGGCCTGACAAATGAAGCATTGCCGAATATACTCCTCCACTGACTGACGAAGTCCTGTCCAATAAAAATGCTGCTTGACACGATGGACCGTTTTGTGTACTCCTTCATGCGTCAGGTCGTGAAAAGCTGCTACAATGGATGGCCGGAGAGGAGACTGAGCGGGGACCACCACCCGGCCTGAGCGGTATAGTAATCCTTCCTGGGTGGTCCAAGTCGAACTGGGCGGAGGTAGAGCGGCGCCGTTCTCCGTCCGGGGTGAAGCAGGTGGCGGCGGGAGCTCGGCGATCTCGCTTGAATCTCGGATCGGCGGAGGGCAAGATACCAAGTGTCCTGCATGTAACCGATCGGCATGGAGAGAGCACTACAACTGGCTGGACTATCGAAGGCCCGGGATAAGGCATCGGCCGCCCGGTTAGTGCGCCCCGGCTTATATTCCACACGAAAATCAAACCCCATGAGCTTGCTGACCCAATGCTGTTGCGGGGGTGTGACCAAGGCCTGTTCCAACAGATATTTAAGACTAGCATGGTCCGTCCGCACCACAAACATCCGTCCCCATAAGTAAGGTCTCCAATGGCGAATAGCCTTTGAAAGTCCAATGAGCTCGCGCTCATACGCGGCCAGCTTGACATGACGGTCATGAAGTCACGATCAGAAATGCCACCGGATGACCCTCCTGCTGCAACACGGCGCCCACCCCATGGCTAGACGCATCACACTCCACAATGAATGGAAGGTCGAAGTTGGGTAGACTAAGCACGGGAGCTGCCTGGAGCGCCGTTTTGAGTTCTTTGGAAGGCGCTCATTGGCCGCTGTCCACACAAAGGCCTGACGCCGGAGGAGGTTGGTCAAGGGCTCGGCGATGTTGGCATAATGAGCAATGAAGCGGCGGTAGTACCCGGCGAGACCCAGAAAACTCCGGACGGCTGAGGCTGATGTAGGTACACGCCACGCCATGACGTCCCGCACCTTGCGGTCGTCGCCCGCCACGCCATGTCCCAAATAATGTGGCCAAGATACTTCACCTCCCGCATGCAAAGGCGCACTTCTTTTGCTTCAGATAGAGTGATGGTGGCGAGGCGCTCGAACTAGCCGAAGGTGGGAGAGATGTTCCTCCTTGTTGGGCTGTACACCAGATGTCGTCGAAGAAGACCAAGACAAATTTACTGGAGAAGTCATTGAGCACTTCATTCATAAGAGCACGGAAGGTGGACTGAGCGTTGCATAAACCAAAGGCCATAACGAGGATTCATAATGACCGTGATGAGTCGCGAAAGCCGTCTTCTCAATGTCCTCCTCAAGATCGACTTCAGGATAACCGGACCGAAGGTCCAAATTTTGAGAAAAATTGAGCGCCGTGCAGCTCATCGAGAAGTTCTTCTACCACCGGAATAGGGAACTTGTCTTTTATGGTCTTCTGGTTGAGTTCACGGTAGTCCACACAAAACCGCTAGGTTCCATCCTCCTTCTTCACCAATAAGACTGGTGACGAAAATGGCGATCTACTAGGCCGAATGATACCCTGGGCCAGCATCTCCGCACACTGTTTCTCGATCTCATCCTTTTGTCGGTATGGATACCGGTAGGGTCGCACCACCACTGGATTCATCCCCTCAGCCAGCACAATACGGTGATCGCAATGCCGTGACGGTGGTAGACCTTGTGGTTCCTGGAAAAGATCCTTGAATTCTGTCAGAAGTGTCTCAATTGTGCGATCAGTATCCCCTTCCATCTGAAACACTCGCGCGCCTTGCTTGGGTATGTGGCCTTGAAGGGAAACCTTTTGCCCAGCCAACCCAAACGTCATTTTGAGCGAATCAAAGTTCCATTGAATATCTCCGAGTGTCTGGAGCCACTGCACCCCCAGAACAACGTCGAACCCCTGGAGAGGGATGACAAGGAAAGGCGCCGTGAATTTGTGGAGTCCCACGGAGAAGTCACTGCTCGCCACCCGCCCGAGGCAAGGCAGCTCCTCCCCATTGGCCACGCGCACCTTCTGGGAACAGCCGGACTCCTGGTTCACCCCAATCACTGCCGCCGCGTAGCTGCTTAAGAAGTTGTGCGTACTGCCGCTGTCCACTAGCCCCAAAAGTTGCCGACCTGCCATAGACAGAGTCACCTGCATCGTGTTGCCTCTCTTCGGCCCCTTGACCGCCATGGCAGAAAGGGCAGCCGCTTCTTCTTCCTCTTCTAGGACTTCCTCTTCCTCCTCCTCACCTTCATTAATCACTTCACACAGGAACAGCCGTTTTGCACTGATGTCCACGGGAGAAAGCTTCATCGCAATTAAAACAGAGCCCCTTTGCTCGTCGCTCGGCCATTTCATCCGGAGGAGGCGACGGCGATAGGGAGACGATCTTTGCGGAGGACATCTGGGAGCCCGCCGGCGATCGCGCCCTCCGGCGACGTGACGCTGCGTGGCGCGGTCGATCTTGCTGCGTGGTGTGGCTGCTGGTGAGTGCGATCGCCATGAAGGAAGTGAGGGCGGAGGTCGCCCTGTCCCTCCTACCAGGCCGCCACTCCCATAGGATGGCGCGGACCCTCCCTGGCCTCTGCCTGACGCGCCAAACGATGGTCTCGGACGGTGAAGGCAGGATTGTGCCGCCTTTGCGAGCCAGACTTCTTCCTGTCGCTCCGCTTCTCTTGCCAGTCCTACCGCGTCGGCAAGATCCCGGGGACGGTCCCGGACAAGACCTCTGCAGACAGCGTGACCGCTAGCCCGGCGGTGAACAACTCCACTTGATCAGCCTTCTTCAATCCTGAGGTACGAGCGAGGAGACGCTGGAAATCCCGCGCGTAAACCTCGACCCTGTTTTCCCCCTGTTTCAAGTTAGAGAGATCGCCCAGAGGTCCTGAAGAAGAATACCGAGCGAACCTTTGAAGGAAAGTTTCGAAGAACTCTTCCCATCTGATATTGTCATCTTCCAATTCCCAATTGTCCAAGACTTCCTGCGCTTCCCCTCTCAGATGAGCGCCGGCCATCTTCACGTACTCAGACTCCGGGATCTGGTAGAGCTTCCCGAAGCGTTCGCACTGCTTGAGCCACAGCAGGGGATCCTCTGTTCCATCGTAAGTCGGAAGTTCATACCGCGGTGCTCGGGGAGCCCACCGGCGATCGGGATGACCACCGGTACTGCGTCGTTCCTCAGATTGATGTCCGTCGCTGTCCTCCCTTCCACATGCTCGGCATGATGTCTCGAACTCGCGCTCGCTGTCGGATCGCCCCGGTGTGTTACCTTCGACCGGTCTCTTGCCTAGGAGCCGGATCGGGTCGCCCATCCTCTTGTCCAATTTGTTTTCCAATGCAGCAATTCGGATTCCATCGCTTTTCTTACGCTCCATGAGGACGTGCGATTCGCCATTCCCTTCTCAACGCCAAATGACGCGATCTTGAGATGGACCATGGTTGAATCGCTGGCTCGATACCGGTTGATACGGATGTTCTTTCTCGAACAATCTCGTACCAGGTCTTAGTCCAGAGCGGGAATTCGTGGAGGACGTCGTCGGGAATCGACGGCGACCTATGTTCGGATTTTGGCTAACGGCGCCACCGGCCAGTTGACGTTGGCAGCGTCTGCTAGGTAATTTTCTTGGCAATCAAGCTTCCTTTCAGCTTTGTTATTTCTCTTATTTATAAGGTGTGCCTCCTGCTTACAATCCCAATCCGATTCATAAAAGGATCAGATCCTCTAAACCGAAACATAAAAGGAGAAGAGTCCTAAAGAAAGAAGGATAAGTAGCTAAGGAAAAGTAAGATCCTGCTTAACTAATTTATGCTCGACTTGGTTCGGTTGGATCGGCCACCCTCGATTGGACGGCCCTCCGTTGGACCGCCATCCTCCGGTTGGACTGCCCCCCTCGGCTGGACGGCCATCCTCGGTTGGACGGCCAATCCTCTGCTTCTGGCGCCGGACATATATGCGGTCCGTGAGTCGTAATAGGTCCGAAACAATACCCAGATTCATCATTGATCTTGTCAAAACGAATTCCCTCTCGATATGTGAACTTGTAGCCGATGGAAGAAACTATCACAACCCTTCCTTCTATACCACTCTCTTGAGATGTAACTTTGATCTTATCAAGTAAAAGATCAGTCAGTAGAAAATGGCCTGCATACATGACCAAATTGCAGGATGTCGTTATACAATGAAGACTGAAAATTTTGCATATGACTAAGAGAAATAGGTAATGTGGTCAGAAGTAGAACCAAATCTGATCAGTTACATGTATAGAGATTTTGTGCTCTCTTGGTATCACCAAGATATTAGTTCATGACTTCAAATAAACGGTAGCTGCAGAGGTTTGCTTTTCTAGTTTTCTTCTTGAGCAAAGCACCAAGGATTTAGAAATTTACATATTATAAGAGTGGGGCATACCAAGGTAATTCGTTGCAAATTGCATCTCAATTCCATCTTCTGAAAGCTTGAAAGGCACCAATGCAATCCCTGCATTATTACTTCAAGCAGAAGGCAGGCACCGTCCCATATTTAATTCAAAAAGGAAAATGTGTAAAAATATAATCATTGAACATGTTGGAAAAATAAAGCTTTGTGGCCTAGGTTGCACAGTATTGTCATGTGCAGTATATCATTGTCTTCATGGCATGGCCTATTCCAATTGAGCATGTCATAATGTACTGTTTCTGTCATATCAATATATCACACTACTGTCATGTGCGTAATGTCTAGCCAAATGCAACTTAGTCCATTTGGCAGTTACATCTGAAGATTGCACGGACTTACATAAGAATGTTCAGTGGGAGCTTCAGCTCATTGAAATTGTCCACAAATCTTCTCACGGATGACATCGAGCTAAGGTCAAGATCCAGGAACTCGATACTGGCCGTGGGAACTTCCTTCATTATTTCATCCCTCACACGTGCACCGGCAGATGAATTCCGATCCCCCATCACGACGTGCACGCCTCGCAGCGCAAGAACTCGGCATGTTTCAGCACCAATCCCACTGGACGCCCCTGTAAGCAGCACTTTCGTCAAGAAAGATAGTACCAACATTTCAGACCAGCAGCACAGCTAATCTGAGTAACGAAGCAAGAACTGGATCAATACAAGAACCAGTACTAGTCCTAGTCTCCTAGGAAGACATACATGAGGAGCTGAAGCCACCTACCGAACACTGAAGTACTGAACTAAAGAAAGGAGCAACTAGGGTGCTGGTAAATTCCCCTGTGGGAGAGAACCGACCAAAGGTCAGTTAGCTAGGTGCGCCTTCGCCCACCAGTGTTCGAGCCTTGGCGTGCTCACCTTCTTCTACATTGAATGACTGCGCGTACTACGAATTAAATAAAGCAGGGAGCTCCTGGGCTAAATTTTTTTTAAAAAAAATCCCCTGTGGGTTCGAACATTTCGGGGACCAGCTTATACTACGAATTAATTAATTAAACCAGGGAAGCACTAGTAGCACATGGAAATAGCTTATATTACGAGTTAAATAAACAAGGAAGCATGTAGGTGCGCAAGAGTAAATTGGTTTTGGGAGAAGGGGGCAATGACCGGTGACGACGGCTACGAGGCCCGAGCCGTCGATGCCGGCGGTGACCTCCTCCATGGTGGACGACGGCGAGAACCCCGAGGGGCTCCTCCATCTCAGTAGGCCCCACATGGTCGATGTCCGCGTGGAAATGGAGGCAGGTCGACCCAGCAGAGCAATTTGGATATGGAGACGGTAGACGATGACGGCTTTGGGGAGAGCGACCCCAGCAGAGCATGTCGGGACAGCTTCCAACATACACCGGTACTTCCAAAGTGTCGAGATCGACCTGCCGAGAGAACAGAACACTTGGTCACCTACGCGGCTGGACATAGGGGTGAAAACGGGACGGATAATTTCCGTCCGATCCAGAGCCAGATCCGAGAAGTAAAACGGATATCGGGTCGGATTCGGAGCTCCCACTATTCGGAAAATATGAGTCAGGAAACGGATATCGGGTATTCGGGAATTCGGATATCTGGATTGTCTGATGTGAATCATGGGCCTCACCAGTCAGCTCATTAGGCCCAGGCCGTCACTTGAGCCCTACGTTACGCCTCGGCCTTACTCACCCGGTCACCCCGTCTGTGACTTGAGCCCCCCGACCGAGCGCTTAATAGGCCAACACTGCTTAATAGGCCAACACTGCTTAATCGAGCGCTTAACCGACCGACCGACCGAGCGATGGATCCCATCGCTAATAGGCCAACACTTGCATGTATCTAACTAGAGAACAGGACTGTTGTTTTTTGGTTTGGGGTGTTTGACTTATTTGTTTGGACCTTTGGATGTTTGATAAAATAAAGAAAACAAAAAATTGATTCAGAGGTTTTACTATATCTATGAAGCAAAAGTTCTAATGCAGTGCATGTGGAGATTTCAGAGGTATGTTGTTGTGGTTGTCATATAATGGTTATGGCTCATAACCATGTTCCGGACTTTGGAAATCTTGGTACCACTGCGAATCAAACCGCTAATAGAAATTTTCTTGTAGGCACTGTTCTCTTCCTATCAAGTTGCGCACACAATGCAAAACCAGTGCTAGTGGGGACACTAGTCCTCAATCCTCATCAAAATAGAAGCATTTCCGGAAATATGAACTCTAAAGAAACAGCATCTATTGTTGATGATGAATGGGGTGAATCTGTTGATGCTGATGGGAATGAAATATTTATTTTTCTATTGTTCATCGTTATGTAGACATGTACTGTTATCGTCTATGTGTGAACGGTTTTGTTAAACTCTATATTAGACAATAGATTTGAATTATTCTCGTGTATTCGTGTGGTTTGATTCAACATATATTACTTTATGTATGCGTGTATTATCCGTTTCCGAATTATCCGTTCCCGATCCGAATCCGTCATATATCCGACCGTATCCGTATCCTAAATTATCTGGATTCATATCCGAATCCGGCTAGCCCATATCCGGTTCCGAATCCGGGAAAAAAATATGGGTTAGGATACGGAAAGAGCAATATCCGACCGTATCCGATCCGTTTTCACCCCTAGCTGGGCACTCGTGCCGAAATTTTTTTTTTGGTTGCTATTCCGACTTCCGAGATACGAAGACATGGTTTTATCTAAAGTCCTTGGTATGATGTGGGCTGTACCGTATTGATTTGATACTGCAGTATAGCCTGTGTCAGGTTTAAGAATCAGACATGATGGATAACACGGTCCAACATATGCTATACTAGGCCCGATGATCTAAGACATAAGAAAGAAGCATAGCACGAAGGTTATCGACTAGTAGAGCGTGAGACCACGAACACACCCAACAGTATGAACGTCATCCCTTGCCGTCAACGCTTGAGAGAGACAGGCAAGAACTCTCTTAATCTCTCTCAGCTATCTCTCTCCCATGTCTCTCTCAATCTCTCCCTCTCTTGTCTGCTTCTCTCATTCTTTCTTGTTTATCTCCCTCACTCTCTTTCTCGTTCATTGCTCTCTCTCTTACTTGTGTTCAACACATCTCTCTCGTTCTCCGTAACTATTCAAGAATAAATAAATTTTAGTTCTTTTTCCTATAATATTTATGTGCACTGCCTCAACTCTACACGTCTTCGGCTCATTTTCTCTCGTCGCAATAGTGCAAATAGGTCGAGTTTAGACTGGCATAGCACGCAAGCGGTGCACTAAATAAATATGTCATGCCTGAGCTCAACAAAAACGAGCTAGGCTAGTACGGTATAGCATGGCGACATGATGGACCGTCGCGACTCGATATAGTTCAAACATGAAGCACGATGGTGGCTCGTCACGGCGCCCACCTCTAGCTGCGTGGATAATCTAGGGTAGCTAGTTGCTACCATATGATCTATCGGTGGGATGTCTTCCTAAGCTCTAGAGGGTTGGATTTAGCGGCACTTTTGCTCCGAGCTATCGGCAAAACTAGCAACCTGTTATGAGATAAGATATCCGTAACCGTTTCGGTTAAAATCTATCTCTTATGTGTGGGCGAATCCAAACTTATCTCTTGTGCTTCTTTATATATTAGGCATCCCTCGTGTACAAGAATCAATCTAATAAAGCGAGAGAACCTTATCCCTCATATTGTGTGCTCCCTATTCCTGTTCATGTGATTCTGTTAGCATGATGTTGATTGATTGTGGGTGAACGATTATATTTTATAACACGTTATCAGCACAAAGCTCTACTGAAGCTACCGATCGTGATAATCTACCTATGACAATCTACACGGCATCGCTATCATCCTACTACACACGATTATCCTACGTCAAGCTCTATGTAAGCTAATCGCGTTTTTTGCAAGCATTCGATCCTGTACATCGTTCTTTTACATATCAATCGGTTAAGACCTACATTGCAAAATTTTGAGATATTGTTCATCTGGAAAAAAATTGGCTCTTATGCTCAAGCACAGCACCCAGTTTTGCCCATAGTTGGACCACCGCTGCTCGATCACTGTCACCCGTAGTCGGATCGCCGCGCCGCCCGTTGCGTCGCCCGTCACTCCATAGCTCGAAGCCGTGCTGCCGTAGCCACTCGAGCCCGAAGCTCACCCGCCGTTATGTCCCCTTGCCGCCAGATGATCTGGGATGTGAGACACTCAAAGATCGCTACAAAGAAGCAGGCGATCTAGAGTTTCTAAAGAACAGAGAAGAACCAAAACAGAAAAGAGGAAAGAACAAGCAAAAGCGACAAAAGAGATTTCATTCCATATTTTTTAGTCTCCTTCCAAATTCCTCCTCCTTGTCTTATATAGACCTGATTTACTTTTTACAAGAGGACCAACGTATATGTATTACCACCAGTATAACAGAGTATTAAACTACCGCTTGGTATTTTCGTATTGTACTGTTTACCGTCATCTGCGCCAAACATAATCTCAGCCACTCGTTACACTGCTCCCCCCTTGAATCGTTGCTTGACCCCAAGCAATGGCTGACGGAAATCTGGTCTTTAACCTTGTCAAATCTTCCCAAGTGGCCGATGCAGGAGATAAACCCTTCCATTTCACCAATCCTTGTGGCACAGTAGCATTCCCTTTTTTTTCCAGCCTATGCTCCAGAAATAGAATAACTTCTGGTTCCGTCCTCTGCACATCCAAATCGGCAACTTCTTCAAATCTTGGGTCAGGCACAAACTTTCCGTCTGCTCTCTCTTTCCTCAAACCAGCCATTTCATTTGCCTGTGCACCAAAAAGGAAGAAGTTTTCCTTCCAAACCTCCTCTCTGATCTCCACATGCGCACCATCCAAAGTTCCAATAAGAAGACACCCATTCATTGCAAACTTCATGTTGCTGGTTCCACTAGCTTCCATTCCAGAAGTACTGATATGCTGAGACAATTCACTGGCAGGAATGAGCGTCTCGGCAACACTAACATTATAATCTGGAACAAATACAACCTTCAATAAATCTCCAATTTCAGGATCATGATTTACAGTAGCTGCAACATCTGTAATAAATTTCACGATCATCTTTGCCTGTATATAAGTGGCAAATGCTTTCCCACCAAATATGCACACCCTTGGAACAAAACTCTTTATTC